>OU343225.1:92578511-92909947 GCA_910596185.1 Chrysanthemum makinoi
TAGGCCTTAAATTTCATTATTTTAACTTTTGGAGATCGGGATTAGCCCGGGTTTTCGCGTTTTTGCATTTTAGCACTCTAGGACTTAATTTAGCTTCGTTTTATTGTTTAATATGCTTATTAGTAGTTAATTTGTCATTTACTTTGTTTCCCTTGCCTTAATTACTTTCCCGTTACTTTAATTCGTAGATAACGTAATTCAAAACGAAAAATCTCAAACAATTCAAGCATTTTAATAACAAACCTCAAACGACATCCTCAATTCACACCTCGTTGGGACACGACCCGGGTAATCACTTGCCTGGTATCACTTATATCACGTTCGTGAGTTTTGGCACGTTAACCCTTTTCCTAAAAGGTTGATTTGTTGATTCTCGCGTATATCGTATATTTGGTATATTTACTACTACTATATCAGAGAGTATGTTAGAAAGAGGTGAAAAACTACTTGGCTTGGCATTGCTATTTATAGCCAAAGTGGACAGGAGCGTCCACGGACCGTGGAACCCTTAAAAGGGTTCCGCCTGTGTACCATTGGTACCGCGGTCGACCGTCAAGATATCAAATCTGCTAAGTCAACTCTATCTAAGTGAGATTGTGCAAGATATGAAGAGTACAAATCCACACAAAATATCTAATGAAATCTTCCAATGATTTCCATGATGCAAAACATGATGTCATATGTTGTATTTCTATTTTTAGAAATATGCAAGTACTTAAGTAGTGTTTGGTTTTAAGAACCTAACACATTCTAAAAACTACTATCATACATAATGATTAGAGTTATATCAAGATGTTACTAATCATAAATGTAAATGCTTGAATGATGAATATATTGTTTGAAAAAGCTTGTTTTAATATCTATTAAACTTGACAAGCTTTAAGCTTTTATACAAATTAAATTTACTTTTGTCGTTAACAAAACTTAGGTAAAGATAAAAAATATAAATAACGTTTAATGACGATATTTGTATTAACAGAAACGATGGGGAGATTTAATCTTGAATCAACCTTGGTCCAGGAAATGAATTGACGAATACTTTTAGAAAAAACTGTTCGATGTGCAAACCTTCTTTTCTCTAGCACGTCGAATGTGTATTCATATTTCAAACTCAAAAAGTATCTCTGATTGAAAATATACTTTTGGAAAAACCGTTCGATGTGCGAATCTCTTCTTTTCGCTAGCACGTCGAATGTGTACTCATTCTCTAATACAAAAAGTATTTTGATTGAAAATTGATCTTTCTCATAAAACCTTCGTCGTATTGCAAAACTCTTTCTTCTAAGCAATACGCGACTGTTTTTCAAATCATTTTTCATCAATCAGTGAATCTCAATTCGCTGTTCACTCACTCCGTGTTGTCTTCTTTGAGACGTTCCGGTTTGAGAACAGCTAGAGCAGGTGCGAAACCCTGTCAAGGAGATTCTTAGGAATCCTACCTGATCACAGGCAGTACTTGTACTGATCAATCGGGAACCGTGGGCGTGTACCTCAATTCAACGAAAGTGATCAAAGACACTTTCGTGTGTTTTATTGCTAACTGTTGTTTTCAAGTACATTTGGACGGTGAGTGATCAGATTGAGGAGTCAATCCAAAGCCGCATGCTCACAGCATCCACACTTAAATTGAAGAAATCATGACTTATGCATATCTACAGAACCTGGCTCTGATATTTTCATTCTATGCTTCTGCTACGCCTCTGCAAATATCATGAACCAGTAAAGCTTTCGCTACTCTGATGGAAAGATGGCATGATCTGAAAGTGTGAGCATGTCGGTCCAAAAGTCACAACATCACATGAAGGCAACACAACTATGGATGATCCAGAGAGATTTGCTGTGGCTGATGATCTCCATAAAGCTCGAAGATCATCAAAGATGTGGATCAGTTCAAAGACCTCCACTGAAAGTACAAAATAATCGGACTATGAAGAGTCACTACAAAAGCACAAAGAATGTGGACATTGAAGAATTGAAGTCTACGAGCTCGAGCATAAAGTCAAAGATAGAATGCTAGGATTCAAAACGTAAATCATGGGGTGACCTCCCTTAGGGGGAGATTGTTAGGAATTAGAAAATCCATAGTGAAGAGTCGGGCACCCCAACTCTAGTCTAGCATATGTTAGCTCGTAGACATTACGTTATTTATTAGTTATTTAGTTTAGAGCAACACCGTGGAGGACGGACGGGTCTTTACCCACTGTATGTGATGAGTGTGTAAATACTCATCATTTTTGTACAAAATAAACTGCAAAATCATCTGAAAACACTCATAAACACATCAAAATGATCAAAATATCACAAATCAGTGTTTTATGTGTTTTAAATGCAAAAATATCAAAATCAGATGAAAAACATATTAATTTTGCAAAAATTGCGTTTTAGTCCCCAAGTTTCAAAATTGTCAAAAACAGTCCCTGAGCACATAATTTCAAAAGAAAAATCACCAAGGTCTTTTAAAATCATAAATTGTCATATTTAGTCCTTTGGTGAAAAATCTAAAAGTTTTGAGAAAATTACAATTTAGTCCCTAAAAATCCAAAATGTTCAAAATTAGTCCTTGGGAATTTCAAAATGTCAAAATTAACCCTTGGATTATTTAAAGTTGGCATCAACAACCCTTTGACTACTCTTCATAAGTTACATGTTTGGTCCTTTGGTTTCATGAAATTGCAAACTTGGTCCTTGGTGTTATTTCCTTCACAAATCAAACGGACCCATTAATATAAACCAAGCCCAAAACATTACCCCTGGCCAATCATGTTTACCGGTCCAATCCTATGACCCGACAACCCAACCCATTGTTTAAACTAAACAAACCCGCCCCCCCTAAACACCTGCAATCCCCGACAATCTTGTCTGTTCCCCTCCTCAGACACTGCAGTCCACCCTACCTCACCCTTTGTCTCCCCCCACCTCACCTAACATCCCACCACAATTAATGCCCCTCTTTCCTGTCCCAGATATCCAAAGCAGAAAATGGCGCCAAAACAAGATAAGTGGCCAGGATGAAGTTTAGCCAATGAATGGCTCAGATTGATGCTGGGATCCACCCAGAAGAGAGAGAGAAGGTCTTTGGTGCATAAAAGAGGCCAAGAGGGTGCTTCAAGAGAGAGTAGTCTTAGCTTTTATAAAATGTATGTCGTTTTAGTATTAATAGCTTAATCTAAGTTTTCAATTGTAAGTTTCTAATTTTATGTACTCATTCTCAAGTTACTTTATCAATATAAACAATTTTCAGGCATAAATTTGTGTGGCATTTTCAATTCATGTATGTATGTCACTAACTGTTGAAATTTGCAAAGTCCAAATCTTATGAATAAGCTTCAATAAGCTTATTTACAAGCTCAAACAAGTTCAAAATTAGCTTAGTAAGCTTATCATAGGGTCACATCTCAGTTTCAATAACTTTGAGTCACTGGTCAACAAAAGTCAAAGCCAGAAGCAATATGGGTACAGAAATGGTTGTTTCAAAGCTGGAAATGGGTTGGAATGGAAGCTTTGGGTGGAAATTGATAGGTTAGGGTCCTTGTTTCAATGTGGCAGGCCATAGTGGCTTTGGACTCATTGTAAGTGATTTTCACAAAAATCTTGCAGACAATGTATTTTCGTCATAATTTGCTAGAATCTGTTTTAATAGATGTGTTTTAGTTAAATAAGTTTAGGTTGTTTAATGATTAGTGCATGTTCAATCTCTAGCTTAGTTTTTGTTTGAAAACTAGTGATAAAGGGGTGTTTGTTTTACTGTTATCATGTCCCAGAAGTGAAGTCAGTGGCAGCTTGTTGTTGGTCTATGCTTATTTGCCTAAAACAAACTCATCTCTGTCTTATTTTGTCCCTGCTACACCCTTCAAGTCAAAATTAAACTAAATCCATCTTACAGCTTACTGTTGAGAATTTCAGGATTGGCAAATCCTTGTTTTGTGTTTAAAAGTCTCACAAATTGATTGCATTGTGTTCTTTACCTCATATAACATCAAAATCAGTAAATCATTTGATCTCAAAGTTCACTAAAGTCAACTGTGTTTCTGTTTTCAAAAAGTCAAAATGTCAAAAAGATGGTTTTATGCAGAAGTTGCAGCTTCTGCATAGGATTCATTGAAGCTTTTCAAGGTTTGATTTTTGGTTTATAAGTAGTTCACTTGGTTGTCTTTAAGACATCATAACTGTTTTTAGTTCAAGCCCTCTGGATTAACTTGTGCATAAGCTCAAAGTGAGGCCTAGTTGCCCTGTTCATTTCCTGTGCAGAATCTGAGTTTTTCTCAGATTTGTTCAGGGGTGCACAGGATTCATTAGAGCCTTCCTAGCTCTGGTCTTTTGGTTTCAAGTAGTCAATTAGGTCTAGTTGAAGTCTTGATAATTGGATTTTAGTCTTTAGCTTATTTGAGTACTTATTTATTGACTTAAAGTTGACACCATTTCTGTTTTAGCTTTTAATATCATAATCATCAAATCCTTGTATCTTGCAATTCAGTAGCTGTAGCTTGTTGCTTTTAGTTGTATTTTGGTTACTTTTGCATATTATAGCTTCTGCAATCAGTGGGTGGTTGTGGTCTTGTTTTTCATTTAGCTTATTAAAGTGCTTATTTATAAGCACTTGTTTCATCAGATTCATTTTCTTGCAAGCAACCACCTGTTTTTCCAATTTTCAGAGCTTCTTAATATTAATTTGGAGTTTCCCTGAAATTTTCAGATTTTTCTCAGCTGTTTTACTATTTTTCTTGATTTTTATTAGTTTTTAGCACCTTTTAAATAGCATTTAATATAAAAAATTCAGAAAAGGGTCATAAAAATAATTTTTCAATTTTCTTAGGCTTAGATAAATATAAAAATTAGAAAAAGTAATTTTCCAGATTTTTCATAGTCCATTTTGTAATTTTTAGTAATTTAATTAGTTTTTAATAGTTTAAAATTCCTAGAAAATAGATAAATAGTCATAAAAATACAAAAACAGTTTTGAAAAGTCTATTTTGATATTTTAGACTTTTCCAAGTCTTAATCTTATTTTTCTAGCCTGATTTCCTATTTTCTTATATTTTAGGTAATTAATTAATAGTAAAAAAATAGTTTTTAATTAGATAATTAGTTTTAAAAATAATTTTCTTTTTCTATAAATTTTCTTTTATCATTAGGATTGTAAAAACATCATTTTTATATTTTTAGGGTTAATATTGATTTAGTTTCACTTTTTAATTTGTACGTCGCGTAGATTTTAATTTCAGTTTCGTAAAATCATAAAAACAAAAACATCATTTTAATTTTAGTGATAGCGTTTATTTAATAGATTTTATCTTTTTAATTTCCTTTAATTTGCATTTAAGCCGTTTTAATTTGTTGGCTTTTCTGTAGTTATAATAATTATCAATCTCTCCTTTCCGTTCAAATCTCCGATCACTATACGTCCGATAATCCATTGCACAGCTCGCTGGGACATAACGACACGGGGAGACCCTATACTCCTCCTGATCTTCATTGATTTGTTCTGAGCCGTTTAAGCTTGTTACGGTCTGCCATTCACAAGTGGCAGGCTTGTGTGATAAAGCTTGACTGTTCTGGAGCGCATCAGTATGCCTGATCCACAGTCCGAAGGAGGACGTTTAGTTTGTAACTATAAATACCCTCTACCTCCCAAGGTAGAGGGTTGGACCTTTAATTATTCTCAATCTAACCTTCTATGTTTTCTTTTACTTTCTCTCTCTAGAAAGGCTCCCACTTTCTCTCTCTAAACTCTATACAATTCGACCCATATTATTGATGTGTTATGTGTTTATGAAATCCAATATCTAACAGGTTTTTATCCGTTTTTGTCCATTTTTATACGTTTTCATCCATTTTTATACACTTTCATTTGTTTTTCTTACGTTTTCATATGTTTTTATTTGTCTTTATCCGATTTCATCCATTTTTATACGATTTCGTTCGTTTTTCTTACGTTTTTATCCGTTTTTATATGCTTTGGTCTATTTTTCTTATGTTTTCATACGTTTTTATCTGTCTTTATTCGTTTTCATCCATTTTTATACGTTTTTATTCATTTTTATAAGTTTTCATATGTTCTCATCCGTTTTAATGCGCTTTCGTCCATTTTTCCTATGTTTTATATGTTTTTATCTGTATTTATCTGTCTTTATCCCTATGAAAACGTATAAAAATGAATGAAAACGGATAAAAACGTATGAAAACGTAAGAAAAACGGACGGAAGCATATAAAAATGGACAAAATGTATGAAAACGAAATAAAATGTATCAAACGGATAAAACGTATGAAAACTGGATAAAATCGTAAGAAAAAAGAGGAAAACGTTAAAAAGGATGAAAACTTTAAAACGAACAAAAACGGATAAAAACGTAAGAAAATGGATAAAATGTATAAAAACAAATGAAAACTTTTAAAAGCGAACGAAAACGGATAAAAACGTAAGAAAAACGAACAAAAGCGTATAAAAACAGATAAAAACGTAAGAAAAACGAACGAAATCGTATTAAAACGGACGTAAACGTATAAAAATGGATGAAAACGGATAAAAATTGACGAAAGCGTATAAAAATGATTAAAGACGGATAAAAACGTAAAGAAAAACGGACGAAAGTTTATTAAAATGTTAAGGGACTAACAGTGGATGTTAACGCAAATGTCAAAGGACGATTACTGTAATTTTTCTAAGTAAAAAATATCAAGGGACTAACGGTGAAAGTCAACGCAAACAGCAGGGACCAAAACTGTAACTTTTTTAAATAGTAATCTGTCAATATTACGTACATTGGTAATTATTTAAAAGTATATTACGTACATCTACAATAAAAAAAGTTTGTTACGTATATTTAGCCTTTACCCTAATATATATGTTGAATGTGAAATGTTTGTTAAATTTTGGTTAATTTTTTATTTTTTTTATTATTTTTTTATTTTTTTGAAATTTTGGTCCAGCAGCATGCGGTTGGAGTTACCAGCCATGCGGCTGGTGTCCACTGTTGATACAAAATTGCCCCAACCGCTGGCTAGTGATTCCAACAGGGACTTGTGGCGTCTGGTCAAAATAGCAAAAACCAAACCGCCGACTAGTATAACCTAGCATATCTTATTATGAACGAATAAGTATACATGCTCGTATGCGTTTTTAATAAATATTGGTCGAAGAGTTTTATAAATTTAAAATTTGAGTAGTCTAACCTAAGACATCTATTTATATAGAATCGTGTAACACGAAACAATATTTTAAAACCATGGTGTTTTTTAAATAGTTAAATCTACGTACTTATTAAATTAATAATGCCTCGCTACAATAACATAATCGCTTTTTTATATATTATGTTTTCTTATTTGTTTGTTTATCATTATATGATTCTGTTCTTATTTAAATTGTTTAATTGCTTTTTAATATATTATGTTTTGTCATTTGTTTTATTATCATGTATGAATCGATCTTCACAATTATCATATTATAATGAACTAATATTATCTTATTATAATGAATGAATCGATCCTCTCAACGAATATTATCTTAATATAATGAAAGAATATCAACTATTGTTAATGAAGTAATATTATCTTATTGTAATGTGTATATGATTAGTTCAAGAAGCTATAAAACCAATTACTAGACTAGAACTAGATGTTCCTACATTAATTATGCTATGAGATACTAGATTATTAAATTGTAAAAATTCATTATTAGCTATAGCAGAATATAATATATGTAATGGCCCAATATATTTTAATTTCAATCCAAATTATTCAATATCTTTATATGATCATAACATTTTAGATACTTTAAACTTAACCACTAAAAATAAATAAATAAATAAATAAGAAACACAAAAGGATTAGATACAATTGTAGTAACATATAAAATATATTATAAAACAATGATTACTACAATAGAACCTCGTTCTAGACTCTTATCACCAAAAGATAAAACATTAATATTCAAAGCTAATTTTGAATATTCGAAAGTAAGTATACCTAAGAGATTTAAATCGAATGAAATAACTCAAAGTCAAACTTGGAAGCTAGATAATACAAGTCATCCTAATCCTACAAAAATGAATAGTAAAGTGAAAATTATTATAGATCATTCAAATGGAAATAAAATTTTGGAAATAATAAATTAGAGTCAGCTAGACATTCAACATATACTCCTGAAATTTCTAACTTAATAGCAGATGACAATGTATATTTTTAAAGGACATAATCTATGAAATTTAAAAGAATTAATTTTAATAGGTAAAACTGTATATGAAGATGATAATAAAAGTGATAATCTTAGTGATAATTATAAACCAACCAAGTCTGAAATTGATTATCATAAAGAAGAACAATTATGACTGATATATGACTATAAATAAATAATTAGAAAAATCTAGGAATAATTTATCGTCTAAAACTATTATATTTAAAAAGAAAAATATCAACAAGTAATTTAAAATATATAAAAAATTAATTAAAAAGTGAAATTGAATTGGACGAATTTAGAGATGAAATATATATATATATATATATATATATATATATATATATATATATATATATATATATATAAATATATATATATATATTTAGCAGCAGCGATGTCTAGTTTCGATAAAATATCGATGGCGAATAATGTTTTCAAACAAACTTTATTTGCGTCGATCTGTGTTTGAAAGTGTCTTTTTCCTTTGAATTGTTTTATGTTGTTGAAGTTGATTAATCTTTTTTCATCATCTTTTTTCAAATATTAATAACTTTCAAGCCGTTAATCGTTAAGTGAAAAAACAAATATCATTGCGACAAGCATTTAATTATCTTTCTATAGATAGACACTTTGATATAATTTCGACAAACAAAAATTCGTATTTTTCATGTTTTTTTTAAAGTTTTTTCGTTTTTTTACGTTACTGAAATTTGCATTAAAAATCATATATGATTAAACACTAATTTGAATATCACATTCTGACAAAATACTCTTAGTGCCACTTCTAAAAATTCTTACTTGTGCGACCATTGTAAAGTGTTGCGGTTAAGTGCAATTATTCAGTTGACTGTGGGTTCTCCTGAAGATGTCAGCAAAGTTAGTGACTTCACTAAATGGATTTTGAAGCCAGTAGTTCATAAGCTCAGAGATACAAATGATGGTGTAGTTAGGATTGACATACATGATTAAATGCTCATTAAGGTTTCAACTAACCCAAAAGCCTCTCATAAACTTTACCCAAATATGCTAGATAAACTTGATGACCACAGATATTTAACAAAAAAAGCCATACTTGCTCCTACAAATGAGGTTGTATACATTGTAAATGATCATATGTTTGCGGTTATTCTAGGCGAAGAAGGCACGTACTTAACTTATGATTGTGTCAGTGTTTTCGAATCGGAAAACAGTACAAGTAAACGAAGATGTATTATCTATAAAATTTATTAATGGTCTAAAATTATTCGGGGTGGGTGTTACGAAACATCGATCAATCTACCTGTTTGTGAAAGCGAACAAGACTTGTGTAAACTGGTTGATGAAAACTTGCATCCGGCCACTATAATCATCATAAACCATCTTGGTAAATGAGTGCTTATCGCAAGGATGAAAATCTCAGCTTATAATAAACGAATTCCTTTAACGATTGTAATAAAATAGTTCCGAGTGCCCGTCTCTTTTGCGATCATGATCAAAAAAGTCATAGAAAATCTCTAAGGAAAGTGGGTTTGTATTTGCAATAGCATGTGTTTATGTTCTTATTCCGGTTATTTGACTATTTCATATACTGTACGTTTTATTGTTACCAGCTTTATATTTACATTTGCTTATCCAATTAAGTTTCTTTCTGACCTCTAAATTCATAATACGCAATGCCGCAATGCCATTCACTATTCTTTTTTACGTTACTTTAAAATACCCGTGAATTTCACGGGTCTTTTAGCTAGTTCAACATATATTCTTGAAATTTCTAACTTAATAGCAGATGATAATGTATATTTTTAAAGGAAATAATCTATGAAATTTAAAAGAATTAATTTTAATAGGTAAAACTGTATATGAAGATGATAATCTTAGTGATAATTATAAACCAACCAAGTCTGAAATTGATTATCATAAAGAAGAACAATTATGACTGATATATGACTATAAATAAATAATTAGAAAAATCTAGGAATAATTTATCGTCTAAAACTATTATATTTACAAAGAAAAATATCAACAAGTAATTTAAAATATATAAATAATTTATTAAAACGTGAAATTGAATTGGACGAATTTAGAGATGAAATATATATATATATATATATATATATATATATATATATATATATATATATATATATTAAGCCAGAGCACCGCGTTTAGCAGCCGGATGTCTAGTTTCGACAAAATATCGATGGCGAATAATGTTTTCAAACAAACTTTATTTGCGTCGATCTGTGTTTGAAAGTGTCTTTTTCCTTTGAATTGTTTTATGTTGTTGAAGTTGATTAATCTTTTTTCATCATCTTTTTTCAAATATTAATAACTTTCAAGCCG
Source organism: Chrysanthemum makinoi (assembly GCA_910596185.1). Classification (NCBI taxonomy): domain Eukaryota; kingdom Viridiplantae; phylum Streptophyta; class Magnoliopsida; order Asterales; family Asteraceae; genus Chrysanthemum; species Chrysanthemum makinoi. The sequence goes on from OU343225.1 coordinate 92,589,008, forward strand.
TTAATCGTTAAGTGAAAAAACAAATATCATTGCGACAAGCATTTAATTATCTTTCTATAGATAGACACTTTGATATAATTTCGACAAAAAAAAAAAATTCGTATTTTTCAATTTTTTTTTTAAGTTTTTTCGTTTTTTTACATTACTGAAATTTGCATTAAAAATCATATATGATTAAACACTAATTTGAATATCACACGTGATATTAGTGTTATATCATATATGATATTAGTGTTATATCATATATAATATGTAATATCACATGTGATATTAGTGTAATATCACATATGATATACATATCATATCACATGTGATATCACATATCATATATGTTTTAACACTAATATTACATGTGATATTCAAAATAGTATTTAATTATATATAATTTTTTTCATGCAAATTTCAAGTAACATAAAAAAAAAGACGAAAAAGTATGAAAAAAACGAAATTTTTTTCTTTTTTCGAAAGTATATCAAAGTGCCCGTCTATAGAAAGATAATTAAATGCTCTTCGCGACGGTGTAAATATTTTCAGTTAACGATTAACGGTTTAAGAGATATTTAAATTATAAAAAATATGTGAAATAATAAAATGTTTTTAATCTCTCAGACATTGATTTCTTTTTAGATGGATGATGAATAAGAAAAGTTTGGTATGTAAAATAACTCTCCTCAAAAATATATTCTAAAATTCGCTTCAGAATTTCAGATATAGATGCTTTTTATGGTATACTTTTCATTATAAAATAGTGTAACTGAAAAAGTATTTTTTCCGATTGGCGAAAGGCTTATGAAGACTTTTAGCATGTAGTGTCTTTCTTAGACTGAAAGTAGTGGTGGTGACTCACTCATCGTCACCTCAACGTCACCTCAGCTTTTTCTCTCCTCTCACTCTCACTCAAGATACATCCGTTTTAGTCATCCTCACTCACTTTTATAAAAATATACCCCAATAAATACCTTAAACACTCACAAACCAAATATTTAATTATAAAACATCAATTATGATCCCACTTTTTCACATCTCTCACTATGGTGACTAACTCACCAACGTTTTGAGAGTCACTAAGGTAAGTGAGTCACTCACTCCCCAACTCATTACCACTCCCTCTAGTCTAACTCCCATTAAAAATACTCCGATACATATACAGTATATAGTTATTTTGCTTCATGAGAATGCCACACTTTTTTATAATTTATGTACTTAACTTATTTTTTCAAACATTGTGGCCAAACAGTAACTTCGAGATCCACATTTAAGTGTTTAATACTTTAATGGTTCAATTTAGAAGTTGTCTTTTTAAAAGCATTTCTTACTATTGCGTAGAGTATTACATTTTGTAGTCTTATCAAAAAGTGTGAAAAGTGACTTCTCTGTCAAATGCTTTTCCTGATGATAACCAGTAGTATATTCAAAATGGGTGGGGTTATATGCACGGTACCTAATATTTTAGATTAACGGAGTCTACCCCTTAGTCATGGTCCTCATTTGTCCTCTCTCTTCCACATGGGCCCCTTTGTCCCCCTTTGTCCTTTTTTTTTTATTTTTTTATTTTTTATTTAATTTAATTGTGTATAGTTTATTTTGTGTGGTATATTTAATTTGTATAGTGTTTTTATATGTATATAGTGTATTTATTTGTGTAGTATTTTTATATGTAGAGTATTTATTTGTGTATTGTTTCCATTTAATTAAACAATAACAATAAAACATTTTATAAACTTTTTTTACGTTACTTTTTATAAACTTTTTTTATAAATTTTTTATAAGCTTTTATTATAAATTTTTTATAAACTTTTTTTATAAACTTTTTATAAACTTTTTGTTTATAAAAAAAAGTTTATAAAAAAAGTTTATAAAAAAAAGTTTATAAAAAAGTTTATAAAAAAAAGTTTATAAAAAGTTTATAAAAAAAGTTTATAAAAAAGTAACGTAAAAAAGTTTATAAAATGTTTTATTGTTATTGTTTAATTAAATGGAAACAATACACAAATAAATACTCTACATATAAAAATACTACACAAATAAATACACTATATACATATAAAAACACTACACAAATTAAATATACCACACAAAATAAACTATACACAATTAAAAAATAAATAAAAAATAATAAAATAAAAGGTACCTGCGCCTAGGGGGGCCCACTAGTGGCAGTCGGCAGCCTAGCTAGGGAGGGTTTGGGATAGGCACCATCCCAATAGTACATCCCATTCAAAATTTGAACTTTCCTTTATTTCGATAATCCACATACATCGAGATCCATGTACGTATTTTGTCAACATCACTAATATCGAAATATGTTCACTTATATTAACCACCAATTTACCATGGATTTTTCTAACATGTGTTATGGGGGCATATGTTAAGCACACAAAAAGGACGGCGGGACTCACGATAAATGACGTCCGGACCTACAAAAAATACACTTTTCAACTAAATTATATGGGTCCGGACGTCTTTTTTCGTGGGTCCCGCCGTCCTTTTTGTGTGCTTAACATGTGCCTCCGGGGCACATGTTAGAAAAACCCATATATTAAAGCTTATTATGTTAGAACCAATTAGGGGTGGCAATCGAGTCGTGTTCGTGTTAACCTATTCGGGTTCGCATGTTGTCGGGTTAGTATAGCCTTTACCCAAACACAACCCATTTATTAATCGTGTCAAGAAACTCAACCCTAACCCAGACCTGCATAACACGTGTAACCCATTTGTGACCCGTTTAACCCATTTAAGTAAATATGTCAAACAGTGAATAAAGTTGGTGGTTTGTCGATTTAACTAGTTTAAATGCAAAAAATGATATAAGGATCTAAAATATGTTAAGAATAACATACAAATAACTATGCGACAATTTTCTGAATTACAAGCGCCAGTTTTCATGATATCTAACGTATAAAATTATAATTCACTCATATTAAGTAAATAACAAAATACATTTAATCCACATCTAACATAAAAACCATGTTATATATTATATTTTTTAAGATCTTATATACTTAAACGGGTTCACGGGTTGATCTGTTTAATACTTACTCAACCCAAACACGACCCGTTTATTAAACGGGTTAGACGGGTCGACCCGTTTTTGACCCAAACCTATTTATCCTTAACCCAAACTTGTTTAAATTCGTGTCGTTTATCGTGTCGTGTCGAGAATTGCCACTCCTAGAACCAATGTTGTCATATCAATCTCTCTTTACTTTTGTTAGGGGGGAGGGAGTGGTACCCTAGTACCCGAATTGCCACATCACCTTTATCCAATAAAAACCCTCCAACTCAAAACTACCCAATTCTACCCTAACACTACCCTAAGTGGAGGGAGTGGTACCCTAGTACCCGAATTGCCACATCACCTATCCTACCCAAATTTTTTTTTTTTCAATAACAATTATCAATTAATTTATTATGTTTTTTTTTATTTAAAATGTTTTTATTTATATATTAAATGGTTTTCAATAACAATTAATTAAAATTAAATCCATATTGTAAAAAAACAAAAACAAAATATAAAAAATATAAATGCAAATATGTATATATTATAAGGTTTAAAATGTAAACATTATATATTATAAAGTTTAAAATATAAATATCTTATAATAAAATAAGGAAGAGCATACTCCCATTTGTCTTCTCCGCTTGTAGATGTAACAAACACACACACTTCAATTTTTTTTATTTTATTTTTAATATGAGTTTGGGTCCCCCAACGTTCATAAATATGGCCTCACCCCGATCGGCTTCAAAGCCCGAATTGATACCCGAAATTCGCTACCCGACGAACAAGGAACGGTGTTACCGATCGGGTACTTGAACCCGATCCAATACCCGAGCACCACTCCCTCCACTCTTAGAGCCATTAACATAATTACAACTTGAATTTCAAATGTCTTAAAAGAACATATATTGGCTTCATATAAAAGTATATTAAACCAATTTTCCTTTACAAGTAAAAAACCAAATAATAGACTTCAAGAAAAACGAAACGGAAGTACCAAAAAATGCACTTAGTTCATAAGTTCAAGTTTTTATAAGTAACAAAAAGTAAAGAACTGAGAAGTACACATTTTGAAAACAAAAAATGGTAAATAGAAAATACATTCTTGATAGTAAGTACCAAAATGCACCATTAACTTTACACAATAAAACCAACTTTTCAGGCACAACTATTATGAAAATCAAAATAATTTAGGACTATTACGAAGTATTTAAAACTAACTAGTCGGGTACCCGTGCACAGCGGGGGCGATAAGTATAGTTATATGTGTTTGCTTACCGGTTTAGTGAATTCGTTTCACAATACTTCGAATGTATATGTGTTAGTTGTAAGTGTTTGTTGGGGTTCTAGCTTTAGCTACCTCTTGACATCATTATTCCCGATATAGAAATACTTCGAATCTCTTACGCGTCAAACACTACCCCAAAAGTATATTTTTGATTTCGAATCAATATTATATTGATTGAAATAAATGAAATAAATGTTAAAGTGTAAAAATTTGAATTAAAATAAAATAAACCCATTAAAAATATAAACAATAAAAACTTATAAAAATATATCAAAATGGATGTTGAATTAAAGAGCATAAAATTTTAGAAAATATGGTGAAATTAGATTATAAAAAAATAAGTAGATAAAAAGATATTTTAATTTAAAAATAAAGATAATTTTTAGTTGAGAAATGACACATGTTATTTTATAATTGGAGCTATTTATCTTAATTTTTAGTGGTTAGGAGTTAGGTTTGGAGTTTGTTAGAAGTTATGCTTGGAGTTTGTTAAGAAGTGACACATGTCATCTCATGATTGGAGCTCCTTATCTTAATTTTTGGTTAGAAAAACTCTTTTCATAATAAGCAAGTAAAAAAGTCTGAATTTTTAAGCGTTCTAATTTTAAAAGGCATAAATGCATTATAAAGTAGTATAGATAAATAGAAAAAGCTAAAAAAGGAAGACCATAGTTACAACTTTAGTGATTTAATTAACCACAAATCCATATTCAAACCCAAAATAAATCACGTGCATATGATGCATGCACAAAAACTATGAAAAAAATTAACTCACTCTACATATAGATTTAGATATAAGTTTTTGGAGTATAAAATTAGCATCTTTTTAGAAATGTCAAGAAATTCATTTTTTGCAAGATACGATTCCAGCTACTGTTCCGAAGAGAGTCCCGGCTACTGTTCCGGCAAGAGTGGGGCTGCAAAATAACTTAGATTTACAAATGAAATTAATAGATCTAACAAAAAAATATATAGATCTATGAATAAAACTCTAGATCTACAAATAACTTAGATCTACAAAAAAAATTAAAAACTTATGGATCTTTAAAAAAAAAAATACAGATTTAAAAAAAAACTTTAAAAAATTAATTTAAAAGAATTAATTTTAATAGGCAAAACTGTATACGAAGATGATAATAAAAGTGATAATCTTAGTGATAATCATAAACCAACCAAGTATGAAATTGATTATCATAAAGAAGAACAATTATGACTGATATATGACTATAAATAAATAATTAGAAAAATATAGGAATAATTTATCGTCTAAAACTATTATATTTACAAAGAAAAATATCAACAAGTAAATTAAAATATATAAAAAATTAATTAAAACATGAAATTAAATCTGAATTCAAAAGAAATCATAAATTAATAATAGAAGTAAGAGAAAAGTTAGTTATATCTTAAAATGTTTACAAATGGAAACACCTATATCGCACAAAGATTTTAAAATGAAAATAAAATATTTGAAAGATGAAATATTCAACAACCACAATAATGAAAAGTTGTTGATACTATATTACTTTTGATAAAAAAAAAAAGAAAAGAAATACTATTACATGAAATTCGTTGGCAAATATATATAATATAACATTTTCTTTTAGAGAAAAAATGGAAGTAACATTTCCTTTTAGATAAAAAAATGGAAGTAACTACAAATATAATAAAACCTATATAAATCATAAAACAGAAGAATTTATAACAAGTATATATCCACCTTATTCAAATATAATAATCAAAAAGGAGAAAGAAGAATATATAGGAATGCCTTTATCAAAACATAATGAAAATAATGAAAAATCTTTAAAACATATTGTTTATCAAAACAATAATAATAATAGTAGTGGTAGTAGTGGTAGTAGTAGTAGTAGTAGTAGTAGTAGTAGTGGTAGTGGTGGTAGTGGTAGTGGTAGTAGTAGTGGTAGTGGTAGTAGTGGTAGTGGTAGTAGTAGTGGTAGTAGTGGTAGTGGTGGTAGTAGTAGTAGTAGTGGTAGTAGTAGTAGTAGTAGTAATAACAATTGCTAAAGGTGTGGGAGCCCAGATTGTTTAGTAGTAGTAGTAGTAGTAGTAGTAGTAGTAGTAGTAGTAATAATAATAATAATAATAATAATAATAACAATTGCTGAAGGTGTGGGAGCCCAGATTGTTTTGAGGCTCCCCACTAATTTCTTGTAATCCTATTGTTTTGTTTTTTTAATGTAAGTGATGTTTATAATTTGAACGTGCTCAGATTTCATTCGATGAAGCACTTCGCTCCTCTTTGGAGCGAATTGTCAATGCCTGGCCCGGGTTTGGAAATTGGCAATGGAGACTGGCCACTCTTCCCTTTGAATTTGGGGGGCTTGGCGTATACGCTGCTGGCGATGTTTTGAACTATGCCTTCCTTGCTTCTAGACTCCAACCGCAGCCTACAGGTGAACTTCTTCGGCAGTCTGGTATTGGTGCTTTTGGATCTTCCTTTGATGATGCCCTGCATGTTTTTAACGAGAAAATGGAGACCGACCTTTTGGGTAGCTCTTGTGAAATTGCTGCCCCCAAACTCATGAAGAAATTGGCAGATTTATATTTCGCACGTGTCACAAAAGAGGCTGAATCCACCTTAGCTTATCGCTAGACAGATGGCCTATGGAGATCGCAAATGGAAGACCATACTTCAGACTGGCTCGAGTGGTCCGATAGCTGGGCTGGGACAGACTATGAATGCCAGAACTTACAGATGTGTTCTATGTTATCGGCTAGGCGTTCCCCTCTTCTCTGTTCAGATGCCGTGTTCAGCTTGCTCCAAGGTTTTCACAGGGGATATTTACGGGAACCATGCTGTTTCGTGTGCTGGCACTTGGTATTAAACATCGGCACAACATAGTGCGTGACACTTTGATTGATATCTGTTCTCGATCTGGGGTCTCAGCTCGTAAAGAGGTTGACATCGGATTGGGTGGAGAAAGGGAGCAAGTCTTACGGCCAGCAGATATCTTGCTCTATTCTTGGGATGGAGGGCAGGACGTATGTGTCGATTTGACGGGGTCGTCCCCCCTCACACAAACTGGTATGATGGATTTTGTGCCAGGTCGTGTAGTGATTGACGCCGCAAAACGTAAGCGCATCAAATACGGAACCAAATGTACAGACATTGGATATGGGTTCACCCCTTTCTCATTTTCCTCCTTAGGAGAACTTGAGGCTGACGCGGTGACCTTACTTAAGCGGATCCGGAAGTTCTCTATAACTCAAGACATTGGAGCGCGCGCGGCTACTCATATCTTCAGTAGGATTAGTTTCGCTATTGCTAAAGGTGTGGGAGCCCAGATTGTTTCGAGGCTCCCCACTAATTTCTTGTAATCCACTGATTTTGTTTCTAATGAAAGTGATGTTTATAATAAAAAAAAAAAAAAAAAAAAATAATAATAATAATAATAATAATAATAATAATAATAATGAAAAAGCAAATACTTCACAATCCAATATAAAAAATGGTAAACTAAAAGAAAATCAAATATTTTGTACTATATAATGTAAGTACTGCAATAAATCTAGGAAAACAAAACACTATATTAAAGGAAATTAAAAACGATGAAAACAGATTATCTAAACAAAATATATTATATAACAAAATTGTTGTCATAAATGAAGATGACTCAAAAGATGATATATGAGAACTGAAATAGCAATTTGATATTAATGAAAAAATAAATAAAATATATTTTACTATGTAACATTTATTGAAGTGTTTTGGGAGCCGACACTATTACGAAGCCGCCGAGTGGGGGACCGACTTGAGGGAGTGGGGCAAGCTGGATGCACTAGGGGTCCACGGCTCAAGCCAACACTGTTTACACGTCGAGCCGAGTCGTCAGCCTAAAAGGATTAAAATATGTGCTTAGTTGGTGGTCCACTTAATTTGTAGTGTTTATTGCATGTTGTACACCTGTATTTATTTCTTGATTTCCTTAGTGCGTTTTCATATGTGCTGGCATTTGATTTCTACGGCTTTTTGCCTGTTTTCCATTACCATGTTTTGAGAGGTGATACTTAGTAAGCTCTATGTGATACTTCTAGATCCATTGAAAGGGAATTAGTGCAAAAGTAGGTAGGGGATGCCTTTCGACGTTTTTTTAAGTTACATGTAGGTGTTTTTGGTTTATTTCAGTTTTTAATTTGTTATCTCAGTGGTGTTGTGTTAATGCCGTTTTTGTTGTTGATAGGTCATCAGGTTATATTCATATTTCAGGTGATTCTATACTTGTTTCTGGATTTGGTTTTTTCAGGATTCTATCTGAAAGAGTATTGTCTTAATGTCATTTGTTGTTGTTGATCAGTCATCAAGTTATCCGTTTAGGGGGCATATTCATATTATAATTCAAGTGATTATGTATTTTTTTCTAGGTTATTTGAGTTTACTTTTTTGCAGGAATATGATTGGAAATTTTTTCTTGACTGTTATATTTTTACCTCATTAGTGTCGTGTTAATTTCGTTTGTTATTGTTGGCAGGTGATTCGTGATAAAAACCAATAATAAGAGAAGTGTGTAGTATGTGGGTAACTCAAACGTGTTAGGTTTGAGCACCGAGATCGTTCCGAACGAGGGTTGAATGGAATTTCCAACTCACGTCGCGATTATCGGGATTTGAATGGGAAAAGGGGAAAATATGATGTTTTCTAAACTACGGGGCAAGGGAAGCATAAAAGGGAAATTACACTACGGGAAATCCTAAATACGCGATTATAAACTAAAACGTAATAACGAAAGAAAATAAAATGCAACTACGTCTATTCTAAGTCCTAAAAATGATCTAAAATTACTTTTAAACTAAAAATGATATTTGAAAATCAACTAAGATTTAAAACTAATTTTTATGATTTTTCTGGAATTTATTTGAATTAAAAACTAATTTTAAACTAATAAAACAAATTTAAAATACTAAAAATTTATGAAAACAAAAGTGAAAATTATGAAACTATTTTTCAAAAATCTAAAATAACTCAAAAGACTTTTCAAAACTATTTTTGTATTTTTCTGAACTTTTCTCTATTTTCTATGAATTAAAAACTATTTAAAACTAATTTAAATGCTAAAAATTACAAATTAACGTAGGAAAAATCTGGAAAATTTTTTTTTGCTTTTTATAATTTTATTAATCTAGGAAAATTGAAAAATTATTTTTTAGAAACTTTTCTTATTTTTCTGTGTTAAAAGCTAATTAAAAAGGATTAAAAACTAATTTTAATCAAGAAAAATAGTAAACAATATCAGAAAATTATGAAAAATGCATGAAAAATCTAAAATATTATTTTAAAACTATGAAAAATATAAAAACTATAGCTTATGTGTAAGGAAATGAAACTGATGTGAAACTGCCTATGAATAAGCACTAGGAAATAAGCAAATGAATAGTAAAAGATACCAAACTGCTACAGAAGCTAACTTATACTAAAAGTACTTAAAAGCAACTAATACCAGCTACTCTAAACCTCTAATGTGCTGAATAAGCTAATTAGACCAAATGAGTAAAAAGCTAAAAATAGCCTATATCCTATCTACTAGCAGCTTAAAAATAAGCTAATCCATGGAACCGAAATGCAAAACAAAAGTTGCGAACTCTAGACTACCAACCCAAGATCCACTAAACCAGATTTGTCACAATTCTCAATTTTTGGTCATTTCTTAAACTCTACATTCATCATACTAGTCATGCATGGGTTTTGCATTTCACATTAAACGCATAATTTCATATTATATAAACGTTATCGCGTAAACATTATTTTGAACAATTGATACAATACTTCCAAAAATTAATCACAATATATTTTTATACTCATATTAAGTCTATAAAAATATTATTATTAGTTTACCCAGTGTTTTAAATTTATTTTGTATATAAATTGTTATGTTTATATAAATTACGACGGTTTTCTTAAATTCAACCCGATAATTATTATTTCACTCAAATTTTGCAAGAAAAGTATTTTTATAATTTTTATGACCTAAATATATTTTATCTTGACCCGTGAAAATTTATTTTATCTAACGCTACCTTAAATATTCAAATGTGTATACAAGTTACTACTATTACTTAACAATACTACAAGTACACATTTAATTTACATCTATATACAAGAAATTACAAAAAAAAAAAATATATATGTATTATTAAATACATGATCCACCTAAAGATATGCAAGATTTTCTTTACTTGTATTATATCACACTCAAACTCTTACACACACTACAATAATTCAAAGTGGGAAAGTCAAGATTTCTCTCTTCCTCTTCCTCTCCAAAACCGGCCACTCTATTGATCAAAGAAGGAAGACCAAAAATTTTCAAGACAAGATTTTATACACACTAGCATCACTCTTTGTTGAAGGTTTTGCAATAAAAACCTTGGGTGATTAGGAAACCCTTTTTGTCCTTAAACCTCATCAAGTATTCTTGTAAGCATCTCATGGTTATTTTTCATCTTACATATTCATTTCATATTCATTTCATCATATTTGAGCAAAAACATGCAAGTCATATGATGTTGTACCACTTTTTCAATGATTTTCAAGAGTTATATATATATATATATAATCCATCCTATAATTATTCCTTGTTATATATTAGTTTTGGTGATGTCTAGGAAACCATGACACCCTGAGAAGGTGTATGGTAGGATTAGAATAGCTCTGGAGTTGTTTTGAATGGGTTAGAATAGGTTTGGCGCGAGAAAAACTCATTTCGACACGTATAAAATAGGGTCTGTCCATATTTTAAATTCTGGGAAAATCCGACAGCAGGTAAATATTTTTGAGCTAGATATTTAGAAAATACACTTTAAAACAAAAAGTGGGCTTGAAGGATTAAAAACGGAGCTATAACGAAGAAGTTATGAATTTTTCAAGTTTGACGAGGAAAACTATTAATTTCAGAAATTTCAGCATTGAAAATGTCACTCCTTACGAGTCAAAAATGAGTCTTAAGCTTTATAAATTGTGTCGACTTATCAAAAATATATTAGTATACTTTGACACGAATCTAAGGATGTAGAAAACGTAGAAAACGGACTTGTAACGATTAAATTACACGCGATAAACCAAATTGCCGTAACTTTATTCTATTAGCCAAATTAATATATTCTTTATTACAAACATACTACGGCAACTAAAGGACCATGTTGGCGGACGTTTTTAACAATGATGTAGAACTTTTATACGTGATGTCTTCTAGTAAAAGTAAGTTCGCCTAGCATATTTTCCAAAATGTCCAACCGTTTGTTGAGCGGAGTTGTAACGAATAACATATAGTCACTCAAACTTGGCCGAAAACCACCCTTAAACTATATTTTTGGCCTAAAGTGCAATACTTCACCTATGTTTTTCTCCATGATTGAGACCTCTATGATAAAAACTTAAACACAGAAACTTTGAGATATTGATACAAGCTTCCCAAAACCGTTGAGTTCGTTTCCTAACGCTCGACGTACACCAGTTTACGACTAACTTTTCAAGGCCATTTTAGTCACTTTCATGAAAATTTCAACGACATTATTTTACGACGAAAAGTTATAATTTCACAATAAATCATTAAATAACTATCGTGGGATATCATTTCAACGTAAATACTTGTAAAGTATTTTATAATATGACGGGATGTCATAAACATATTTTGACGATAAACATTATTTCCAAAACGTGCAAGTGGTATGGATATCATATGGAGTTGCATGCACAACATTGTATCACGCATTCACGACAACATATCATAACTCAAGGCATAACATTCATTTTAGGTCGCGGATAGTTTCCGAGCCTCATTTTAGTGCACTTCATTTTGTTAGCATATCTATCATACCAGGTGAGTTTCATAGCCCCTACTTTTATACGTTTTGAATTACTTTTGGGGGAGATACATGCTCAACTGCTTTCATTTAAATTCACAATTACTCTAAACTTTTACTGATTACCGTGAGTTCATACCCCGCTTTTACTCATTTAAATTCCTATAAACTATTTGGGGCGAGATATATGCTTATTTATCCAAACATTTAAACTCTTTTGCCAAACAACATTACTTATACTCTACACTTGATTGCGTTATATACTTGATTGGGTTATACTTGATTTCATATGCATATTTGGAACAAACATACAAGAATTAGTGGCTCCAAATTAAGTTGTTGGAAGGCTATTAATTTACAAACATACAAGAATTAGTGGCTCCAAATTAAGTTGTTGGAAGGCTATTAATTTACAAACATACAAGAATTAGTGGCTCCAAATTAAGTTGTTGGAAGGCTATTAATTTACAAAAATACAAGAATTAGTGGCTCCAAATTAAGTTGTTGGAAGGCTATTAATTTACAACATCCCAATATTTATATGTTGGAAGACTCTTGTGGTGACATTTATACTTTTAACTACCTTAATGCGCATATTCATGATTGTCATTCTATTTTAGGCAATGGGTTGTGAACACACAGGTTGCAAGTTTTGTATGGGCGGAACTTGGAATGAGTGGATTTACAATGCCTTTCGTGTGTGAACATTCCTCTAAGTATTTCAAATCATTTTAACACAAACTTATGAACTCACCAACCTTTGTGTTGACACTTTTAGCATATTTATCTCAGGTTGTAAGGCGATAGCATTTCATGGAGCTTTTGGGTCTCATGGCATACATTGGAGTCTAGTGTTTTTATCTATTACCATTCGACATGTTTTGTAAACCTTTATGTATGGTCAAACTTTGGAATCTCATGTGTTGTAAACTTTAACTTATTTAATCAAATGGTAAACTCTTTAAACGTCTCATTATAGAGGTCGTTTTCTTTATCCATACTTTGTGCTATGACGTCATACCCAATGACACTATCGTTCCGCTGCGATATTTTGGGGGTGTGACAGATTGGTATCGAGCATAGGTTATAGAGAACTAGGTTGCATCATTGACACTAGACTATAACTACATCATCATAGCATCTCATCATATCATTATAAGTGCACATTCTTTATACATGCGGACTTATGACTCAACACCAAACATCATATGAGTCGATTAGTCCAAGCATTGCATAGTTACTCCTAAATTATACATAGCCTGATCACCTATGTCTAATTTAGGAAGAATCATGCAATGAAGGGAGTAGTAGTCTCATATGTGTAAGCAATTCCATAATCAAGCCAAATTTTCAAAAGATTTTCTTCAAACCACTTGTTTCCAGTTTGATCCGAGCGACAGTTCTTGTTTGATGAGTTGCAAAGATCGAGCTAGAAACAAGTCGTTACCTAAACCGATATAGCCTAATCGTATGGACGTTCTTGTTTGATGAGTTGTGGGATTAAGTAAAAATCGGTTACCAAAAGTCTTTAAAAATTTTGCTTGAGAATGGGAAAGCTTGTCTCATCGAGCCTAATCATAAGAAAGCATGTATTTAGGACGGGAATTGCTCACGATAGCACGGGAACGTACCTTGTTGGACGAGTAAATCATATGCATGAGCATTGACATAATCATATAGACCATACACAAGCATAAACTTTAGAACCCTTGTCGAGGTTCGAACCATAGTATCATCGATTGAATCACGAGGACGTGATTCCTCTGACATGGGAAGAATGTCACAATTCTCAATTTTTGGTCATTTCTTAAACTCTACATTCATCATACTAGTCATGCATGGGTTTTGCATTTCACATTAAACGCATAATTTCATATTATATAAACGTTATCGCGTAAACATTATTTTGAACAATTGATACAATACTTCCAAAAATTAATCACAATATATTTTTATACTCATATTAAGTCTATAAAAATATTATTATTAGTTTACCCAGTGTTTTAAATTTATTTCGTATATAAATTGTTATGTTTATATAAATTACGACGGTTTTCTTAAATTCAACCCGATGATTATTATTTCACTCAAATTTTGCAAGAAAAGTATTTTTATAATTTTTATGACCTAAATATATTTTATCTTGAACCGTGAAAATTTATTTTTATCTAACGCTACCTTAAATATTCAAATGTGTATACAAGTTACTACTATTACTTAACAATACTACAAGTACACATTTAATTTACATCTATATACAAGAAATTACAAAAAAAAATATATGTATTATTAAATACATGATCCACCTAAAGATATGCAAGATTTTCTTTACTTGTATTATATCACACTCAAACTCTTACACACACTACAATAATTCAAAGTGGGAAAGTCAAGATTTCTCTCTTCCTCTTCACAAAACCGGCCACTCTATTGATCAAAGAAGGAAGACCAAAAATTTTCAAGACAAGATTTTATACACACTAGCATCACTCTTTGTTGAAGGTTTTGCAATAAAAACCTTGGGTGATTAGGAAACCCTTTTTGTCCTTAAACCTCATCAAGTATTCTTGTAAGCATCTCATGGTTATTTTTCATCTTACATATTCATTTCATCATATTTGAGCAAAAACATGCAAGTCATATGATGTTGTACCACTTTTTCAATGATTTTCAAGAGTTATATATATATATATAATCCATCCTATAATTATTCCTTGTTATATATTAGTTTTGGTGATGTCTAGGAAACCATGACACCCTGAGAAGGTGTATGGTAGGATTAGAATAGCTCCGGAGTTGTTTTGAATGGGTTAGAATAGGTTTGGCGCGAGAAAAACTCATTTCGAAACGTATAAATAGGGTCTGTCCATATTTTAAATTCTGGGAAAATCCGACAGCAGGTAAATATTTTTGGGCTAGATATTTAGAAAATACACTTTAAAACGAAAACGTGCGCAGCTGAACGGATTAAAACGGAGCTATAAGAAGAAGTTATGAATTTTTCAAGTTTGGAGGAAAACTATTAATTTCAGAAATTCAGCATTGAAAATGTCACTCTTACGAGTCAAAATGAGTCTTAAGCTTTATAAATTGTGTCGACTTATCAAAAATATATTAGTATACTTTGACACGAATCTAAGGATGTAGAAAACGTAGAAAACGGACTTGTAACGATTAAATTACACGCGATAAACCAAATTGCCGTAACTTTATTCTATTAGCCAAATTAATATATTCTTTATTACAAACATACTACGGCAACTAAAGGACCATGTTGGCGGACGTTTTTAACAATGATGTAGAACTTTTATAACGTGATGTCTTCTAGTAAAAGTAAGTTCGCCTAGCATATTTTCCAAAATGTCCAACCGTTTGTTGAGCGGAGTTGTAACGAATAACATATAGTCACTCAAACTTGGCCGAAAACCACCCTTAAACTATATTTTTGGCCTAAAGTGCAATACTTCACCTATGTTTTTCTCCATGATCGAGACCTCTATGATAAAAACTTAAACACTGAAACTTTGAGATATTGATACAAGCTTCCCAAAACCGTTGAGTTCGTTTCCTAACGCCGACGTACACCGTTACGACTAACTTTTCAAGGCCATTTTAGTCACTTTCATGAAAATTTCAACGACATTATTTTACGACGAAAAGTTATAATTCCACAATAAATCATTAAATAACTATCGTGGGATATCATTTCAACGTAAATACTTGTAAAGTATTTTATAATATGACGGGATGTCATAAACATATTTTGACGATAAACATTATTTCCAAAACGTGCAAGTGGTATGGATATCATATGGAGTTGCATGCACAACATTGTATCACGCATTCACGACAACATATCATAACTCAAGTCATAACATTCATTTTAGGTCGCGGATAGTTCCGAGCCTCATTTTAGTGCACTTCATTTTGTTAGCATATCAATCATACCAGGTGAGTTTCATAGCCCCTACTTTTATACGTTTTGAATTACTTTTGGGGGAGATACATGCTCAACTGCTTTCATTTAAATTCACAATTACTCTAAACTTTTACTGATTACCGTGAGTTCATACCCCGCTTTTACTCATTTAAATTCCTATAAACTATTTGGGGCGAGATATATGCTTATTTATCCAAACATTTAAACTCTTTTGCCAAACAACATTACTTATACTCTACACTTGATTGCGTTATATACTTGATTGGGTTATACTTGATTTCATATGCATATTTGGAACAAACATACAAGAATTAGTGGCTCCAAATTAAGTTGTTGGAAGGCTATTAATTTACAAACATACAAGAATTAGTGGCTCCAAATTAAGTTGTTGGAAGGCTATTAATTTACAAACATACAAGAATTAGTGGCTCCAAATTAAGTTGTTGGAAGGCTATTAATTTACAAACATACAAGAATTAGTGGCTCCAAATTAAGTTGTTGGAAGGCTATTAATTTACAAACATCCCAATATTTATATGTTGGAAGACTCTTGTGGTGACATTTATACTTTTAACTACCTTAATGCGCATATTCATGATTGTCATTCTATTTTAGGCAATGGGTTGTGAACACACAGGTTGCAAGTTTTGTATGGGCGGAACTTGGAACTGAGTGGATTTACAATGCCTTTGCTGTGTGAACATTCCTCTAAGTATTTCAAATCATTTTAACACAAACTTATGAACTCACCAACCTTTGTGTTGACACTTTTTAGCATATTTATCTCAGGTTGTAAGGCGATAGCATTTCATGGAGCTTTTGGGTCTCATGGCATACATTGGAGTCTAGTGTTTTTATCTATTACCATTCGACATGTTTTGTAAACCTTTATGTATGGTCAAACTTTGGAATCTCATGTGTTGTAAACTTTAACTTATTTAATCGAATGGTAAACTCTTTAAAACGTCTCATTATATAGGTCGTTTTCTTTATCCATACTTTGTGCTATGACGTCATACCCCAATGACACTATCGTTCCGCTGCGATATTTTGGGGGTGTGACAGATTGGTATCAGAGCATCGGTTATAGAGAACTAGGTTGCATCATTGACCCTAGACTATAACTACATCATCATAGCATCTCATCAATCTTGTGTTAATGAGTTATATTTATAGGTAGATACATTTTAGGTTAGTCTTGAGGAGTGGTGTGGGCTTCGGCTTGGTCCAACCGAACACACAAACCCACGCCCATATGGCTTATTGGACTCTCGGCTTGGCAAAAAGAAACGAGCCCAAGTGGTTTCCCAAATAACGAAAACAAGGTCCAACTAATCGGCCCAACACTTTAGCGAGCCGTTTAAATCTTCGTCGTATACAATCGATCACGTACACGTATTAATTAAGTTTTAATTATTCGTAAGTTAAGTTTTAATTTCGTTTAATGATTATAATGTCTTTTACGTATTTTATAAATTTTGATTTCAAGGGTATTTTAGTCTTTATTAATATTGTAGATTTTCAGGTTTTACAGTGATTGTACAATATTGCCCATAATTGTAGTGAATTGAAGTGATTGGAGGGGAGGGTAATTTACGGTTCATACCTGGTATAAAAGAGGGGTAAGTTTTGGCGCGTGTGTTTTTATTTATTATATTTCGATTTTTTGGTTATTGTTGACCGGGTATATGGTGGGTTGACCGGGGTTAAATACGGGTTATGGGATCCGGGTTTAGATGTATTAGGTGAATGGGTTGGACGGGTTGGATGTTGGTGATCGGCGCAAAACCGTCAAGTTAACTCACACAAACCGGCCACTTGTGAATGGCCGACCGTAAGAAACTTAAAACAGTTTAAACACCAATGCAATGAAGATCTGGGGAGTATAGTGTTTCCCGTGTCGTTAAGTCCCAACGGTGTGCGAGAATAGTCAAACGTAAAAGTGATCGAGAGGATTTGAACGGGAAAGGATAGTGATTGATCTATACCTAAAGAGAAAGCCCATAAACTACAGGGGCTTAAATGCAAATTAAAGGAAATTAAAAAGATAAGAAATATTAAATAAACGCTATAACTATTTTCAAAATGATGTTTTTGATTTTATGTTTTTATAAAACTTAATTAAAAACTACGTAGCTTACAAATGGAAAAGTGAAACTTACACAATATAAATCCTAAAAATATGAAAATAACATTTTTACAAACCTAATGATAAAAGAAAATTTTTAGAAAAAGAAAATTATTTTTATAACTATTTAATTAATTATTATTAATTAAAAACTAATTTTAACTATTTAATAATAACCTAAAATGCAAGAAAATAGGAAATAAAGCTAGAAAAATAAAATTATGACTTAGAAAAATCTAAAATAACAAAATAGAATTTTCAAAACTATTTTTATATTTTTTTGATTATTTTTGTATTTTCTAGGAATTTTAAACTATTAAAAACTACTTAAATTATTTAAAAATACAAATTTAACTAAGAAAAATCTAGAAAAATATTTTTTGTCTTTTTATATTTATCTTAACTTAGGAAAATTGAAAATTATTTTTTGGACACTTTTCTTAATTAATTGTATTTAAAGCTAATTAAAAAGTGCTAAAAATTGATTTAAATGCAGAAAAATAGCAAACAAGCTTGGAAAAATCTGAAAAATTCAAGATAAGCTTAAAATAATATTAGGAATCTAGGAAAAATGGAAAAACAGGTGCTTGTGTGTAGGAATTTGAGGCTGCAAGAATGCTTATAAATAAGCACTCTAAATAAGCCAAAAGAACACCAAGGAGCACCAACTGTATACAGAAGATAT
Source organism: Chrysanthemum makinoi (assembly GCA_910596185.1). Taxonomy (NCBI): domain Eukaryota; kingdom Viridiplantae; phylum Streptophyta; class Magnoliopsida; order Asterales; family Asteraceae; genus Chrysanthemum; species Chrysanthemum makinoi. Next base: position 92,607,871 of record OU343225.1, read on the forward strand.
AAAATGATAAAATTACCAAAATGCAACAAGTCTTAACTGCTTTTAACCTCTGGATTGCAACTTGCAAAGATTTGGCTTATTTGATTTTAGTGCTAAAAACAGGTTTAGGGTGCCTACTTTGAGCTAAAGAATAAGTTAACCAATAAGCCAAAAACCAAAACCAAAAGTTGGAACTAGTAGGAGACCTGGCTAAGAACCTCTAAACCAAAAAAAACAGACCTGGAAGAGCTCTGATGAGCTTGGTGCAATGGCTGCAAGAAGTCTGAGAAAAACTCACTCGACTGAGGCTTATGAACAGGGCACTTAAGCCTTTTAGACAAGCTCATTTGGAGCTTATAGAAAATTGCTAAAAATCTATAAAATTCCTAATAAGAAACTAGACCAACTTAACTTCTAAAACTCAGAGTTTCATTTGATTTGGTTCAGAAATGAGCCCAAGAAAAATCATCCCATTTGGGCTCAAAACTGGATTTTCAATGTTTTGACTTTTTTATAAAGAAATGGAAAGTTGACTTATTTGAGGTTTGAAGCTAATTTGTGGACTGAGAATGATGTTATAAGATGAATTAAACCTAGTGCAAGCAATGTTTATGGAATTTAAACACAAAACAAGATTTTTCTTTTATAAAACTCCAACAGTCAAGTAATGAAGACAGTTGGTAAATGATTTTGACTGTAGGGGTTTGCAGGCACAAGTAATAGACTCAAATAAGCATAAAACAGCTACACAAGCATGAGACAACAGATACCAAGCACTGAACTAGCCTCTAATGCAGTTTAAACTGTAAATCCAAACATCCTTGTTAATAACTGTTATGAACTAGAGACTGAACAAACTGCTGAACCAACATGAAATAAAGATCAAATTAAGTCTAAATACCTTAATTAACACTAAATAAACAAGTAGGAACTAAAATTAAACACAGATATAGATTATGCATCAAACTTGAAAATCACTTACATGTGGTCCTATCCACAGTGGATTGCCAAAGAAACACAAGACCATTTACCTATTCTAAACCATAAAACAACTTAAATTCAACCCAAATCATCCTCTCCAAGCTCTGCATTACCCAGATTCATCACCATTTCCCAATTTTAGCTCCAGTTGACTTTTGTTGACCATGTTAATATTTTGCTTGAAACTGAACAACAGGCTTACTAAAAGCTATATTAAGCTTGAATAAGCACATTTGAATAAAAGTAAAGCTTCTTGGAGCTTAAACATAAGAGTTGGAAATTCAATTTGGCAACAGTGGACTTGGAAACATGAAGTTTAAATGAAACCTTGAAATAGAACTTGAAAACAGATTAAATTGATAAAATACCTTAAGTTGAGTACATAGGAACAGAGAATTAAAGTTTTTAAACTAAACTAAAACATTAAAATTGAAAACGACATACAAAGGAAATTAAAACTAATCTACTGCTTTTCAGTTGCCTCTCTTCCTTCTCTTTTATACCCAAAAAGCTCCATGTGTCCTTCTGAGAGTATCCCACTTGATTCCAGAGCCATTGGGCCACTTTTGTGAGTTTTGGCCATTTTGTTAATTTTGGCGGGAAAGGGTGATTTTGACCTCTAGGCTTTTAGACTGCAAGTAGGGGGGGGGGTGGACTAGGTGTGATGATGAGGGTGAGAGATAAGGTGATAAGGTGAGGTGAGTGGTGAGTGGGAGAGGTGTTGCAGGAGTGTAGCAGGCAAGTTGGAGAGGAAAACCATATGGGAGGGAAACCAGTATGTTTGACTGGGGTGTTTAACCAAAGGGTCAAAAAGGGTTTTGGCAGGGGGGGTCAAAGAGGTATTGGCAGGGGATCAATATTGCAAAAGGGTCAAAGATAGGTTTAATATTAAAAGGACTTGATTTGCAATTCTCCAATTCTTGAAGGACTATTTCTGCCATTTTCCAAAGTTCATACAAGGGATCAAAATTGACAAGCTTCCATAGTACAAGGACTAGTTTTGACATTTTCAAATTTCCAGGGACCAAACTTGACATTTTATGAAAGTTCAGGGACCTTTTCTGCCATTTAACAAAAGATTTATTCAAGGACCATTTTTGAAAAATTAGAATATTTCAGGGACCTTGAATAACATTTTTCTTTATTTAGATTTACCAGGGACTGTTTTTGACAATTTTTGAAACTTGGGGACTAAAAGCGCCAATTATGCAAATTTGATACGTTTTCACAGATTTTGATATTTTTGCATTTAAAACACATAAAACACTTATTTGTGATATTTTTATCATTTTGATACATTTCTAAGTGTTTTCAGATGTTTTTGCAGTTTAAATGGTACAAAATGATGAGTATTTAGACACTCATCAATCCCCCACACTAAGATATTGCTAGTCCCTAGCAATGTTTTGAGAAAAATTAATGGATTTCGTCTCTTTACCAAAATCCATTACTTCTGGAGTAGCCAAATGTTTCAGTTCAAGTAAGAACCTTGGTACATCGATAACCAAATAATTTTGAGCAAATCACCAGCTTTCAACGGATTTGATTTGTCTTTACCAAAAGCCGTTTGCTTCTGGACTAGCCAACTCTTAGATAAATTATCAATATTATCTTTGGTGAGCTGATTACCAATTATGGTTTTTCCACTGCCTTTACCACAAGCCATAAACTTGCGGGCTAGCCAACTCTTAACTTTTAAGGATATGGTGAGCTGAATACCATACAATTTTGGGCAAATTGCAAGCCGTCAACGGATTTGAGATATCTTTACCAAGAGCCGTTTGCTCCTGGATTAGCCAATCCTTATGTGTGTTTAGACATGGTGGGACTGATTACCATTTGTTGTGTTTAGTACATAGTACTTCCACTAAAAAATTTTTTAAATTTGGCCATTTTGGGGAAAAAAGGGACTAAAAGGGTACATTTATGATCAAAATTCGCCAGAATTTCTCCCCCACACTTAGAAATGAATATTGTCCTCAATATTCAAAGTATCGGCTGTTATGCCGAAACTTAGAACGTAAAAAGATAACATTACTAGCTAAGTGTAGAAACACAACAATTATTCTCTTTTTTAATATTTACAATTTTCATTCATTTCATAGATCTATATACAACATGTGGGGTATCTCCCCCACACTAGGGTGGTACACACGGGTAAAAACCCATGTTTAACTACTGTTTTTGATTACCGAGTCGCTAGCTTGACTCGACCCCGAATTAATTTGTTCATGGGGAAGTAAGTGGAAGAAACAATCTCCATCGGACTTTCATTCAAGATGTTTGGATAAACATTGAAGTACGTGAAAGTTCCACACCGACGAGATATACATAGAACCGGCTCAAAAATGATAAATGAAAATGCCGGGATCAAAAATAGTGTTCTCATTCCTAAAGGAGAAAAGGGAATGAGAAACCACACCATTTGTGAAAAATGGAATAAAGATGTGCATCACAATGCAATCCCATTCTTCATTAGTGAGGAGCAAATCACCATTTGTTAGATTTTTAAGCTTAGACTTGAAGCTTGTATGGTGATTGGCAACAAAATTTCCGGGAGGGAGAGCTGGAAACGGTTCTTCAATCAACAGATTTTCAAGAAAGAGGATGTCTCCCTCCGAATCAAAGCAAGTATTGTCAATTCCTGTTGGGATTGACTCATCACTAAGAAAAGCATCGACCTCCTTCCAAAAGTTGTCATCTTCCTCATCTGGAGTGAGAGAAGGAATGGAAGAGTCGGAAATGGGACAAGAAATGAGTGGATGATCATTATATAGGAGATTTTTAGTTTCTTCAAGATCGGCTTCGAAATCAAAGAGATCATCGTCACTTTCTCGATGAAAGTGGATTGATGTGAGTGAGTTCATCGGTGAACTCCTCAAGAAGAGGATCAGAATGTGGGAGTGATGCCTCAACATACTCGATGTCTCCATAAGAAGCACAATCGTCGCTAAAATCGGAGAAAGTCTCAAAATGATCTTTTGAACACTCAAGAGGGAAAGAGAATCACACATATGATCGAAGTTCCTGTGACTCTCTCGGGATTGGGACAAGGTTCTCAACACTAGACTTTATGAATTAGTCCGATTCCTTTTCAGGAACAGTGTCAAGATGCTCGTCCCCCATGTTCAGAGAGTGAGTGGGAGCTTCGGGTGTGATAACAACAGACAGAGGGAGTTTAGAAGGACTAGCATACATATGTTTTATACTTTCCATTTGTTCTTCGACTAGTAATTCCATCATAGTCTTTTCTCCCGATTTTTCATGGAAGGAATTTCAAGCGATGAACTTGATGAACCTGTACATAATTGACTAATATCAAGGGTAACTTCATCATCATCGTCATCCGGAATGAAACGGAATCGAGAGCTAGATTTGGCTGCTTTTTCTTTTGCAATTGATTCCCTAACAGATTTTTCAAAGGCAATCTGGGAATCTAATTTAGCAGTCCGCTCTTCAGCTAACAAAACTTCCATGGATTTTTCATTTGGATTATCTTGGGGATGTTTACATTCCTTCAAATCTTTCACTAAATCCAAAAGATCAAGGAGAAGATTTTGAGGAAGTGGCTCAGGCTGAGGTGGTGCCCGATTCATTTGATACTGTGGAGGTTGGTTATGATACGAAGAGTCGTAATTGTTACAAGGAATTGGATTCCTTGTTTGACAATCGAGCTACTGAGTGTGGACCTCCACAATACTCAAACAAGAAACTGATGTGGCGCGTGAGTCATATGTGTTGTACTCATAATTGTTATCAGGTACCTGCTCATAGACAAGCGTGTTTCTCGATTGACAATCAGAACTGGAGTTTGAACCACCACAGTACTCAAACGAAATAGCTGAGTCTCAGCGGTGTGGTAGCCGATGGAATAAATCGGTTGTGTTATTGTAGGAATAGGGATCACGGTTATAGACAGACACTTTTCGACTCCACCATGCTACAAATGGGGCAATTGCCACCATTATAAGGACCACCACACCATTGACAACCAAGAGGGTGAGGATAAGACATAGAAAGAATCAAAGGGTTTCAGAGGGGTAGGGATGAAGAATCAAAGATGTGAGAGGGTAAAGATGGATATTTTTGGATTTTTGGATAAATATTTTGTAAGAAAGAAAATCTTTTTGGGTTTTTATTTTAAGAAAAGAAAATATAAACATATATAGATGGTATGAACAAGGAGTGAATATCCAAATCACTAATCTGCTAAATGTAAGACTATTAGCACCTGCTCCCCGCAGGCGTAAAATTTGATCGGCACAAAAACCGTCAAGTTATCTCACACAAACCGCCACTTGTGAATGGTCGACCGTAGTAAGAAACTTAAAACCGTTTAAACACCAATGCAATGAAGATCAGGAGGATAGTGTTTCCCAGGTCGTTAAGTCCCAACGAGCTGTGCGAGAATAGTCAAACGTAAAGTGATCGAGAGGATTTGAACCGGAAAGGATAGTGATTGATCTATACCTAAAGAGAAAGCCCATAAACTACAGGGGCTTAAATGCAAATTAAAGGAAATTAAAAGATAAGAAATATTAAATAAACGCTATAACTATTTGCAAAATGATGTTTTTGATTTTATGTTTTTATAAAACTTAATTAAAAACTACGTAGCTTACAAATGAAAAAGTGAAACTTACACAATATAAATCCTAAAAATATGAAAATAACATTTTTACAAACCTAATGATAAAAGAAATTTTTTAGAAAAAGAAAATTATTTTTATAACTATTTAATTAATTATTATTAATTAAAAACTAATTTTAACTATTTAATAATAACCTAAAATGCAAGAAAATAGGAAATAAAGCTAGAAAAATAAAATTATGACTTAGAAAAATCTAAAATAACAAAATAGAATTTTCAAAACTATTTTTATATTTTTCTGATTATTTTTGTATTTTCTAGGAATTTTAAACTATTAAAAACTACTTAAATTATTTAAAAATACAAATTTAACTAAGAAAAATCTAGAAAAATATTTTTTTGTCTTTTTATATTTATATTAACTTAGGAAAATTGAAAAATTATTTTTTTTGACACTTTTCTTAATTAATTGTATTTAAAGCTAATTAAAAAGTGCTAAAAATTGATTTAAATGCAGAAAAATAGCAAACAAGCTTGGAAAAATCTGAAAAATTCAAGATAAGCTTAAAATAATATTAGGAATCTAGGAAAAATAGAAAAACAGGTGCTTGTGTGTAGGAATTTGAGGCTGCAATGGAACTGCTTATAAATAAGCACTCTAAATAAGCCAAAAGAACACCAAGGAGCACCAACTGTATACAGAAGATATAAAATGATAAAATTACCAAAATGCAACAAGTCTTAACTGCTTTTAACCTCTGGATTGCAACTTGCAAAGATTTGGCTTATTTGATTTTAGTGCTAAAAACAGGTTTAGGGTGCCTACTTTGAGCTAAAGAATAAGTTAACCAATAAGCCAAAAACCAAAACCAAAAGTTGGAACTAGTAGGAGACCTGGCTAAGAACCTCTAAACCAAAAAACAGACCTGGAAGAGCTCTGATGAGCTTGGTGCAATGGTCGCAAGAAGCTGAGAAAACTCAGCTCTGACTGAGCTTATGAACAGGGCACTTAAGCCCTGTTTGACAAGCTCATTTGGAGCTTAAGAAAAATTGCTAAAAATCTATAAAATTCCTAATAAGAAACTAGACCAACTTAACTTCTAAAACCCAGAGTTTCATTTGATTTGGTTCAGAAATGAGCCCAAGAAAAATCACTCCAGTTGGGCTCAAAACTGGATTTTCAATGTTTTTGACTTTTTATAAAGAAATGGAAAGTTGACTTATTTGAGGTTTGAAGCTAATTTGTGGACTGAGAATGATGTTATAAGATGAATTAAACCTAGTGCAAGCAATGTTTATGGAATTTAAACACAAAACAAGATTTTTCTTTTATAAAACTCCAAATATCAAGTAATGAAGACAGTTGGTAAATGATTTTGATGTAGGGGTTTGCGGCACAAGTAATAGACTCAAATAAGCATAAAACAACTACACAAGCATGAGACAACAGATACCAAGCACTGAACTAGCCTCTAATGCAGTTTAAACTGTAAATCCAAACATCCTTGTTAATAACTGTTATGAACTAGAGACTGAACAAATGCTCACGAACCAACATGAAATAAAGATCAAATTAAGTCTAAATACCTTAATTAACACTAAATAAACAAGTAGGAACTAAAATTAAACACAGATACAGATTATGCATCCAATTTAAAAATCACTTACATGTGGTCCTATCCACAGTGGATTGCCAAAGAAACACAAGACCATTTATCTATTCTAAACCATAAAACAACTTAAATTCAACCCAAATCATCCTCTCCAAGCTCTGCATTACCCAGATTCATCACCATTTCCCAATTTTAGCTCCAGTTTACTTTTGTTGACCATGTTAATATTTTGCTTGAAATGAACAAAGGCTTACTAAAAGCTATATTAAGCTTGAATAAGCACATTTGAATAAAAGTAAAGCTTCTTGGAGCTTAAACATAAGAGTTGGAAATTCAATTTGGCAACAGTGGACTTGGAAACATGAAGTTTAAATGAAACCTTGAAATAGAACTTGAAAACAGATTAAATTGATAAAATACCTTAAGTTGAGTACATAGGAACAGAGAATTAAAGTTTTTAAACTAAACTAAAACATTAAAATTGAAAACGACATACAAAGGAAATTAAAACTAATCTACTGCTTTCCAGTTGCCTCTCTTCCTTCTCTTTTATACCCAAAAAGCTCCATGTGTCCTTCTGAGAGTATCCCACTTGATTCCAGAGCCATTGGGCCACTTTTGTGAGTTTTGGCCATTTTGTCAATTTTGGCGGGAAAGGGTGATTTTGACCTCTGGGCTTTTAGACTGCAAGTAGGGGGGGGGGTTTGACTAGGTGTGATGATGAGGGTGAGAGATAAGGTGATAAGGTGAGGTGAGTGGTGAGTGGGAGAGGTGTTGCAGGAGTGTAGCAGGCAAGTTGGAGAGGAAAACCATATGGGAGGGAAACCAGTATGTTTGACTGGGGTGTTTAACCAAAGGGTCAAAAAGGGTTTTGGCAGGGGGGGTCAAAACAGGTATTGGCAGGGGATCAATATTGCAAAAGGGTCAAAGATAGGTTTAATATTAAAAGGACTTGATTTGCAATTCTCCAATTCTTGAAGGACTATTTCTGCCATTTTCCAAAGTTCATACAAGGGATCAAAATTGACAAGCTTCCATAGTACAAGGACTAGTTTTGACATTTTCAATTTTCCAGGGACCAAACTTGACATTTTATGAAATTTCAGGGACCTTTTCTGCCATTTAACAAAAGATTTATTCAAGGACCATTTTTGACAAATTAGAATATTTCAGGGACCTTGAATAACATTTTTCTTTATTTAGATTTACCAGGGACTGTTTTTGACAATTTTTGAAACTTGGGGACTAAAAGCGCCAATTATGCAAATTTGATATCGTTTTTCACAGATTTTGATATTTTGCATTTAAAACACATAAAACACTTATTTGTGATATTTTTATCATTTTGATACATTTCTGAGTGTTTTCAGATGTTTTTGCAGTTTAAATGGTACAAAAATGATGAGCATTTAGACACTCATCAATTGGGCTTGGACATAAATTTGGGCCAAGGCTTTAATAATTTGGACTTGAAATGGATCCATAAAGTGATATAAGGACTAATGGTGTAAAAACTGAAAATTCAGGGACCATAAGTGTAATTTTGAAAATGTCTTCCAAGGGCCATTCTTGTCAATCTCAAATAAACCAAGGACCAAACATGTCAGTTCTGAATCTTCAGGGACTAAAATCGCCATTTTGAGAATTGATTGTCCAAACTTGCAAATTCCTTTTCCAACCTCGGCTTTTTGCATTCTTCTTTCTCTCGTGCTCGGTTTTCTTCGGTTTTGGCTTTCTTTTGTCTGTTTTGTCATATCCGTACCTGCACATGTAAAAACTCAAGAAACACGCAAATGTTAACAATAAATGGCTCTTACTTGGTTATTTTGGGTCAGTTTTGATAATGAAAAAGGTATGTGTTTAAGCACATATCAAAATACCCCAGGCGAGACCATTGTCGTGTCCCCATGCAATGCAATCAACTCACGCTTCTAAAACCAAGGATTTCAATCTCTTTCTACTAAACCTATGAAGAAGTAGCAAAGATTCCTCAAAAGAGATAAAAAACCTTAATTCTAAAAATGCCCCGTTTACCTTTTTATTCATATAGATATTATGATTAAGCACATTCCAGTTATGAGTGACGGTTAGTTGAACTTTCATGTCGATCAATAACTCCAACATTTTTCAAACGACACGTTAGGATCACGGAGTAGGAAACACAACACAGCGTGAAGTGACCATACGGATAGAATACATCGTCCCTGATTTTTCACAAGTCCCTAAACTAAGCGTAAAATCGAAATCATTGTTAAAAATGACTCTAGATGCTAACACTACCCATGGAAGTTACTTGTGTAATTACTTTTTGCTCCCATTTTCCTATTTGCCTCTAGAATTTTTTATTTTTTGTGAGACATGAATTTCTTCATAATTCTCGTTTCGATAACTTTTATTCCGATAAAGATATAAAGCTAAGTAGCTAATTAGTTATCCACCTTCCCTCGAAAACCATTGCACACAAGAATGAGGTCCACATCAAGGTCCTAGTTTCACACGATTTAGGGAGAATATCCTTTTATGGCGGCGACGAGACAACTCATCTACGAGTCAGAGACGAAGCTTTATTTAGACATCTCCGGATCCGGTTTGGCTTAACACTATTTCAGACACATTTGCATTTTGCAATTTAGGCCCTTGGTCTTTTAAACTACTAACTCAACGGGATTACCGCTTTATCAGAAGTCTTATTATGACTTTGGATTTTCCTCTGCTTTTATAGAAGTCTAAGACAACTTTTATAGCTTTGGATTTTTAATTTTAAAACATTTGGGCTTTATTTCATGTTAATTTTGTGCCAAACTCCAAACCCTACGGTTTTATAACAATAGAAACAATAGCAGCAAACTATCAGGAATCAGTTGTCTATTACACGTCGAACAGCATGATTACCTGATGTGTACCCAACTCTCATGGGCAAATATTCTCTAAAGAAGACAAAGAACTAACTATCGCCAAAAACTCAACATCTCTAATTATTATAAACAGATATAGGGTGAAACAATTTTGTGGGAACAAAAAGCCATAAGTACCTTCGATGGGCTCTAAAGAGAACCAACTACTCCACGCTTAGCATCTAAACTCATAAGTAACTCTATCATTTCTTGATCTCCGCAAATTTAAAATCCCAAATAATGAGATCCGCGGATGCTTAGCCGATAATTTTTAGATTACCTATGGTTAAGGGAACAAGCTAGGGCTCAACACGCGCGGTCAAGTCAGAATTCTATTCCTACTCTCACCAGCGGAAAGTCAACAAGGTGTCAAAACATATATTAACTTAGCTAATGCTTCGTCTAATTAATCTCAAGTCATGCATATTTAAAATCACTCAGGGAAACTTGCAAAATCTTGGCCTTGTGAGCTAGAATTCGCATTTTATAGCTTCTTATCTAAGAGACTAGCAAACTTTTCAATCAAAAAGACTTTAACAGAAGCTTAAAATTTTTTTAAATTTTCTCATATATAGCACAATTTTTTCATTTTCTAAGGAAAAACGGGGTTGCGAGAGTAAACGACAAAAATAAGCAAGTGCGGTCAAATCAAATCGAAGATTACCCTACCCCAGACTAGAACGAAACATTGTCCTCAATGTTTAAAAGCAAGGGTATCAACGAAAATCTAAAAGCCGTTTATTAAGTATGCTCAAAGATAAAGGTTAGTCGAAAAGATTTAGGATATCGGATTTCATCAGCATCGATCATGAAACTCGGTTGAGAAAAACAAACTTCGAGCACGAGAGTCTTCATATCGGGAAAATCCTGAACACAACATCACAAACAACCAAACACGAGAAATCGAAGAGGTTATCCCCTTCACGTCACTTATTAGAAAATAGAAAGAAGATAGAGATAAGCATGGGGTGCCTCCCACGAAGCGCTACTTGTTTTTGTAACGAAGTCGCTAGCCTGACTCGTCCCCGAATTCATTTGTCCTTGGGGAAGAAAATGGTAGAGATACCAGGGTAAAAAACGGTGTCCTCATTCCCGAAAGAATGAGACTGGGTGGGTTGGGTGGAGAAGAAAATGGGTGGATAAGGCATATCATGTAAGAAGGATCCATCATCCGGTGGTTTTGCGGGTGGACGAAAGGATGACGGATAGAAATGAGAAAACTCCAAAGAAAATGGGAGCTCATGGTAAAGGATAAGAGGTTTAGGCTCACAAATGAAGGCATCCATCCGAGGATCCTTATCTCCAGAAATGATTTTAACAAAAGGCTCATCAATGCATATCCCGGGTTTAAAAATTTTGTCTTCACATGTCGGCTCAACGAGATAAAGGATGATGGACTCGTCAGAGAAAGGGGAGTCAATAAAACCATCAAGAAAAACCATATCCTCATCAGGATCATTCACAATATCCTCAATACCCGGTGGTACTGGGTCATCAAAAGTGAGAGATGAATCAGCATTCTCAATGATCTGGTCATTCGTCGAATTATCGGAAATATCGTTCAAAACCTTGCTCATATCATCCTCGAAGTAGAATCGCTCAAGAATCGGAGGATAAACATTGACAATAGTGGGACTGCCACTATTCTCTTCATTAAATCGGAAAGTCTCAAGCTCGGGAGAGAAGTCACTATCTTTAACGGAGATAGGAGGCGAACTCGAATTATCGTTTAAGGCTTCAATCTTAGAAATGAGAAGATGGACATTCGACAATGTTTCACGTAATGCTTCATCCTCGATCAGAATATTATCTAGCTCAATCTCTACAACTTCCGGCTCAAAATCGTTTTCTCCTTCAATAATGACGGGCTCAGAAGGTAAATCGTCAACAAAATCGATGTCTCCATAAGAATCATCATCGGAATCGGAGAACATCTCATCGTGATCATTCGAAATATCAAGAGAAGGCTCATCACAAATATCAACAACAACCCCAGACTCTCTTGGGATTGGGATAAGGATCTCAACATTAGACACTTCCGTTTCCAGAATAGTACTAAGATGCTCATCCCCCATTATGAGAGAATCAACGGGTTCAACGATGTTCGGAGAAATATGATTATCGACCTCTTCCAAAACGACGTCACTTCTCTCAACCGGCGTGAGAGAAGGGGAAGGGTCGGAAATTAAAGGCTCAGAAACGGGAGTGGGATTGCCACTCGGAGGAGTATAATCGTCATTAGAATCAGAATCGTAATAATAGGTAGTTGGACGATGTTGGATCACTTTCGCAGCTTCTTCAGCTAATAATTCACGATAAGTCTTTTGAGGAGGATCTTCTTTTCCGTGGGTAATTTTATCAAGAAGATTCTTAAGATCACTCATCATTTCTAGAAATTTTTGATTAAATTCTTCAGAACATGGTGAAGGTTGTGGTTGAATTTCTTGGTATTGTGGATGTGGGTTATAAGAATAATCGTAATTGTTACAAGGAACTTGCTCGTAAACAATTGGATTTTTCATCTGACAATCGGAATTAACGTGCGGACCTCCACAATACTCACAACAGTATGATTGTTGTGACGAATAAGGGTAAGGTTCATAACCAAAGGTTGAGTTGTTAATTTGATTTTGACATTGAAAACCTTGGTGAGGACCACCACAGTACTCACAAGAGTATGATTCCGCTCATGGTACGAGAGGTTGGTTAGGAAAATCGGTGGTCTCATAGTTAGGATTGTGGTGAAACTCGGTTCCAGATTTTCCATTGCTACAAGCGGAACAATTCCCACCATATTCGGGTCCTCTGCACCATATGCACAAAAGCTGATAAATCGAAGAATTATCCGGATAAGAGTTAGCTATTTCCATCATTCCCGTGATAGGCTCGGTTCTTGAACGGGAGTCATCTCGGGCTCAGAAACATATTCCATTTCCCTCACCGGAGAAGGAGTAGGAATCGAAGGTTCTTCAAGTAAATTCTTCCACCATGCTTTTATATCATCATCATTATGAAGAGTTCCCTTTTGTTCTAGACGTGCATAAAGACGGGCGAGATATGGATTTGGATTAATAAAATTCTGGCATACATTACAAAATCCATCTCGACAATTATTTCCGCACTGGATCGCAAATACATTTCAAACATCGATATTGATTTTCTTCCATACGGCTTTGGCAATGAAGGCAACGACGATAAGAACATATCTCGGGTTGTGGCGGATGGTCAGAAAAACTTTTAGAATCATCGATAGATTGTTTGTTGGCTAAGTCGCACCAATAGCAAGATTTTTTAGAACCGGGGTGTCCACATTGCTCACATACACATTCTGGATTCAAACAACAATACTGATCTTCTTCCATACGGCCTTTGCAATGGAAACAATGACGATAATTGATTGTTTCCATGAGAATTAAACATATAGAGGATAAAAGAAGAATATTTTTGGGTTTTTAAAACAAATTTTGAAAAGGAAAATCTTTTTGGGTTTTTATATTTAAGAAAATGTTGAAAACACAATATTTTTGTAACATTCACGTCAACCGGTGCTCGGTAGCTCTCAAAAGTACGCAGCAGAGAATGATGTGGCGGAACGAAGAGTGGATCGGTTCTTCAGTCACGCAATTTAATGTCAAGACTTTCCTTATACCCCGTGTATAGGTTGTACCTTCAAGGTGAGCCGACGTAACAATTAACGTTCGGGTTTTGTTTTGTTGGTTTTTTAATTTTTATGGTTTCGTAAACACTCTAGGAAGAATGTTTTCTTTTTTTTTTTTTTTTTTTTTAAATGTTTTTGGGTTTTGAAAAGATATATTTACAAAACGACGGTAACTTCACTCGGGGAAGGATCTTCAAATGCACGCGATTCGAGACGGAATACGAAAACTCGCTACAAGCCCTCCCCGACAGCGGCGCCAAAAATTGATTCTTGATAAAAATCAATTATAAGAGAAGTGTGTAGTATGTGGGTAACTCAAACGTGTTAGGTTTGAGCACCGAGATCGTTCCGAACGAGGGTTGAATGGAATTTCCAACTCACGTCGCGATTATCGGGATTTGAATGGGAAAAGGGGAAAATATGATGTTTTCTAAACTACGGGGCAAGGGAAGCATAAAAGGGAAATTACACTACGGGAAATTCTAAATACGCGAATTATACTAAAACGTAATAAACGAAACGAAAATAAAATGCAACTACGTCTATTCTAAGTCCTAAAAATGATCTAACATTACTTTTAAACTAAAAATGATATTTGAAAATCAACTAAGATTTAAAACTAATTTTATGATTTTTCTGGAATTTATTTGAATTAAAAACTAATTTTAAACTAATAAAACAAATTTAAAATACTAAAAATTTATGAAAACAAAAGTGAAAATTATGAAACTATTTTTCAAAAATCTAAATTAACTCAAAAGACTTTTCAAAACTATTTTTGTATTTTTCTGAACTTTTCTCTATTTTCTATGAATTAAAAACTATTTAAAACTAATTTAAATGCTAAAAATTACAAATTAACGTAGGAAAAATCTGGAAAAATTATTTTTTTTTTCTTTTTATAATTTTATTAATCTAGGAAAATTGAAAAATTATTTTTTTAGAAACTCTTCTTATTTTTCTGTATTAAAAGCTAATTAAAAAGGATTAAAAACTAATTTTAATCAAGAAAAATAGTAAATAATATCAGAAAATTATGAAAAATTCATGAAAAATCTAAAATATTATTTTAAATTTATGAAAAATATAAAAACTATAGCTTATGTGTAAGGAAATGGAAAGATGTGAAACTGCCTATGAATAAGCACTAGGAAATAAGCAAATGAATAGTAAAAGATACCAAACTGCTACAGAAGCTAACTTATACTAAAAGTACTTAAAAGCAACTAATACCAGCTACTCTAAACCTCTAATGTGCTGAATAAGCTAATTAGATATAGACTACCAACCCAAGATCCACTAAAAAGCTAAATATAGACTACCAACCCAAGCTAATTAGACCAACTAAGCTAATCCATGGAACCAAAATGCAAAACAAAAGTTGCGAACTCTAGACTACCAACCCAAGATCCACTAAACCAGATTTCAGGTCCTAATGATCTAAATTGAATCTAGTGCAAGACACGCAAAATAGGCTGATCACACTCCGTGATTACTCGAGTGTGAACAGGGAATATATATGTTGCTGTTTGTGAGCTTATTACCATACAGAAAATTCACAAAATTCCACAAAATTGCTTTTCAAAACTAGTAATAGAACTTGTTTATCCTGAATTTCACTTGTTATAAATCAAAAGCTAATCCATGAAAATTCAACAAACTTTTGTAAAAACTGGTTTATCAACTTTTTGACTTATTATGACAGAAATGGAATTTTGACTAAAATGAAATTTGAGCTTATGATTCTTAATGAAAATGATGTTTTAAGACAAACTAATACTGAAATAAGCTAGAATAACTAATTCTAAAGCCTAAATGCAAACTTCTACCAACTGATTTCAACAATAAAACAATTAAGATCAGTTTAACTATGATTTTGACTTTCAGGATTTTAGAGCACAAATCAATGAACAATTTGACTATATAATGCCTAAATATAACTCTAGCAACTATAATTAACCACTGAACCAAACTCAATCTCCAATCAATGGACTGAACCAAACAGTCCTTAAAAATGTTAAAATGCAATCTAATCTATCTAAAGCCTGTTTCTAAACTATGACAAGGAATGAAACTATGAACTAACTACTGAATGTGAGCTAACAAATGCAGACACAATATTAAACACAGATTCAAGCTGCACTAATTCTACAATTGAACAAAGAATGAAAAGGCAATTAGAACTCACAATGGTCCAGCCATTATGCAGCTTTATTAAACCACTAACCTATCACTGATATCAAACCCAAATCCTACTCAGATTCAACCCAAATCCAAATCCATAGCAGCAATTCAACACCATTCAGCCTTTGATTTTGAAAAATGATTAATGAATTTTGAGTGGATTCAGTATACACAATAAGCACTTAATAAGCTCATAAGAACTTATCATAACACAAACTTTACCTGAATAAAACTTGAAAGTGAGGATATTTTTTAATTTTCAAAGAATTTTTCTGATTTTTCTTTTATTTTTTGTTTAGAGAAATATGAAAACTGAAAATGATGAGTAATGACGGGATAAATCAAATTAAATGAAATGAAACTAATGCAACAAGAAGCATGAAATTAGAAGAAAAATGAAATTTGAAGCTAAAAGGATTATATTAATTGAAGAGCTGAATACAAATTGTAATTTAAAAACAGGAATTTAAACTAAAAATATTAAGAACATTTTAAAACTAACACTACTCAGAAACTACACTCTATACTACTCCTACACTACTTGTCGTACAAATGAGAAATGAAGGAGTATTTATAATCGAGCTCAAGCCTTGGAAGGATCTGGAAGCTGGCATTTGTGCTTTCTCAAGTGTATTAGCGGCCCTTGGATCTTGTTTCCACTTCATCCCAAAGAATATCCACCATTGGATCATGATTACCACGTAGCTTGGCCAATCAGAGAGAGTATTTTGATGGGATGACACACGGATTGCCACGTGGCATCCGCGGTGTCACGATGTGTCGTTGATTGACAATATTGCCCTTAATTGAGTTAATTGAAGTGATTGGAGGGAGGGTAATTTAGGTTCATACCGCTATAAAAGAGGGGTGAGTTTTCGCGTGTTTTTATTTATTATATTTCGATTTTTTGGTTATTGTTGACCGGGTATATGGTGGGTTGACCGGGGTTAAATACGGGTTATGGGATCCGTGTTTAGATGTATTAGGTGAATGGGTTGGACGGGTTGGATGTTGGGCTTGGACATAAATTTGGGCCAAGGCTTTAATAATTTGGACTTGAAATGGATCCATAAAGTGATATAAGGACTAATGGTGTAAAAACTGAAAATTCAGGGACCATAAGTGTAATTCTGAAAATGTCTTCCAAGGGCCATTCTTGTCAATCTCAAATAAACCAAGGACCAAACATGTCAGTTCTGAATCTTCAGGGACTAAAATCGCCATTTTGAGAATTGATTGTCCAAACTTGCAAATTCCTTTTCCAACCTCGGCTTTTTTGCATTCTTCTTCTCTCGTGCTCTGCTTTTCTTCGGTTTTGGCTTTCTTTTGTCTGTTTTGTCATATCCGTACCTACACATGTAAAAACTCAAGAAACACGCAAATGTTAACAATAAATGGCTCTTACTTGGTTATTTTGGGTCAGTTTTGATAATGAAAAAGGTATGTGTTTAAGCACATATCAGCAGGCCATTACATTGTTTGATGTTTAACCATTTGTTGGGGTTGTTGGTGGTTGTTTAGCCCAGAACAGGGTAAGATAATCAAGGACAATAGCAATACCACTAGGTGGTTACCGGATATCACTTAGAATCGTGTGATCACTTTCCAAAGTAAACTATTCGACCCTAATTCCTGGGTTACACGAATATCTACTTGGGATAAGACCAAATGTAGTTATAAAATTAGGCACAATTCGATAACCCTTTTGCTTAGAAGTGTTAATAGTTTTCTGTGTATATTTCATGCATGATCAGATATCCTATTTATAGGAAAATACTCTTAGCTAGTCAAATGGAATTATGAGAATTAATCGCCCTATTAATCGCCTCATAATTATCCCCATTATAGTCGTTAGTGGTTACATGACCAATTAAAACGTGGTCATTATATAGTTGTAACCGCCATTTAAATACTTTCAACTAGCAAGATTTCTAATAGCAAGATTTCTTTCCACTAGCAAGACTTTCATAGCACTAGCAGTGGTAACATCGCCTTATCCCGCACTAACTTAGCACTAGCAAGTGGAAAAACTACCTATCGCTAACTTAGTACTAGCAAAGGGAAACACTAACTGTACAAACCACTATTTGAGTCGGTGTTCAGTGGACCTTATGGGTGTACACTGCGACCTCGACCCATTACTGTGTGTGAACTTATCCCACAAGTGCACTAAATTTTCCAACAATCCTCCCCAAATTTAGTTCACTTCCTTGCATGAAAACAAACATTAAACAAAACATGTGCATAAACGAAAATGTCCCGAGGATTGAATTTCCATCTTAGTAAATTACACGCTCAAATATTCGGAATCGTGGTGTTCTAAGAATTGAACCCTTCAACCCATTTGAATACTGAAGATAAAATACACACAAGTTTTCAAACACTTATCGCCCTCGACACTATACAAGCCATGTCCATATCCAAATTCATAAATGTTGTAAAAGCTAAAAGTCCAAAAGCTTCTCGATGTGGCAAAACTTCAACATTTACATAGGTGGTTCCTCTTTATTCATGCTCCTGCCAAGCACTTTTCAAAGAAATTAACCATTAAGAAGTAAAGACTTCATCCTCCTCAAAGAAGTTGTTCCGAGCACAACCTTGGATGTAAATAAAACATGTGCTCCAAATTAATCGAATGTTCAAATTTTCCACATTGAACCTCCCAAGTTTCCTTAGAGGGAGTTAGGTGTCCTAGCATTCAAGGACTAAGTTGGACTTAAACCCATCCCTTTAGGCAACTTTATAACCAAGTCTCTAGCCAGACCCTTCGTCAAGTGATCAGCTAAGTTCTGATGAGATCTAACAAACTCTATAGATACCACCCCATTCATGATAAGCTCACGAATCATGCTATGTCCGACACCTAAGTGTCTAGACTTACCATTGTACATCTGGCTATAAGCCTTAGCCAATGTAGCCGCACTATCACAACGGATAGAAATAGGTGCTATAGGTTTAGGCCACAATGGAATCTCAAGAAGCAAGTTTCTCAACCATTCAAATTTCTTTTACCAAATAGCTGCTAAAGCCACAAATTCGTGATTCCATTGTTGAACTGGTGATGCAAGTTTGCTTATTGGATGCCCAAGAAATTGCACCTCCACCAAGTAGGAATACTGACAGCAGCCTTTTTGAGGGGTTGGAGCTAATCAAATGTAGTATAGGGGGTTTTTCCAAGTATCGCTAAGATGTTAATAACCCGGGTCGCTTTTATCCAACGAGGTTGATGGTACTCAAAACACGGTTTGTGATCGGGGATTTGGACGTAAAAGGAATATGAGTAAGTGAGTGATTAAACTAAGGAAATTAAATCTAATAAAGACTTTGAAGTCATTCTAATTCTATTTTAAAAAAGCGCTTAACGTTTAAACTAAACGCACGCTTAAATTAAAACTACGAACGCATCTAAATAAAACGTAAAAATAAAGAAGTAAAATACCTACGGATATGGAAAATACATTTTTACAATCCTAATTATACTAGAAAATTATTTGAAAAATAAAATTATTTTTAAAACTATTTATCTAATTATTATTAATTAAAAACTATTTTAACTATTTAAAAATACATTAAAATACAAGAAAATAGGAAATTAACCTAAAAATGAAATTATAAATTGGAAAAATCTAAAATATTATAAAACTAATGTTAAAACTGAAAATATATTTTTTAGACTTTTTATGTATTTATTATTAATTAAAAATGATTTAAAAATACTTAAAAAACTAATATTAAATAAGAAAAGGACTAAATGAGCTAGGAAAAATCTGGAAATTTTATGGAAAATCTAAAATATTATACTAAGCCTGGGAAAATATAAAAAGTTAGATAAGCCCACTAATAACTGATCTAGCAAATAAGCAGTTTGAATAAGCACTGAAATAAGCAATAAGCTATCCAAAAGCTATTAAGCTACTACGACCAAATCTAACCTAAAATGAGCTAATGCAACTGATTGGGACCTAAAAAGCACAAGCTAAAGAAAAAAAAGCTCGAGACCGATTTCAACTCAAATGCCAAACTACTCTTAATCACCTACTTTGAGCTAATGAAAAGCTAGCTTATAAAAATCACAAAAATAAACTAAAATTACCTAGTTACCAATCACCAACCAAAGTGCTTAAGTTCCAAATTCTCAGACCGTAGTTTATATTGAGCAAATTAAAATAAAAACATAAGCCACTGACATTGTCAAATAAACAGTTAACCGAAATGGGCAATATGCATATTTTAAATGCAAATTTAGCTAAGGTAAGATGATCCTAAGTGCAAAGAGACTCTCGATATGTTGAAAGGGCATGTGAGGCCTTAAGAAAAGCAATCTTGGACAGTTTTTGATAGCTAAACAAGCTTGGAAAAACACCGTGAAACACAGGTATGCTACTTGTTCATCTGCAAGAAATTTTGAAGACAGAAAACCTCTTATTGGTTATCAAAAACTTGTAAACTTTGTGATACAAGTTAAAACCACTTTTGAAAACTTAATAACACCTCAAAATACTTTGACTTTGAAAGTCAAAGTGAGTGAAAATCGCTTTTAGACCATAAATAAACTAGTGCCAAACACCCTTATCAAAACTGAAATGCAAGCTAAACTATCAAATTTTTAATTCTCAACCATTACATGACCTAATAACTATGATCTAATACCAATATATAAACTAACTAATGCAAAAACAACAATTAACACTAAAAGATTTAAGCTACACTAATATTAGCTATTTTTGGCTTTTTAAGAGGATTTTTCGAGAAAATAAAGCAAGGGCTATTCAAGACTGATTAAACTAATCTAACACAATTTTAAACTAACAATAAGCAAAGAATGACTAAAATAAGCTAGAATAAGCTAAGAAACAGTAAAAATGGAAAGGTGTGCAAAAAACTGAAAATGGCTTACAACTGATCTGGCTCACAGAACAGTATGAATGGATCAGAAACACTTGTTGCTTGTCAAAAACAAGCTAGAAAACCTATTTAGCCGTCCAAAACAGCTTATTCTCCAAAATGCTTAATTTTCACTATTCCTCATTGACTTTGTTGACTCAGGTGATACTTTGCATTCGCAACAGAAACTACTTTAATTCACTTAAATAAGTTTGAATAAGCTTGAAGAAGCTTATTTGAACCATTTTAACAGATTAAAACGTAAAAAATGACAATGAACAAATTTGGCGGGAAAATGAATTAAGTCAAACTTGGAATTTCTTAACAAAAACACTTGAATCATAACTAAATTAACTTATACAATTCATAAATAACAAAACCCTTAAAAATGTTTTACATAAAACTTAAAGCACAATTTAAATTACACTACGAAAATGGTCTAAAAACTAGGACCCTTGATTTCTTTGTCTTCATTCCCATAAATAGTCATCCAAAAATCATCTCTCTTCATCCCTAGCCATTGAATGGCTTTAATTAATCCAAACCGTTGATTTCCATTTTTGGCGCCAATTTTGTTGCAATTCATCCAAACTAGAGGGACTATAACTGAACTTTTCCAAAAATTATTATAAGGACCATAGATGACAAACTTTATTAACCAAGGACCATAAATAATATTTTCCATTTTTGAAAATCCCAGGGACTTGTTTTGCCATTTTTTGAAAGTTGGGACCAAACCGCCAATTATGCAAACTTTGTTCGCTTTTTAGTCGTTTTACTCATTTTGCATTTAAAACAAATAAAACACAATTTTGAGATATTTTCAGTATTTTGATGCATTTCGAAGTGTTTTTAAATGTTTTGCAGCTCAGATTTGACCAAAAATGATGAGTATTTACACACTCATCAATCCCCCACACTAAACTATTGCTAGTCCCTAGCAATCTTTTGAGAAAACTTAATCGATTTGAATCTCTTTACCAAAAGCCATTACTTCTGGAGTAGCCAATTGTTTCACTTCAAGTAAGAACCTTGGTACAATGATAACCAAATGATTTTGAGCAAATCACCAGCTTTTAACGGATTTGATTTGTTCTTTACCGTAAGCCGCTTGCTCGGACTAGCCAACTCTTAGATAATATATCTTTGGTGAGTCGATTACCAATTATGGTTTTCCAACTGCCTTTACCACAAGCCTTAAACTTGCGGGCTAGCCAACTCTTCAATAATTAAAGATATGGTGAGCTGAACACCATAGAATTTTGGGCAAATTGCAAGCCGTCAACGGATTTGAGATATCTTTACCAAGAGCCGTTTGCTCCTGGATTAGCCAATCCTTTTATTTTTTAGACATGGCGGACTGATAACCGTAAGCTGAGTAAGTGCAAAACACTTGCTCCAAAAAAAAAAATTGGCCAAAAATGGGGGAATTAGGTGGTAATACATATGATAAAATTCGTGAGAATTCCCCCCCACACTAGAAATGAATATTGCCCTCAATATTCAAAGTACCGGCTGTTATGCCGAAACTTGAGAACGTAAAAGGAAATACTAATAAAATTATTAATTTTTTTATATATATATATACAACATGTGGGGCATCTCCCCCACACTAGGGTGGTAGAAAGTAGAAAGAAATCAAAAATATGGGTGAAAACCCATATAGTGTGCTACTATTTTTGTTCTTCGAGTCGCTAGCTTGACTCGACCCCGCATTAAATGGTTCATGGGGAAGCAAAGTGGAAGAAACAATCTCCATCGGACTTTCATTCAAGATGTTTGGACAAACATTTGAAGCACGTGAAAGTTCCACACCGATGAGATAAATTCCCGGCTCAAGATAATGGTACATGGAAATGCCAGGATCAAAGATAATGTCTTCATTCCCGAAGGAGTGAAGAACAGGAGAAGTGACAGAATATATGAAGAAAAGAAAGAAAGTCATGATAAAAATCATGACTAACTCTTCATCCTCAATAGGAGAATTCATATTTTCATGAATCTCATCGCTTAAGCTTGATCAAGACATATTATGGGTGTGTCTAGATCAAAGTGGAAATTATCATACTCCGGCGGAGATATGATATGAGTGAGTTCACAGGAGAACTCCTCGAATGTGAATGAATCATATCTAATTGATATGAGTGAGTTCACTGGTGAACTCCTCCAATGTAAATTATTCATAATCGGGTAGAGAATTATGAGAATGAGAAGTGGTACTGCCACTAATCTTCTCTCCCATATTATCAAAATAGAAGGTTTTCATTTCGAATAGAATCATCTGAAGAATGTCACTATCCTTAATGGGGATAGGAGATGAAATAGGTTTCTCTTTGAAAGCCTCGATTTTAGAAATGAGAAGACTGACATTCAAGAATGTTGCACTAAGTGTTTCATCTTTGATTTCAGTTGTTAAGAATTCATCATTCTCTTCTAAGCTAACAAGCTCGGAAGGTAAATCTTCCACATAAACGATGTCTCCACAAGATAACGAATCGTCATCATTAGAATCGGAGAACATCTCAACATGATCTTTTGGGAAGACAAGAGGGGAAGGGATATCACACAAATGCTCGAGAATTCCCCGTGACTCTCTTGGGATTGGGACAAGGTTCTCGACACTAGACTTTATGAATTCGTCCCATTCCTTTCGCAGAACAAGGTCAAGATGCTCATCCCCCATAATAAGAGAGTGAGTGTGAATCTCGGTGTGATAACAAATGATCGAGGAGTTGAGAAATATTATCTTTAAAAGGATAAAAACTCTCCTCATCATCATATAGAGTCGCCTTAAGAAATTGGGAACGCCTTTAGAGCCGCATGCTCTAAGACCAATAATTCTTCCCTAGATTTGCGAGCCTCTCGTTCTTCGGCTAGCAATTCTCCCATGGTTTTTTCACCACTCACTTGATTCTTAAAGTTTTGAATCATATCATCAAGTGTTTTCATTGCGGTTTCAAAATCTTGGGAAATTTCTTTAGGCAACGGCTCAAGTGGAGTTTGAACCGTATGGTGCCAGTGGAGGTTGGAGATTGTCAAACCCGTAAGAGTCATGATTGTTACAAGGAAATGGATTCCCATTTGACAATCGAGCTAAAGTGGGGACCTCCATCGTACTCACAACAATATGATTGTTGTGACTGGATTGGTGAATAATATGGAGTCTGGTCATTTTGAAAATTTTGAATGTTACCGAAAACTGCTCATAGACAAACGTGTTTCCGGATTGACACTCAAATCCTTGGTGAGGACCTCCACAAAATTCACAGCAGCTATGTTGATTATATGAAGATAAGTCGGGCTGTGGTGGGTAGTTGAAAAATTTGAGGGTCGTTAAATGAGTTCCGATTAGGATCATAATCAAATGAATTCCTCGAACCACAAAACAAACAACTCCCGTTACAGATATCATTACCACACCTGTAACAAGTACACCAATGACATGGTGAACCAAAAGAGGCTCACCACAACCGACACAAGGAATAAACGATTCCATTTGAGAGTTATGAGAAGGAATTGGTTCATTCAAATAATCAACAAAACCAACATGGTGATCCGAATGACTATCAAGTCTCGAAGAACATTTTGAAAATCCGGAGGTGGGACAAGTGGTGTGCTCTGAGAGCTAGCAATTTCCATCACTTCCGCTATGGTCTCCTGCTCGTTCTTGAGAAACGTGAAGATTAGGCAAGTCATTCTTGCTAGTCACCGGTCTAAATTCTGCATGTTTGCTTTTAATCGTAAATTGTGAAAGTTTAGGATCAATTTTAGACGGCTTAGGAGCAATTGAGGGGTTAGATCTTTGGATAACCGTAGGTTGGACGTATATAGCACTTCCATTATCGAGGGAAGTACCGGTCCTTTGTCCCCCGGTTTCTCGCTCCATTTCCCGCTAATTAATGGATCATCACGAACAACACGAATTTTTGACATTTGTGACAAAGTATGAAGTTTTTCAACTGTTCCGAACTCGTCATAGTCGAGATTCCATGAGAATAGAAGAAGTTAGAATCAAATGGATAGAGGGTAAAGGGATAAAGAATCAAAAAGGGTAAGAGGGTAAAGATGAATATTTTTGGGTTTTGATTTTATAATATAATAAGAAAACAAGAGAATATTAACAAGGATGGTAAATATACAATGGATGTATATCCAGGATCACTAATCTTCAAACCGCTTTCAACACGCTTACACAACCTCCCCGCGGCAAATACCAATTTGACAGCCAGCCTTTTGAGGGCTGGAGCTAATCAAATGTAGTATAGGGGGTTTTCCAAGTATCTAGAAGATGTTAACCCGGTCGCTTTATCCAACGAGGTGTGATGGTACTCAAAACACTGGTTTGGATCGGGTGATTTGGACAGAAAAAGGAATATGAGTGAGTGAGTGATTAAACTAAGGAAATTAAATCTAATAAAGACTTTGAAGTCATTCTAATTCTATTTTTAAAAAGCCTTTAGCGTTTAAAACCTAAAACGACGCTTAAATTAAAAACTACGAACGCACGAAATAAAACGAAAAATAAAGAAGTAAAATACCTACGGATATGGAAAATACATTTTTACAATCCTAATTATACTAGAAAATTATTGGAAAAATAAAATTATTTTTAAAACTATTTATCTAATTATTATTAATTAAAAACTATTTTTAACTATTTAAAAATACATTAAAATACAAGAAAATAGAAAATTAACCTAAAAATGAAATTATAAATTGGAAAAATCTAAAATATTATAAAACTAATGTTAAAACTGAAAATATATTTTTAGACTTTTTATGTATTTATTATTAATTAAAAATGATTTAAAAATACTTAAAAACTAATATTAAATAAGAAAAGGACTAAATGAGCTAGAAAAATCGAAATTTTATGGAAAATCTAAAATATTATACTAAGCCTGGGAAAAATATAAAAAGTTAGATAAGCCCACTAATAAGCTGAATCGGGCAAATAAGTAGTTTGAATAAGCACTTGAAATAAGCAATAAGCTATCCAAAAGCTATTATAAGCTACTACAACCTAAATCTAACCTAAAATGAGCTAATGCAACTGATTGGGACCTAAAAAGCACAAGCTAGAGAAAAAAAGCTCGAGACCAGATTTCAACTCTCAAAATGCCAAACGGCCCTTAATCACCTACTTTGAGCAAATGAAAAGCTAGCTTATAAAAATCACAAAAATAAACTAAAATTACCTAGTTACCAATCACCAACCAAAGTGCTTAAGTTCCAAATTTCAGGACCTGTAAGCTTATATTGAGCAAATTAAAAATAAAAAACATAAGCCACTTGGACAGATTGTCACAAAAGTTAACCTGAAATGGGCAATATGCATATTTTAAATGCAAATTTAGCTAAGGTAAGATGATCCTAAGTGCAAAGAGACTACTGATATGTTGAAAGGGGCATGTGAGGCCTTAAGAAAAGCAATCTTAGACAGTTTTTGATGGCTAAACAAGCTTGAAAACACGTGAAAATGACAGGTATGCTTCGTCAGAGAAATTTTGAAGACGTAAAACCTCTTATTGGTTATCAAAAACTTGTAAACTTTGTGATACAAGTTAAAACCACTTTTGAAAACTTAATAACACCTCAAAATACTTTGACTTTGAAAGTCAAAGTGAGTGAAAATCAGCTTTTAGACCATAAATAAACTAGTGCCAAACACCCTTATCAAAACTGAAATGCAAGCTAAACTATCAAATTTTTAATTCTCAACCATTACAGCCTAATAACTATGATCTAATACCAATATATAAACTAACTAATGCAAAACAAAGAATTAACACTAAAAGATTTAAGCTACACTAATATTAGCTATTTTTGGCTTTTTAAGAGGATTTTTCGAGAAAATAAAGCAAGGGCTATTCAAGACTGATTAAACTAATCTAACACAATTTTAAACTAACAATAAGCAAAGAATGACTAAAATAAGCTAGAATAAGCTAAGAAACAAGAAAATGGAAAGGTGTGCAAAAACTCGAAAATGGCTTACAAACCGATCCGCTCACGAACATGAATGGATCGAACACTTGTTGCTTGTCAAAAACAAGCTAGAAAACCAATTTAGCCGCCCAAAACAAATTTTATTCTCCAAAATGCTTAATTTTCACTATTCCTTGACTTTTGTTGACTCGTGTGATACTTTGCATTCGTAATGTGAAACTACTTTAATTCACTTAAATAAGTTTGAATAAGCTTGAAGAAGCTTATTTGAACCATTTTAACAGATTAAAACGTAAAAAAAGACAATGAACAAATTTATGGAAAATGAATTAAGGTCAGAACTTGGAATTTCTTAACAAAAACACTTGAATCATAACTGAATTAACTTATAAAATTCATAAATAACAAAACCTTAAAATGTTTTACATAATACTTAAAGCACAATTTAAATTACACTACGAAAATGGTCTAAAAACTGGGACCCTTGATTTCTCTGTCTTCATTCCCATAAATAGTCATCCAAAAATCATCTCTCTTCATCCCTAGCCATTGGATGGCTTTAATTAATCCAAACCATTGATTTCCATTTTTGGCGCCAATTTTGTTGCAATTGGGTCTTGATAACTTGTGACAGGGGAGGGAGCATTAAATGCAATTTGTCTGGTGCATTTGAAAGGTGGGAATAAGTGGGCGAGTTGGTGAAGGTGATGGAGTGTGGCAAGGGAGCAAGTGGTAATGGTGGTTTGGAGGGAAAACAGAGCGGGTTTTGGTTTTGGGTTTGGGGTTAAAAAGGGTCCGGTTGGTTATTAGCTTAGTAACACAAGGACCATTCTTGCAATTCATCCAAACTAGAGGGACTGAAACTGAACTTTTCCAAAAATTATTATAAGGACCATAGATGACAAACTTTATTAACCAAGGACCATAAATAATATTTTCCATTTTTGAAAATCCCGAGGACTTGTTTTGCCATTTTTGAAAGTTGGGGACCAAACCGCCAATTATGCAAACTTTGTTCGCTTTTTAGTCAAGTATTACTCATTTTGCATTTAAAACATATAAAACACAATTTTGGGATATTTTTAGTATTTTGATGCATTTTGAAAGTGTTTTTAAATGTTTTGCGATTGATTTGACCAAAATGATGAGTATTTACACACTCATCAATCCCCCACACTAAACTATTGCTAGTCCCTAGCAATCTTTGAGAAAACTTAATGGATTTGAATCTCTTTACCAAAAGCCATTACTTCTGGAGTAGCCAATTGTTTCAGTCCAAGTAAGAACCTTGGTACAATGATAACCAAATGATTTTGAGCAAATCACCAACTTCCAATGGATTTGATTTGTCTTTACCGAAGCCGCTTGCTTTCGGACTAGCCAACTCTTAGATAATATATCTTTGGTGAGTCGATTCACTTAATTATGGTTTTCCAACTGCCTTTACCACTAGCCATAAACTTGCGGGCTAGCCAACTCTTCACTAATTAAAGATATGGTGAGAATAACACCATACAATTTTGGGCAAATTGCAAGCCGTCAACGGATTTGAGATATCTTTACCAAGAGCCGTTTGCTCTAGGATTAGCCAATCCTTTTGTTTTTAGACATGGCGGATCGATAACCGTAAGTTTGAGTAAGTGCAAAACACTTGCTCCAAAAAAAAAAATTGGCCAAAATGGGGAATTAGGTGGTAATACATATGATAAAATTCGTGAGAATTCCCCCCCACACTAGAAATGAATATTGCCCTCAATATTCAAAGTACCGGCTGTTATGCCGAAACTGAGAACGTAAAAGGGAAATACTACGGCCATTATTAATTTTTTTTTATTTTTTTATTTTTTTTTATATATATATACAACATGTGGGGCATCTCCCCCACACTAGGGTGGTAGAAAGTAGAAAGAAATCAAAAATATGGGTGAAAACCCATATAGTGTGCTACTGTTTTTGTTCTTCGAGTCGCTAGCTTGACTCAACCCCGCATTAAATGGTTCATGGGGAAGCAAAGTGGAAGAAACAATCTCCATCGGACTTTCATTCAAGATGTTTGGACAAACATTTGAAGCACGTGAAAGTTCCACACCGATGAGATAAATTCCCGGCTCAAGATAATGGTACATGGAAATGCCGGGATCAAAGATAATGTCTTCATTCCCAAGGAGTGAAGAATGTGAGAAGTGACAGTAATATATGAAGAAAAGAAAGAAAGTCATGATAAAATCATGACTAACTCTTCATCCTCAATAGGAGAATTCATAGTTTCATGAATCTCATAAGTTAAGCTCGCTTGATCAAGACATATTATGGGTGTGTCTAGATCAAAGTAGAAATTATCATACTCCGGCGGAGATATGATATGAGTGAGTTCACAGGAGAACTCCTTGAAGGTGAATGAATCATATTCAGAATTGATATGAGTGAGTTCACTAGTGAACTCCTCCAATGTAAATTATTCATAATCGGGTAGAGAATTATGAGAATGAGAAGTGGTACTGCCACTAATCTTCTCTCCCATATTATCAAAAACATGAAGGTTTTCATTTCCTAATAGAATCATCTGAAAGAATGTCACTATCCTTAATGGGGATAGGAGATGAAATAGGTTTCTCTTTGAAAGCCTCGATTTTAGAAATGAGAAGACTGACATTCAATAATGTTGCACGAAGTGCTTCATCTTTGATTTCAGTGTAAGTAACTTCATCATTCTCTTCTTCTAAGCTAACAAGCTCAGAAGGTAAATCTTCCACATAAACGATGTCTCCACAAGATAACGAATCGTCATCATTAGAATCGGAGAACATCTCAACATGATCTTTTGGGAAGACAAGAGGGGAAGGGATATCACACACATACTCGAGAATTCCCTGTGAATCTCTTGGGATTGGGACAAGGTTCTCGACACTAGACTTTATGAATTCGTCCGATTCCTTTTCAGAACAAGTGTCAAGATGCTCATCCCCCATAATAAGAGAGTGAGTGTGAATCTCGGGTGTGATAACAACAGATTGAGGGAGTTGAGAAATATTATCTTTAAAAGGATAAAAACTCTCCTCGCCATCATCATATGAGTCGCCTTAAGAATTGGGAACGCCTTAGAGCTGCATGCTCTAGGACTAATAATTCTTCCCTAGATTTGCGAGCCTCTCGCTCTTCGGCTAGCAATTCTCCCATGGTTTTTTCACCACTCACTTGATTCTTAAAGTTTTGAATCATATCATCAAGTGTTTTCATTACGGTTTCAAAATCTTGGGAAATTTCTTTAGGCAACGGCCAAAGTGGAGTTTGAACCGTATGGTGCTGTGGAGGTTGGAGATTGTCAAACCCGTAAGAGTCATGATTGTTACAAGGAAATGGATTCCCCATTTGACAATCAGAGCTAAAGTGGGGACCTCTACAGTACTCACAACAATATGATTGTTGTGACTGGATTGGTGAATAATATGGAGTCTGGTCATTTTGAAAATTTTGAATGTTACGTAAAACTGTCTCATAGACAAACGTGTTTCCGGCTTGACACTCAAATCCTTGGTGAGGACCTCCACAAAATTCACAGCAGTTATGTTTATTATATGAAGATAAGTCTGGCCGTGGTGGGTAGTTGAAAAATTTGAGGGGTCGTTAAATGAGTTAGGATCATAATCAAATGAATTCCTCGAATCACAAAACAAACAACTCCCTGTTCGAATATCATTACCACACTGTACACAAGTACACCAAATGACATGGTGAACCAAAAAGAGGCTCACCACAACCGACACAAGGAATAAACGATTCCATTTGAGAGTTATGAGAAGGAATCGTTCATTCAAAGAATCAACAAAACCAACATGGTGATCCGAATGACTATCAAGTCTCGAAGAACATTTTGAAAAATCCGGAGGTGGGACAAGTGGTGTGCTCCGAGAGCTAGCAATTTCCACCACTTCCGTTATGGTCTCCGGTTCTGGTTCTTGAGAAACGGGAAGATTAGGCAAGTCATTCTTGCTAGTCACCGGTCTAAATTCTGCATGATTGCTTTTAAACGTAAATTGTGAAAGTTTAGGATCAATTTTAGACGGCTTAGGAGCAATTGAGGGTTAGATCTTTGGATAACCGTAGGTTGGACGTGATTTAGCACTTCCATTATCGAGGGAAGTACCGTCCTTTGTCCCCCGGTTTCTCGTTCCATTTCCCTACGCAGAATTAATGGATCATCACGAACAACACGAATTCTTGACATTTGTGATAAAGTATGCAGTTTTTCAACTTCGCCTCGTCATAGTCGAGATTCCATGAGAATAGAAGAAGTTAGAATCAAATGGATAGAGGGTAAAGGGATAAAGAATCAAAAAGGGTAAGAGGGTAAAGATGAATATTTTTGGGTTTTGATTTTATAATATAATAAGAGAACAAGAGAATATTAACAAGGATGGTAAATATACAATGGATGTATATCCAGGATCACTAATCTTCAAACCGTTTCAACACACACACAACCTTCCTGGCAGCGGCGCCAATTTGACAGCAGCCTTTTTGAGGGGCTGGAGCTAATCAAATGTAGTATAGGGGGTTTTTCCAAGTATCGCAGAAGATGTTATAACCCGGGTCGTTTTATCCAACGAGGTCGTGATGGTACTCAAAACACGGGTTTGTGATCGGGTGATTTGGACAGAAAAAGGAATATGAGTGAGTGAGTGATTAAACTAAGGAAATTAAATCTAATAAAGACTTTGAAGTCATTCTAATTCTATTTTTAAAAATCCTTTAGCATTTAAAACCTAAAACGTACGTTTAAATTAAAAACTACGAACGCACGAAATAAAACGAAAAATAAAGAAGTAAAATACCTACGGATATGGAAAATACATTTTTACAATCCTAATTATACTAGAAAATTATTTGAAAAATAAAATTATTTTTAAAACTATTTATCTAATTATTATTAATTAAAAACTATTTTAACTATTTAAAAATACATTAAAATACAAGAAAATAGGAAATTAACCTAAAAAATGAAATTATAAATTGGAAAAATCTAAAATATTATAAAACTAATGTTAAAACTGAAAATATATTTTTTAGACTTTTTATGTATTTATTATTAATTAAAAATGATTTAAAAATACTTAAAACTAATATTAAATAAGAAAAGGACTAAATGAGCTAGGAAAAATCTGGAAATTTTATGGAAAATCTAAAATATTATACTAAGCCTGGGAAAAATATAAAAAGTTAGATAAGCCCACTAATAAGCTGAATCGGGCAAATAAGCAGTTTGAATAAGCACTTGAAATAAGCAATAAGCCATCCAAAAGCTATTATAAGCTACTACAGCCTAAATCTAACCTAAAATGAGCTAATGCAACTGATTGGGACCTAAAAAGCACAAGCTAGAGAAAAAAAGCTCGAGACTAGATTTCAACTCTCAAAATACCAAACGGCCCTTAATCACCTACTTTGAGCTAATGAAAAGCTAGCTTATAAAAATCACAAAAATAAACTAAAATTACCTAGTTACCAATCACCAACCAAAGTGCTTAAGTTCCAAATTTCAGGACCTGTAAGCTTATATTGAGCAAATTAAAAATCAAAAACATAAGCCACTGACAGATTGTCAAAAGCTTAACTGAAATGGGCAATATGCAGATTTTAAATGCAAATTTAGCTAAGGTAAGATGATCCTAAGTGCAAAGAGACTACTGATATGTTGAAAGGGGCATGTGAGGCCTTAAGAAAAGCAATCTTAGACAGTTTTTGATGGCTAAACAAGCTTGAAAAACAACGACGTGGAAACAACAGTATGTCAGCCGTTCAAGGCGTAAATTTTGAAGACGTAAAACCTCTTATTGGTTATCAAAAACTTGTAAACTTTGTGATACAAGTTAAAACCACTTTTGAAAACTTAATAACACCTCAAAATACTTTGACTTTGAAAGTCAAAGTGAGTGAAAATCGCTTTTAGACCATAAATAAACTAGTGCCAAACACCCTTATCAAAACTGAAATGCAAGCTAAACTATCAAATTTTTAATTCTCAACCATTACAGCCTAATAACTATGATCTAATACCAATATATAAACTAACTAATGCAAAAACAACAATTAACACTAACAGATTTAAGCTACACTAATATTAGCTATTTTTGGCTTTTTAAGAGGATTTTTCTAGAAAATAAAGCAAGGGCTATTCAAGACTGATTAAACTAATCTAACACAATTTTAAACTAACAATAAGCAAAGAATGACTAAAATAAGCTAGAATAAGATAAGAAACAAGAAAATGGAAATGTGTGCAAAAACTGAAAATGGCTTACAACTGACCGCTTACGAAGTATGAATGGATCAGAAACACTTCTTGCTTGTCCAAAACAAGCTAGAAAACCAATTTAGCCGTCCAAAACAGCTTATTCTCCAAAATTCTTAATTTTCACTATTCCCGTTGACTTTTTGATTCGCTCCCGAACCGTCAAGTTTTATCACGCAAGCTAGCCACTTGTGAATGGCCAACCGTAACAAACTTAAAACATTCTGGAAACAAATGCAATGAAGATCAGGAGAGTATAGTGTTTCCCCGTCGTTATGTCCCAACGAGCTGTGCGAGAATAATCAAACGTATAGTGATCGAGAGAATTTGAACGGAAAAAGATATATGATTGTGAATGATTATACCTAAAGAGAAAGTTTTTAAATTACATGGGCTTAAATGCAAATTAAAGAAAATTAAAAAGATAAAATATATTAAATAAACGCTATCACTATTTACAAAATGATGTTTTTGATTTTTCTTTTATAAAATTGAATTAAAAACTACGTGACGTCCACAAGAAAACGTGAAACTGGAACAATATTAATCCTAAAAATATGAAAATGATATTTTTACAACCCTAATGATAAGAGAAAATTTTTAGAAAAAGAAAATTATTTTTAAAACTATTTATCTAATTATTATTAAATAAAAACTATTTTTAACTATTTAATTATTCCTAAAATACAAGAAAATATGAAATAAAACTTGAAAAATAAAATTATGACTTAGAAAAATCTAAAATAACTAAAGAGAATTTTTAAAACTAATTTTATATTTTTCTGATTATTTTTGTATTTTCTATGAATTAAAAACTACTTAAAACTACTTAAATTGCTTAAAAATACAAATTTAACTAAGAAAAATCTGGAAAAATATGTTTTTGACTTTTTATATTTATCTTAACCTAGGAAAAAAGAAAACTTATTTTTTTGAAGTTTTTTCTGATTTAATTGCAATAAAAGCTAATTAAAATGACTTAAAAACTGTTTTAAATGAAGAAAAATAGCAAACTGACCTAGAAAAATCTGAAAAATTCAGGAAAAGTCTAAATTAATATACTGAATCTAAGAAAAATATGAAACCCTATGCTAGTGTACAAGATTCAGGTTCTGTGGTGAAATGTGCTTATAAATAAGCACTTAAGATAAGCTACAAGCTGCTACAGTGAACCAACTGACCAAAGGACCTAATTTAAGCTAAAACTACTAGAAATCAACCTAATTTAACTACCACACAATACTGAGATGCAAGTTACACAGATTAGGATGCTTTGATCAAATGCTAAACAGGTTTGGAACCCCCTGTTTTCAGCCTAAGCATAAGCTACCCAATAAGCTGGAAATTGAAAACAGATATTGGACTCTCAAGAAGACCTGGCAAGGAACTTGTAAACCAAAAATTACCCCAACACAAGCTCTCATGAACTTATTGTGAGTTTCAAGAAGTTCGTGCACACTGGCCAGTAATCGAGTGTGTGCATGTGGCACTTAGTGTCCAAAATAAGTACTTGTATAAGGCTTATACAAATTCTCAAAAATTTCACAAAAATGGTATCTGGAATGAAAACCAGTTGAAGTCCTTGATTCCAAAATATCAATTAATTTGAACCATAAATGAGCTCACGAAAGCTCCACAAACTTTAGTGAAAATCCAGTTTATCAACTTTTGACTTTTTACCAGATTTTGAGGTTTTGACCAATTTGAACTTTGATTTCAATTTCAAAACTGATATTGATGTTTTATGGTAAAATGGAGCTGATGCAGCCTGTATTATCTAATTTTAAACCTACATGCAAGATCTCATCAACTGATTTAGACAGAATTAAACACAAGAGCAGGTTAAATGCAAATTTGACTATCTCTATACTAGGATGCCTTTTAGTGACTAAGAATGACTTAATAATGCTAGAGTAGACTGATGCAGACCCTACTAATCATAAGCATGCACCTGTATCTCAAGACAGAATCTGATCCAAACACTACTTTTCATTTCTAATCATAAAAAAAAACATGGCAGTTTTCTAATGACTACACCAATAGCTAACTGTGGATTTCTAAGCTAACTTAAGCTACAAAAGAGGTTTAAATGAACAAGTTAAAGACAGAAAGCACTAGTTACTACACTAGGGAATACTAAAGAGCTAAACAAGAAAAAAAAACAAAAATTGGAATAAGCACTACTGGTGAATCCAATGAGCAGATAATAAGCAGTGAATAGTACAAAACAAAGAAAGAACTAACTTGCTAAAACTGATATAACAGTAGACTGCAGATCAGTCAAATGAGGAATTTTGGAGCTTATCTATGAGGTGAAAAGTGAGCTTCCAATTCAGGAACAAGAATGGGTCCAGTCACAATGGATTACTAACATTACTAACTCCTAACCACTGATATAGAACCAAATCACATCCAAAATCAGCTCTGCATCAACCAAGAGCAAGCTACCCCTCTCTTTTGACTTTCATTGACCAAGTACCAATTTTGCTTGAAAGGGATTTCTAAGCTCACTAAAAGCTACAGATAGCTTTAGTAAGCTTATATTGATCAGAATTAAGCTACTTGGAGCTTGAGCTTTTTCAAATGTAAAACTAATTTAATGACAGGAAATGCAAAATCAAGAGACTTTATCAAACTTTGAATTAATACTGAGAATGAGTTACAATAGACTTAATAACTTTAGTTTAGTACAAGGAAGATTAAATTAGACCTTAATTAAGACATAGAAATTAAAAACGACATATATGAAAGATTAAAACTAAAAACTACTGCTCCCTCTTGCTTCTCATTCTTCTCTTTCTATGCAAAAGTCTTTCCACTTGACCTCTGATCAATTCCCACTAATAATCTCAGCCATTGGATGAGTTGAAGACATATTGGCCATTGATGATATTTTGGCGGGAAAGTGGTATATTGCAACTGGTGGGGGTTGAGTGCAAGGAGGGGGGAGCATTAAATGCTTTTTGGCTGTTTGGTGAGGTGGAGGAGACATGGGTGTGGGAGATGAGCTGGAGGTGAGGCTTGGTTGAGTGTTGCAGAGGAAGCAGTTGAAGGAGAAGACTTTGGCGGGAGGGGTGTTTGACTGGGGAGTTTGATATATGAAAGGTGTCAAAATAGGGGGGTCAATTGGCTTGGCAGGGGTCCAAAGGGGATTTGACAAGGTCCAAGGGTCATGGCTAAGGTTATTAATACAAGGGCCTTTTTGCAATTTCTAAAAATACAAGGACCAAATCTGCCAATATCTTAAAGTTGATTCAAGGGACTAAAAATGACAAGCTTCAATAGTTCAAGGACCATAGTAGACATTTTCAAAATTCCAAGGACTATTTATGCCAAATTTAAAACTTGAAGGACCAAACTTGTAATTTCTCAAAACATTTGATATTTTTCACCAAAGGACTAATTTTGACAACTTATGATTTTAAAAGGACCTTTGGTGATTTTACTTTTGAAATAAGTGCTCAGGGACTATTTCTGACAACTTTTGAAACTTGGGGGACTGAAACTGCCAATTATGCAAACTTAGCTCATTTTTCATCCGATTTTAAACATTTTGCATCTCAAAACATATAAAATTTAATTTTGAGATATTTTCATATTTTGATGCATTTTTGAGCATTTTAAACGCTTTTGCAGCTCAGATTTAACCAAAAATGATGAGTATTTACACACTCATCAATCCCCACACTAAACTATTGCTAGTCCCTAGCAATCTTTTGAGAAAAACTTAATGGATTTGAATCTCTTTACCAAAAGCCATTACTTCTCGAGTAGCCAAATGTTTTAGTTCAAGTAAGAACTATGGTACACCGATAACCATGTGATTTTGAGCAAACCACCAGCTTCCAACGGAATTGATTTGTCTTTACCGTAAGCCGTTTGCTCGACTAGCCAACTCTTAGATAAGTTATCAATATTATCTTTGGTGAGCTGATTACCAATTATGGTTTTTCCACCGCCTTTACCACAAGCCATAAACTTGCGGGCTAGCCAACTCTTCACTTTTAAGGATATGGTGAGCTCAATACCATACAATTTTGGGCAAATTGCAAGCCGTCAACGGATTTGAGATATCTTTACCAAGAGCCGTTTGCTCCGGATTAGCCAATCCTTTTGTTTATTAGACATGGCGGACTGATAACCATAAGCTGAGTAAGTGCAAAACACTTACTCCAAAAAAAAAATTTTGGCCAAAAACGGGGGAATTAGGCGGTATAATTACATGATAAAATTCGTGAGAATTCCCCCCCACACTAGAAATGAATATTGCCCTCAATATTCAAAGTACCGGCGGTTATGCCGAAACAGAGAACGTAAAAGGGAAATACTACGGCCATTATTTTGAAAGATTTTTTTTTTTTTTTTTTTAAGAAAACTTATATACAACAGCGGGGGGCAACTCCCCCACACTAGGGTGGCACACACGAGTGAAAACTCATGTTTAACTACTGTTTTTGATTACCGAGTCGCTAGCTTGACTCGACCCCGTATTCATTTGTTCTTGGGGAAGCAAAGTGGAAAACAATCTCCATTGGACTTTCGTTCAAGATGTTTGGACAAATATTGAAGTACGTGAAAGTTCCACACCGATGAGATATACACAGATCCGGCTCACAGATGATAAATGAAAATGCCGGGGTCAAAGATAGTGTCTTCATTCCCGAAGGAGTGAAGAAGAGAGGAAGTCACCAGGTAAGTGAAGAAAAGAAAGAAAGTCATGATGACGATCATGATAAGATCTTCTTCCTCAGGATCAAGTGCAGTTGCACTCGCTTGGATTTTATCGGTTGAGCTCTTTGGTTTGGAAAGCATCTCGGTAGGGAGGGTTGGAAAATTTGTCATAGAAATACAAACTCTCATGTTTGAAAACTTTTCCCCGATCATGATTTTTGCCATCCAAGCGATCATACTCCGGCGGAGTCATGATATGAGTGAGTTCACCAGCGAACTTCTCATGAAGAGAATCATTCACATGATGTGAATTTGTGAACTCTTGTTCCATTGTGGACTCATCACTATCCTTGTCAAAGATTGGATTGTCAGAAATCAAGGTGAATTCAGATTCGAATTCAAATAGAGGATTGGTGAGAGTTGTTTTGAATGCTTCAGGAACAAAGTGAATAATATTCTCTATTGGACCTGTTGGGGATAATAAGTGAGTGAACGATCATTATCAAGGAGACTTTCAGTCTCTCCCAGATCGGCTTTGAAATCAAAAGACTATCATTACTTTCCGATGAAAGTGGATTGATGTGAGTGAGTTCATCGGTGAACTCCTCAAGAAGAGGATCAGACTGTGGGAGTGATGCCTCAACATACTCGATGTTTCCATAAGAAGCACAATCGTCGCTAAAATCGGAGAAAGTTTCAAAATGAACTTTTGAACACTCAAGAGGGGAAGAAGAATCACACATGTGATCGAAGTTCCCTGTGACTCTCTCGGGATTGGGACAAGGTTCTCAACACTAGACTTTATGAATTAGTCCTATTCCTTTTCGTGAACAAGTGTCAAGATGCTCATCCCCATGTTTAGAGAGTGAGTGGGAATATCGGGTGTGATAGCAGTTGTTTGAGAATGAATCTCAACTGCCGGGATATCAACTGATGAACTTGATGAATCTTTATAGAATTGAAGGATATCAAGGTTATCCTCATCATCACCGTCATCGGAATAAAACGAAATTGAGAGCTAGATCTGCCTGCTTTTTCTTTTGCAATTGATTCCCTAATAGATTTTTCAAACGCAATTTGGGAATTTATTTTAGCAACCTGCTCTTCAGCTAACAATTCTTCCATGGATTTTTGATTTGGATTATCTTGGGAATGTTTACATTCCTTCAAATCTTCCACTAAATCCAAAAGATCAAGGTCAAGATTTTGAGGAAGTGGCTCAGCCGAGGTGGTGCCTGATTTATTTGGTACTGTAGAGGTTGGTCATGATACGAAGAGTTGTAATTGTTACAAGGAAATGGATTCCTTGTTTGACAATCAGAGCTACAGTGTGGACCTCTACAATACTCACAACAAGTAAAACCGATGTGGCTGTGAGTTATATGTGTGGTAGTCATAATTGTTATCAAGAACCTGCTCATAGACAAGCGTGTTTCCGATTGACAATCGAACTGGAGTGTGAACCACCACAGTACTCACAACAAGAAAACTGGCTGAAGTCTCACAGGTGGTAGCTGATGGAATAAATCAGTCGTGTTATGGTAGGAATAGGGATTCTGGTTATAGACAGACCCGTTTCCTGACTCCACCATGCTACAACTGGGGCAAGAGCCACCATTATAAGGACCACCACACCGTTGACAACCAAGAGGGTGAGGATAAGACATAGAAAGAATCAAAGGGTTCCAGAGGGTAAGAAATGAAGAATCAAAAGGGTAAGAGGGTAAAGAGAAATATTTTTGGTATTTTTGAAAAACATGTTGGAAATATAAGAAAGAAAATCTTTTTGGGGTTTTTGATTTTATATATATGTAGAAACAAAAGAAAAATATTTTTGTGTTTTATATGTTTTGAGATGTTTTTGGGTTTTTTATTTTTTATAAGAAAATATATATAGATATAGATAGATGGATGGTATGAACAAAGAGTGAATATTCAAATCACTAATCTGCTAAACGGAAGATAATTAGCACAGCTCCCCGGCAGCGGCGCCAAAAATTTGATTCGCTCCCGAACCGTCAAGTTTTATCACGCAAGCTAGCCACTTGTGAATGGCCAACCGTAACAAACTTAAAACAGTCTGGAAACAAATGCAATGAAGATCAAGAGAGTATAGTGTTTCCCCAGGTCGTTATGTCCCAACGAAATGTATGCGAGAATAATCAAACGTATAGTGATCGAGAGAATTTGAACGGAAAAAGATATATGATTGTGAATGATTATACCTAAAGAGAAAGTTTATAAATTACAGGGGCTTAAATTCAAATTAAAGAAAATTAAAAAGATAAAATATATTAAATAAACGCTATCACTATTTGCAAAATGATGTTTTTGATTTTTCTTTTATAAAATTGAATTAAAAACTACGTGACGTGCACAAGAAAATGTGAAACTGGAACAATATTAATCCTAAAAATATGAAAATGATATTTTTACAACCCTAATGATAAGAGAAAATTTTTAGAAAAAGAAAATTATTTTTAAAACTATTTATCTAATTATTATTAAATAAAAACTATTTTTAACTATTTAATTATACCTAAAATACAAGAAAATATGAAATAAAACTTGAAAAATAAAATTATGACTTAGAAAAATCTAAAATAACTAAATAGAATTTTCAAAACTAATTTTATATTTTTCTGATTATTTTTGTATTTTCTATGAATTAAAAACTACTTAAAACTACTTAAATTGCTTAAAAATACAAATTTAACTAAGAGAAATCTGGAAAAATATGTTTTTGACTTTTTATATTTATCTTAACCTAGGAAAAATGAAAACTTATTTTTTTGAAGTTTTTTCTGATTTAATTGCAATAAAAGCTAATTAAAATGACTTAAAAACTGTTTTAAATGAAGAAAAATAGCAAACTGACCTAGAAAAATCTGAAAAATTCAGGAAAAGTCTAAATTAATATACTGAATC
The DNA here is from genome assembly GCA_910596185.1 of Chrysanthemum makinoi. NCBI lineage: Eukaryota > Viridiplantae > Streptophyta > Magnoliopsida > Asterales > Asteraceae > Chrysanthemum > Chrysanthemum makinoi. Next base: position 92,648,492 of record OU343225.1, read on the forward strand.
TAAGAAAAATATGAAACCCTATGCTAGTGTACAAGATTCAGGTTCTGTGGTGAAATGTGCTTATAAATAAGCACTTAAGATAAGCTACAAGCTGCTACAGTGAACCAACTGACCAAAGGACCTAATTTAAGCTAAAACTACTAGAAATCAACCTAATTTAACTACCACACAATACTGAGATGCAAGTTACACAGATTAGGATGCTTTGATCAAATGCTAAACAGGTTTGGAACCCCCTGTTTTCAGCCTAAGCATAAGCTACCCAATAAGCTGGAAATTGAAAACAGATATTGGACTCTCAAGAAGACCTGGCAAGGAACTTGTAAACCAAAAATTACCCCAACACAAGCTCTCATGAACTTATTGTGAGCTCTGCAAAGCCTGTGCACACTCAGTTGTAACTGAGTGTGTGCACAGGGCACTTAGTGTCCAAAATAAGTACTTGTATAAGGCTTATATAAATTCTCAAAAATTTCACAAAAATGGTATCTGGAATGACAACCAGTTGAAGTCCTTGATTCCAAAATATCAATTAATTTGAACCATAAATGAGCTCATGAAAGCTCCACAAACTTTAGTGAAAATCCAGTTTATCAACTTTTGACTTTTTACCAGATTTTGAGGTTTTGACCAATTTGAACTTTGATTTCAATTTCAGAACTGAGATTGATGTTTTATGGTAAAATGGAGCTGATGCAGCCTGTATTATCTAATTTTAAACCTACATGCAAGATCTCATCAACTGATTTAGACAGAATTAAACACAAGAGCAGGTTAAATGCAAATTTGACTATCTCTATACTAGGATGCCTTTTAGTGACTAAGAATGACTTAATAATGCTAGAGTAGACTGATGCAGACCCTACTAATCATAAGCATGCACCTGTATCTCAAGACAGAATCTGATCCAAACACTACTTTTCATTTCTAATCATAAAAAAATGGCAGTTTTCTAATGACTACACCAATAGCTAACTGTGGATTTCTAAGCTAACTTAAGCTACAAAAGAGGTTTAAATGAACAAGTTAAAGACAGAAAGCACTAGTTACTACACTAGGGAATACTAAAGAGCTAAACAAGAAAAAAAAAACAAAAATTGGAATAAGCACTACTGGTGAATCTAATGAGCAGATAATAATCAGTGAATAGTACAAAACAAAGAAAGAACTAACTTGCTAAATCGATATAATGTAGACTGCACATCAGTCAAATGAGGACTTTTGGAGCTTATCTATGAGGTGAAAAGTGAGCTTCCAATTCAGGAACAAGAATGGGTCCAAATCACAATGGATTACTAACATTACTAACTCCTAACCACTGATATAGAACCAAATCACATCCAAAATCAGCTCTGCATCAACCAAGAGCAAGCTACCCCTCTCTTTTGACTTTCATTGACCAAGTACCAATTTTGCTTGAAAGGGATTTCTAAGCTCACTAAAAGCTACAGATAGCTTTAGTAAGCTTATATTGATCAGAATTAAGCTACTTGGAGCTTGAGCTTTATCAAATGTAAAACTAATTTAATGACAGGAAATGCAAAATCAAGAGACTTTATCAAACTTTGAATTAATACTGAGAATGAGTTACAATAGACTTAATAACTTTAGTTTAGTACAAGGAAGATTAAATTAGACCTTAATTAAGACATAGAAATTAAAAACGACATATATGAAAGATTAAAACTAAAAACTACTGCCCCCTCTTGCTTCTCATTCTTCTCTTTATATGCAAAAGTCTTTCCACTTGACCTCTGATCAATTCCCACTAATAATCTCAGCCATTGGATGAGTTGAAGACATATTGGCCATTGATGATATTTTGGCGGGGAAGTGGTATATTGCAACTGGTGGGGGTTGAGTGCAAGGAGGGGGGAGCATTAAATGCTTTTGGTGTTGGTGAGGTGGAGGAGACATGGGTGCTGAGATGAGCTGGAGGTGAGGCTTGGTTGAGTGTTGCAGAGGAAGCAGTTGAAGGAGAAGACTTTGGCGGGAGGGGTGTTTGACTGGGGAGTTTGATATATGAAAGGGGTCAAAACAGGGGGGTCAATTGGCTTGGCAGGGGTCCAAAGGGGATTTGACAAGGTCCAAGGGTCATGGCTAAGGTTATTAATACAAGGGCCTTTTTGCAATTTCTGAAAATACAAGGACCAAATCTGCCAATATCTTAAAGTTGATTCAAGGGACTAAAAATGACAAGCTTCAATAGTTCAAGGACCATAGTAGACATTTTCAAAATTCCAAGGACTATTTTTGCCAAATTTGAAACTTGAAGGACCAAACTTGTAATTTCTCAAAACTTTTGATATTTTTCACCAAAGGACTAATTTTGACAACTTATGATTTTAAAAGGACCTTTGGTGATTTTTCTTTTGAAATAAGTGCTCAGTGGACTATTTCACAACTTTTGAAACTGGGGACTAAACCGCCAATTATGCAAACTTAGCTCATTTTTCATCTGATTTTAAACATTTTGCATCTGAAACATATAAAATAAAATTTTGAGATATTTGCGTGATTTTGATGCATTTTTGAGCATTTTTAAACGTTTTGCAGTTCAGATTTAACCAAAAATGATGAGTATTTACACACTCATCACTTTTGTTGACTCTGTGTGATACTTTGCATTCAGAACAGGAAACTACTTTAATTCACTTAAATAAGCTTGAATAAGCTTGAAGAAGCTTATTTGAACCATTGTAATGCATTAAAACGTAAAATGACAATGAACAAATTTTACGGGAAAATGAATTAAGGTCAGAACTTGGAATTTCTTAACAAAAACACTTGAATCATAATCAATTAACTTATACAATTCATAAATAACAAAACCTTAAAAAATGTTTTACATAAAACTTAAAGCACAATTTAAATTACACTACGAAAATGGTCTAAAACTGACCCTTGATTTCTCTGTCTTCATTCCCATAAATAGTCATCCAAAAATCATCTCTCTTCATCCCTAGCCATTAGATGGCTTTAATTAATCCAAACCGTTGATTTCCATTTTTGGCGCCAATTTTGTTGCAATTGGGTCCTCGATAACTTGTGATGGGGAGGGAGCATTAAATGCAATTTGTCCGTGTGTTTGAAAGGTGGGAATAAGGGCGAGTTGGTGAAGGTGATGGAGTGGCAAAGGAGCAAGTGGTAATGGTGGTTTGAGGGAAAACGGGCGGTTTTGGTTTTGGGTTTGGGGTTTAAAAAAAGGGTCCGGTTGGTTATTAGCTTAGTAACACAAGGACCATTCTTGCAATTCATCCAAACTAGAGGGACTAAACTAACTTTTCCAAAAATTATTATAAGGACCATAGATGAAAAACTTTATTAAGCAAGGACCATAAATAATATTTTCCATTTTTGAAAATCCCGGGGACTTGTTTTGCCATTTTTTGAAAGTTGGGATGAAACTCCAATTATGCAAACTTTGTTCGCTTTTTAGTCGTTTTTACTCATTTTGCATTTAAAACATATAAAACACAATTTTGGGATATTTTCAGTATTTTGATGCATTTCTGAGTGTTTTAAATGTTTTGCAGTTCAGATTTGACCAAAAATGATGAGTATTTACACACTCATCAAATACCCAGCCACTGGTAGACGAATTGTCTTCAGTGTTACTGATCCAACTTGCATTAGTGTATATTCCAACATTGATGGGTAACCAGTATATGAGAGACTATAATCCATAGTTCTCTTCAAATACTTCAAGCATTCTCTCGAATCCGCTTGCTAGTGATGAGCACTAGGATTACTAGTATACCTGCTCAATTTTCCTACTGCAAAACCAATATCAGGTCTTGTACAAGTCATGACATACATCAAGCAGCCAATTACCCTAGAATACTCAAGTTGAGATACAACTTTGCCATTATTAGGCATCAACTTCTCACAAGTATCCATAGGTGTACTCATTAGAGTACAATCAAAGTAATTGAATTACGTCAACACCTTCTCAATATAATGAGACTGAGAGATAGAAATTCTTTTACTTTCATATTTAATCCTTATGCCAAGGATAACATCAGCCTCCCCCATGCCCTTCATGGAGAACCTTGATGACAAAAATTCCTTTGTCAGGTCAACCTGATTTTGGTCAGTGCCAAAGATCAACATGTCATCAACATATAGACAAATGATGACTCCCTTTACCAAATTCATCAAATTTTCTATATACACATTTGTCAGCTTGGTTAAGAACATAACCACTAGACAAAACCACTTCATCAAATTTTTGAAGCCATTCCTTAGGTTCCTGCTTTAGTCCATAAAGATACTTAATCAGTTTACACACCTTGTTTTCATTGCCTGGCATGAAGAAGCCCTGAGGTTGGTTCATGTAAACCTTCTCATCCAATTCACCATTCAAGAAATCTGTCGTCACATCCATCTGATGAATAATCAGATTGTGAATAGATGCCATAGTAATCAACAGTGTTATGGTATCGATACGAGCCACAGTGGGCATAAGTATCAAAATAGTCTATCCCCACTTTTGTTTAAAGCCCTAAATAACTAGTCTAGCCTTGAACTTTTCAATAGTTCCATCTACCTTCATTTTCCTTTTGAAAATCCATTTGCAACCCAAAGGTTTGCAACCAGGAGGTAGATCAACCAAAACCCAAGTGTTGTTCCCCATGATGGAATCCATCTCATCATTGATTGCTTCTTTCCGTAAAGCAATATCCCGGGACTTCATTGCCTCTTCAAATATCTTAGATCATCCTCAACAATGAAGCAATAGGAGTATTGGTCTGAGACCTCATCCCTAGTTCCTTCAACTAAGTGTAGTTGAAACTCGTGTCCAAATGACTTTAGAGTCCTGACCCTTTGCTCTTCCCTGAGCACAAGTTCAAGTTGTTGAACCACAACCTCATCAGTGGACCACTGATGGTTCATCATCGGGACCTCTGATACACCAAAGGTCATGAGTTCCATTAGGAATCCTCCACTTGGTCTAAGGACTGATGAGAATCTGTTCTCATCAAAGTTTGCATCCTTTGATTCAATTATTGAGTTAATTGAAACATATTCATTAGGTTCAATAACATAGAACCTAAAAGCCTAGGAATGCTCAAAGATATCCAACAAAGATACAAATAATGCCTCTTTCACCCAAAGTCTTTAGCTTTGATCGTGAGTCTTATAACATCCCTACAACCCCGCACTCGGAGATAGTTCAGCCGGGTTTCCTTTAGTCCGAGTTCATAAGGGGTAACCTTGTTATTTTTGTTGGGAACCCTATTTAATAAATAGCAAGTCAAGTGTAACACAGCTTCACCCTGAACCCTTGACTTGGTCTTGAATAGGACAACATGGAATTAACCATCTCCTTCAAAGACCCTGCTTTTTCCTTTCTCGAAATACCATTTTGCCGAGGAGTATAAGGGCAATCGTTTCATGGATTATACCAACAGACTGAAAATACAGAGTATCCATGTACTCACCTCCCCTATCAGCCCTTAATCTTTTGATCAAAGACCCAAGTTGTAATTCAACTTCAGTTTTAAACACTTTGAATTTATCTAATGCTTCATCCTTGGTATGTAATAGATAGACATAACAAAACCTTGAAGCATCATCAATAAATGTCACAAAGTACTTATTATTCCCCAAAGAAGGACTGGAATGCAAATCACACAGGTCACCGTGTATAAGCTCCAAGAGCTTAGTCTCACGACTAACACCCTGAAAAGGTTTCTTGGTTATCTTGTTCAACATACAAGTTTTACACTTTTCGTTGTCCATGTCAAAAGTGGGATTAACCCATCCTTTGACATATCTTGCATTCTTTTATAGTGTACATGGCCAAGTCTAGCATGCCAAAGGGTAGAGTCGACAGTCATTGGTGGTCACAAAGGTGAATTAACACTATCAAGGACAATATTAAGCCCTGAACATTTGATTACACAAATAGCCAAAACCAATAAATACACCATTCTTAGAAAGAACAAATTTATCCGACTCAATAACTTGTTTATATCCATGATTATTCAAAATACTACTTGAAACCAAGTTCGCATGATATCGAACATGAATAACATTAAACAAAGTTACAATCTTTCCATAACTAAAATTAAGATCTACACAACCACGACCATGCACCAAGGTCGTTGACTCATTTCCCATGTGAAGAATAGAACCATCATTCAGTGACTCATAAGTCTTGAACCAGCCTCTATCTTTACACACATGAACTCAAGGTTGCACCGAGTCGACCCATCACGCAACATCATCATCCTGCACATAATGAGATTCAGATACATATGTAACATAATAAATATGAAAAGACTTATTAACCATATTCTGACCTTTCAGTGAGTTGGAAGAAACACCACTCCCTAAACCATTAGTGCCTAATCTATTGGCTTTACCACCAACCTTAACACCTTTGCAATCCCTTTTAATGTGACCAGTTTTGCCACATTTCCAACAAGTAGGTGTTACATTCTTGTTAGGATCTGCCCTTGTGTTGTCATGATATTTACGTTTGCCTTTGTTGTCATTGTACCTGGTGGAGTTGTTATGCTCCACCATATTGACAACAGATGCACTAGTAGCATTGCTACTCTTGGTTTGTCATTATCCTCACCTTGAGATTCCTCAATGTGCAGATGACCTACCAACTCTACCGAGTTAATTCCTCCTTTTATGTTTCAAGGTATGCTTGAAATCTTTCCATGAAGGGGGAAGTTTATCAATGACACAAGAGACTTGAATAGCCTCATCTATGTGCATATTGTGTTGTGTAAACCTTCCAAGTATACCAAGAAGTTCATTGTATTGTACCATAACTAGTCTTGAATCAGTCATTTTGTAATTTGTGAAATTACTTACAAGGAACTTCTTACTTGATGCATCCTTAGCCATATATTTGGCATCCAAGGAATCCCACAGTACTTTGGAAGATTCAAAGTTCTAATAAATATCAAACAGAGAATCAGACATACCATTGAGGATTAGACCTCTACAAATATAGTCATCATTCTCCTATTTGCTCCTCCTCCTGATCTGCTCCACTGTAGCATCATCCCCATCATTAGGAATAGGAGTGGTTAGCACATAAACCACACTCATGCTTGACAAAGAAGAAGTGCATCTTCTTCTGCCATCTCCTGTAGTCCACCCCTTCAAACTTATCCAGCTTAGCAAAGTTTGAAACCATGTGTTTCATTGCAGCAGTTTCCATTGATTATCACAAAATAGTTTACATTGATTGTTGGTGGTTGTTTAGCCCAGAACATGGTATGATAATCAAGGACAATAGATATACCACTAGGTGGTTACCGTATATCACTTGGAATCGTGTGATCACATTGCAAAGTAAACTATTCGACCCTAATGCCTGGGTTACACGAATATCTACTTGGGATAAGACCAAATGTAGTTATAGAATTAGGCACAATTCGATAACCCTTTTGCTTAGAAGTGTTAATAGTTTTCTGTGTATATTTCATGCATGATCAGATATCCTATTTATAGGAAAATACTCTTAGCTAGTCAAATGGAATTATGACAATTAATCGCCCCATTAATCACCTCATAATTATCCCCATTATAGCTGTTAGTGGTTACATGACCAATTAAACGTGGTAATTATGCGATTGTAATCGCCATTTAGCAAGACTTTCATAATACTAGCAGATTTTCAACTAGCAAGATTTCTACTAGCAGCACTTTCTACTAGCAAGCTTTCCACTAGCAAGATTTCATAGCACTAGCAGTGGTAACATCGCTTATCCGCACTAACTTAGCACTAGCAAAGGGAAACACTACCTATCGCTGCTAACTTAGTACTAGCAAAGTGGAAACACTACCTGCACGAACCACTATTTGAGTCGTGGTGTTCAGAGACCTTATGGGTGTACACTCCGTACCTCCTGACCCATTACCAGGTGTGAACTTATCCCACAAGTGCACTAAATTTTCCAACAGGGGTTGCGTTGTTAGATTGGCATATTCGTAGTTAAGGTGATTCTAAATTTTTTTTGCGTTTTTGTTTGTTTCAAAATGCTTTCTAACAAAAATATGAATGGAAAATTAGATACTGAAAACGTGAATAATGAGTCTGAATTACATGATCACCATTTTGAAATTGCTGACTTACCTCAACATGAATAGCACAATGAGGCTTGTTTGAGGGAAGATTGGGATTAAAGTCTATATTTTTTAGTTTGCTTGTTGTCCGTTAATTGGTGGTTACATATCCGTGTTTTTCAAAGCTTTGTGATATGTCTGGTGTGTGATTAGGATTGCTAATTTGATATGACGTGCTACACGTTGTGTTTTTTGCTGATGATGGTCTTTCAAAAAGTTTTCCTTACTTTATTTGTTGTTGGTTGGCTTCTTAGTGTGTTTTTATGTTTGTTCAGGATTTTCGGCTATTTTTTTAGTGTAATACGTGATTTGAGTGTTGGGTTGCATGCGTTTGATGGTAGCTTTTTTTTTCTGGCAGGCGGTGATGCATGTTGATTTTATTTGTTGTTTAACAATTTTGTATTTGGTCATTTATAAAGTGTTGAAATGTATTTGTTATTTGTGCAAAATGGTAGGTTGGTTTGATGGCATATTCAATTGGCTTAGATTTGTGGCCATTGGTGTTTCATGATATCCTTTCTAATTTTATGTTTGGTCATAGTTACTGGCTTGCTACTCTATGTATCGGGTTCTAGTCGCATGCATTTGTTTACCAAGATGCTGAATGATGTTCTATATTTGTTTATCGCATGTTGAATGATGTTCTCTATCTTGCATGCGTAGGTGGAAAAAATACAGAAGCCATGAAAGGTTTTATGGATATTTAAATATATGTATGTCCGGATTCGAACTCGAGACTTCGGGATTGCACACATTACGTATGAGATTTGATGTTAATAATTAATATATAAAATGTTATTATTAATTATTAGTCACTAAATAAAACATAACGATAGTTAAATATTTAACGAGGTTTAGTTAACGGTCGTTAAATGTAAACTACGAGGACTAAGAATGAAATTAATGGACAAGAAGGATCCGAATCCTTTGGGATGGCTTGGCCAGTCGTGGGCTACCCAACCCAAGAAGGTGGGATTTCTTGGTCACCAAGTTTTGAGAATGTATATATACAAACCCTTGTATTCATTATTATCCTAATCTTGGATCACCAATAACCTAATTTCTTCCTCCTCTCCTCTCTCTTGTTTTTGGCCGATCGGTTCTAACCCTCCCCATAGGGTTTCGATTTTCCAAACTCAAGAAACAAGTGTTTGGTTTTATTTGTGATTCAAGGAACTAGCTTTTAAAATCAAATCGCTAATAGTACGTGTGTACAAGAACGAAGGACAAGCATGCTTGAGCTTGTAATCTTGGTGGTCGACTTTTGTGTGGGTCGAATTTAATAAACCCTAAAGTTAGGGTTTTGGGTTTTAGTTCTTGTTCAATTACCGTTTGATTCTTGAATTGCTAAAAGGTACGCGTTTTCTTATTCGGTTAATTACTTACATATATTATTCATATTTACTCACTGATGCTTTGATGATGTTATTTGATTTTATATAATTGTTATGAGTATTAAATCCCAACAAAGGGCATCACGAGCCGTTAATATGATGTAATTAATTACCGAAACACATATGCATGCTTTTTAGGGTTTTGAATTCGAAACCCTAATTTTATTTATTATGGGTCGATTACCCTTATTTTATTTAATTAGGTTTTAATTTTGTAAAACTTGTAGAAACCCTAGGATTGCATGCTAATTTTATGTGGTTAATTAATGAATAATTGTTATGTGCCATGTAATATGCGTATCTTGGGTGATAATTGTTATGCGGAATCCATGGTGGAACATGCATGTTTTGCCATGTAGTATTGTTATGCTATAAATTGTTTAGTTGATACACACATGTTCTATTTATTTGATAATTATTGAATTGGGGAAGACCTCAATTATAACTAATAAAAAATTCGTTACGTGCTAATTGATATATTATTAACTTTATTTACGCAATCGACTTGTCGATGTATGTGGCTCATCTACCTTGTAGTTGAAAGCCCTAGTTAATGTATGCATTTATTTACACCTAGAATTGTTTATTAGAGTTTATCGAAATAATTATGCATGTGGCTAATTGTTTTACATATGTTAAATTGTTTAGTTATATGTTTATATTATTTGAGTGTGTTTAATTTTTATTAAAATGCTTTTTGTTTATATATTGTTTTGACATGTTAGTAAGCAAAAAGGGTTTTATGAATAGAAAATTAAATGGACTAAATAATGGTGAAACTGATTTGTTATCTAAGAATTATTCTTGAACTATTAATCGATTGATGCGATCAGACTAAATGGTTAGAACGGCTCACCCACTAGAACAAACTATAAAGGGTTTAATTAAGAAGTGCGCAAATCGACCGAATGGATGTCTAAGGTTATGCTTTATGCTTACCGTCCTTCCCCCTGTGAGTTCGATTGGAGATACCTAGTATAACCATTCTATGTAATGAAGCATCTTAGTGCAAAGTTGTAACTTTCTCAACGCATCGACTAAAACTTTGTAGAATTAAATCTTAGGATTTAAAATCTCATGTAAGTTTTTCGAAAATTTTATGCTATAAAGTTGTATGCATGCTTCTTTATACATAAGTTTTGATTACACGTCAAAAATTGTACCCTTTAAATTTAAGTTTATGCCATCTAATGATATGAAACACTTGAAGTTGTAATTTAGTTATGTGAGACCTTGATCTAGATTACAATAACAAGGTGAATTATTTTGTTGTGTGAGACCTCAGCTTAATGATTTGCAGTTTCTAAATTAGACAACTTAATTAAGTTAGTTAGTGAGACCTATGACTTAAGGCATAAGATGGGATGAAACATGCTTACATTTTGCATTAATTATTTTGGCAAAATTGTAAATCCCATAATTTTTGGAATTGAAAACTTGTTTGTCAATTATCGTTTTTCAACGATTACCTATTCTATACTTTCACCACTAGCCGATCAACTGATGTGGTGAAACTATGATAATGAGGATCCAAAATTCAAGGAAAATACTATGGTTAATATGAATATTGACCAAAGGGTATTTTATTTTCTTGAAAGATTTAATTATCGAAAATACTAAAAATTGAATTTTGTTAATTATTTTGATTGTATTAATGCAACATTAAACCGTAAATGTGGTTTGGGCTTTGGTAAATTCATCTAGTTCTGTTTTCAAACAAATGTTTGATCAAGAAAATTTTACTAAAAGACAAACATAAACTCTTTTCCATGGAAGAAGAGTGAGACTCAATCCTATTCCTTTTCATGATTGAGAAAGGTATGTTAGGAACATTAGAATTATCTAAATTCTAATGTATAACTCATAACAACTTTAATAGTTAAGAAAATTTCACACCATGCTTTCCTTAAGATATTTCATTACCCTCCATTGGTGATTGAATTCTTATATGACATTTTGGTCAACTAGAAAACATGTTTGACATTTTATGAGTTATTAAATTAGAAGCTAGATTAATTATCAAGCAAAATTGGTAAAAGACAAACTAGTAGATTTTATCTAGCTGTTTTGCTTTGACCAATTAAAGGTGCTACACACTATTGTGGGGATAGTAGACCTATTATGGAAGAAATTGCATGCTCAATTTTTCAAGTTAATAGCATGATGGATGATCCATTATTTGCAGAGTAGAATACACTCTTTTAGTACCTTAGTAATTGTTACGAATAGTCTTTGAAAGGAGTTACAACATAATAGCACGCTATTTTCACTGGTTAATGAAACACTTACGATGTTGTCAAATCCAGTGGGAGTATAGTGTCTTACATCAATAAGACATTATTGTAACGTTGTCTAATTCAGTGGGAGTTACAAGTTATGATCTTGGTAATAACTCGATTATTTCTAGATTTTCTTGAAATAATACATTACGTTCAAAAATGTAGACATTCATATTCTCAAGGATAGTCATGAACGTTTCCTTGATAAATTAAGTGCTCCTACATCTACTTGTAATGCTTATATATCTATGACACTATCATATTGCTCACATAAACAAACGAATGTCATGGTGTTTATCTACTATATGATGTTGTTCTATGCACAAGTGGGAGAAGTATTTATTGTGTGCAAAGGAACAACACATACAAATATGATTAATGGATTCTCTTGAAAGTAAGGTAAGAGATTAACGCTCTAATAAGATTGTCTTGCTTAAAGAACATGTGTCAAGATTATAGCATAGACTACTTTTATGTCTTATGTCATTCAAATTATAGAAACACTTGAAGTTACATTTTAGGTTAAGTGAGATCTTGGCTAGATTGTAATCTCAAGGTAAATCACAACTTGTCGTGGATCGGGCTGGATGATTTGCAGTTTCTTAAGTTGAACACTCCAAAGGATGACATAATTAAAATAAAGTAATCTAATGCTACTTTAAATATTTTTGTATTGTTGGAATGACATAAATAGTTTATTAACTTGAAAATTAATTAATTGAAACCATGGTGTGGTGTTCATAATAACATTCTCATTCATACATGGTTATGTGTTTCTGTATAAACTCACAAACATGATGTCTTTTAAAGACTTATAATATAAAGAAAGATATTACAACTGTTATGTCTTTTGACTTGGTCAAAGAATACTTATGTTATAAAACATGCAATTGGCTTGGATATTCTATTATACCATTAAGTTGACTTAGTTGGTAAATAGGTAGGCCAAAAGGAATATGTTTATCTTAAATATTGTTAGATTGTCTTACAATATTAATTCTAATGAAATACTGTATGTATATGGAATGTTCAGTTAGAAGAATCAAACATTTGTTATATTGTTTGATTCAAGATAACAATATCTTCTTTTCTTCCAAAAGTTATCAAGGTTAGAAAATTGGGTATTGATTGGATATACTTAACTCAAAATCTAGAAGATTAATAAGACACCATTTTAGTATGGAATGTGATGAATCACATTGAGTCTTATATTGAAGTTCTGATTTCTTAAAACTACTTATGGAGTAGGTTATTAACGAATAAGATATACGAACTGTTAATGTGATTTGTAATATCCCACAAGAAAACAATTTAGTGTTGTTCTAATTGCTAAAGTATTTATAGATAGTCTTTATATTACAAAAGCCAGTGGGAGTTTTGTTTAGATCTTGAAGAGATTAAATTACAATTACAAAACACATAATCTTCTATAATACACTAGTAAATATCATGATGAGGACAAATTTGATAGACCTCAAGATGATGGAATTCTCATTCATAGATCCGCAAGGATCATGGTAAACCTATTAATCATGATGATGCATTTACCTAATATTGAATTGTGGTAAATAATTCATACTATGAATGATAAGATGCTGTCCATAAAGATAATCAACTCTGAAACTTGGTTTATCTTAATAAAGATGAGTTTCTTAAAAGGAAGGAAAACCCAAGTGGTTTAAATCTTTGTGTAGAAATCATATGGACAATATTGTACATGTGTTTAATGCATGACTTGTGACAAGATTATTAATCACACTTAAGCAATTAACCGTGATTGAATATTCTTTCCTTGGCACATTAAATATATAATGATTATAATTGTCATACTTATTTTCATTGATATGAAAATGACAATTGGATATTAAAACTCTTTCTTGTGTGATTGCTTTTATGAGGACTATAAGTAATACAAATGAGTTTTATGAATTCACATAATCTTTGGAAATGTACAAATGGCAAGAATCCATGAATGGATATATGCATGCATCTAGAGATGATTCTTATGTTTAACTATTAAATCCAAGTTTTGGTTTAAAATTAAAATAAGATAATTTCTAAGTATTTCTGAAAGCTAGTGGGAGTATTGTGTTCATTTTCTTTAAATCTTATATGTTGTGGGTAGTAACATTCCATTTAAGCTAAATGTTAAGTTTTAGTTTGGAATGGAACTTCACATGAAAGATTTAGAAAATAAGACATACAACCTTCGAATATATTGTTAGCCTTAATAGTTTTATTAGAAGTGATGGTCATTCACGTTTAGGAACTTTGTAACGTGTGTTAGATATCATGATAGAATAGTCAACGGGCTCGTGGACTTGGGCTAAGCTAATTGCTTATAAGTTAAGTTAAGCTAGCCTTATGTATGATGTAATCCAACCCAAGCCCAAACGAGCCCATAGAAAGCCTTTTAGGGCATCATGTTACTTGTACTATATAAACCCCTCAAAGTCTCATTTGAGGGGTGTGCTTGAGTGTGTGTGTGTGTGTGTGTTTTCTTTGGAGCAATACAACATATTGTGTTCATCTTTTCTCTCACAACATACACGGTTTTATAAACATCAAGTCACCATCTCTTCTTAATCTTTCCTTCTTTATTTATGCATATGTTTGTGTTTGTGTTGTTCGTGTTCTACGCATAACGTGGTATTTGTGTGATAAGGTTGATAGATTTAAGGTCCTACAATTGGTATCAATCGCCTAACAATGGTTTAGGAGTGTTTGTGTTTGTTTTGAAGGTTGGTACTGTACGCGTAAAAGCTCTCGTTATACATCTTTGACACGCATTAAACTTTAATTTTTGCACTTAAAAATTCAAGATTCTTGTGGTTTAAGGTTTACTTGGTGCTAAAGTTTCAGTTTTTTGCAAAAAGTTCGAAGCTTTACGTGTTTTAAATCATTTTTAAACTTGTACGAATTGGGTAGGTCATTTCTACGCATAAGCTATCTAAGCACTTTGGGTGAAAAAGGTCAATATTTTTGTGTTATTCGAAAGTGTTTTAAGGTCAGTTTGTGCAAGAGAAATTGTTTGAATCACTGGAAATTTTTTACGCGTAGGTCAAAACCCTAGTTCTACGCATAAGAAAAGTCAACACCCTATTTCTACGCATAAGTTTCTACGCATAAGAGTTTTGTGCGCTTTCTTCGAGCTATAACGATTACTCGCTTCCCTCACTTGGATAAGTTTGTGGAACACTTCGACTTTTGGATATCTCTTACACTGTGAAAGTGTAAAGGATTTTTGGGCAAAACCCTAGATTTACGCATAAGCTAAATCTTACGCCAGATAATTTCACGATAAGTATTTTCTTACGCCTAAGCTTGTCTTAAGCATAAGTAAATCCTACGCATAAGGATTCTACGCTTAAGTTTTTAGTTCACGATAACTCTATTGTTACACGTAACTTGGGTATTACGCGTAAGTTATCTCTACGCCTAAGCACAATCTCTACTAAGCATCGCCTACTGTGAACTCTCGGTGTCTAACGCCAAGCTCTTCTTTTTCAAATTTTTACGGAAAACTTGAGTAAAATTTAAATTTTGAGAAGACTAAACGCTCAATTTTAGGCTTAAATTCAAATTTTGGTATAACTTGAAAATTTTGGTCAAAAATTCAAATTTTTGGACCCAAATTCAAATTTTTTTCGGTCAAATTTAAGGCCAAAATTGTCATAACTCAAAATTTTCATACAACCTTAGAATTGTTTTTTATAGTGAATTTCAAATTTTGGGAGAAATTTTTTTTAAGCCTAAGAACCAAGTTCACGAGTACGACTTTCATAAAAACTTCAAACGGCAATATCTTATTAAACACAACTCCTTTATCGTTGAATCGATCCTACATCAAATTTATCAGATCATACCTTCATCAATGGCAACTCAACAAGACATTCATGAAGCCTTCTGCGTCAAAACCGCCCTCCTATGTTGGAAAAGGGTGGTTATCTTCAATGGACAAGTCGTATGTTTCGTTACATAAAGACCAAACCTAATGGGAAACTCATGATTCAATCCATTCAGAATGGAACCTTCAAGCCTCGACAAGTCCATGTCCCTCGAAATTCGATGCAACACCTCCCATCCCACCATCCTCTCGCCTTCAAAACGAATCGTAATAATCAAGAGGATCGTAAACAAGTCGATGCAGATGACATGGCAATTCATATTGTCCAACGGGGTTTACCAAGAGACATCTTTGTCTGAGACAGTTGTGAAACTGCTTTCGATATGTGGGAACGTGTTAGACGGCTTTGTCATGGAACGTAAATTGGTCAACAAGACATGGAGAACAAGCCGCTAACTGAATTGGAAAAGTTCACTTCAACCTGTGAGAATCCATTGAATCCTACTATGGAAGGTTTTGTACTTTGATGAATGAGCTTATTAGAAACAATTTAGCACCCATAACTATCGTGCAAAACATCAAGTTCCTGAACAATCTTCCAGAAGAATGGGGACGATATGTCACTATTGTCAACCAAACAAAAGACTTACATCAGGTAAACTTTGATCAACTCAACAATTTTCTCAAACAAAACCAAGCAAGTGAATGAAGTCGAAAGAAAGATTGGCTAAGAATCATGATCCATTGGCACTAATTGCAAAGACTCAACCCTCAGTGAATACACAACAACAAGCTTCATCATCTTCCACCAACAACAACTTGCGACAATACATTCCACAACCACAAGTCGTCTTCCTCAACAACAATTCTATCCACCGTGAACAACAAGTCATTCAACAACAACAACAAGATCCACAATACCGTGAACAAGGAATCACCGATCCTAAATCAACAAGAAGAAGCTTTGCTACTGTGTATTCTCTTTATTGGGTAAAGCATTCGAAGTCGCTATTCCACACCAACTAACAACAACCAAAGGATTTCATCAAACACTCGCAACAGAAAATTGCACGTACCGGTGTGAATATGGGTAATCAAGGTCAAATGGTTGGAGTTATTGGGAATCAACAGGATATGCTATCGATTTCGATGGGTCATCCGCGGTTCCGTGATCGTGGTAATCATTGGGTCGAATGTTGGAAATCGATGGGGATGTAATGTTGGGAATAGAGCAGGTAATCGAATAGGAATGTTGCGCTCTAGTCATTGGGAACTATGGAAATGTGAATCGTGGTAATCAGTTAAGTGTTATAACTGTCAAGGAGTAGGTCACATGGCAAGGAATTGTCCTACTAAGCCGAAAAAGAAGGATCTTGCATATCTTCATAAAGCTATCTTGTTGGTACAAAAGGAAAATGCAGGCCTTCAGTTGAGTGCTGAGGAACATGACTTTATGGCTATTATGGATGATTTGGAAGACCTCGAGGAAATCAATGCGAACTGCATCTTCATGGCAAATATTCAGGAGACTAAGGTGGTGTTTGTTTTTTAAGAGGTTCGAATCGATCAACCGCACATCCGAATCTGAGGCGAAATGTCCAATCTAACGGATCCGAACGGAAAAAAACTCATGTTTGAACCGCACATTTGCTTGCTCGCACTAATTTTTTAGTTATTTTGTGTCGCAGAGGCAACAAGAGGCATTAAGACACCCTCTCAAGTCTAGACCATTAAGATCTTATTGCCTCGACCGCGGTTCGAATGAAAGAAAACAAACGCTTTGAACGGTCAAAATGTTCACCGCTGGCTCAACGGTCTGATTTCTGCTAAGAGGTTTTTAAAACAAACACCCCTAAGATTAATCGACTCGACGCACCTCCCGCCTATGACGCCAACGCAGATCTCGAGGTACCAATCATTGATCCATGCTATAACAATGTCATATTTGATGTGTTTACTCATGACGAACAAGATTCTCAGACGCCAAAGACCTACTTATGATACATACCGACAATCCGAAGTTGTAGCAATACTAACTCAAACTCCGCATGTGGATCCTAGTTGAAGCCGCGGTGGCACAAAATACGAGACCGATGAGGAAACACGGCTTACTTTGAATCATTAATCAATAATGCGTGGCATTGAAATTGAGAAAGTTAGAACGTCAATCGCGAAGTTAAGGCCGCGAATGCTAAATTGACCGCTGAGCTTGAGAGTTACAAAGAGAACGCCCGAGCCTTTGAATTTCATACAAACAAACTATCAGAATTAGAAATTGGTTATCGAGATTCTCTTTTAAGAGAAAAACAATTGCAACTCAAGTATGACACACTTGATGTGAATTTGAACTTGAAAATAAAATCTTTAAACAAAGAAATTTCTGAACTAAATGACCAACTTTTAAACAAAAACACTTTCTCGATCTTGAAAAAGAGAAGAAACAGTTGATTGCTAATTTTTCAAAACGAGAAGATTCTATTCTTGATGAAATTCTGGATAAAAATGAAACTATTAAAAAATTAGAAAATTTGCTTCTTACAACGGGTCATTCCGCTAAAACAAACAAGATGCTTTATAATCAAGTAAATCCGATTTTTCATACTCAGCATAAAATGGCTCTTGGTAACTCACCTCCTTGTTTCCTCAAGAAAGCTCAGAAAGAACGGAATGTGTTGAACACTGGAAAACTTTTGCATGCACCCATAATTGTACATGATTCTCTTGAAACATTGGAACTATCTGCGGAGAGTAGATCAAAATGAAAAAACATCCGAAATCAAACCAATTGATTATAATAAATGGAACAAAATTAATGGTATTTCGCTTGTTTCTCATAAAGAACAATCAACGTTTTCCACCACACCAAGTGTTTCAAACAAAGTGTCAACACCAGCTTCAAAATCAGCCAAAACCAGCTTGTTGTCTCCAAATCTCTTTCAAACATTGAACAAATGTCTTCAAACAATCCTTTTAACACAAGTGATAAGTATTTTAGAAAATGTGAAAACTAGAATTGCGGATCTTCAAGAGACTGTTAAAACTAAAACCAATATTACAACAAACATCCGGTTTAATAGTTTTGATAATGAATGAAAATTTGTTTTGAAACTCAAATTGCCCCTCACCTGAATAACATCAACTCAAGGGTAATTCATTTTGAACAAGCATTTTTGAAAGAAACAACTGACTTTGTCAAGGACCATAAATCCCTGGTAAAGCAAGCTAATGATAGTGTTGAACACATTAAAGTTTTGGAAATTTTAAATGATTCTCTTCAAGATGTTCTCGACTATCGATATTATGTCCATCATTTTGCAAACATATTCTCGTTGAAGATCATGAAAGACTCCACCGAGACCTCCAAAATTGTTTTCAAAATATAAAAGCTCTTGAAAACTTGAAAAGAAAATGTCTCATATTTTAAACAACTTGATCGAAAAACTGAGGAATGCAAGTATGACAAACTGTCGTATGAGCGCGCCTACAATGACATGAAAGCGAAAAATGATCTTTTGAGGGCTCAGCTGGAATGTCAAAAAGGAAAGGCAAGTGGATACTGTGATTACAAAACCATTGATCGGAGAAAGCAAATGTTCCCAAACCGTTTCCAAACCAAAATGTCTATTTCTATGCCTCCTCCAAAAGTCAATGAGAAAAATGTTTTATCAAAACCACCACTCCACCGCCATACCTAAACAACATGTTGATAAAGGAAAAGAGGTTATCGAGAAACCAAAAGTTTTAGCACCTGGCCTTTTTAAGATGAGTACCACTAATGCATATGCCTCCACATCTAAAACATATGGAACAAACGACATAAGTTTAGAAAAGCACTCTAAAGAGACTAGGAAAGCTGAAACCACCTCCCTTCATAAAAATGTGAATCCTAATGCGTGTTCCTTACCTTCTACAGGACTAGAAAGCACCTATAGGAGCAGCAGACTAAAGCCTAAGAGCAATACAAGGAACAATAGAGTCTCAACTGCCTCTAGGAGTAGTAGCTTGAATAAAGAGAATAAAGTAGAAGAACACCCTAGGAATTTACCGATTTTGAATAAGAAAGACATTTCATCTGAATGTACTGAACCTATGAAACTTGCGAAGTCTAATGCATGTGTTGAATCTCTTTGTTTAACTTGCAAGAAATCTTTAATTAATGTTCAAGATGATTGTATTTCTAAGAATGTGAATGATAAGCCCTGTAAGAAGAACGCTCCAAAAGATCTTACGCTAAACAAGTAGGAAGACTAGTTGCAAAACTTAGGCTCTTCACTACTGACAAGAACCATAGTGTTTACTTTAGGGATGATATTTGGAAACCCACAGGTAGAACTTTCACACTCCAAAATGGTACAATGAGTGATAAACCAGAATTCCCAAGAGAAAACCTATTTGAGTGTGATTAGGATTTTACCTCTAACCCAAAGGAACCAAAATCAAAACGGTTTCCACAGTATTCTTTTTCTGTTATCGGGTGTTATCGAAATTTGTCTTTGGATCATCGACTCGGGTTGCTCCAAGCACATGACCGGAATCAAGTCACGATCAATTTCGTCTGAAATTCATGGGAACCGTACGCTTTGGAAATGATCATGTAGCAGCTATCATGGGTTATGGAGATCTACCTTTGGAAATTATTTGATCACTCGGGTTTACTATGTCGAAGGGTTGGGACACAATTTGTTTTCACGCGCGCCTGCGTGATGCGATTTAGAGGTTGCTTTTAGGAAAAATGCTTGCTTCGTTAGAAACTTGGATGGCACTGATTTCTTAACCGGGAATCGGATACAAACTTGTATGCTATCGACATCAATCAAATGGCCTCTTCATCACCAATATGTTTTATGACACGAGCATCCGAACACGTCCCGTTGTGGCATGACGCTTATCCCATCTCAATTTCGACACCATCAACAAAATTGCCAAAGACAACATCGCCAACGGACTTCCAAAGTTCAAATACACCAAGGATCACTTATGTCCATCATGCTAACAAGGAAAAAGCAAAAGAGCATCATATAAACCCAAAACCGTACCTAGTTTGGAAGCAAAGTTACATATGTTGCACATGGGCTTATGTGGCCCAATGAGAGTTGAAAGCATTAATGGGAAAAAGTATATTCTTTTTATTGTCGATGATTATTCAAGATATACATGGGTTAAGTTTCTGAGGTCAAAAGACGAAGCACCATGCATCATCATCACCTTTCTGAAACGTATTCAAGTACTTCTTCAAACTCCAGTAGGGTTGTAAGAATGCATAAACGCATTGAATTCACTAATAAGGAGTTAAGAACTTATTTTAAAGATGTTGGAATCACACATCGACATCGCTTGTTAGAACTCCACAAAGAAAATGGGGTAGTTGAAAGAAGAAATCGAACTCTTGTGGAAGCCGCCGCACAATGCTAATTTATTCTAGTGCACCGCTATTTCTATGGGTCGATGTCGCGTTAATCGCTTGTTTCACTCGTAACCCATCCCTAATCCATCCAAGATTCAATAAAACCCTATATGAGCTTGTGAACAAATGAAAACCGATATCTCTTACTTTCACGTGTTTGGCGCTTTGTGCTATCCTACGAATGACAGAGAAGATCTTGGAAAACCGAAAGCAAAAGGTGATATTGGAATCTTCATTGGATATTCAGATAACTCGAGGGCATTCAGGGTGTATAACAGGAGGACTAGGAGGATCATGGAGACGATGAATGTGAAGTTTGACGAACTTTCACATATGGCTTCTGAGAGACTCACTCTAGAACCCGCACTAAACCCGCAGACTTCTCGATACATCGCTCAGACTCGTACCTCAAAGAGCTCAATCAACTTCGCTTGACAATCCTAAAGAACAAGAATGGGAGAATTTCTTCGAGTTAATGTTCGATGAATACTATGGTGGAACTTCGACAAATCCGTCAAACCATCATTCCACAGACCCGCCAAAATCATCCTCCACCACCAACAAGATGCATCTACAACGGTCGAAACCAATGCACCAATTCCATCTACATCACCTACATCTACTACGCTATTGCACCAGCTCTACCAACAGTTGATGAGCAAAACCAAAACCGTAACGATGCAACGTTAGATGAAGACTTATTTGAAAACCCGTTTGCTACGGAATCACCAATCATCTTCAAGCTTACGAGAACCATCTAACTCGCATACATTTAACCAAGGGTATCCTTCTACTCTGAAGTGGACAAAAGACCACCCAATTGAACAAGTTATTGGTGAACCTTCAAGGCCAATTCAGACGAGATGCCAACTTGCCACCGATTGCGACTTATGCATTTACCTTTGCTCAATTATCAATATCGAGCCAAAGAACATTCACGAGGCAATGGCAGAACCCGTATGGATAGAAGCGATGCAGGAGGAACTTCTCTAATATCGTCTACATGACTCTTGAGATATGGTTCCAAGACCAATTGACATTCGAGTCATTGATCTCAAATGGTTATGGAAGAACAAACAGGATGAAGAAATGACTGTCATTCGCAACAAAGCTC
This sequence comes from Chrysanthemum makinoi, assembly GCA_910596185.1. NCBI lineage: Eukaryota > Viridiplantae > Streptophyta > Magnoliopsida > Asterales > Asteraceae > Chrysanthemum > Chrysanthemum makinoi. The sequence continues at coordinate 92,670,624 of OU343225.1, forward strand.
GTCTTGTGGCTAAAGGATACAGACAAGAGGAAGGGATAGACTTTGAAGAGTCATTCGCGTCGGTAGCTAGACTTGAAGCTGTCAGGATATTCTTAGCCTATGCAGCTCACAAAAACATCACGGTTTATCAGATGGACATTAAGACCGCGTTCTTGAATGGAACTCTGAAAGAAGAAGTGTACGTGAGTCACCGTAAGGCTTCATCGACATGGAACATTCCGACTACGCCTACAAACTCAAAAAGGCAATCTATGGTTTGAAACAAGCTCCGAGAGCGTGGTATGACGAACTGCCCTCTTTCCTTATCCAAAACAATTTCACCAAAGGAACAGTTGATCCTACCTTGTTTACACAAAAATGCAAAACGACATTTTGATTGTTCAGATTTATGTGGACGACATCATCTTTGGGTCCACTAATCCCAATCTTTCAAAACATTTTGAAAATCTCATGAAAAGCAAATTTGAAATGTCCATGATGGGGAACTAAAATTCTTTCTTGGTTTACAAATACATCAGTCCCCTCGTGGAATTTTTATTAATCAAGCTAAATACACAACCGAGATTTTGAAAAATCATGGTATGGATAATTGTGATTCGGTCGATACACCAATGGTAACTTCACCAAAAATTGGAGCCGATTTATTTGGGAAACCTATTGATCCAAGAAATATCGAGCATGATTGGTTCTCTCATGTACCTTATCGCTAGTCGATCCGATATTCATTTTGTCGTTTGCTTATTAGCAAGGTTTCGTGCAAAGCCTACCGAACCGCACCTCAAAGAGGTTAAAAGGATCTTTCGGTACCTGAAGACATCCATTCACATGGGACATTGGTATCCGAAGGAATCCGGATTTGATCTAATTGCCTTTTCGATGCGCACCACGCAGTGATCAAGTTACAAAGAAAAGTACATCCGAGGAGCACAATTTTTGGGTGAAAAGTTAGTAAGTCGGTCTTCAAAGAAACAAGATTGCACGCACTTTCAACCGCCTGAGTATGTGTCTTTATCTCGCAAGGTGTTGTGCTCAAGTTCTATGGATGAGAACACAACTCACAGATTATGGCTTTACTTTCGATAAAATACCTATGTATTGTGACTCAAAAAGTGCCATAGCCATATCATGCAATCCCGTTCATCACTCAAAGACTAAGCACATCCGTGTCCGCTATCACTTCATCAAAGAGTACGCCGAAAATGGTACTGTTGAATTATTCTTCGTGAAGACTGATTACCAACTCTCCGATCTATTTACTAAAGCCCTTCCAAAAGAAAGGTTTGACGATTTAGTTCGACGAATTGGAATGCGAAGCCTAACCCCTGAGGAGTTAGAACGCCTTCTCGAATCTTCTTGAAAATGATTTTTCCAAAAGCTTCACAGAAATATTTTTGAAAAACAAAATACAAAATTTGAAAACCAACAAAAGCAAAATATAAAAATATAAAACTTTCAAAAAATATAAAAACAATATAAAATCCAAAAATATTCTTCTCATGACATGTCTCTCAGATAATCGATATTTTGTACGCTTCTAGAAATGTCATTCACCAATGATACCGGTATGTACAGATGCTTGAGCGAGAGTTCTTTAATGTTTTTCAAAACATGTCGTTTCTCAAAATTTCTTCATAAAATGGCTTTCATATACTTCAGTACGAAACCCGAACTAAAATGATGACTTTTGATTATTTTTCAAATCAAAACTCGTGCTTTTATAGAAAAAATCAAGTGTACGCTTCAGTGCACTACATTTAAAAAAAAATGGTGAGAAAACATCATCATCTTGAGCACCTTTTCAAGATTGTTCAAAAAGATTTTCAAAATCTTTCAAAATATTTTGTGCTCAAGATAACTCCCTCTAAAACCCTTTAATTGATTATGCTTTATTAAAGGGGGAGTATAAAATTAAAATGTTCCAAATTCATGCTTAAATCAAATCCGTTTGTCTCCCCAAAAGATTCTAAAATGTTGTTTAATCCGTTTATATCAAAAATATCACGAATATGCTATTTTTGAGGGGGAGGAGACGTGATTAAAATGTGATCAAAAAGTTTAATGATCGTTGTTTGAATCTCTAAATGAGCTCGACTCAGATGAAACCAATGAATTGACGGGAATCTAAGTTAGTATATGTACCATCTCGAGAAACTTGTGATAGATATGCACCTTCATGGGTCTAACCTTCTTTTCAAGGAGTGTTTACAACTTCAAGTTAGTTATTATAACTAGTTGTCACCTAAAAACTGACAATAGAACTCATTAACTAGGCAACGTGAACTGTCTCGTGGGGAATTGTCTATCATGAGCCGATCAATTCAAAAGTGCGAACTCTACCCTATATGTGCAGATTTCTGTCAAAACTTATAAGCAAATATGAAGGGGAGTGTTTCAAAATATAAAACTCTCAGAGTGTTTCAAACATGTTTTCTATCATAAACACTCCGTGAGATTTTCAAGAAAAATGGTTTTATGGCAACATGGGACAGTCATGGAGTTATAAGGTGACTAAAGATAGGAAATTGCCCTATGATCCGCCAGAGCCGGAGGGATCTACCCAAGGACATCACAAATAATTAGTATTAGAAGTCCTTAGGAATGATTGAAAAAGGATTAATGTGAGAAAGGAGAAAGAAGGGGTTGAAGAATTAAAAAGAAATGTAAAAGAAAGGGTGAAAAGAAATAGCCCTCCATAATCAACCTTAGGCGTAAAACCGGTTCAATTCATCTCTGCATCGGTTGTCACTAAGATGACACCGTATTGAAGACAAAGACGCCATGGACCCAAAGGACGATCGCACTAACCTTCTAGCCACTCAATTCCTCTTAAAACGGATTTGTTTCATTCTCACTGGAATCCTACGTAACTATCGCTTTCTTAGAGATCGCTGGTATTGAAGAAGGAGACCCTCTCCCTAGTCTCCGCTCAGGAAACAAATATGCACAATTGAGTCTAGAGCCATGAGATTCATTAAAAGATCTCATAGGAATACTTGACATGACATCACTTGTTGTTCATCTATAAGGACACAAGTGATATATTCTAGAGTCCTACGCAGATCTTAGCAACCGCCGTAACATTTATGGGAAGTTTCACATCTGTGATCTTCGTGATTGAATGAAACTCCCGCCAGTGGTCAACATCAAGCAGCCCCGACAAAGCAGTCACTTCGTAACTCCCCGTGGATTACGCTTAGTGTGTCTCAAACGGTCTACAGTCGTGAGGTGATGCTTCGTGTACCTCAATCACTCATATGAACTGTAGATGTACTTCGTATATCGCTATCTCACTTGTGGGACTCCAGTGAGAACGGCCTTTGTGAGAATTAGAGACGTGTTTTCACACTATGTTGTTAACACCCTCAAAATTCAAACTTGTAAATGCCGGAATCCGCTTATTACTAACCTGTTTTTATGTTTTCTTCTTATGGAAGCTCCGGAGCGGATTGATCGTGCAGACTCTCCACATACTCATACCAACATCAAATGAAAGTTCTCATCAAAATCAAAGGCTACACAAAGTTAAAGATGATTCTTCGTCAATGTCAAAGAATCTACAAAGTTTATAGACTAGAGAACTTCACAACAATGAAACATCAAAGTCAAATAGCAGTGTGAGCATGGTGGAGAAAGACGTGGAGACACCTAACCAACAAAGTTGACAATGGCAGACAACCACATTAATTGATCACAAAGCATGAAGGGACAAAGATTCAAGACTATTCTATATCTACACACAAAGTTCTAGCTCGAGAAAAGTAAAGACCTAATCAAGTGGAGCATCATTTGAATGACCACCCCTTAGGGGGAGATTGTTAGACTTAATAGTTTTATTAGAAGTGATGGTCATTCACGTTTAGGAACATTGTAACGTGTGTTAGATATTATGATAGAATAGTCAACGGGCTCGTGGACTTGGGCTAAGCTAATTGGTTATAAGTTAAGTTAAGCTAGCCTTATGTATGATGTAATCCAACCCAAGCCCAAACGAGCCCATAGAAAGCCTTTTAGGGCATCATGTTACTTGTACTATATAAACCCCTCAAAGTCTCATTTGAGGGGTGTGCTTGAGTGTGTGTGTGTGTGTGTTTTCTTTGGAGCAATACAACATATTGTGTTCATCTTTTCTCTCACAACATACACGGTTTTATAAACATCAAGTCACCATCTCTTCTTAATCTTTCCTTCTTTATTTATGCATATGTTTGTGTTTGTGTTGTTCGTGTTCTACGCATAACGTGGTATTTGTGTGACAAGGTTGATAGATTTAAGGTCCTACATATATGTTTATTATTAATAAACATATGTGGTATTAAATAAATGAGTCTAATAGAACATGATATATCATTTAAAAAATAGATATGTAGAACATGAATGAAATCTTAGTTTGACACAAGGATTTTTCATGTACATCATGTTATTGTTGTATCATGCTTGAATGCAAGATGATTTGACAACATTGATATCTAATGAAGTTATTAGATAACTAGTGTAATGAATATTCAAATGGAATATGTTTGAATTTAGAATTACATTCCTCAGCCTGGATTTGCTCTCAAAATTCTATGGATGAGCAATACAACAACTGCTATGTAATTGTCATAGCCAACAAACTTGAAAGTTTGGAAGGCATCAAACATTACACTATAGATATTGAAGTTTACGGATATTTTAAAGAGCATATTGTTGTTTGTATACAATGATGCTGGTTTAATTGAGATGACACTCAATATTAGTCATGGGAGGATTTCATCCTTGTAAATGGCCATGTGAACTAGTTGTGCTCAACTAAGAGCATAGTTGCATTATATAATAAAGAATAAGAATACTTTAAACTTTAAAAATGTTTGAAAGTTTGATTGTCATAAATTGGTGCTTGAGGATGTCACACACTTTATGAAATATTATGTGGCAATATCAAGATATTTTGAATGCACACATACAAGAACTTCACTAGTTGAATTCTTAAGTATTCTCAAAATTCCGATAGATCAAAGTTAGCTGAAATTATGCCTTGTCAACAAGTATGATTGTCATTACTTGAGACATAATTCATTAACCAGGATTATCATGCATTGATCTATTTAGTATTTGGATAAGGGATGTTTTGAACAAATATTGTTTAAATGAAATAAAATATTGGTTATGTTTATTTTTCATTTTCTTAATATTATATCCTATATTTGCATGTTTAATTCGTGAATAACTTATGTTATTCTAAATAGTCCGTTGTCAATCAATGATGTGGGAATGTCATTGAATTAAGACAAATCTGAGTTTTGGTAGAATATACTTTTAAAGTATATTGATGCGTGGGACATACCAGATTCATATGATATTCAATGAATTGAATATAGGACTCATCCTAACTTTACATGATGATACTTTATGGATCTCTGTCATTAAGTATATCATGAAGTGTTTATCCTCATACTTGAGATACCAGATAACTGATATGAATGTAGTGCATTTGTGTAAGATAGTCTAACGCAATCCGTGAATCGTAGTTATAAGGGCTATTTTTGGAAGTGTTGCAAAGTTCATGAGTTATGTTTGTAGTCAAGAGAATTTGTTCCTTTGAATTTGTTTCAAAGCATAATACTATATTTGGGCCCCTCGTAGAGTTGACAAGATGTTTGTATGGCCATACCCAAGATCTATCCGAATACGCTCGATGATTTGGTAATCTTGTTCAATCGAATACAACGAGAAACAAAATATTAACTTATGAAATGACTTGATCCATATTCATAGTTAATGTAGTATTAGTAACAAAAGGATAAGTAAAAATGATGAATCATTAAATGGTTATTTCCAGGAGACCATACTGATTTGATCCGGGGCATTGGCGGTGAAAGCTAGACTAACCGATGTCATTACTATATTTAGTAATATCCAAGTGGGAGCTGAAAGGTTTTATGGATATTTTAATATATGTATGTCCGATTCAAATCGAGACTTGGGATTGCACACATTACGTATGAGAGTTGATGTTAATAATTAATATATAAAATGTTATTATTAATTATTAGTCACTAAATAAAACATAACGATAGTTAAACATTTAACGAGGTTTAGTTAACGGTCGTTAAATGTAAACTACGAGGACTAAGTATGAAATTAGTGGACAAGAAGGATCCGGAATCCCTTTGGGATGGCTTGGCCGGTCGTGGGCTACCCAACCCAAGGAGGTGGGATTTCTTGGTCACCAAGTTTTGAGAATGTATATATACAAACCCTTGTATTCATTATTCTCCTAATCTTGGATCACCAATAACCTAATTTCTTCCTCCTCTCCTCTCTCTTGTTTTTGGCCGATCGGTTCCAACCCTCCCCATAGGGTTTCGATTTTCCAAACTCAAGAAACATGTGTTTGGTTTTATTTGTGATTCAAGGAACTAGCTTTTCACATCAAATCGCTAATAGTACGTGTGTACAAGAACGAAGGACAAGCACGCTTGAGCTTGTAATCTTGGTGGTCGACTTTTGTGTGGGTCGAATTTAATAAACCCTAAAGTTAGGGTTTTGGGTTTTAGTTCTTGTTCAATTACCGTTTGATTCTTGAATTGCTAAAAGGTACGCATTTTTTTATTCGGTTAATTACTTACATATATTATTCCTATTTACTTCCGCTGCATGCTATGATGATGTTATTTGATTTTATATAATTGTTATGAGTATTAAATCCCAAAAAGCCAGTGGTAGTGCATATGGGCAAACAGAACAAGCAGAACATGCTGTTGGTCAAGATGGTTCAGGTGTTGGTCAAGTGCCTAATGCATATGGTTCATGTTTTGGTGGTATTCAACCTATAGCGCATATTGGTCTAGTTCTAGGTGAGTCAAGTGCTAGTGGCCAATCTCTTGCAGATGTTGGTGTTGCAAGTGGAAGCTCAAACCTAGTGGCATCCCCTAGTAGATAGAGAAAGACAAAAGTACAAGTTGTAAGAAAGAGTCCACAAAAAAGAACTGTAAGTCAACCTTTACCCTGTTCTCAAGTGCAAGTGATTGAAACACAAAATGCAGATGGAAGAGAAATGGGTGATAGTATACCAACACTGTCAAGTGTAGTAGCTGGTTCAAGTGAATAGGCTATTCTGTAATTCAAAACATAAGTGGCAAGAGAAATAGGTGATAGTATACCAACACTTTCACAATGTTTGTAATCCAAGTCTACATAAGTGGTGAACATCGAAGTCTACATCTGTGGCAACCTTCTAAGTCCTTTCATAGGAAAAGATAAAATTCCACTTTGGTGGCATTTTTCTATGTCCACTTAGGTGGAAAATGGTGATTTTTAGGCTACTTATAGTTTGTTCATGACTGATTTCACTAGTTTACGACTTATTTAGGTTGTTGGTGACATGTTTTACTTGTGATAGGTGTTTGTGAATTAATTTACTACTTATTTTGGCAAAAAGTAATTATTAAAATTGGAGGTTATACGGCTTTTTTTACCTAGTCATATACACTTTAGTTACTGCTGACTAAATCAAGTCAAATATTATTTTTAGTTAAAAACATATCAAACCAATTCACCGAATTCACTCCTTTAACTTATATAAAAAGTCTTGTCTCTTTGGACGACCTCAATTTATCACACAACTTACTACGAACAAACGAGTATACTTGCTCATATGTGTTTTTAATAAATATCGGTAGAAGATTTTTATAAATTTAAAATGTGAGTAGTATAACCTAACACATTTATTTATATAGACTCGTGTGACACGCATCAATATTTTAGAATTCTATTCTTATTTAAATTGTTTAATTTCGTACTTACTAAATTAATAATTCCTTGTTATAATAATATAATAACTTTTTAAATTATTATGTTTTGTTATTAGTTTTATTATCAGATACGAATCGATCTTCACAATTATAATATTATAGTGAATGAATATTATCTTATTATAATGAACGAATCTCAACTATTAATGATGCTTTGCTATAATAATATAACAGCTTCTAATATATTATGTTTTGTTATTTGTTTTATTATCATATATGAATCGATCTTAACAATTATCATATTATAATGAATGAATATTATCTTATTAAAGTGAATGAATCGATCCTCTCAATGAATACTAACTTATTATAATGAATGAATCTCAACAATTCTTAATGAATGAATATTATCTTATTAAAATGCATATATGATTAGTTCAAGTAGCTATAAAACCCATGACTAGAGTAGGATTAGATGTTCCTACACTAATTGTGTTACGAGATGCTAGATTATTAAACTTTAAAGATACATTATTCGCTATAGCATAATGTAATATATGTAATGGCCCAATATATATTAATTGCTATCCAAATTATACTATATCTTGATATGATCATAATATTTTAGATACTTTAACTATAACTATTAAGACAAAAATTTAGAAAAAAAAAGAAGGATTAGATCCAATTATGGTAATATATTGAATATATTATAAAACAATGACTATTGCAAGAGAACCTCGTTCTAGACTAATATCATCAAAAGATGAAACATTAATGTTGAAGATAATTTTGAATGTTCTAAAGTGAGTATACCTAAGAGATTAAAATGGAATGAAATAACTCAATATCAAACATGGAAGCTAGATAATATAATTCATCCTAATCCTATAGAAATTAACGGTTAAGTGACAAGTATTATAGAATATGCGAATGGAAATATAGAACTAAATTTTGGAAAAAATAAAATAAAGTCAGCTATACATTTAACATATTTTCCTGAAACTTCTACCTCTATGGCAGATGATAATGTATATTTAAGAAAGTCACAATCTATAAAATTTAAAGGAGTTTATTTTAATAGATCAATACCTAAACTTCTATATGAATATGATAATAAAAGTGATAATTTTAGTGATAATTACCATACACCCAAGTATGAAGTTGATTATTATAGAGAAAAACAATTATGACTGATATATAACACAACAAATAAATAATAAGAAAACTCAAGTATTAATTTATTGCCTAAAACTATTATTTACACACAAAATATTAACAAGTAATTTAAAATATATAAAAAATCAATTAAAACATGAAATAGAATTAGGCGAATTTAAAGATGAAAACATGAAAAAAAAATTATATTTTTTTGGATGAATCAGTCTAATGTAAATTAAAAAGAGATCACAAAGTAATAATCGAAGTAAGTGAAAAGTTAGATATATCTTAAAAAGTCTACAAATGTGTGGAAAACAAGAAGGGGGGTTGAATAGTTTTACCGTTTAAAATCTTAATTGTTTTGAGAAATTATTGTAAGATCAATTGATATAGATAAAAGATGTGTTAGTGAAGCATAAATAATATGCAAGCAATATATAATAAGTGAGTAAGGAAAGAAACAATCAAACTACGATAAAGTTGTTTATAGTGGTTCAGTCTACAATGACTCTTTTTCCTTGTCCTACTCCACTCCCCAAGTCTCTAACTCGAGAGTTATCTTCATTAATCAACAAGCTCCTTTAACCGGCGGAGAAAACCTTTACACGTCGTTTACACAATATTTTCGACACAAAGCTAGATGTCGAGTTCTTTTACAAGGGTACAACCACTCCCAACACACTATGTATTTTGAGGACTAAAATACTAGCTACTCACACTCAGAGGTTTAAGATGGTTTGGTACAGAAATGATGTATGAACAATAATGGATCACACAACAACAAAACAAACAAGCCTTCCAACTAAATGTTGAAGCTTGATTATGCCTTGATCTTCTTTGCTACAAAAGATGATCACTAAAATGAAATGAAACTGAGTTAGATATAATAGAATGAGAGAATGTATGTGTTTTATGCTAACGAGGGATGAGATTACAAGTTGGGCTGGCTTGCTATTTATAGGCCAAATGTTCAGCAAGACCACAGACTGGACGGAACCACAAAAAGGGTTCCGCCCTTGTTATTTTTTGGTTCCGCCAGTCTGACAATAAAGATCATAAAAAATCTTTCAAAAATCACCCAAATCTCTCCAAGATTATGCAAGATATGATGAGTGAATATCTAAACAAAATATTCTATGAAATCTCCTAAAGATTTCTAATGTGGTGCATGCAATGATGTAATATGTTTTTTTTCTATTTTTAGAATTAATATGTTATATAACTAAATACTTATGTAATGTCATGTTTAAGAAACTAAATATACATGTTCTAAAAATGTTGATGCACATTATAGTTTAGAAGGATATCAATGTTAATTGATACATAGCTTAATCAAAATGTGATGAGATATAAATGCTTAAGTGATGAAGACTTTGTTTAAGAAAAGCTTATTTTAATGTCTATTAATCTTGAAAAGCTTTATACTTTACAAAAATGAAATTTACTTTTGTCGTTAACAAAACAAGGTACAGATCATTAAATATAAATAACATTTTAGGACGATATTTGTATTAACAATCTCCCCCTTTTTGTTGAGGACAAAACATAAATTTTATTTTTATCAGAGATGTAAAGATGTACAAAAATTATAAAAATATGAGATTAATTTGAACTTGGAAGAACTAGTTAGTTTGATAAAGTTAACAATCAAAATATTATTTTATCTTATTACTAGTTTATCCAATATTTGGTCTTCTACAATCTTTGAAAGTCAAAGCATGATGTTGACTTTATGAAAGTCAATGGTCAAGTTCAATAATATTCTCCCCCTTTTTGTCGAAACAAAAGGAAGAGGCAAGGCGGAAAAAGTAATGAGCCCGAGCCAAAATTTCCCCCCTTGGCTAATGCTCCCCCTTAATTGGGTGCCAAGAGAAAGATACATGGATTTTGAAATGCTACAAAAGAAAGGTTAGTAACATTCATCATCACAATCATACAAGTAAATCCAACCAACAAGTAATCACCAACAACAATATAATAAACATCATTAATTTGTTAAAATTTTTATGACTTAAGAGTCATTAAATGGAACAAAATAGAGATGTTGATACATAAAGGAAATCCTAAAAAGATAGAAAAATAACTTAAAAAAAATAACTTAGAAACTAAAAAGTCCTAAAAAGAAAACAAGAACCATCCTATTGAGGAGGGTGAGCAAGAGCGTTAATACGCTCAAGGATATTATTGACGATGAACTTCATCTCATCTTGTAATTCGTGGACCATGATTCAGGTCCTTTCACAAAGATTGGCGGTGCACTCACAATGGGAGCAACCATGTCTAGGTAGGAGAGTAGGATCATTATTAGGCGGTGGAACATTTGTAGAGGTGTTGTTGGTATTTGATGGAGTTATAAGGGAGGAAAGCAAAAGAATTTTGCATTTGCAAAGCCTCATTTAGATGAGAATCCACCATATTTGAAAAGGCATGGAAGTTATCTAGATGAGCTTGTATCTCTATTTGAGATTGTGGGTGGTCTTCCCACATTGAGTCATCAATGTCATCAATATAAGAAGAAAAGGATGTAGGTGGTAGAGCATGGTCTCCATTTAATAGCCCATGGATTTCATTGTGGATTTGGTGGAAGAGACAAGGCCTAGGTCCAAAGGGGCGTTTAGTTTGACATTTTACCTATCTATTACGTTTACATATATTTTGTCATCATCAAAAAGGGGGAGATTGTTAGTGCAAATATTACGATATTTAATCTATACATTATCATTTGTTTTGTTGATGACAAACATGTAACTTGTAATACATAACGTAAAATGTATAAGTTACTTGTAATTAGATTTTGTCTCAACCTACTCTCAACACCTCTCGATGACTCAAATCCTTGTATGCTACAACACAGGTTTGTACATGTTTGTTATGTTGCGTTATGATCAAACCCCTAACAAACCATTAAACATGTTTAGTTAAACACTTTATAAAATATAACTAGTGTATACTAAAATGGGTAAAAACTACAAATGTTATTGACCCATAACCTATGGTATTACCCAAACCCACTTGACTAGGTACATTGCACCCATGAGATACATTGTATCTAATAAAAAGACCCATGGTTTCAACCCATAAACTATGGGTAAAGAAGAGCGTGCACGGATCCCTCAAATGACCCACGGATCCCTTGGAATTACAAGGGCCGCATCCCTCCAGAAGGGATCCTTGGGGCAGAACATGGTTTTGGTCTTTTTGCCTATAAATAGTAAGCCACTTCTTACCATTTCTTTACACCTTCACACATAGTTTCTCTCCACCATTTCTAGGATAGTTAGATCATTAGGAAAGATGTAAACCATCCTCATTTCATATGATCATAATGCTTCTAACTTTCATTTGTTGTAAGCATACTCCCGAAGTGATCCTCTATAGCAAGCTTAGAGATCTTGCATCCTTACCTACTAAAGTGATCACCCATCACAAGCATACAAGCATATGGAGATATTCTACAACAAGCTTGGGAAACTTGTCATCTTCATTCATAGAAGACTAACTACATCATGCTTTGGGTTCTTGATGTTTAGCTTAGGATTTCATATCCATTAGACACATTGTCTTGGATATTGTCTAGTATCATATTCTTATATCTATGACTAGACTAGATGGTTTATGTGTTTGTGCCATAAAACACAAGGTTTGTTATGTTGGGCCACAAAACATAATGGGTGTCATAGATTTGTCATAGACATAAGTGAAAGATGTCTAAAGGGTCAAGACGAACACATTAGTGAAGGGTGTCGATCGTCCGTATTGAAAGCACTAGTGAAGTGTGCTTAGAAGTCAAGATCAAAGGAATTAGTGAAAGGTGCCTTGAAGATCGAGTCAAAGGCATTAGTGAAAGGTGCCTAAGGTGTACTTTGAGATGGTGTGATTCGATGTACAAGATAGATTAGTATTGGGTCAAAGGATATTGATATCCTTGTTGATGGTGTAATAAGGAGTAGGTCTCCTTTGGGATTAGGTGTTGTGTAGTGTTGGGTAGTAGTTCCTCCATTATAATGGAACTAGGTACTTAGCCTAGTACCTAATAAAGGGTAGGCGACATTGTGGTAGGTGTGGTTCACCTTGGTGTGAAAGAACCCGGTGGTTAGCCTAGCACCGAATAAAGGGTAGGTGACGTTGTGGTAGGTGTGGTTCACCTTGGTGTGAAAGAACCCGGTGGTTAGCCTAGCACCGAAAAAAGAGTAGGCGACGTTGTGAAGGCTTCTCCGCCATAAGGAGTTGGTGTCGTGTAGTGTTTACGAACTCTCGAGTAGGTGACTCGGGGAGTGGAGTAGGGCAAGGAAGGTGTCCTTGTAGCCGACCACTATAAATACTCGCGTTGGTTTGTCTATCATTTTTACTTATCTCTTTACTCTTATTCTTGTCTTTCATTGTTTATTTTATATGTGGTTGATGTCTATGTTTGTGATACATACTTGGTCTTTTATATAGTCACAAACTATATTTAACACTTTACATATTATGACACGCTTGAACAAGAAAAAGCAACCGGACTAATAATGGCGAAACTCAATTTATAATGAACCATTAATCTTGCGGAATCTTATGTGATATTAAGGGGTTGGCCTTACATGCCGTAATGCGTTAAATGCATCCTCGCGTTGAGATTTGAAAATGGAATGGTTTATACTATATTTGATACAAAAGTTTTAAGTTTGAAACGGAAACGTATTCACCCCCCCCCCCCTCTACATTTTCACAATTGGTATCAAAGCGGGCTGGCTCTAGTTTTTAAAACAAATGGTTTTCAAAACGAGTAAGGTCCTTGTATCAAATTTTTGGTGAAGTCAAGCATAATATGAAAAGTGTTTTGTTGATTGTTTTTCTCTTTGAAGTTTTGTTGTTAGATATCTTGTGAATCAAGCTTGAATAAAGGTAAAATTGGGTAATATAACTTCACTAAAAAGTCTACAAAGGTTAAACCTTTTCGTCAGGTCAAAACGTACATTTTTGTAATTCTGGTCGATCCGCGGATCTCTCAGGTTACACCGGACGGATCCTCAAGCAATGGATCCGTGGGATCCGTGGTACGTAAGACAGCTTTTTTCAATTTCAAAAATTCATAACTAATTAACCCTAAGTCGTTAGAAGTCGTACACCTATCGTTTTAAAGGTATTTGAGTCTACTTTCATTTAAAAATGATTTCATAAACTGATTCAAATAAAAAATTTATAGAATCATTGATTTATAATAGAAAGTCATTTTTTGGTCATAACTTTTGCACAAACTTTTGATCTAATTGGAGACGGATGTTTTCATCTTTGAATAACAATGTGTCCTCTTTTGAAATTAATGTTTTGATCATATTTATAAAAGAAACTAATCAAGCTTGGTATACATGTTGATATTTAACACAAAGAGATGAAAAGAACTTTCGTATGCTATGCTAAATGATAAATTGTCTTCCTTGCATTACTTGATTATTTGCTTATCTCAAATAGCTTTTGTGCTTGTTTGATTGAATAACATATGTGGCTTCCTTACCTTGCTATTCATTCTCTTGTTTGTCGATTTAGTAATATTCTACTAATCAATGTGCTATTTGAAGGAATGTTTGGGATAACATCTAGTTGTGTCGAAAATGTTAGGTTAAATACTTAGATAAGTCATATAAGTTGAAAAATGTTTAAAACATGTAATACACTAAATGAATTTTTGATTGAGTTTGTCATGTGTGCAACATAAATGTTTTATGTGCTTATATGATTTCTTGTATCGTTTTCTAAGAACAACAAGAACGTACATCGGATCATAACCTACACTTGTGTTGATGATTTACTCTCCCGTTTTCATTTTCATGATCGCTTTCCAAAGCTTCATAGTAGGATTGACAACTTGATTATTTTGTTAATACAAATAAGCCATAAAAACGTTTATTTATATTTTACGATCTTCTAATGTTTTGTCGATAATAAACGTAAAATCATTTTAACGATACAAATAACATACATAAACTGTTTGAGCCAATAGTTCTCTAACACACTTACGCTTTCACATAAAACACTAAAACAAGTATAAGTGATTTTATGATTTAGTAATACATATGTACAACAACTAGTGTTTACATATTTGGGTAAAAATATACTTAACTAGTATATACTAAAATGGGTAAAAACTAACAAATGGTATTGACCCACAACCCATAGTTTTATCCATACCACTTGACTTGGTACATTGAATTTATAAGATACATTGTATCTAGTAAAAGACCCATGGATCTACCCATAACCCATGACCCATGACCCAAAACCAAAAATACCCATGGGTAAAGAGGAGCGTCCCACGGATCCCTAGCTTTACGCTAGACGGATCCCTTGTGGGAGGGATCCGTGGGAACAGTGAACATTTTCATCTATAAATAGTGAGCCATTTCTTCATTGTTTCTCACCCCTTTCTAACATACTTTCCCCTTGAGTTAAAAACTCTCTAACCCCAGATCCAAGTGACCTATGTTTGTAGTTTTGTGTTCGTGTGATTCTCTAGGTTCCTCTTAAAGGCGAGATCACCACCTTTGAAGTCAAGCAAGCTCAAGTCCATGAGTTGCCATGCTTCCTCATCATCAAGACTACTGAAGTCCTTTTGTTGATGATTCTTTTCTTTCTTCTAAGAAGTGTAGTGTTGGAGACACTAGTGAAAGATGTCTCAAGTGTCAAGACGAAGACATTAGTAAAAGGTGTCGATCGTCCGTATTATAGGCATTAGTGAAGGGTGCCTAGAAGTCAAGTCACAAGACATTGGTGAAGAGTGACTTGAAGATCTAGTTAAAGGCATTAGTGAAAGGTGCCTTAGATGTACATTCGATATGGTGTGTTTCGATGTACAAGATAGATTAGTACTAGATCCAAGGATATTGATATCCTTGATGATGTTGTGATAAGGAGTGGGTCTCCTTTGGGATTAGTCGTTGGTGTAGTGTTGGGTAGTAGTTCCTCCATTGTAATGGAACCGGGTACTTAGCCTAGTACCTAATAAAGGGTAGGAGACGTTGTGATAGGTGTGGTTCACCTTGGTGTAAATGAACTAGGTACTTAGCCTAGTACCTGATAAAGGGTAGGCGACGTTGTGGTAGGTGTGGTTCACCTTGGTGTGAAAGAACCCGGTGGTTAGCCTAGTACCGAAAAAAGAGTAGGCAACGTTGTGAAGGTTTCTCCACCGTAAGGAGTTGGTGTTGTGTAGTGATTACGAACTCTCGAGTAGGTGACTGTAGAACATAAACAGACCTTGACAGATCTTTAGCACTCGTGGATCGTTAGTGTTGCTTATGTAATCATAAGCAAACTAATAGAAAATCTCTACAACTCGTATTCTATAGCTGAAAGTAAATACAAGTTGTTATAACTAAGAACACTTAGATCCTCTATGGATCTTTTATTAACTGAAACTCTATGTTTCGAATTGATCTCTATTACAAACTATTAAGTTCCTTTTATAGACAAGGAACCCTAAACTATTACTACTCAATCGACTAAACATTCAATAATACATTTAATGACTAATACACTAAACAATATTGAGCAGTACAAAAATACCCATGCTACCTCGGGCAGTTCAAGAATAAAGATGGGTTAGCATTTAAATAATAAAGCGCATGCTGATCCTAGTCAGCTTCCACCCTTCAGCAGTAACACGGCAACGCTTTTAATCTTTAGCAGAATCTCTTTTTTAGCAGATTCTGCTTCTACTTCAGCAGAATTATTTGGCAAGATGACGCAGTAATTCCTACTTCGCATAATTCCCAAAAATCCTCCCCTAAACTGGAATTTGACTTGGTTAAGTTCCAGTTTCCTAACCTTGAAATATCTTAGAGACTGCAGATTTAGAGGATTGTTCTCAAACAACAAGAGTAAAGAACCAAGAATAATCTCATCTCTATGTTGACCAAACATTGAAACGCCAGATCTTTTCAGCAACAAAAGACACATTGTACATCAAAACTCATTAGTTGCATACTATTCTCATCACATCCAGGTGTTTTAACTCCTGTGAGAGGTGAGTCATTGAAAATAATGGATTTGATGTCCCTTTACCAATAGCCATCACTACTGGTGTGACAACTCGCAATTTCAGGTCATTTCTCAAGTTTCACAATTTCATCATTTATCGTAAACTAGGTTTGCGTGTTCCAAATTCGCGTAACCTTAAAGGTTTAGCGGCGAATTCATGATCATATCATCACGAACATTTCATATGGACTAAGTTTAGTCTACATTTCATTAGCATCATTTGCATCATGATAGTTCATTCATGACTTTGCATTTCACTTTAAACGCGTAAATTTCATATTAAATAAACGTTATCGCGTAAGTTATTATTTTGAACATTTAATCCGATACTTCCAAAAATGATCCCGATATATTTTTATACTTACATTTAGTTCATAAAAATAATATTTTGAGTTTACCTAGTGTTTTAAATTTATTTGTATATAAATTGTTAAATTTATATTATTACGACGCTTTTCTTAAAAACTACACGATAAATATTTATTCACTCAATTTTGGCAAGAAATGTATTTTTATAATTTTTATGACTTTATTACACTTTATTTTGTTCCTCTACACTTTAATTCTAACTAATTTAATACCTAAAGTAATACTAGATATATTAAATCTTAGATATTATTGAACAAGATCATTAAATGAAGCATGACCCTCCATATTTTCGTTTTTTTTCCTTTGTAGGCGTATACCACACTCCAACTTTTACCATTTTCTACTAGCTCATTTAATGATCTATGTACTAAAATATATATTTAATTCAATAAACAATTTGAATTTACTATAATAGGGAGGTCTTAGTAGTTCATTTTTGGTCAAACTTTGAATACAAAAACATACTCCCTCAGTCACTTAAGATTCGGCCAAAACAAGAAAACCAAAGAGAAAAATTGGGGTTGTTCATTTAAGGGTACTAAGACTTGGGTTTTTGGAAGCATACTTGGGTTTATACTAGAGTTCTCTTGTGTTCTTGGGTTCACAAATCATCCACATCTTCTAGTAAGCATTTCATATTCATCATCATCTTTCATATTCAAGTTGTGTTCATTTTATCATGTTTGAGTAAAGCATGCAAGACTCATGGATATTTATACCATTTTTACATTGTTTTTAGAGTTATACATATATAAGTCATCCTATAATTTATCCCTTGTTATATATTGGTCTTGATGATGTCTAGGAACCCATGACACCCTAAGAAGGTGTATGGTAGGATTAGAATAGCTTTGGAGTTGTTTTGAAGGGATTGGAATAGGTTTAGTACGGGAAAAACTCTTTTCGACAAGTCTAAAAAAAGGGTCTGATCTTGTTTTGTATTTCTGGAAAATCCGACAGTAGACACGAAATTTTGGCCTAGATATTTAGAAAATATACTTTAAAACTAATCCGTCGAACGGATTAAAACGGAGTTATAACGAAGAAGTTATGAATTTTTCAAGTTTGACGACGAAATATATATTTTCTGGAAATTTCAGCACACTATTATTGTTTTATTCGAGTCAAAAACGAGTCTTAAGCTTTATAAATTATTTCGACTTATCAAAATTATATTAGTATACTTTGATACGGTTAAGGACGATAATAATGTAGAAAACGGATTTGTAACGACTAAAATATACACGTTTTTTATGAAGTTGCCGTAACTTTACTTTTTAGAAAACTATATTATTTTTATTTGCCGAAAGTGTTACGGTAAACAAAACGACCATGTTGAAGGCTATGTTTAACGTAGACGTAGAACTTTTTGTAACGAGATGTCTTCTAATAAAATCGAGATCACCAAGCATATTTTTCAAAATGACCAACCGCTTGTATAGCGGAGTTGTAATAAATTATTTACGGTTGCTTAAACTTTGCCGAAACTCACTTTTAAACCACATTTTGGACAAAATCACCATATTTAACCTCTATTATCTTTATGTTCGAGGCCATTATCGTCACTTTCATGAAATTTCCAACGACATTATTTTTTACTAATTTAAAAGTTAAAATTTCACAATAAATCATTAAGAAACTATTGTAGGATGACATTTTGACGTAAATACTTGTAAAGTAATTTAAGAATGGTCAAGACGTCAAAAGAGTATTTTTCGACGATAAGTATTATTTTCAAAACTCGCTAATGGTATAAATAACATACGAAATGCATGCATAACATTTCATCATAACTCATTACGTATCATATCATTCATAATAGGTCAAGGTTAAAGTATCACGCTACATTTCGGTGTACTCACTCTTGTCATCATACCAATTCATCAAGTGAGTTTTCATAGCCCCATTTTCGATTGTTTTTATACTACTTTTGGGGGAGATACATGCTCAAACTGTTTTCATTTACTTTCACAAGTACTTTAACTTTTATGGATTACCGTGAGTTTCCATAGCCCCATTTTCAATTGTTTTAATGCTTTTATTAAACTCTTTGGGGGAGATACATGCTCAACAACTTTTATGGCAAACATGATTATTTGCAAACTATATGCTTATCTGAACTGAATGTTTAGTCATACGAAGTAACAGTTTTGCCATGCTTAGAATTTCCATATTATAATCATTGGACTGATGGTCTTGGTATAATCATTGGACTAATGGTCTTGGTATAATCATTGAACTGATGGTCTTGGTATAATCATTGAACTAATGGTCTTGGTATAATCATTGAACTAATGGTGTTGGTACAATCCTGAACTAATGGTCATGGAACAATTTGAAACCGTACAAATTATGAGTTATATTAAGTAACTATGGATACATTAAGTTATGCACTATTTTGTGAATTCATTTGACATCATGCGCTTGATCATAAACTATACACATTTTGGCAAGGTTGTGAACACACGGTTGCAAGTTTTGTATGGGCGAACTTGGAACCGAAGTGGATTTACAATGCCTTTGCCGCATAAACGATTTTGAAAGGCTTTACATTTCAACACAAACTCTATGAACTCACTCAACCTTTGTGTTGACACTTTTAGCATGTTTTATCTCATGTATCTAAGGCATTCACTTCATGGCATGCATTTGGACACATCATGGAGTCGCGATGACGACGCGCCTCACTTGGGTTTTACGTACTTTAAAACATCGTTTGAATTGTAACAAACTTATTTCCGCACAAGTTTATTTTCATTTGGGACCTACTTTGTAAACTCTGATTGTTTTATTAAATCAAACGATGTTCTTTTCAAACTACACTTTAGGTCGCTCAATATAACTGCTTAGATGCTATGACAAATAATCCCAGTGAATTCCATTCCGCTGCAAAACGTAATTTGGGGTGTGAGATTGGTATCGAGCTTCAGCTTATAGAGAACTAGGTTGCATCATTGACCCTAGACTATAACTACATCATCATAGCATCTCATCATTTCATCATAAGTGCATGTTCACTATACATGCGGTTTATACGCATATTTTTTCGAAGTTGTTTACTTTCATTTCAAAATCGATTGTCACATTGATGCCTTCAAATACCATCCCATCATACTCACATCACTTTGACATGGAGAATGCCCTGTCATTCCCTATCACAATTTTAACATTAGTTGACTCAACACCAAACATCATATGAGTCGATTAGTCCAAGCATTGCATAGTTACTCCTAAATTATACATAGCCTGATCACCTATGTCTAATTCAAGAAGAATCATGCAATGAAGGGAGTAGTAGGCTTATATGTGTAAGCAATTCCATGACCGAGCAAAATTTTCAAAAGACCTGTTAATCAAACCGATTTAGCCTAATCTCATGACAGTTCTTGTTTGATGAGTTGTGAGATTAAGTAAAAATCGGTTACCTAAAAGTCTTTTGAGGGTTTTGCTCGAGAATGGGAAAGTTTGCCACATCAAACCCAAAACCGGAGAGACTAACACCTAATCTAATTCGTGGACTGAATTCTTTTTGATGGGCGAATGTGACAACTCGCAATTTCGTGTCATTTCTCAAGTTTCACAATTTCATCATTTATCGTGAAACTAGGTTTGTGTTCCAAATTCGCGTAACCTTAATGGTTTAGCGGCGAATTCATGATCATATCATCACTAACATTTCATATGGACTAAGTTTAGTCTACATTTCATTAGCATCATTTGCATCATGATAGTTCATTCATGACTTTGCATTTCACTTTAAACGCCAGAAATTTCATATTAAATAAACGCTATCGCGTAGTTATTATTTTGAACATTTAATCCGATACTTCCAAAAATGATCCCGATATATTTTTATACTTACATTTAGTTCATAAAAATAATATTTTGAGTTTACCTAGCGTTTTAAATTTATTTTGTATATAAATTGTTAAATTTATATTATTACGACGCTTTTCTTAAAAACTACACGATAAATATTTATTCACTCAATTTTGGCAAGAAATGTATTTTTATAATTTTTATGACTTTATTACACTTTATTTTGTTCCTCTACACTTTAATTCTAACTAATTTAATACCTAAAGTAATACTAGATATATTAAATCTTAGATATTATTGAACAAGATCATTAAATGAAGCATGACCCTCCATATTTTCGTTTTTTTTTCCTTTGTAGGCGTATACCACACTCCAACTTTTACCATTTTCTACTAGCTCATTTAATGATCTATGTACTAAAATATATATTTAATTCAATAAACAATTTGAATTTACTATAATAGGGAGGTCTTAGTAGTTCATTTTTGTTCAAACTTTGAATACAAAAACATACTCCCTCAGTCACTTAAGATTCGGCCAAAACAAGAAACCAAGGAGAAAAATTAGGGTTGTTCATTTAAGGGTACTAAGACTTGGGTTTTTGGAAGCATACTTGGGTTTATACTAGAGTTCTCTTGTGTTCTTGGGTTCACAAATCATCCACATCTTCTAGTAAGCATTTCATATTCATCATCATCTTTCATATTCAAGTTGTGTTCATTTTATCATGTCTGAGTAAAGCATGCAAGACTTATGGATATTTATACCATTTTTACATTGTTTTTAGAGTTATACATATATAAGTCATCCTATAATTTATCCCTTGTTATATATTGGTCTTGATGATGTCTAGGAACCCATGACACCCTAAGAAGGTGTATGGTAGGATTAGAATAGCTTTGGAGTTGTTTTGAAGGGATTGGAATAGGTTTAGTACGAGAAAAACTCTTTTCGACAAGTCTAAAAAAAGGGTCTGATCTTGTTTTGTATTTCTGGAAAATCCGACAGTAGACACGAAATTTTGGCCTAGATATTTAGAAAATATACTTTAAAACGAATCCGTGGCCGCCTGAACGGATTAAAACGGAGTTATAACGAAGAAGTTATGAATTTTTCAAGTTTGACGACGAAATATATATTTTCTGGAAATTTCAGCACACTATTATTGTTTTATTCGAGTCAAAAACGAGTCTTAAGCTTTATAAATTATTTCGACTTATCAAAAATGTATTAGTATACTTTGATACGAAGCTAAGGACGATAATAATGTAGAAAACGGATTTGTAACGACTAAAATATACACGTTTTTATGAAGTTACCGTAACTTTACTTTTAGAAAAACTATATTATTTTTATTTGCCGAGTGTTACGGTAAACAAAACGACCATGTTGAAGGCTATGTTTAACGTAGACGTAGAACTTTTTGTAACGAGATGTCTTCTAATAAAATCGAGATCACCAAGCATATTATTCAAAATGACCAACCGCTTTGTATAGCGGAGTTGTAATAAATTATTTACGGTTGCTTAAACTTTGCCGAAACTCACTTTTAAACCACATTTGGACAAAATCACCATATTTAACCTCTATTATCTTTATGTTCGAGGCCATTTTCGTCACTTTCATGAAATTTCCAACGACATTATTTTACGACGAAAAGTTAAAATTTCACAATAAATCATTAAGAAACTATTGTAGGATGACATTTTGACGTAAATACTTGTAAAGTAATTTAAGAATGGTCAAGACGTCAAAAGAGTATTTTTCGACGATAAGTATTATTTTCAAAACTCGCTAATGGTATAAATAACATACGAAATGCATGCATAGCATTTCATCATAACTCATTACGTATCATATCATTCATAATAGGTCAAGGTTAAAGTATCACGCTACATTTCGGTGTACTCACTCTTGTCATCATACCAATTCATCAAGTGAGTTTTCATAGCCCCATTTTCGATTGTTTTTATACTACTTTTGGGGGAGATACATGCTCAAACTGTTTTCATTTACTTTCACAAGTACTTTAACTTTTATGGATTACCGTGAGTTTCCATAGCCCCATTTTCAATTGTTTTAATGCTTTTATTAAACTCTTTGGGGGAGATACATGCTCAACAACTTTTATGGCAAACATGATTATTTGCAAACTATATGCTTATCTGAACTGAATGTTTAGTCATACGAAGTAACAGTTTTGCCATGCTTAGAATTTCCATATTATAATCATTGGACTGATGGTCTTGGTATAATCATTGGACTAATGGTCTTGGTATAATCATTGAACTGATGGTCTTGGTATAATCAGTGAACTAATGGTCTTGGTAGAATCATTGGACTAATGGTGTTGGTACAATCCTGAACTAATGGTCATGGAACAATTTGAAACCGTACAAATTATGAGTTATATTAAGTAACTATGGATACATTAAGTTATGCACTATTTTGTGAATTCATTTGACATCATGCGCTTGATCATAAACTATACACATTTTGGCAGTGGGTTGTGAACACACAGGTTGCAAGTTTTGTATGGGCGGAACTTGGAACTGAGTGGATTTACAATGCCTTTGCTGCATAAACGATTTTGAAAGGCTTTACATTTCAACACAAACTCTATGAACTCACTCAACCTTTGTGTTGACACTTTTTAGCATGTTTTATCTCCGGTATCTAAGGCATTCACTTCATGGCATGCATTTGGACACCTCATGGAGTCGCGATGACGACGCTGTCTCACTTGGGTTTTACGTACTTTAAAACATCGTTTGAATTGTAACAAACTTATTTCCGCACAAGTTTATTTTCATTTGGGACCTACTTTGTAAACTCTGATTGTTTTATTAAATCAAACGATGCTCTTTTCAAACGACACTTTAGGTCGTTCAATATAACTGTGCTTGTGATGCTATGACAGTCAATCCCCAGGAATTCCATTCCGCTGCAAAACAGGTAATTTGGGGGTGTGACAACTGGAGTAGCCAAATGTTTAAGTTCGAAAACTATGGTACACTGATAACCATCTGGTTTATTGGCAAACCAGAAACCATATAAACGGATTTGATGTGTCTTTACCTGTAGCCGTTTGCTCAGGACTAGTCAATTCTTAGAATTGGTGAATTGATAACCAAATATGGATTCAGTTGCCTTTACCACAAGCCATATACTTGTGGGCTAGTCAATTCTTGGATTCCAAAAAGGAATAGATCATGGTGAATTGATGACCATACAACACTCAGCAATAAAGCATGGGTGGTTTCAGACCCTATGATTTTGAGCAAATTATTACAGCTATCAACAGATTTGATGTGTCTTTACCAAAGCTGTACCCTTTGGACTAGCCAACTCTTCGATATACACAAGGTATATCTGGTGAGTTAAAAACCATCAACAATGAACAACAAACCTGCAATAGAAAGTTAGCTTTTTTTTTTTTTTTTTTTAACTAAGAACAAAATCAAACAAAACAAAACAAAATCCTCCCCTGAGGCATATGCCTCCCCTTAAACTAGCAGTTAAGGGTTAAGCATTCCAATATTGACCACAAGGTGTTGAAACCTTGGTCCGTCAAAAGCTTTTGTTAACGACGTCTGCCACATTATCATCTGTATGAATTTTAGCCACATTTATCAAATGTTTTTCATATGCATCTCTTATAAAGTGGTGCCTGATTTCAATATGTTTGGTTCTACTGTGGAAGACTGGATTTTTGACAATGCATATGGTACTTTGATTATCAATAAAAAGAGTGGTGTTCATGAAGTTATACCCATAATCCAACAATTGATTTTGAATCCAAAGAACCTGTCCACATCAATTTTGCAGCGCAAACATATTCTCGCTTCAGAGTTGAGGTAGCCAAAATGGTTTGTTTCTTGCAATCGCCAAGAAATCAATCTCTTTCCAAAGAATTGACAGCCTCCAGTTGTGGATCTCCTATCCAGATTTGCACCAAAGATAATCACTATCACTATATGCTTCCAACTTAAAAGGAGACTCTTTTGGGTACCAAAGGCCTAAATGAGGTTGTCCTTTGAGGTACTTAAAGATCTTCTTGTTGCATTGAGATGGGAAGTAAGTGGAGTGATTTGATGTCGAGAGCAAACACTCACAGAAAAGTAATATCGTGCCTCGTAGAGTGTTAGATACATTAATGAACCAATCATAGATCTGATAAATGAGCATTCACTTTGGAAGATCTGGTTCATTGTTGGTTTTCGTTTTGGAGCTTCATAAGGTGTTGTGGCAGCCCGACACCTTCCATACCAAAATTTTTCAACATGTCCCTCACATATTTATCTTGACTGATAAATATCCCATCTTGTTTCTGCTGAACTTGGAGACCCAAAAAGAAAGTAAGCTCCCTCATAGCACTCATCTGAATTTTCCCTTCATCGATCCTCAAATTCCCTGCACCAAGCTTCTTTAGTGGATCCAAAAATGATGTCATCCACATACACTTGCACAAGAATGATGTCTGTCGAGTTCTTCTTCATAAAAGAGTCTTATCAATGGCACCTCTTCAGCCATAATTCCAGAAATGATGAAAGCCTAGCATACCATGCCCTTGGTGCCTGATGAAGTCCATAGAGAGCTTTAACGACCTTGTAAACATGATTAGGATGATCTGGGTCTTCAAATCCTTTGGGTTGAGTGACATAAACTTCCTCTTCTATCTCACCATACAGAAAAGCACCTTTAACATCCATCTGATACACCATGAACCCCATGTAAGACGCATAGGCCAAGAAAATTCGAATGGCCTCAACTCTAGCAACAGGTGCAAACACTTCATCATAATCAATCCCTTCCTCTTGCCTGTAACCTTGAGCTACTAATCTTGCTTTGTTTTTAATAACCACACCCCTTGCATCTCTTTTGTTCTTTAGAATCCATTTAGTTCCAATAGCATATTTGCCATCTGGTAAGGGTACCAAGATCCAAACTTGCTGGTTTTGAAACTGTTGCATTTCTTCTTGCATTGCCTCAATCCAACTTGAGTCTTCAAGAGCTTGAGAGACATTGGTTGGTTCTACTTGAGAAAGAAAACACGCAAACAGACAATGCTTGAAGTCTGTGTGATTGTCTCTTTGCTGATTTGAGACATAAGAGAGAAAAGCAACCTGTCCAAATTTAGGACTAGAGATAGCCCTTCGAGTTCTAACAGGAGCTAGAATGTCACCAATAATATTGGATTGAGGGTGAGTTATGTTGATTCTTTTAGTAGCAGTGGGGTTGACTTCAATGATAGGTTCAAGATTAGACATAGTTGGTACAAAAGTTGTGTCATAGGAAGGTGAGGTGAAAATGCCAGATTTGGGTTGATGATTTCCAAGATCTGAAGGTCTTGGAAAGCGAGTATACGGTAGAAACAGTCGAGCTTTCAGCAGATTTGATGACGATGGGAGAAACTGCATTAGTGTCAGCAGAAATGTGGTTTCCACTGACAGGCTCATTTGCAAGCTCCCCATTCACCTTCTCAGCTTAAAGCTTAGCTGCAAACTCTTGAGTCTGAAGTCTAGCAAGGTCCTGATAGTGTGATTCATCTTCACTTTCGCCAGAAGTATCTCTAGAAGTGTTACCTGCAACATTGTTAGGGGAGAAAGAAGGCACAAGTATGGGTTGTTCATCATCTTCAAATTCACTTCTAGAGTCAGCATCCAAGGTACCTGTATTGTCAGTGGGAGACTCTTGAGAACTTGCACTTTGGTTAGCCATATGTCTATTATAACCCAAATAATCGCTAAGAAGTCAAGGTCAAAAGACCACACATAACCCTGTCCTTGAACATTGGGTTTATCTTCCATGTATCTCAGGTTCAAAGTCTCCTCTATCTTCTTGCGTAAAGATTGTATACTCAGACGCCTTGCTATGAGCTGAATAACCCACAATATATCCCTCATCAGCTTTCTCATCAAACTTCCCCAACGGATCACTGGTGTTTAGAATGGTCACTTGACAACCAAAAGGTTTAAGGTAATGAATGGCTGGAACCTTCCCAAAGAGAAGTTCATATGGTGTCTTGAGGTGAGGTCTAGTAATGGAGACTCTGTTTAGCACATAGCAAGCTGTGCCAACGCTTCAAATCCAACATAGTGGGAAATTTAGAGTCTACAAGCATTGATCTTGCAGCCTCTATCAAGGTCCTATTCTTTCTTTCAGCTACCCCATTTTGTTGTAGGGTTCTTGGATTGCTATAGTCTCTCTTTATCCCTTTAGACCTACAGAGTTCTATAAGAATAGCGTTTTTGAACTCTGTCCCATTATCACACGAATTCCTTTAACCTTCTTGTTCAACTGATTTTCAACGAGGGTGATGAAGTCTTTCAAAGATAGGAGATGTTCCATCTTTAGTCCTTAGAAAGAACACCCAACAAAATCTGCTATATCCATCGCTGATAACCAAACAAAAATACTTGTGATCAATGCTTCTGACTTGAGTTGGACCAAATAGATCCATATGTAACAGTTGAAGAGGCTCGAAATAATGCTCAGCGGACAGCTTTGTAGGAGGCTCTGTGTTGCTTCCCTTTGTTGCATGCAACACAATTATGATCATTGGAGAAAACTTTGGAGGGTAGACCTTCAACAAGACCCATTTTAGAGAGTTTGTTTATGGTTTTGAAATTCACATGAGCCATTCTCCTATGCCATTTGGTAGACTCATCCAAGGATGCTTTAGCCACCAAACAAGTGAGGTCACCTTCAGGATGAACTTCATTGAGGTTGAATGTGTATAGATTGTGAGTTCGAGGAACTCTCAGCAGAATTGAAGTATTTTCTGGAAGCTTGAACTCTTTAGAAAGTACAAGACATTCATTTTCAGAGAAGAGTACCTTGTTCTTGGTGTCACAAATTTGTGAGACTGAGAACAAGTTGAAGTTCTGAAGTTCCCTAACATAGTACACATTCTCAAAGTTCAGTAGGGGTGTCTTGATGGTGCCTTTCCCAGTAATTATACCATCACTTCCACCAAAAGTCACATTGCCTCCTTCTTCAATAGGAACAAAATTGTGCATCATATCTCTATTCCCAGACATGCTTCTTGAACAACCACAATCAACAATACCGATATCTTTATGCTTAAGAGGATGATCCTATAGAACAAACAATATATACAAAAGAATGTTAGTTAACGAAGGAGGCTCAAGTCATTGCTGACTTGAACCTGCCTTGTGGATCATAAGATTTAGGTCTAGCAAAAGAGTAAGATCCACCATTGTTCTTGGGTTTCCACTGAAAGTTAGGTCCCTTATTTTTCCATGAACAACACTGAGGACTTGACAAAGTACCCCAACATCCTTTCCCATTATTCATAGAGTCAGCATATGCAGGCCAATAACCATGTTTAAAGTATGGGCTAGTAGGTTGCACAGAAGGTCTATCAGCTGATCTCCTCCAAGGAGAGTTAGGATGATTAGCTTGTGGGACATAAGGGGGAATATTCTTAACATTGGTCCACACTGGTCTTGGTTTCTGCTGATTAGCACAAACACCCAATCTTTGCTCATAAAAATCACAATCCTTAATAAGATGGAATTTACTTCCACACACAAAACATGTCTTCCTTTTGGAAGATTTATTCAACAAAGCAGATGTTCTATTACATGTAGAAGTACTTAAACCAGAAACATTGAAGGAATTGTTTTTAACAGACATATTATGTAAAGTTTTAAAGGACAAGTCTTCAGGGGAAATAGAATTGGAAGTAGATTCCTCAGTAGCTACCCTAGAAGGCTTGTAGATAGACTTGGGTGCAGGCTTGGGTGTAGGCTCAGGTGTAGGCTCAGGTGAGGGCGTGGGAAGGTCTGACTTATCACTTGAATCACAGCTAGAAGTAGACCCTTGATCCGATGAATTGTCACTGTCAGAGAAAGAGACAAAGTCATAAGATGAAGTATCGGTGTCTGGCAAGTCTTTTGACTTTTTGCCATACAAATGGTTTGATCCATCAAAGTCAACATTAATAGTAGTCATGGGCATGAATTCACCTCTAATTGGTCCAGGGGACGACATGTAAATCACCTTCCTTTTAAAATGTTCTAAGCCTCAGGTGCAGTGTAGATTTACGCCCATCATTCCTAGCTTCCAAACCTACATACTTTTGAAAACCTAAACCTATTCCAGAGTTTACTGACTGAATACTATAGAGTTCTCTAGCTAGATCGTCACCTGATATCAACCATTGTTTATGTCTAGCTATTTTCTCAGCAAGTTTCTCTTTAAGCTCTATATTCTCAGTAATAGCATCAGCTTTTTCCTTTTTAGTGCGTTTAAAGTTAATGTTTGCAATATCTAGATCAAATTGAAGCACCTTAATCTTTTCTTCATAAGCTATCTGATTCTTTTGAAACCATACCTTTTGTCTTTCTAATGTTTTTAACGAAAGTTTATAAGCTTCATTATCAACATAGCATTCACTGTATTTAGGTTTCATAGTATCATAAGCTTCTTTGAGTTCATTGAATCTTTCACTACAACCAAATATACAGTTGTGTACCTGAGAGAGTCCCATCAAGGCAAAATGATCATGCCTATCTTCTGAAGTGCACTGCCACAATCCAAGCTTCTCTCAGATTAGCGCTTCCTCATTCATTCAGGTGTTCATGTGCACCCAATTGACCCGCTCATCCAAGGTGAAAAGAGCTGCGAAGTTCTAGCTTCCTTCGATTCTCTCGATAGGAGTTGTAGTTAACTCCCTCTCCATTCTTCCTATCTTTGCATTCCCTTGAGAAATGACCCATCTGGTGACAAGAGAAACACTTGACCTTGCTCCTGTCAAAACGAACTGGATCCTTTCCCTTAAAGCCAAACTTTCTTCCTGACTTCTCCTCAAACCTCTTGATATTCTACATGAAAGCATGGCCACCTGCCATTTCAGCTTCATCTCCTCCATCTCAAGTGGGTCCACCTGATCAAAGTATTCATAAACAAGATGTCTGCGGTATCATAATCGCAGAACAAATGAATGAAGCACATCCTCCAATACACTACCAGTTTTAGCTTGAGGGTAGGAAGGAGTGGGACGATTGTAAGATGATGATGGTAAGTAAGATGGACTTGGAGCATGAATCATCATATTGGAGTGAGATGTCCCAACAAAGGCTGTATGACCAGAAGAGGATGCACGGTAGGGAGATCTAACATCAGGTTCAAGAGATTTGAGCTTTTTGTATAGCTCATCAAAAGTGAGCATGTCCAACCCACCTTTAGCCTTAAGAGCTATACTGACATGTAACCATGATGGAGGCAAAGATCGAAGGAACTTTGAGTTGCAATCATCATTGTCAGGTTTTGCATTCAACTGGTTTAGCTGACTCAAAATCTTGTGAAACCTGTCGTATCCCTTGTGGATACCTTCTTCTTTAGAGATATTGAACTCTTGGAAGTGTTGTCTCAGCATGGACTTCCTCATTCTCTTGGACTCTTCATTGCCACCGAACCTTGCTTTAAGAGCCATCCATATGTCCTTTGCATCATCCATGTGGTGAAAATCACCCAAGTGATCTTCGGGAATAGCTTGAAGAAGGATGGTTCTCACTTTGTGCTCTCTTTGTACATCTAGAATTTCTTCAGCCAGCTTTGGGAGGAGCAATGGTAAACTTACCATCAAGATCCGGGATAGTCTTCTTCGCACTATTTCCTTTCTTTACAATTTCCCAAAGATTCCAATCAATATTGGAGATCCAGTTCTGCATTTTCATTGTCCACAGATCATGCTCTACCTTTTTCGTGATAAGGAAACTTACCATTACTGTTGGAAAGACTAAGTTGCTGCATAGAGGTGGTGTTTTTGATGTTGTTGTTGGTGACTTCTGATTCATCATCAGTTCCAGGCATGGTGACAGTGTTTTTGGTTGTATGGGGGTGAGGTAAAATATGGTTCTCAGTATCGTAGAGACTTTCCCGAGGCTCTGAAACCACTTGTAGAACATAAACAGACCTTGACAGATCTTTAGCACTCGTGGATCGTTAGTGTTGCCTATGTAATCATAAGCAAACTAATAGAAAATCTCTACAACTCGTATTCTATAGCGGAAAGTAAATACAAGTTGTTATAACTAAGAACACTTAGATCCTCTATGGATCTTTTATTAACTGAAACTCTATGTTTCGAATTGATCTCTATTACAAACTATTAAGTTCCTTTTATAGACAAGGAACCCTAAACTATTACTACTCAATCGACTAAACATTCAATAATACATTTAATGACTAATACACTAAACAATATTGAGCAGTACAAAAATACCCATGCTACCTCGGGCAGTTCAAGAATAAAGATGGGTTAGCATTTAAATAATAAAGCGCATGCTGATCCTAGTCAGCTTCCACCCTTCAGCAGTAACACGGCAACGCTTTTAATCTTTAGCAGAATCTCTTTTTTAGCAGATTCTGCTTCTACTTCAGCAGAATTATTTGGCAGTATTGACAGCAGAAATCCTACTTCGCATAATTCCTAACAGTGACTCGGGGAGTGGAGTAGGGCAAGGAAGGTGTCCTTGTAGCGGAACCGCTATAAATACTCGCATTGTGGTTTTGTGCTTCTTACTCTTATCTTTTCATTACATACTTCTATATGCTTGTTTATCAACATCCAACACACACATCTAAATAGATTGACATAAGTTGATCTAATTATTAAAAAGGAAGTTTTAATTGGCAAAACTATTCAACCCCCCTTCTAGTTTTCCACATATTTCATCCGATATACTCAAGTAAATTATTTTTCAACGCAAATATAACTGTTCATATCCGAAAGTCCAAACTCGAGCTTTCCAACAACATATGTTGAACTAGCTCATCCAACTATTTCTTTGTTCACCATATGAAATTTTTTTTTTCATGACACTTTCGTCACCTTAGCTGTTTCAAGTATACTATTAATAAAAACGAAGCAAAGTATCATCATTGTTACTCTTCGATAGGCCATTGTAGGAATATAAATTTTCCTAACTTGAGAATGAATACTGGAGAACTTATTGCACTAGAAACTCAATTTGACCTAACTGTTGAATTTCTTCCTTGATAGAAGTTGGGTATGTGGAATCGCCCGTAAAAATGGTCGTGTTTAGCCGTAATTGAGCACCGCTAGTAATAGTCTCATATTCATTCTCTCACTTGAGAAATTTATACTCCTATGTTTTCCTAAAGTAAGTTTACAATGGAAATACTATGCATTGTCTTAGGATTACTAATCAAACAAGTTGTAAAATTAATTTTTTTAGTTAATCACAACCACTTGCCTCATCAAGCGATTATCTTGCTTTGATCGAGAAGAGCTACATGACTTCATGGACGAAGCCCATTGTATGCTAATCACCATCCGTAATGACTAGATTCTCCTAAACTAGCACCCCACAACTCTTTTGTCTTGAACACCATCATGTGCTCTTTTCTTTCTCGACACATACCTTGCATGACATTGTTAGTGTAAATGAATTACTAATCTAGACCGTAAATCTGTTTTGGGCTTCTTGAATAGTGCTTTAAGTTTGCTAAACCTTTGTGTTATTTGTGAGCTCGATCTCATTTGATTGCCTATATGTGATCTCTACATGCTCTCCTTGCTTTGCTTAACGTGTATACATGTATGCTTGCTGTAGAAACAATTTGTCTTATAATTCAAAACATAGAGCAAAATTCTGCAACTATTATGTTAAGAAAATTTGTCTTAGACGCCGGATCCCTTAGATGTAACTAGACGGATCCCTTAAGAGAAGGATCCGTGGGATCCGGGTGGACAGAAGTTCCTTTGTAGCCTCCTTGCATCAATCCAACATTCTAGACCTTATTAGACTAGTTAAACATGCTACATTAGGATCACTTAAACTTTCCTTAGGCTCAGTTGATCTTACATTCACTCATGGATGACTTAGGATAACATTTGAAGTATTTTTTTTGATTTATCATTAGTTCCAAACTCACCATCTTTCAGCTCCAATGTTTACACATTGTTCCTCTCATCTCAAAACACCTAGTTTGATATTTCTCTTAATTTTAGCAAATTGATTTTAGTCATTCTTACCTCAAAATAGGCCAAAAACTAGTTTTTAATTTCTTATGATTTTTAAGGAATTTTCCAAATCTCTCTTAAGTTATCATCTGATCTCTAGGATCATTTAAACACTCTTAAATCTCTTAGTGTCATCTTTGATCATCCACTGGTGCTCATAAAGCCCCATCTCTTTCCATAAAAGGCAATCATTAGCTACATGACTCATTGCCCTTGATCATTTAAGTACTCCTTCATTTAAAACACTTAGGAAGACTGAAACACTCAAGGAGGTATAGGCTTTAGACCTTACGAACATCATTTTTATCCTTTCTTAGCTGCTGAAAGCCGGATCCCTAGGATTAGCCTAGACGGATCCGTCATTGGAGGGAACAGTAGGTACTTTATCTCTTTAGATAATCATTTCAAATTTCCTTTTTCCCACACAAGCACTTGTTCAACACTTAGGATTATCATTTTCTTATATGTCTATAAATGAGTTGCATTTATATGATTCTTTACGTGTTCTTTCTTTTCGTTTCATGATTTTATGTTAACAATTTATCCATTTGTATAAATGTTTTCCTTTTGTACTAACTCTTTTGGATTCTTGTAGGATGACAATAGTCAATTTCATCATCAAGTCAAGTTGTGCTCATTTGCATATTTTCTTATATTCCCAATCTTGCATCATCCTAACCATCTTACTCCACTTTGTCACTACTCACAAAGTCATCATGTCTACCACCTATATTGAGTCATCAACCAAGTCAAAGATTCACCTTGATACCTTTCATCACCTCTACCACAACTTCCATACCTCTATGTCATAATGATGATTTCTATCATTATCACCGTATCCAAGGTCTAGTTCACGAACTACGTGATGAAGTATATCTCATGTTCTACCACATCCTACTTGTGTCAACAACAACCTCAAACCACAAGCTACTTGTGTCAACCACATCCTACAAGTGTCTCACTACCACTACAATTCATGGTCGCTCAACCATCCTCCACAAAGATCTATGTTGTCAAAAGCCAAGTGAATTTCGTAATGAAATGCGTCTCATCCCTAAACACATTTTTTTTCTTACCTTGAACAAACCTTACAACCTCTAAACCAACCATGATGATGCAAGTAGTAGGATTATTCTCTTTTTGACACTAATCCTTTCTTTGAAGGTTAATATATATACACTTTGATGTGTATGGGATTCTCGTCTATTTATGGACAAAATTTTACACTAATTTTTTTGTAGGTTCTTCTTGAGGCCCTCGAGCTAGGGGAGCTTCCGTCGAGCATTTATAAAGTGCATCATATGACTTACTCGTCTAAGGACGAATATAATTTTGCACTAAATTTTTGTTTTGTAGATTTTCAAAACACACTAGGAGAACTTGACGCTCTCAATAAAGGGGAGTTTTTCGTCGAAGCAAAAACATTGTAAATTTTGCAATACTTTCGTCTTAGCCTTCCTAAAATACTTGACGCCCTTAACAAGGGAGATCAACCGTCAAGGGGGAGCATGCACACATTCATTCTTCAAAATTCCTTTATGTTTCAACGAAAGGAAGATTTCTTTCTCATCATTTATTTTAATTTTATTTTTTTAACACTAACCTTGATGTAGGTTAAGCCTCAAAAATTTGATCCATTGAGCCGTTGGCAATAATGGTTATAATTCAAATGATCTTTCTATTTTTTTGTGTGATTCTCTAGGTTCCTCTTAAAGGTGAGATCACCACCTCTTGAAGACGTGCAAGCTCAAGGTCATGAGTTGCTAAGCTTCGTCATTAGTGTTTCGTGTTGAAGGTATTGGCATGGTGTGCCAATTGGAGCAATAAGGTGTCTTTCTTTTAACTTCACTAGGAATGATGCAAACTCACCATTCTTGGGAGAAATTAAGTTTAAACTTCAAGGACACACCCTTTTTATTTCGACAAAAGGGGCAGAAGAGTCTAAACGGAGAAGGTAATGTATAGGAAGTACGGACACAAGTAACTTTGACATTTTACCTATCTATTACGTTTACATATATTTTGTCATCATCAAAAAGGGGGAGATTGTTAGTGCAAATATTACGATATTTAATCTATACAATCTCATTTGTTTTGTTGATGACAAACATGTAACTTGTAATACATAATGTAAAATGTATAAGTTACTTGTAATTATATTTTGTCTCAACCTACTCTCAACACCTCTCGATGACTCAAATCCTTGTATGCTACAACACAGGGTCGTACATGTTTGTTATGTTGCGTTATGATCAAACCCCTAACAAACCATTAAACATGTTTAGTTAAACACTTTATAAAATATAACTAGTGTATACTAAAATGGGTAAAAACTACAAATGGTATTGATCCATAACCCATGGTATTACCCGAACCCACTTGACTAGGTACATTGCACCCATGAGATACATTGTATCTAATAAAAAGACCCATGGTTTCAACCCATAAACTATGGGTAAAGAGGAGCGTGCATGGATCCCTCAAATGACCCATGGATCCCTTGGAATTACAAGGGCCGGATCCCTCCAGAAGGGATCCTTGGGGCAGAACATGGTTTTGGTCTTTTTTCCTATAAATAGCAAGCCACTTATTACCATTTCTTCACACCTTCACACATAGTTTCTCTCTACCATTTCTAGGATAGTTAGATCATTAGGAAACATGTAAACCACCCTCATTTCATATGATCATAATGCTTCTAACTTTCATTTGTTGTAAGCATACTCCCGAAGTGATCCTCCATAGCAAGCTTAGAGATCTTTCATCCTTACCTACTGAAGTGATCACCCATCACAAGCATACCAGCATATGAAGATCTTCTACAACAAGCTTGGGAAACTTGTCATCTTCATTCATAGAAGACTAACTACATCATGCTTTGGGTTCTTGATGTTTAGCTTAGGATTTCATATCCATTAGACACATTGTCTTGGATATTGTCAGGTATCATATTCTTGTATCTATGACTAGACTAGATGGTTTATGTGTTTGTGCCATAAAACACAAGGTTTGTTATGTTGGGCCACAAAACATAACAGATGTCATAGATGTGTCATAGACATAAGTGAAAGATGTCTAAAGGGTCAAGACGAAGACATTAGTGAAGGGTGTCGATCGTCACATTGAAAGCACTAGTGAAGGGTGCTTAAAAGTCAAGATCAAAGGCATTAGTGAAAGGTGCTTTGAAGATCGAGTCAAAGGAATTAGTGAAAGGTGCCTAAGGTGTACATTTGATATGGTGTGATTCGATGTACAAGATAGATTAGTACTAGGTCAAAGGATATTGATATCCATGTTGATGGTGTAATAAGGAGTAGGTATCCTTTGGGATTAGGTGTTGTGTAGTGTTGGGTAGTAGTTCCTCCATTGTAATGGAACTAGGTACTTAGCCTAGTACCTAATAAAGGGTAGGAGACGTTGTGGTAGGTGTGGTTCACCTTGGTGTGAAAGAACCTGGTGGTTAGCCTAGCACTGAATAAAGGGTAGGCGCCGTTGTGGTAGGTGTGGTTCACCTTGGTGTGAAAGAACCCTGTGGTTAGCCTAGTACCGGAAAAAGAGTAGGCGACGTTGTGAAGGCTTCTCCGCCATAAGGAGTTGGTGTTGTGTAGTGATTACGAACTCGAGTAGGTGACTCGGGGAGTGGAGTAGGGCAAGGAAGGTGTCGTTGTAGCCGAACCACTATAAATCCTCGCGTTGGTTTGTCTATCCTTTTACTTATCGCTTTAATCTTATTCTTGAATTACATTGTTTATTTTCTATGTGGTTGATGTCTATGTTTATGATACATACTTGGTCTTTTATATAGTCACAAACTATATTTAACACTTTACATATTATGACACGCTTGATCAAGAAAAGGCAACCGGACTAATAATGGTGAAACTTGATTTATAATAAACCATTAATCTTGTGGAATCTTATGTGATATTAAGGGGTTGGGCTTACATGCCGTAATGCGTTAAATGCATCCTCGCGTTGAGATTTGAAAATGCAATGGTTTGTACTATATTTGATACAAAAGTTCTAAGTTTGAAACGGAAACGTATTCACCCCCTCTACGTTTTCACATGATGTATCAAGAACAAGAGATAAGAAGGGATGGGAGATTCTCACATATGAAATAATAAGAAAAGCTTAAGTGTATTATGAAAGAACCAACCAAACTCTCAAATGAGAGGTTGCAATGTATTTATAGGCAAGGGAGCTAGGGCATCCATTCCTTTGGCCTTTTAGGCCTTTAATAGGCTCATGGGCTTTCTACATAAGCCTAGCACTAATTACACACGTAAAAGCCATATTAAGCACCCTATTACAAGTAAATGACTAACACTTGATAATACTAGTTACGAGTGATCCCAACAATCTCCCCCTAAGTGTTAGTTGTGATGTAATAGTGGTTGCTTGACCTCTTTCTTACATTCTTCTTTCTTGTGAATAGAGATCCTTTAATTCTTTTGACTTTATCAGCTTTGACGTCTTTGTATTCAATGTTCTTTGTTCTTTTGTGGATGAGGTGATTCTATGTTGTTGTCTACCATTTGTTAGTTTCGTTGATCAGGTGTCTCCACGTCTTTCTCCACCATGCTCACACTTCTTTATGACTTTGATTCCACTTGTGATGTAAATCTTGAGTCTTTAAACTTTGTAGATTCATTGAAGAAGAATCATTTTGACTTTTGAGTTGCCTTTGATTATGGGAGAACTTCATGTGTGATGTTGTTGGTATGAGCATGTGGAGTTTGGTACGGTCTTTCCCTCCAAGGTTTAATCAACAGTTCCTGCATGAATATGTTAGTGATAAACACCAATCGATCATTGTGGGCTTTTCATAAGAAATTGACCACTACGATTGTTTTACTAATGAATGTCTTGATTCCATTCACCTTGGTTGGGCAAATCAACCGTCCTAATCCCGTTGAGGGACAGTTGGCATTACATTGAAGATTCAAGTAATGACCCACATCTTCAGGACTCGATTCTTGAAAGGAATCCCCTTAGCGGTATTTCCAGCACTTACAAGTTTAAACTTTAAGGGTGTTAACAGCATAGTGTGAAAACACATATCTAATTCTTACAAAGGCTGTTCCTGAACTGGAGGCCCTCAAGTAAGCTAACACAATATACCGAAGTATATCTACAATTTAGGTGAGTCGCTAAGGTACACCGAAGTATCACCTTACGACTGTAGACCATTTGAGACACGCTAAGCCTAACCCACAAGGAGTTACCGAAGTGACCTGCTGTCAGGGATGTTTGATGTTGACCCTGGCAGGAATTTCCATTCAATCACTGAGGATCACAATTGTGAATCCCCTCATAAATGTTCTCGGCATATTGCTAAGATCTGCGAAGGACTCTAGAATGTGTCACTTGCGTTCTTATTGTTGAATGAGAAGTTATGAAAGATCAAGTGTTCCTAAGAGATCTTTTGATGAATCTCGTTGCTCTAGACTCTATAGTGCACTTTGGTTTTCCTAAGCGGAAACTAGGGATGTAAAACCTGAAAATTTAAAATCCGAATAAAGACTAAAATACCCTTGGAACTAAAAATTATAAAATACGTAAAATATATTTCTAACACTTAAAGAAATTAAAAGATTAACTTGCGAATACTTAAAAACCCTAACTAAAATATATTACGTAATTGATTTGGTACGACGAAGAGTTAAAGTTTCGTAAATATTTTGGGGTCGTGTTCTTTTGTGTTCGTGAGCCAAGGCCGAAGCCCATGGTGGCGAGGTGAAGGTGTTCGGTTGGACCCAAACCCAAACCCAATTACTTTCCTAGTTTAACTCAAATACTACAACTATATATACCATACATAATCATAAGTTTGGAACCCTAGTTATTTTGCTTTTTCTTTTTCTTTTTCTCCTATTCGCCGAACCATAACAAACAACCCTTGGTGTCGATTTTGCTCAATCAAGTGAAGGTATATCGTTTATTTGTCTTCCTTTAACATACCTTGCATGAATATGTCAAGTTATATTTTGTTTCGTCGCGTTTTTCTTGTTTTCTTTTGTGGTAGAGTTGTGAACCGAAACAACAAGAAACCCTAATTAATTTAACTAGTAACTAATAAGAGACATGTAACGTGATAAGTGATATTGAATCGGGTCGTGTATATGTTGAGTTAACCTAGACCGAAACATGCATGAGTTTGGACCGAGGCATGCATGACTTTCGAATAGGGTGTAAAACATTATAACTTGATTATGTAACATGTTTAGATGAGCTAATACTAGTGTAAAACCCTAATAACCGAAACCCTAATTTGATTCGAGTTACATATGAGGTTTTGAAGATGCATTAATTAAGTAAAGGTTATGTGAACATAAACCCTAGTTTAATATGTAAAGCGTATAAAGTATACTAAATCCTAATAACTTATATGTCACATAAAATCATAAACGTGTATGGTGAAACATAAAAAGGAAAGATTATTTTGTGACGTGTTAGGTTAAGTAACTAGTCATTAAAAGACGTAACATGTAAGTTAATATACATTAATGAGACATTTAAGAATGAGAAAACCCTAACTTTAATAAAAGACGTATGAAACCCTAATTTACGATATTAATATTAAAACATTTAAATCTCATTTAATATGGAAACCCTAAAATATTAAAGGATCATTGTGGCGATTTCAGAATCATTAATAATATATACG
This sequence comes from Chrysanthemum makinoi, assembly GCA_910596185.1. NCBI lineage: Eukaryota > Viridiplantae > Streptophyta > Magnoliopsida > Asterales > Asteraceae > Chrysanthemum > Chrysanthemum makinoi. Next base: position 92,710,408 of record OU343225.1, read on the forward strand.
ACATTAATGTATATAGGTTCTGTGAAGAAGGAGTAATTCTTTGCTTCCCTTTCACTTTTGATCTTTTGCTTTGAATAAGGTACGGATATTCTGACCTTTTCAAGAAAGGTTTCAGTATAAGTTTTCTTTTCGTTTTCATATTAGGATTTCCTAAACCTTTGCTATGAACCATAATGTGTATATTTGAGTGTTGCTTATCTCAACTTTGATTTTTGAATCATAAAACATTTGATTTTGAAACTATATGATATGAAGACTTTGATTTTGAAAACATGATTAAACATTTGATAAAATATGATCTATGTCAGTTATGAGATTCTTATTTGATTTCGATAGTTTGACACCGAGCCAATTATAACTAGTCATGGGGGTTCCATGTCCGTGTCAGCAAATGCACTTTCTGACATGACTCTAGGGCGTAGAGTGATGTTCGCCACGCCCTTATCTATTATCTCAGTATGAGCTCAATTTGAATTATATTATGAATATTTGTCTGTAGGGCGTATGGATGCATCCTAGATCTGTTATATGCCATATATTATCTGTTATATGCTGTATGTTATCTGATGATTGATGCTGCGTGCATGCACGTCCTTCATAACTCGTAGGTCTCCCCGCAAATATGTTGCCTTATGTGATTATGATATGTTTCTGATATGGCATATGTGTTTGGGCTTCGAGGTAGTTAACTATAAAACTTATTCGTATATTCTGAATTATCTTTTGAAATGAATATGACTTCACTGGTTTCTTTCACTTTATTTTCGTATTCGTTCTCGTTTCGTATTCGTTTTGCTTGTATATCTGTTCACTAGGCTTTTGAAGCTCACCAAGCACTTTTCTTTTCTTCCGCGCGTATCTAAACATTGAGCCGGGTATTGCTTTGGGATGAGTGCTGAGTGGACTTACCTTAGAGATTTTAGCTTTGATATTATGATGCCACTTTAGACTTTATACTTTAGACATTTCATTTGGAGTTTATTTTTCACGGGACCTATGTATTGAAGTCTTTTGACTTGGATTATTTCAATATTTGTGTTGAGATTTCTTTTGGTTTATATGTTTGCTTTGATATGACACCATTACTTGTGATTCCTTTACCCTTGTGGGGTCGGGGCGTTACAATTTATGGTATCAGAGCCGTGTTTACGACTTGTAGTCGGGACCTCGTGACATATGGAGCCTAGGTTTTGAGACTTTAGGGTTTAGGGTTTGACCTGTGAGGATTTGGGTAGACTTTAGGATTCCTTCGTACTTCCATTTCATATCTCACCTTTGTTCATTTTGCTAATCGCTTGGATATTGTTCGGATGGTTCAAACTCGTCGTAATCGGCAACTCGGGAGGGGACGATGATGCTACCTGACATGGATGCCGCGATTGCGAATGCTCTCAACTCTCTTTTCCCTGGTTTGACTACACCCGAGATGATGGAGCAGTGATCAACAACATTCGTGAATCGAATGGTGCTTCGGTAGTGGTGGAGGAAATCAACCCGCCGGTATTCATACTTGGCTCGAGCGTTTGGTAAGTGAAGCCTCTTTCGTTTAGCCGCTACTCCCTACCGAGGCCGAGGATGGATCACTCATATTGAGAAGCGTTTGAAGTCTTGGGTTGTGGAGACGAGTTTAAGACTCGTTTGGCTTCATTCAAATTGGAAGGTGATGCTTTGAGTTGGTGGAAAGCATTGAAACAAGCAAGAGGAGGTGACGCTTTTGCTGTGACTTGTACTTGGACTGAATTTCGGACTATTTTCTATAACCGTTACTTCCTCGATGGCGAAAGCAAAGAAAGGTATGAGAGGGATTATCGCGATCTACCGTTTGATCATGAGACCTCTAATGAGTACATGAGTAGGTTTATGAGGTTGGTGCGTTTTGTTGGAGTGATTGCCGAGATGGTAGGCGTCAAGCTAAGCACTTCAAGTGGGGACCAAGAAGTGGGTGTTGGACCGATTGCTTAATATTGAGTATGAGAATGTGTCGGCCCGCAATGACGCAGCCGTAACATTGAGATCTTTCATGAGGTTTCAGGTTCTAACAAGCGTAATCGCGATGGTGATCGGATTCAAGGTAGGACTCAAGGCAATGACTATAAGGGAAACTCTGGTAGGAGTTATGATTCGAGAGGTCATGAGGATAGGAGTTATGATCACGGGTCACGGGAAGGAATGTTGACATGGACGCTCGAGTCGAGGGTCAAGATAATAGAAATGCTGGTAGGAATGGAAGTGATCGCCGAACCAAGGTAACAATAACCAGCGTTACAACAGGATCACCAGCTAGAGGAACAAATCAGGTCGTGAGGATCTTCTAGTCGCAGAGGACAACTGAGGTTTTGCCACCCCCACCTATTTGTACTACTTGTGGAAAGGCTCATCCATGGCAGTGTTTCAAGGCTACTGGTGGATGTTTTGGTTGTGGTTCCACTACTCACAAGATTAAGGATTTCCCTAAGAAGAATCCGGCAGCCTCGAAACTACATCAAGCCGCCAACTACTACGGGACGTGTTTATGCTACTACTCGTAACCAAGTGGAGCGAACTTCAGTACCATTACGGGCACTCTTTTCATTGATGATTTTGCTGTCTTCGTTTTATTTGATACCGGCGCCACACACTCCATTATATCTATCACATTCGCTAAGAAACTTAATATGAAGCCCAAACCGTTAACAAATCACTTATCGATTTCTACGCCTATGAAAAATCATGTGATCATTGATCATAAATATGTTAAGTGTCCTCTTCGTTTTGATGATCGTATTCGCTTTGCAAATCTGTATCCTCTCAATATGGTCGACTTTGATATCATTCTAGGCATGGATTGGTTGGCTTACCATAGAGCTTCAATCGACGCCATGCTAGAACGCTGATCTTTGGAGACGTAAAACATCCTGAATTCGTTTATCATGGTTCTCAACCCCTTAAATCTGTTAAGCTCATTTCCGCTATGAAGGCACGGATCATGATTGCTCATGGGTGCCAAGGTTTTCTAGCATCTGTTAAGGACACATCTTTGGAGAGTCCTAACATTGAAAGTCTTTCGGTTGTTTGCGAATTTGCTGACGTTTTTTCCGGATGAACTCCCGGACTTCCCCGAGAAGTTGAGTTTAGCATTGAATTAATTCCTGGTGCTGAACCGATTTCGAAGGCTCCGTATCGTATGGCACCTGTAGAACTTAAGGAGTTGAAGGAACAGCCGCAAGAGATGATAGAAAGTGGATTTATTCGCCCTAGTGTTTCTCCATGGGGTGCACCTGTCTTGTTTGTGAGGAAGAAGGATGGAAGCATGCGCCTATGTATCGACTATCGTGAACTCAATCGTATTACTATTCGTAACCGTTATCCTTTGCCGCATATAGATGACTTGTTTGATCAACTGCAAGGAGCTAAGTTCTTTTCGAAGATTGACCGAGGTCTGGCTACCATCGCTACGTGTGAAGGAGCAAGATGTTCCTAAGACCGCTGCTTTCACCGGATATGGTCATTACGAATTCCTCGTTATGCCTTTTGGTTTGACCAATGCGCCCGCTGTGTTTATGGACCTGATGAATCGTGTTTTCCATGAGTTTCTCGACAAGTTCGTTATTTTTTTCATCGATGACATCTTGGTTTACTCTAAGTCTGAAGAAGAGCATGAAGAACATCTCCGTATAGTTTTGGAGATTTTGAGGAAGAAGAAGTTGTACGCCAAATTTTTCGAAGCGCGAATTTTGGTTGAGACAAGTTGCTTTCCTTGGTCATATCGTATCACCATGGTATTACCATGGATCCGTCTAAAGTTGAGGCTATCACTAAATGGCCAAGACCTACGACAAGAATCGAGGTCGAGTTTTCTTGGACTTGCTGGTTACTATAGACGTTTTGTTGAAGGTTTCTCTCGTCTAGCTTTGCCTTTAACCCAATTGATGAGGAAAGGTGAAAAGTTTGTATGGACGGATGAACGAGAGAAGAGTTTCGAATAATTGAAGCGGAGATTGTGTCGGCCCCATTTTGACTCTTCCAACTGGTTCAGGAGGATTTCAAATCTACAACGATGCATCTAAGAAAGGATTAGGCTGTGTTTTGATGCAACATGGGAAGGTAATAGCTTATGCTTCGAGGCAGCTAAAACCTTATGAGGAGAATTACCCAACCCACGATCTTGAGTTAGCTGCGGTGGTTTTTGCGTTGAAGATTTGGAGACATTACTTGTATGGAGAGACGTGTGATATATTCATTGATCATAAGAGTCTCAAGTATATTTTCACCCAGAAGGAACTTAACATGAGACAAAGAAGATGGTTAGAACTTCTTAAGGATTATGACACCAACATTCATTACCATCCCGGTAAGGCTAATGTAGTTGCTGACGCGACTTAGCCGAAATCGGGCATTCTTGCGAGTATCAAGATTGAGCCTAGGATTTTGCGTGACTTAGAGAGTTTGGCTGTTGAGTTGTGTAATGAGGTTTTGGTGGATACCGGGCTAGTATGAAGGTGGAGTCGAACCTTATACCGCAAATTAAGGAAGCTCGAAAGATGACGCGAGCCGTGGGCCGTGGTGCAAAATGTTGAAGAAGGTAAGCAGACGGAGTTTAAGGTTGATAATGACGGTATTGTATGGTATGGAGATAGGCTTTGTGTTCCCAATGATCAAGTACTTCGTGAGAAAGTTATGATCAAGCTCATAGTTCTCCTTTTACTATTCATCCTGGTTCTACCAAGATGTATAGGGATTTGAAGCAGACTTTTGGTGGAAGCGGCATGAAGCAAGATGTGGCGACGTTTGTGTCGAAGTGTATGATTTGTCAGCAGGTTAAGATTGAACATCAGAGGGCTAGTGGATTGTTACAACCATTGGAGATTCCAACATGGAAGTGGGATAAGATATCTATGGATTTTGTGACTGGATTACCTCTTACTAGGAAGAAGCATGATGCGATTTGGGTGGTTGTTGATCGACTAACCAAATCTGCTCATTTCTTGCCAATTAGGAAGGATTATGGTATTGGTAAATTGGCGGAGATTTTTCAGCAAGAGATCGTTAGGCTTCATGGTACTCCGGACGCCTATTGTGTCCGATAGAGATCCGCGTTTTACTTCTCGTTTCTAGAAAGGTTTGCAGAAAGCTTGGGGTACTCGACTTAACTTTAGTACGGCATTTCATCCTCAAACAGATGGTCACGAGAGAGGACTATACGACCTTAGAGGATATGCTAAGGGCTTGTGCTTTAGAATGGACTGGTAGTTGGGATGAATATTTATGTTTAGTAGAGTTTGCTTATAACAACAGTTGGCATGCTAGCATTAAGGCGGCACCGTTTGAACTTCTTTATGGAAGGAAATGTAGAGCACCTATTTGTTGGGACGAAGTAGGTGAACGCCTAATCGAAGGTCCGGAAATGATTGAGATCACTAATGAGAAAGTAGCTGTTGCTAGAGAAAAGTTGAAGGAGGCTAGGTCTCGTCAGAAAAGTTATGCCAACAAACATCGTCGTGATTTAGAGTTTCGAGTTGGTGATCGTGTGTTTTTGAAAGTTTCGCCGTTTAGAGGTGTGAAACGTTTTGGAATCAAGGGCAAGCTTAGTCCTCGATTTATTGGACCGTTTGAGATTCTTGAACATATAGGAGAGGTTTCGATCGCTTAGCACTTCCGCCTCAGTTATCGCATGTTCATGACGGTTTTCATGTATCACTCCTAAGGGGATACAACTATCATCCGTTACACGTTGCTTCTTATCCGCTTGATCAAATTCAATCCGATATGTCTTTATCCAAGAACCGTGATTACTCGAAAGACAAGAAAGAGTTATGAGGAATAAAGTTATTCCATTCGTTAAGATTCTTTGGAAAAATCATCCTAAACGTGAGGCTACTTGGGAAACCGAGGAGTCGATGCGTGCTAGTTACCCTCATTTCTTTGAATAGTTTGGTATGTTCTCATTTCGTTTTCATTTTCGTTTTCATTTCGTTTCATTCAATTTTCGAGGACGAAAATTTTTCTTTAGAGGAGAAGAATTGTAAAACCGAAAATTTAAAATCAATAAAGACTAAAATACCCTTGGAACTAAAAATTATAAAATACGTAAAATATATTTCTAACACTTAAAGAAATAAAAAGATTAACTTGCGTAATACTTAAAACCCTAACTAAAATATATTACGTAATTGATTTGGTACGACGAAGAGTTAAAGTTTCGTAAATATTTTGGGGTCGTGTTCTTTTGTGTTCGTGAGCCAAGGCCGAAGCCCATGGTGGCGAGGTGAAGGTGTTCGGTTGGACCCAAACCCAAACCCAATTACTTTCCTAGTTTAACTCAAATACTACAACTATATATACCATACATAATCATAAGTTTGGAACCCTAGTTATTTTGCTCTTTCTTTTCTTTTTTCTCCTATTCGGCCGAACCATAACAAACAACCCTTGGTGTCGATTTTGCTCAATCAAGTGAAGGTATATCGTTTATTTGTCTTCCTTTAACGTACCTTGCATGAATATGTCAAGTTATATTTTGTTCGTCGCGTTTTCTTGTTTTCTTTTGTGCCTGAGAGTTGTGAACCGAAACAACAAGAAACCCTAATTAATTTAACTAGTAACTAATAAGAGACATGTAACGTGATAAGTGATATTGAATCGGGTCGTGTATATGTTGAGTTAACCTAGACCGAAACATGCATGAGTTTGGACCGAGGCATGCATGACTTTCGAATAGGGTGTAAAACATTATAACTTGATTATGTAACATGTTTAGATGAGCTAATACTAGTGTAAAACCCTAATAACCGGAACCCTAATTTGATTCGAGTTACATATGAGGTTTTGAAGATGCATTAATTAAGTAAAGGTTATGTGAACATAAACCCTAGTTTAATATGTAAAGCATATAAAGTATACTAAATCCTAATAACTTATATGTCACATAAAATCATAAACGTGTAATGTGAAACATAAAAAGGAAAGATTATTTTGTGACGTGTTAGGTTAAGTAACTAGTCATTAAAAGACGTAACATGTAAGTTAATATACATTAATGAGACATTTAAGAATGAGAAAACCCTAACTTTAATAAAAGACATATGAAACCCTAATTTACTTATATTAATATTAAAACATTTAAATCTCATTTAATATGGAAACCCTAAAATATTAAAGGATCATTGTGGCGATTTCGGAATCATTAATAATATATACGACATTAATGTATATAGGTTATGTGAAGAAGGAGTAATTCTTTGCTTCCCTGTTTTGACTTTTGATCTTTTGCTTTCGAATAAGGTACGGATATTCTGACCTTTTCAGTAAAGGTTTCGTATAAGTTTTCTTTTCGCTTTCATATTAGGATTTCCTAAGCCTTTGCTATGAACCCTAATGTGTATATTTGAGTCGTTGCTTATCTCGAACTTTGATTTTTGAATCATAAAACATTTGATTTTGAAACTATATGATATGAAGACTTTGATTTTGAAAACATGATTAAACATTTGATAAAATATGATCTATGTCAGTTATGACATTCTTATTTGATTTTTGATAGTTTGACACCCGAGCCAATTATAACTAGTCATGGGGTTCCATGTCCGTGTCGCAAATGCACTTCGACATGACTCTAGGGCGGTAGAGTGATGTTCGCCACGCCCCTTATCTGTTATCTGTATGAGCTCAATTTGAATTATATTATGAATATTTGTTCGGGCGTATGGATGCATCCTAGATCTGTTATATGCCATATATTATCTGTTATATGCTATGTGTTATCTGATGATTGATGCTGCGTGCATGCACGCCCTTCATAACTCGTAGGTCTCCCCGCAAATATGTTGCCTTATGTGATTATGATATGTTTCCGATATGGCATATGTGTCTGGGCTTCGAGGTAGTTAACTATAAAACTTATTCGTATATTCTGAATTATCTTTTGAAATGAATATGACTTCATTGTTTTCTTTCACTTTATTTCGATTCGCTCTCGTTTAGTATTCGCTTTGCTTGTATATATGTTCACTGGGCTTTTGAAGCTCACCGCACTTTTCTTTTCTTCCGCGTGTATCTAAACATTGAGCTGGGTATTGCTTTGGGATGAGTGCTGAGTGGACTTACCTTAGAGATTTTAGCTTTGATATTATGATGCCACTTTAGACTTTATACTTTAGACATTTCATTTGGAGTTTATTTTTCCGCTGGGACCTATGTATTGAAGTCTTTTGACTTGGATTATTTCAATATTTGTGTTGAGATTTCTTTTGGTTTATATGTTTGCTTTGATATGACACCATTACTTGTGATTCCTTTACCCTTGTGGGGTCGGGGCGTTACAAGGGAGATGGTCACCTTATTCAATACCAACAATCTCTAGGAGAGAGTCGATAGATTACGTAGGGTTTCATGTGAGAATGAAACAAGATCTTTTGAGAGAACTTGAGTGGCTTAGAAGGTTTAGTGCATTGCGTCACTGGGTCCATGATGACTTTTTCTTCAATACCGGTGTCATATTGTGACATCCAGTAGCATATGAATTGAACTCGGTTTCTGCCCTAAGTTGAATAATTTAGAGGGCTATTTCTTTTCACCCTTTTCTTTAACTTTTCTTTTTAATTCTTCAACTCCTTCTTTCTTCATTTCTCATTTTCTCCTTTTACAATCATACCTAAGGACTTCTAAATAGTAACTATTGGTGATGTCCTTGAGTAGATCCCTCCGGCTTTGGCGGATCATAGGACATTTATTCCTAAACTTAGTCACCTTATAACTCCATGACTATCCTACGTTGCCATAAAACCATTTGCGTGAAAATCTCTCAAAGTGTTTATGAATGAAAACATGTTTGTAACACTTTGAAAGTTTTGTATTTTCAGAAATACTCATTCTCCACATGTGCTTATGAGTTTTGACTAAAATCTGCACAGTGATGGTAGAGCGCGCACATTTGAATTGCTCGACTCAAGATAGATAATTCCTCGCGAGACACGATTACGTTGTTTAGTTAAAGAGGTATATTATTAGCTTTTAGGTGACAACTAGCTCTAATAACTACCTTGAAGATGTGAACAAATCTTGTAAAGGTTGTCAAACCTGTCAAAGTTCATGTCCATCAAGAGTTTCTCGAATTTGTACTATCTACTAGGATAAATCTTGGAAGACAAATCTTTTCGATTTATGACATTTTAGAGCTCGTCAATTCAAGAAGTAAGTCTTAGCACACTAAGATTTTATTCACAATCCAACATATTTTGATCACACAATTTTTCTCCCCCTCAAAAATGGCACATCGATTATAATTTTTATGAAATTTTGATTTAGAATATGACCATTTCGAGTCTTGCGAGAAGATTTCCACAAAGAACGTTGTTGGAACAATTTTTTTGCAAATACTTCCCTCAATTAGTGATATTAAATTTTGAGGTTTTTTGTAAAACATGAGAGAGAGTACTTTTTATTTTGAACATAATTATTAAAAATAATGAAAGTTTGATTAATTCTATTCAAAAGTAAGCAGCTTTCGCTCCTAAAATGAGGATTGTGGCACTGAAGCGTACCACAGGATCCTTTCTTTACAAGTACGGGTTGTAAACTGTTATATGAGTACAAACCATAATGAATATATAAATTTATAAATCAAATAATCAAAATCACAATCAAGTTAAGAGTACCCAAATGGTTTACACATGACCAGGAACTTTATCTGGACGTTGGTACATCAAAATAGAGATGCTCTGTCTTCTGCCCACGTAGCTTTCCAATTGTCTCATCTGATCCCTGTGTATCAACCTTTCATCCAGCCTAGTAATAAACCTACGAACATCCTTGCGATCCTTTGAGTTCCATCTCTTTGCCTGAACCATACCAGTCTCAATGTCCTTTATACGATATGCCAACCTATCATGAACCATCTTCAACGTGGCGTCACAGAAATTTTGAATTTCGTCAAACGCCATGAAGCATGTATGATGATGCTCACTTCTATAGATGATTCTAAACTTTGGTTTACGCAAAATTTTGTACCGAGGTAGTTGGTTGAGCTCGTTAAAGTGTAGAAGCGGTTTGGTGAGATGGATCTGTTTCTGGTATGATTCAACTCTGAGTTGTAAGTCTTCAACACGTTCTTGAATAACCTTGCTGCGGATGGAGATTAAAAGTGCAATGATGTACCTGAGTTGAATTTCTGTTGAGAACTGTCACATCCTTCCTTATACCTTTAGAAGATACATGTTTTCAATGTCATTGAGTGACAATTCCGGGAAGCCACCTTCAGTGAATTCATACTCTTGTTTATCTTGTGTTTTGACCATGATCTTGGACAAGAATGAGTAGTCCCATTTTGTTTCCAATGTTACCGACATTACAACAACTATTCTTTTGTCATTCTTTACCTCTTTGTTTGACTTTCTTTCTCTGCAGCTCCTGTAGTATAGCCTTCTCCTCTCTGGCCAATGATGAATACCAAATTTGGCATCAATGTCATACTCCACAACCTTGTCGACAAACAGGTTTGTGGCATCTTCTTCAATGGCGATGTTGGTGGAGAATACTGCAGCAGGGATGTTGAATGTTAACAATGTAGCATACTTCTTGCTTACACTACTTCCGTGTTGAAGGAACACCAAATCATTGTTGAATAAGAAACAGAAAGGAATCCTCGGTTGTTTTGGTTTGCCAATTGTCAGTAGAGGTTTTTTCCAATCCGTGTAGTAATGTTCATTATCCTTTCTAGTATAGTCGATGTTTGATTTCAGGTTGATCCAGTCGATATTGTTGGACATTGCACCGGCAATGTTGTCCAAGTGGTATTCCATCTCGATTACACTGCAGGATCTTCCTTTAAGCAGATTGAATGCATCGTTATTGATTCTGCTCAGCTCCCATTTCATCATCTTCTTAACCTTGAATTCATCTTGGATACTGTTAACCTGCTCCATAGTTCGACCATCTACCGGTTCTTGACCTTCAGGTAGTCTGGGTTGTGCCTCAACCATTTTGTTGAACCAATCATACTCCTCAGTATTATTGTCATCTAACCAAGAGACGACTGACGGTTTCTTCTTATTCATTCTGGAGGATGACTCTGGTCGAGCTGATGGTCGGGGTGTTGGTTGAAGTCGGAGTTCGGGAATGTCATGATCCTCACCACTGGTGTACGTGAAATGATCACCGATTTTATGCAGTGGTGGTGGGGATTCTGTATCCCGAGGTTGATCATATGATGGTTGTTTGGTAGCTTGTTGTGAGGGTGTGGTGGTTTTTCTAGCAGGTGGTGGTGGCATGGATGACGATGACTCTCTGGCCTTCTTTTGTCTTTTTATGTTCAGATCCTCATCCTTGTCATCATCATCTCTCGGTCTCTTATCTTGACCAGCAGCTTCTTTGCAAGATGTTTTTAGTTGTCTTTCCAGAAGTAGATCAAATAGCTTTACGTCATATGGATTGAAAGATGGATCTCGAGTAGCCATTTTGTTCACTAATTCCGCAATCAACTCATCTTCAGAGATAACTGGGCGCCTGACCAGTCTTGTTTGCATTACCACTAGTGTTGTAGATATGACATGCTGAACCAAGTGTTTAACCGTGGGTTGGAGTTTCATCTTGAACATTTCTCTGGTGACACTAGGAACCGTGTCAAGGAGAAATCGATGAGTATAATTCCTGATTTGTGCATTCATTTCACCTTGGACGTTCCTAGAGAGAAATGCCTGAATCTGTTCTCTTTTAGCTTAAAACGTGTCCATCTGGTCAGAAAGATTGATGACCACATCAGAAAGTGTGTTCATTCAAGATTCAAGAAGACTTTGTTTGCGTTTTCGGGAATGAAGCACAACTTTTTGGATCTTTACTTTCGTACGAGATGCCCACGTGTCAGCCTTTTTCATGACTGATTTGACGATGATATCGTTGTTTCCTTTGTTGGTGGTGGTGATCAGTGTGAAGATGATTCAGGTTTGGAGGTGTCGAGGGGTGTTTCTGAAGATTGCTGGGGCATATGAAAAGGATTCTCGATGATATAGTTGTCAGCTTCCTCTTTTAACCTTTGTTCCTCCGCTCTAGCATCTTCTTCGTCAGCCTTCTTCTTTTTTAGTTCCTCTTCAGCTTCTAAAATGTAATCATCTGTAACTCTCTCATCTTTTTCTTGATTGTCTTCTTCATAGTTGACCAACTCCTCATCCTCATCTTGTAGTTTCTTCTCTACTGGTTTCTCTTCCTGAGTGACTGTTTCGGTGATGTCACCCGTGCCCTTACCGGGTTGATTAACCGGATTGGTAGCGGGTTTTGTTGAGAGGGTAGCACCACCCCTGGAACCACCTGGTCCTTCGAGTTGATTTACCAAGAAGGCAGCTGTAGCTCTCTCCATCCTTCGTTGCTTCAGAGTTTTCTGAAATTGTTTCTCTTCACCCTTAGGATCATACTCCCACTCTGAGTCTTCTTCTTCTTCTACCTCAAGAGGTTTCTTCCCTTTGTCAGATTTGATTTCGTCATCAGAAGGTTCGAACATGTCAATGTCTTGATCCAGTTGTTCATACATGGGACTTGCAGGTTTATCCTCTGTCTTTTTCTTGACAGTTGATCATCTATACGTTCCTCAGTGTAAAAATTAAGATCATCTGACTCGGTTTCAGAATCATCATCATATAGAGATGTTTGGTGTAACATCTTGGATTTCATAAATACACAAACAATCACAAATATGGATGATTATATGATTTTAGAGAAAGAGAAAGTGGGATATTCTAGTGAGAGAAACACATGGAAGGTTAGATTCCAAATGAACATCCAACCCTCTCCCTTGTGAGGAGAGGGCTATTTATACAAAGTAATACACCCTCCTACGAGCTGTGGATCAGGCATACACTTGGTAAAGACCCGTCCTTCCTCCAAGGTGTTGCACTAAACTAAACTATGCTAATAACTGACTAACAAATAACATAATAAGCGATATGTATACGAGCTAACTTAAGCTAGATTATACTTGGGGTGACCGATGCTTCACAATAGAATTTCTAATTCCTAACAATCTCCCCCTAAGGGAGGTCACCCCATGATTTACATTGAGAATCCTAGCATTCTATTTAGTCTTTAATCTTGAGCTCGTAGACATCAAAACATCAAAATGATCAAACTTTGTGCTTCCGTGGTGATTTCAACATTGTTCAACTACAATGTATATTTCTTGGAGGTTATAGAGCTGATCCACATTGATGACCTTTGAGCTTTAATAGAAATCATCAGCCACAGTTAATCTCAGCATCACCCATTGTTGTGTTGCCCGCATATGTTGTTGTGACAATTGGACCGATATGCTCACCTTCTGGATCATGATATCTTCTTATCAGAGTAGCAGAAGCTTTAGTTGATTCATGATATTTGCGGTAGCGTAGCAGAAGCATGGAGTGGAAAATATCAGAGTCATTGATGCACTAATCATGATATCTTTGGAAATGAATGTGTTGTATGAGCATGCGGCTATGGATTGACCTCTCCATTCTGATCAGCTGCAAACGTCGGGGTGTACCGCATAAACAAGTAGCAATAAGCGATAAAAGTGTCTTTGATCACTTACGTTGAATTGAGGTACACGGCCCAGGTTCCCGCTTGATCAAGTACAAGTATCGCCTCGCGGATCGTATAATTCGAAGAATCTCCTTGACAGTGGTTTTCAGCTGCTCTAGCCGTTCTCAAACCGGAACGTCTCAAAGAAGACAACACGGAGTGAGTGAACAGCGAATTTAGATTCACTGATTGATGAAAAGATATTTGAAAACAACGTGTACTTGCTCAAGATAAAGTGTTTTTGCAATACAACGAAGGTTTTAAAGAAAATCAATTATCAATCATAAACACCTTTTATTTTGAAATATTAGTACACGGTCGATGTGCTAAAGAAAAGAATTTTTAAGCATAACGACCGGTTTTTCAAAGGTATCCGTTAATCCATAACCTGAACCAGGATTGATTCATAATTTTGAATCGCCCCATTGTTTTACGTTCAGTTGTCACATGGTTGATCTATTGGATAGATCTCACATGCCACCCACCGAGAGCTTGTTTGATGTTGGCTCCTTAAGGCTTTCCATATTCATTGTGAATATGTTTGCATATCACTCAGATGTTCTCGCAATACCACAAGGATAATGCGTAGGACTCATAAGATATAATCTCACATTCCACATTGTGTGAAACTGTGAGTCTTCAAGGATAATGTGTCCTAATGAGATTTATAGATGATCTCATGGCTCTAGACTCAAAAGTGCACATTTGGTTTCCTATATCGGAGACTAGGGAGAGGGTATCCTTCTTCAATATCAACAATCTCTAAGAGAAAGTCGATAAATTATGTAGGTTTCCCGTGAGAATGAAACAAGCCCTTTTAAGAGGAACTTGAGTAGCTTGGGAAGTTTAGTGCAGTGCGTCACTAGGTCCATGACTTCTTGTCTTCAATACCAGTGTTACCTTAGTAACCACCAGTAGCATATGTATTGAACCCGGTTTCTGCCCTAAGGTTGAATTAATGGAGGGGCTATTTATTTTTACCCCTTTCTTATTCAATTCTTTTTCATTCTTCAACCCCTTCAGTGCTTACCGAGACTTCATAACTAGAACCTTGTTGGGTTTATTCCAGTACTAGCTCTGTCTCAGTCCGCACTCTTCCCATATCTCACTTTTCTCCTTTTTCATCATACCTAAGGACTTCTACACTATCTAGTGGATTGTCCCTGGGTAGATCCCTCCGGTTCTGGCGGATCATGGGAACAAATACCTAACCTTATCATCCTTATATCACCTTACATAAAGTAAATTTGGTCTGTCTATTTGGTATTGTTCATCTGTCATTGGAACCAATTGAAAAACCATTTGAGAAACAATCCAGATACTTGTGATATATTATCAAAGCATTTTGTACCTGAATTATTTTGATCATTTAGAAATGCTCCCCCTCAACATGTGCATATGATTGGTAAATTGTTTAGCGCATGGAGGCAAGAATTCTTTAGAAATAATTTCTTTGATCACAATTTCATTAGAAAAAGCCTTTTAATTTTCTTTGCTAAATTATCCCCGTCAATATGTGCGTAGGATATTTGAAATCATTTTATCACATAGAGGTAAGAGATATTTTGAAGTACAACCACGATTACCAACATTTATAAACCATTTAACACACAATCAAGTACAACCACGATTACCAACATTTAGAAACCATTTAACACACAATCAAGGTACATTATGTTAAAACATAGAAGTTTTTGTACCTTGAAGGTTTTTATTTGTTTTGAAATGCTCCCCCTCAATATATGCTTCGAGATTCGAAAAGAGTTTAGCACATACTAGAGAGCAGTATGCACTTTGAGACAGAAATGGTCACCTTTTATCATCTTTCATATTTATATCACATTTTCTCCCCCGATCAAAAATTTCAAATCCTTTGAGATTTTGGATCTCAAGTGATTTAAATATGTATGAATTAAAACTTTGTAGGAGAAAAATGTGTCCGATTTTATATGATCTGAAGTGGACTACACTGAAGTTCCCTTTTAGATAAAAGGGAAACCACAATACATAACCTATCACAACTACATACATTATAGTTGTTCATATTACATACACCACATTATACACATAAAAAATTCAAAACAGAAACTACTTCCGGAAGATGTCTTCATTCAGTTCTTTGAAGTAGTTTGTAATGACCTTCACGAAGTCTACCACCCACAAAACTTTCAAGGCTGCGATAAATCATTCTAGTCTTTAATCTTCGTCCGATTGCAGCAATGAAATCTTCACACATCTTCAAGTCCTGTTTAGACCAGAATCTAGTTTTGTTCCACGGCTTCATGTCAATCTTGATTTCCTTCACTATTGAGTTCAATTCTTGTTCAACCATCCTGAGTGTACCATCACTGAACTTGTATAGCTCGCATAGCCTTATTAGTATTCTTATCCCGTATCTGTCAGTAAAGATGATGGATCTAGGAGTGTCAATCACTTTATATTCGTGGTGAAATTCAAGTCCCAAGGCTTCCCATTGCGGTCTTGTTAGGTTGACGCAGGTCTGATAGCTTTCCATTCCTAGCTGAAAATCCTCAACCCTTTTTCGAATGACCAAGCCTCTGATCCAGAGATTGACAGCATCCGAGAGAGCTTTCTTTTCACGAACAGGTAGGTGATCAAGGTGTCCTTGAAGGTTTAAAAGATAGAGATCTTCAAAGTCATTTGGCTGCAGATGTTTGAAGTCGTTTTCTTCTATCACGTAATCTTTCAAGTCCGCTCTTCAAGAACAATCTTCTTCGATAATCATAGCCATAGATTGGGAAGATTTCTATCGACAACATTTAGAATCCGCAGCTTGGATCGAACAGCTTTGCGTCTTTTTTCAGCTCCATGTCTTTCGATGTAGAATTTCTTCTTCTTGATCCACCAATGAGAAATGCCATATGAAGCCTCGATGTCATAAACATGTTCATTGTCATCCGAATTGATCAGGTACCATCCGCTCAAGACCGGATCTCAGTAGGTAGCAGCTTTCATCTTTGAAATCGATAAAGCTAGTCCTCTTTTAGATATACGAGCACATAGATAGTCCAGGTCATGGTTGAAGAAGAACTCAGACTGAATGGTAATTTGTCCAGGTTCACCACCGAGAGGAAGAGGCTTGTTCACATTGAAACGGCCGACCTGCTCATCGGCGAGTTGATCACTCAAAGCATCTTATGACATTCTTCCATCTGGTATTGAAGCTGATTGGCATCTGAGTGAAAGTATTTGACAATTTCGAATGCTTGTCCTTCAAAATCCTTTGAAGTGATGGACGAGATTCCCTTATGTTCACAAAACCACTTTATAAAGCTGCCCATATCTCCTGTGATGTGAAGAAGAGAATCTTCAGCTGTGGCTTCATAGTTGGCGCTATTGTAGAAGCCCGTTGTTGTCGGGATCATTGTGTCGACTGGAATGGACCATGAATGTTCTGGAGTTTGTGGTCTCTCTTCAGTGAGCCAGCTTTGAATTGTGTCTTTTGATGGTGCAACTCTAGAAGTATTAGAGCGTTCACCTGACACGTATGCATCAAACAAATCATCTTCAGATGGCTTGGGGATATGTTTGGTGGATGCATCATCGTCATTAGATTCTGACTCTACCATGACATACGATTCTTCATGAAGTACTTGAGCTTCTGGGATAGTAGAAGATGTTGGTGTGAACCTTGAATCAACGGTGGTCCAAGCTGCATATTTCTTATGAGTTCCTTGATCACCGGATGAACTGGATTGATTTGAAGGTTTTGGTGGTGATGATGGTGGTTGTGGTGGAGGTGTAGTGGTCGTTAAGATCGACTTCATTACCGAAATACCACTCCACCCGCTTGGAGGCAGGTGGAGGAGGAGGATCTTTAGGACCTTTACGCAACTTCTCCAACACCACAGTCCTCCTTTTCTTCTTAGCTTCCCTTTCTCCAATGTCCTTCATAAACTGTATATGATTGTCGTGCTTAATTGATTCTTCAAGTGCTTCATATAGCTTCTTATGTACCTCATCCTTGTGTTCATTAGCATCGTACATCTTATCTGCTGAACGGCTCTCATATCGGCAATGGGCAAGTCCTTGAATCGTTGAAGCAGTGGAGCCTGCATTGCCCATTCTACAGCATCCTTAACTTTGCCTTCAATGGCGTCTGATACCCGTTCATCAAAGTTAAGGTGCTCTAACCTATAGACACGATTCTCGAGGGCATTGATAGATTTTGGCAGTTGTCTCTCAAGAGCTTCAATTCTTTTCACTGCTTTGTCGAGCAATTGATATGATGTACGTACTTGAGGTGGTGAAGCTGGTGGAGTTGCCGTGTCAGTAACTGCAACCACTGGCTCAAGAGATAGATCTTTAGCAGGTTAAGGTGGTGGAAGTGCAGTTGTTTGAGTAGGTTTGGGAGGTGGAAGTGCGGTTGCATGAGTAGGTGCAGACATCGGAGGAATGGTTGATGAGTCTTGTTGAATGATGATTGTAAACATGGACTCAGCTTCTTCTTTCTCATCACCTTGCTTAAAGACTACGTATCACGTAGGTTTGTCATTTAGAATTGATCACGAAAGAAGTAAATATCTAGGTTCTTCAATGAGGATAGAGAACCAGTAGACATGTTTGGTTCATCCATGTGCATGTGTTCATCAGATCTTGACTCAAGGTTCTCTTGAGAGTCTTTCATCAAGTCTTCTTCATCATTCTTATCAGATTAGGTATCACTTGATGCAGGAGTTTCTTCATGTGTTTTGGATACCTCCTTTTCCAATCTAGTTTGTTTTTGAGCTGAAGATGATTCAACACTTCTTTTCTTTAGCTCAAATTGAGTGGTAGTTCTTGATGGTGAAGAAGATATGGTTCTTGACGGTGAAGAAGAGATGGTCAGAAGCATGTGAACGGCTCGTTCCGCTTCTGCACCAACAATCCCTTTCCCTTTGTCTTGAGTGATTGAGGTTGTTTGACTTGGCATTGGCTCAGGTTCTCTTAACACAACACCTCCAACAGGTGGCCTCATTTTCAAGCTTTCTAGGCTTTGTTTAATTCCTTGTTGCAAGTTAGCATCGTCTTCATCAATCAATTGACTGTTACCCTTTGGTGTCTCGGTTTATCCAACATTTTCTTTTTCAACATCATTCTTTCTCTTTTTATGCTTATGTGAAGAAGTGTCGGTAGACTGAGATCTATCACGTCTCTTCTTGGGAAGGGCAGCATATGAGGTCTTTGTGCTTGAAGTAGACTTTGTAGATTTGGGTTGTGAGGGATTGGGAGTGTCATCAACATTGGATCTGGATGCCCTTTTCTTGTATAATTTGAAGTAGTCAGTCCTCTTAATATCGTCAGTGAGAAGAACATCAAGAATTGGCAAACCAAAGATATCTTTATTGACACCTCTAGCAATATATTTGAGGTTACCCAGAACAAATTCATCCTTAGCATTATGGAGGACTGATTCACTTCTAGGATTGAAGTTATAGTGCATTGCAAGTCTGGATGATAAGCTTCGAGAATCTGATGCAAGGAATCACAAGTTTGTGAACTTTCTTTCTTCCTTGAGCTAGATTCTGAACATTTGTTCTATCGGTGATGAATGTGTGCATTGACAGCGAGAATTCTTCCCAAATACGTTCCGAGACATTAATGTTCACCCCATTGACGAGACCCCATAGGATTTGCAGAATAGGTATCCTTACTTTATCGAACCCTGAGGTTTTTCCCGATAAGCATAAGTTGAGAATAGTTGTCATGGCTCTCCAAGGTTGATACATGTGTCCGGTGATGATATCTGAAGCCCTTGTTATGCCAACTTGATAACCCAAACCAATTAGAAAGACTATTAGCTCTTCCGCACTAGGTGGAGGGGCAGGTTGTTTGGAAGGGTCACATGGTGTGATTCCTAGGGCCTTACTGAGAATGTCAGATGTGATTTCAAATTGCTTATCATCAAGCTTGCAGGAATAAGTGGCAGTGATCTTGTCCCAAGTGACGGTGTTCCAAAATTGTTGTAGGTAAATGGAAGGGATCGTGCATTGTTTGGTTAGGGCACTAAAGAAGTTAGTGTTTTTAAGAATATCCATAGCCACCTTGAAGATAGGATTTTGTTGAATCCTTTCCATGTCCACATAACATTTACTTTTCCCAATCTCTACCCATTTGTCTACTGGAAGAATTTCATTGTCTGTAAGAACTGTGGGTGGAGCAGAGGTAGCAAGGTTCTCAGATGAGGTTGTGATTGCCATTGAGGATCTAAAGAGACACACATACAACAACAGTGTTTGAGAGCATGTTAGATTAGACATGGTTAGTTAAACAACATTTAATGCAACGTCATGACAAAGACACAACGAGTAGCACACTTGACAGAGTACCCATAAACAGATTGAAATGCTTAGGAAATAGATTAAGTAGCATTAGTAATTTTCAAAGAAACAACTCCTTTTCACACAGTTTTCGAGAGACAAGTTGTTAAAAACAAATTAGTTAAAAACAAAGTTGCTATAAAAGAATTTCACGAGATAAGATGTTATTATGGAAGAGTTTTACGAGTTGCTAAAGCAAGTTGTCATATCAAGCTGCTACATGAGAAACCAGATACGAATTGCTTAAACAATAATGTTATATGAAGTCGCTACGAGCAATTTGTCAATACAAATCGCTACAAGTAATCCTGAACCAAGTCGCTAGCATGAAATTATCATAGCAAGTTGCTTTAAATAATTTGATAACACAAGTCGCCACAAAAATAGTAACAAGTCGCCATTTTTGAAAATGATACAGCAAGTCGCTAACTTGCCAAAACAAGTCGCAATAAGAAAAGTACATAGCAAGTCGCCTTAATGTGTGACAACTCGTATTTTCAGGTCATTTCATATGGACTAAGTTTAGTCTACATTTCATTAGCATCATTTGCATCATGTTTGTTCATTCATGACATAGCATTTCACATTAAACGCGTAAATTTTATATTAAATAAACGTTATCGCGTAAATTATTATTTTGAACATTTAATCCGTTACTTCTAAAAATGATCCCGATATATTTTTATACTTATGTTTAGTTTATAAAACTATATTTTTAGTTTATCTAGTGTTTTAAATTTATTTTGTATATAAATCGTTAAATTTATATTCTTACGACGTTTTTCTTAAAAACTACGAGATAATTTTTATATCACTAAAATTTTACAAGGAATGTATTTTTACAATTTTTATGATCTCATTATACTTTACTTTGATCCATTAAAACTTATTTTTAGTCCATACTACTCTAATTTCACAATTGTATACAAGTTACAACACATTTGTACTTACCTATCTTTACTTACCCAATACCCTCACCACCTTTACCAATACCCTAAATACCTATACACTATCAAATTTACTCACTTTCCCTCTTATTTATGTATAAAATCAGCCATCTCATTTTATTATACAAAACATATCATAAATATCTCAACTAATATTTATTTTAACTCAAAATTCTTACACAATCTCTTCACATTTTTCTTTTCTTTCTCTCCTTTACCTCGCCACCATCAAGTACACCAATCCTCTCTTACTCCTCATTAATATTATTGTCCAAATGTTCCTTGACTTTTCATAAATACTTGCTTACTTTTCTTTTACATAAGACATTTCACATGTTTCTCATTTCATATCTCATCAAAACTAAACACCAACACTCTCTTTTGTTCTCTCCCTAACCACGACAGAAAACACATGAACAAAAGGTGTACAAGTTGGTCTTTAGCTTATTTGGTAGCTCTGAATTACTTATTTGGTAAAGGGTACTAAGACTTGTGTTTTTGGAAGCATACTTGGGTTTATACTAGAGTTCTCTTGTGTTCTTGGGTTCACAAATCATCCACATTTTCTAGTAAGCATATTACTATCATTTTACATATTTCATCTTCATTTCATAGTTATTTCTTCATATATTGAGCAAACATGCAAGACTTGTGTTTATTTATACCATTTTCCATTGATTTTAGAGTTATATATATATAAAGGTCATCCTATAATTATTCCCTTGGTATATTTTGGTCTTGATGATGTTTAGGAACCCATGACACCCTAAGAAGGTGTATGGTAGGATTAGATTAGCTTTGGAGTTGATTTGAAGGGATTAGAATAGGTTTTGTCCGAGAAAAACTATTTTTGATAAATATAAAAAGTGGTCTGTCCTTATTTTGATTTTCTGGAAAATCCGACAGTAGGCACGAATTTTTGGCCTTGATATTTAGAAAATATACTTTAAAACGAATCCGTGGCAGCTTGAACGGATAAAAACGGAGTTATAACTTGAGAAGTTATGAATTTTCAAGTTGACCGAAATATATATTTTCTGAAATTTCAGCTAAGTGTTTTTTAAGCTTCATAAATTATTTCGACTTATCAAAAATATATTAGTATACTTTGTCTGAAGCTAAGGACATATATCGTAGAAAGCGGATTTGAAGCGACTAAGATATACACGTTTTCATAAACTTGCCGTAACTATTATTTTTAGAAAGACTATATTATTTTTACGAGATAAGTGTTACGGTAACTAAAATCACCATATTTAACCCTTAATATCTTTATGATCGAGACCTTTTGGACAAAACTCTGGCCAGAAACTTTTAGATATCGATACAAACTTTCCAAAACCGTCGAGTTCGTTCTCTAACGATCGGCGTACACCCTACGGCTAGTTTTTCCAAAGCCATTTTGTTAATTTCATGAAAATTCGAGCGACATTGTTTTGCGACGAAAAGTGATAATTTCACTATAAATCATTATAAAACCATTGTAGGATGACATTTTGACGTAAATACTTGTAAAGTGATTTTTGATTGGTCAAGACGTCAAACGAGTATTTTTTCGACGATAAGTAATATTTTCAAAACTCGCAAATGGTATAAATAACATACGAAATGCATGCATAACATTACATTGCAACTCATTACATGTCATATCATTCATCATAGGTCAAGATTTGCGTATCACATTACATCTCGGTGTACTCACTTTTGTCTTCGCATCATTCCACCAAGTGAGTTCCATAGCCCCTACTTTTACTTGTTTTCATAACTGTTTTGGGGGAGATACATGCTCGACTATTTTTATTACATTCATGATTATTTGCAAACTACATGTTTATCTAAATTGAATGCTAGTCATACGAAGTAACATTATTGCCATACTTAGAATTTCTATTTCATATATTCATTGGTCTAACGGTCTTGGTATATTCATTGAGCTAATGGTCTTGGTATATTCATTGGTCTAACGGTCTTGGTATATTCATTGGTCTAACGGACTTGGTATATTCATTGGTCTAACGGTCTTGGTATATTCATTGGTCTAACGGACTTGGTATAATATTGATCTAACGGACTTGGTATACGATTATGGACTAATGGTCTTGGAACGATTTGAACAACACTCATATTCATTTGAACATAAACTATATATACATTTCGGCAATGGGTTGTGAACACACAGGTTGCAAGTTTTGTATGGGCGGGACTTGGAACTGAGGGGATTTACAATGCCTTTCTTGCATAAGCGATTTCGATACATTGAGCCATGCACTATTTTGTGAATTCATTTGACGATTTCTGTTTGAACATAAACTATGCACATTCTGCGGTGGGTTGTGAACACACAGGTTGCAAGTTTTGTATGGGCGGGACTTGGAACTGAGTGGATTTACAATGCCTTTGCTACATAATCGATTTTGATAGTCTTTACATTTCAGCGATTTACAATGCCTTTGCTGCATAAACGATTTCGAAAGGCTTTACATTTCAACACAAACTCTATGAACTCACTCAACCTTTGTGTTGACACTTTTAGCATGTTTTATCTCGGGTATCTAAGGCATACACTTCATGGCATGCATTTGGACACATCATGGAGTCGTGGTGACGACGCGTCTCACTGGGTTTTACGCACTTTAAAACATCGTTTGAATTGTAACAAACTTATTTCCGCTACTTTAAGTTGATTTTCATTTAGGACCTATACTTTGTAAACTCTGATTATTTTATTAAATCCAACGATGTGTTTTCCAAACGACACTTTAGGTCGTTCAATATAACTGCGATGGTGATGCTATGACAGATCAATCCCAATTTCATTGCAATGCAATTTGGGGTGTGACAGATTGGCATCGAGCTTGTTATAAGAGAACTAGGTTGCATCATGACCCTAGACTATAACTACATCATCATAGCATCTCATCATTTCATCATAAGTGCATGTTCACTTTGCATGCAATTTATACGTACATTTTAGATTATTCTTTCATTTCCACAGTGATTGTCACATTGATGCCTTTAATACCATTCCATTATTCTTTCTTCACACTCCAATGTGGTGAATGCCTTGTCATTCCCTATCACAATTTTCACCCGGTTGACTTAACACCAAACATCATATGAGTGATTAGTCCAGCATTGCATAGTTACTCCTAAATTATACATAGCCGATCTTTTGTCTGTAGTGGGAAGAATCATGCAATGAAGGGAGTAGTAGGCTTATATGTGTAAGCAATTAATGTCGGCCAAATTTTCAAAAGATTTTCTTCAAACCACTTGTTTCGGTTTGATCAGCGTGTGATTCTTGTTTGATGAGTTGCAAAGATCGAGCTAGAAACAAGTTGTTACCTAAACCGATTTAGCTAATCGTATGCAGTTCTTGTTTGATGAGTTGTGGGATTAAGTAAAAATCGGTTACCAAAAAGTCTTTTGAGGGTTTTGCTCGAGAATGGGAAGGCTTGCTTCATCAAACCCTAAACAGGAACCAACACGGCCGAATTGATTTGAATTCCTTTTGGTGAAGAATGTGACAACTATTTCGAGTCATTTCATATGGACTGGTTTGTCTACATTTCATTAGCATCATTTGCATCATGTTTGTTCATTCATGACATAGCATTTCACATTAAACGCGTAAATTTTATATTAAATAAACGTTATCGCGTAAATTATTATTTGACATTTTAATCCGTTACTTCTAAAATGATCCGATATATTTTTACCATATGTTTAGTTTATAAAACTATATTTTTAGTTTATCTAGTGTTTTAAATTTATTTTGTATATAAATCGTTAAATTTATATTCTTCTGACGTTTTTCTTAAAAACTCTGAGATAATTTTATATCACTAAAATTTTACAAGGAATGTATTTTTACAATTTTTATGATCTCATTATACTTTACTTTGATCCATTAAAACTTATTTTTAGTCCATACTACTCTAATTTCACAATTGTATACAAGTTACAACACATTTGTACTTACCTATCTTTACTTACCCAATACCTCACCATACCAATACCCTAAATACCTATACACTATCAAATTTACTCACTTTCCCTCTTATTTATGTATAAAATCATCTCATCTTTTTATACAAAACATATCATAAATATCTCAACTAATATTTATTTTAACTCAAAATTCTTACACAATCTCTTCACATTTTTCTTTTCTTTCTCCTTTACCTCCATACCATCAGTACACCAATCCTCTCTTACTCCTCATTAATATTATTTTCCAAATGTTCCTTGACTTTTCATAAATACTTGCTTACTTTTCTTTTACATAAGACATTTCACATGTTTCTCATTTCATATCTCATCAAAACTAAACACCAACACTCTCTTTTGTTCTCTCCCTAACTGACGACAGAAAACACATGAACAAAAGGTGTACAAGTTGGGTCTTTAGCTTATTTGGTAGCTTCTTGAATTACTTATTTGGTAAAGGGTACTAAGACTTGTGTTTTTGGAAGCATACTTGGGTTTATACTAGAGTTCTCTTGTGTTCTTGGGTTCACAAATCATCCACATTTTCTAGTAAGCATATTACTATCATTTTACATATTTCATCTTCATTTCATAGTTATTTCTTCATATATTGAGCAAACATGCAAGACTTGTGTTTATTTATACCATTTTTCCATTGATTTTAGAGTTATATATATATAAAGGTCATCCTATAATTATTCCCTTGGTATATTTTGGTCTTGATGATGTTTAGGAACCCATGACACCCTAAGAAGGTGTATGGTAGGATTAGATTAGCTTTGGAGTTGATTTGAAGGGATTGGAATAGGTTTAGTACGAGAAAAACTATTTTCGATAAATATAAAAAGTGGTCTGTCCTTATTTTGATTTTCTGGAAAATCCGACAGTAGGCACGAATTTTTGGCCTTGATATTTAGAAAATATACTTAAAAACGAATCCGTGGCTTGCAGCGGAATAAAGCGGAGGTTATATACTTGAGAAGAAGTTTTGAATTTTTCAAGTTGACAACGAAATATATATTTTCCTGAAATTTCAGCAAAGTGTTTTTGGTTTGTAAGTCAAAACGAGCCTTAAGCTTCATAAATTATTTCGACTTATCAAAAATATATTAGTATACTTTGATACGAAGCTAAGGACATATAATACGTAGAAAACGGATTTGAAACGACTAAGATATACACGTTTTCATAAACTTGCCGTAACTATTATTTTTAGAAAGACTATATTATTTTTACGAGATAAGTGTTACGGTAACTAAAATCACCATATTTAACCCTTAATATCTTTATGTTCGAGACCTTTTGGACAAAAACTCCTGAACTGAAACTTTTAGATATCGATACAAACTTTCCAAAACCGTCGAGTTCGTTCTCTAACGTTCGACGTACACCGTTTTACGACTAGTTTTCCAAAGCCATTTTTGGTTAATTTCATGAAAATTCCGGCATTGTTTTCGCGACGAAAAGTGATAATTTCACTATAAATCATTATAAAACCATTGTAGGATGACATTTGACGTAAATACTTGTAAAGTGATTTTTGATTGGTCAAGAGCGTCAACGAGTATTTTTCGACGATAAGTAATATTTTCAAAACTCGCATAAAATGGTATAAATAACATACGAAATGCATGCATAACATTACATTGCAACTCATTACATGTCATATCATTCATCATAGGTCAAGATTTGAGTATCACATTACATCTCGGTGTACTCACTTTTGTCTTCGCATCATTCCACCAAGTGAGTTCCATAGCCCCTACTTTTACTTGTTTTCATAACTGTTTTGGGGGAGATACATGCTCGACTATTTTTATTACATTCATGATTATTTGCAAACTACATGTTTATCTAAATTGAATGCTAGTCATACGAAGTAACATTATTGCCATACTTAGAATTTCTATATCGTATATTCATTGGTCTAAAGACGGTATATTCATTGAGCTAATGGTCTTGGTATATTCATTGGTAGGATGGCGGATCTTGGTATATTCATTGGTCTAACGGACTTGTATATTCATTGGTCTATGATTCATTGGTCTACGGTCTTGGTATATTCATTGGTCTAACGGACTTGGTATAATATTGATCTAACGGACTTGGTATACGATTATGGACTAATGGTCTTGGAACGATTTGAACAACACTCATATTCATTTGAACATAAACTATATATACATTTCGGCAATGGGTTGTGAACACACAGGTTGCAAGTTTTGTATGGAGGGACTTGAGTGGATTCTGATTTACAATGCCTTTGCTGCATAATCGATTTCGATACATTGAGCCATGCACTATTTTGTGAATTCATTTGGCGATTTCTGTTTGAACATAAACTATGCACATTCGGCAGTGGGTTGTGAACACACAGGTTGCAAGTTTTGTATGGGCGGGACTTGGAACTGAGTGGATTTACAATGCCTTTGCTACATAATCGATTTTGATAGTCTTTACATTTCAACAATTTACAATGCCTTTCTTTGCATAACGATTTCGAAAGGCTTTACATTTTAACACAAACTCTATGAACTCACTCAACCTTTGTGTTGACACTTTTAGCATGTTTTATCTCAGGTATCTAAGGCATTCACTTCATGGCATGCATTTGGACACATCATGGAGTCGTGGTGACGACGCGTCTCACTTGGGTTTTACGCACTTTAAAACATCGTTTGAATTGTAACAAACTTATTTCCGCACAAGTTGATTTTCATTTGGGACCTACTTTGTAAACTCTGATTATTTTATTAAATCAAACGATGTGTTTTCCAAACGACACTTTAGGTCGTTCAATATAACCGTGATTGTGATGCTATGACAGTCAATCCCCAGGAATTCCATTCCGCTGCAAAACAGGTAATTTGGGGGTGTGACATAATGACTACATATAAGTAAGTCGCTAACTTGTAAGGACAAGTTGCTATCAAAAGAGACAAGGCCAAGTCGCTACATATCACATCACTAAGTCGCTAGCAAGAAATGTATACTGAATCTATAAGCCAACTCGCTATCAGAACCAAGTCGCTACCAAGAACAAGTCATATCAAATGCATAACACCTCACACCATTCAACAAATGTGACCATAAAACACCCACAACACAAGCAACAACAAAAACACAATCTAAACGACCCTCATACAAATATTACACGAATCTTAATCAAAACACCCATTAAAACACATAACTCGCTTTAAAACTACTTCAATCCTAGTGATCCCAAACCGCACCTAAACCATTAATACATATAACACGTATTTCAAGAGTTGAATCCATTAACAAACCTAGCGAGTGAAGCAAAAGTTGAAGATCAAAAGCGAATGGAATGCATTGTTAGGGAACGAGTTAGGATATGAATATAAATCACATGTATTGAAATGGTAAAATGATTGATATAACACATACCACAATCAAGTCGCTAGTAGAAATTGATAACGAGAGAGAGAAAAACAAGGACAACTTTTTGATTTTTTTTGAAAGTATGAAAAATGAATCAAGTCGCTAGGGGATAAGAGAAGTTTTTCAAGTTTGCAAGTTCACCACATTAGTCCATACTTGTGAATGAGAAGCGCTTCGCTATAGGATAAAAATCGGTAGCTACATCATTGGTTGCCAAGTTCGCTAACCACTGAATAAAGTAAGTCGATATCTATGAAATTTTGTACAATTGACACTTTCAGTTCATGAACTTATCAGATTGCATGCAAATACAGTTGATAAACACATGTTGAGTAATATGAGAAGTACCAAGATTGACATAACATAGATAAGCAATCTAACATAGAGGACATAACGAAACATGACTAAAACATGCATGACACAATACATATCAAACAATGGTGTAGAGAAAACAGAGATAACTTGAATAACTTCTTCTCCCCCTCAATCAATGCACCAGTGAACATTGATTGAATTCTAACCCCGTTATAAACAAGAGTATTTCTTTTGTTCGAACTTCATCTATGAACCCGTGTCATTATTGAATGACATTTCTAGGAGCGAGAATGTTATCGATAACAAGAGATATATCTTTTATCATATTGTGGGTAAAGATAAAAAAAAGTGATTTAATTACTAGTATGATGATGAGGTTTAAGGAACAAGGTTTTCTAATTACTCCTAGCTTTTTATTTCAAAACCTAATTAGAAGTAATCTAGTGTTTGTAAATCACTTGTAGCTTGAAAAATCTTATGATTTCCTCTTGGTTCTCTTCTTGGCCGATCCACATGAATGAGATGAGAGGGTTTTGAGTTTACTTCACCTTCAAATGTATGTTTGCTATGTGTTTTGCTTTTTGTACAAAAGATATAATATGTAAATATCTATCCAACATTGTGTATGTGTCATTAATTAATTAAGATATTTTGTAAAAAAAAAGATGACTAGTATATGGAGGTCGACCAAGGAGAAAAAAAAAGATTGATGTATTTTGAATGAGTAAATGCATTTTAATGTTAACTTTATTGTGTATTAAGTAAATATAATTAGGTATTTAATGTAGCGTTAGCTAAAAATAGATTTTAACGGAACAAAATAAAATATATTGAAGTCTTAAAAATTATAAAAATACATTTCTTACAAGTATTGGGTGAAATAATAATTATCAAGTTGAATTTACGAAAACTGTCGTAAATATTTATATATAACAATTTATATACAAAATAAATTGAAAACATCGGATAAACTAATAATATATTTTTTATACTCTTAAAATGAGTATAAAAATATATTAGGATGATTTTTGGAAGTGTCGAATCAAATATTCAAAATAAATGATTATACGATAGCGTTTATTTAATAGGAAAATAAACGTTTAATGAAATATGCAAATCCATGCTTGAACTAATATGATGATGATGTTACTAATGATATGTAGACTAAATCTAGTCTATATGAAATGTCCTCAATGATGTTTCATGAATAGGCTTAACCTCAAGGTTACAGCGTATTTGATACTCGTAAACCTAGTTTACGAAAAATGATGAATAATTGAATCATAAATAGTTTTTCTCCAGAATAAATAGTGTTTTGTGAATAGTAAAATTTTGAAATAACATTTCAAAGTCTCAAACCGACTTCAAAAACAATGAATAGTAAAATGATGAATAGTAACTGATGAATAGTAACTGATGAATAGTAATTTGAAAAATGACCTGAAATTACGGGTTGTCACAAACTAATGGCCTGAAATTTTTTTTAATCTTCAAAATTTGATCTTCAACTTGGTTATCTGAGCAGCTTGAGCTTCAGTTGTTTTCTTTAACCTGACTAACTCCCTTGTCAGAACATAATTATCCAACACTAAACCTTCAGGAGGTATATCTGTACGCATCTCCTTTAAGAGGACGATGAGGAAATAGGAATATCTGGTTTTGACTCAATAGGTGGAGTATCATGAGGAGATGAGGTAGGTGAAGCTAGGTACCTTGAGAAGCATTTCCTTGAGATGCAAGCGTTGAAGCGATACATTGAGTTGAAGCAGTACCTTCTCTTTCATCACTAGATACTGACCTCATCTCTAATTGCTAAGAACAATATCCATCATTGAAGTAGTCAATGGAGTGTTCCTTCCAGTAAACAAATCACTCTTCCTAGCCATGAAGGTGAAGATCTTCGTGGTTGTACCACAGGAGCAATAGACTAGAAGGCTTTGGTACATCATGAAGTTGTTTATTCAATAAAACTTGAATAAATCTTGGATACATTAACCACTGATCCATGAGATTGAGATAGCATTCCATCTAAAATTTGCTTGAAGATCTGATTTGTAGCCAATCCACCAAAGCAGATGCTATATTGGATCAAATGGCTCCCATGAAGTACTTTTAGAACGTGCAATGAAGTAGAACATGAACCAAGTACTTCCAATGCGGACTAAATAAGGGTTTCTTGAAAGGTTCAGTTAAGACCTTCATACCCAATATCTCTCAAAGTATCCCACATAAGCTGTTTATCAAATCTAATAGCTCCTTCTTGACATCAAATAACAAAATCTTCGAATTGAAGCTTCACTAACTTTGGTAATCCTTCTGCAACCTTAGCGTATATAGATGTCATTCTCCATATGAGTCTAGCTATTGCCCAACTGTTGAATCCAGGTTCAATGATATACGGTTCAACCAAAGTGCATAACTAATTGGAACCAGGTGAGAAAATCAATAATGGTCATGAAGCGACATTAACTTCAGTCTTATCCAAATTTGCCACCATGTTGTATTTAGAAACAGTGTTTCGGTTCGCCATTGATGATTGATTTGATGAATAATTATGTATGAGAGAGAGAGAAATATGGAAAAGATTGATAAGAATAAAGATGAGAGGGAAAATCAGAAAGTAGTTATTTATAGGTAGGATTTGAAAAATCACAGCACATAATAGCAAAGTTACCGTTATTTGATATTTACCCCTCTTTTTGACCGTTGGAACAGTACGTTGATAAGACAAGCAGTGCTTTCCACGTGTGCAGTACTTTCCAGAGAAGTACTTTCATATGAAAAAACAGCAGCACTTTTCCATCCTGTTCTCTATAATGACAAACACTCCAAATAGGTATGGTATTGCCTCCCCTTAAGCAAAGCATATGACTATCTAACTAACTAATCAGTCATCCCCTTAAATGTAGCTTAGTAATTAATAATTCCAATGCTCACCACCAAGTTATTGAAGCGTGAAACATCAAATCCTTTGGTGAGTAGATCAACTACATTATCATCTGTGTGAACCTTGACAACATTAATGAGCCTGTGCTCATAACAATATCTGATGAAGTGATGCATGATCTAAATGTGCTTGGTCTTGGAGTGATAAACAGGATTCTTTACAATGCAAATTGTACTCTCATTATCAATGTTGATAGGAGTATTCTTGAAGTTGAACCCATAATCCAAGAGTTGATTCTGCATCCACAAAACTTGACAACATCCTAGCGACTTGGCAGCCACATATTTGCTTAGATGAGGATGTTACTGCAATAGTTTGCTTCTTACATTGCCATGAGACTAATCTTCTTCCAAGATATTGGCATCCTCCAGTGGTTGATATTCTATCATAGTTGTCACCTGCATAATCACTATCTGAAAAGGCTTCCCAGTGAAAAGGTGAATCCTTTGGATACCACAACCCTAACTTAGGTTGTTGTTTAAAATAACTAAAAATTCTCTTTACTACATTCATATGGGAGACCTTAGGTGAGACTTAATATCGTGCACATAAACAGACAGCAAACATGATATTAGGCCTAGATGCAGTTAAGTACATAAGACAACCAATCATAGATCTGTAAAGCTTGACTTCAATAGGCTGACCATCTTCATCCTTGCCCAATGAGTTGATAGACTTGATAGGTGTAGTGACTGGCTTCATAGCATCAAAGTTGAAGTTTGTGAGAATGTCAGAGACATACTTATCTTGACTTATGAAAATTCCTTCTTTTGATTGTTTGACTTGTAGCCCCAAAAAGAATGTCAATTCACCCATAGAACTCATTTGAAATTCATGTTGCATCAGCTTCTCAAACTCGTTCACCATGGACTGTTTTGTAGCTCCAAAGATGATATCATCGACATATACTTGAACAAGCATGATATCCTTCTTATCTCTCTTGATAAACAAAGTCTTGTCAATAGCTCCCTTTCTGTAACCATGTTGCAATAAGAAAGTAGAAAGCCTTTCATACCAAGCTCTAGGTGCTTGATGTAGGCCATAAAGAGCCTTAACAACTTTGCAGATTTTGTTGGGATGTGCAGGATCTTCAAAACCATGAGGCTGTTTGACATAAACCTCTTCTGAAATCTTGCCATAGAGAAAGGCACTTTTAACATCCATTTGATAAACTTGAAATCCCATATATGATGCAAAAGCAAGGAATATTCGGATAGCTTCAATCCTTGCAGCGAGCAAATACTTCATCATAATCTACTCCTTCTTCTTTTCTATAACCTTGTGCAACTAACCTTGCCTTGTTCTTGATGACATTTCCTCTTTCATCTCTCTTGACTCTGAAAACCCATTGTGTACCAATTACTTTCTTTCCATCTGGTAGATTACATAATACCCAAACTACTTGAAGTTTGAATTGAAAAAGTTCTTCTTGCATAGCTTCAACCCAACTCTCTTTAGTTAATGCTTGAGCTATATTCTTGGGTTCTTCTTGAGAGATAAAGCAAGTAAACAGACATGTTTGATGATCCTTATGATTCAGCCTGTTTTGTTTATACACAAAGCTAAGTAAAGCATTATGAGGTGTAGAAAAACCTTTAGCTTTGGTTCTTGTGAGCACTCCATGAGTAGAAGGTCCAATGATTTAACCAGTAGGATGATATTTATGAATTTTTAATGTAGGAGTCTGTGGAACTTCCAGATTATCACCCAAATTTGATAAATCAACATCTTCATTAGAATGCGAGAAAATACCTTCATCTTCAAACTCATCATCGGTATCTTATGCGGGCATGGTAGGATCATCAAATCATCAAAGTCTTTGTCAGCGACGGTGCATACTTTGATCTAAAATCTTGTGATCAAAAGTACTTGTCATCAAAATCTTGTGAGAGAACTTCGATAGTTTTGTTCTTTTCTTTGCTTCTTCATAAGCTCTTATTTGATCATCATCATAAGATTGTGCCACTACATCTTGAAAAAGCATCTGATTAAGCTCATCTTGAATAGCTTGATCCTCAGCAGACAATGAGGATTTTGGTTCATCAATACTTTTCTTTATTGCAGCAGGTATGGGTTCTTCATCAGGAACAACATCAGATCTAATATGAACTCCATGAACAATGTACTGTAAATCATCTTCTTTGTAAACAACTTGATTTTCTTCCCAAGCAGAGGCACATAATTCATAGAAGGAGTCAAAACCTCAAGATCAAACATCCAATTAGGACCTTTTACGATTTTGTTGATCTTCTAAAAATTCAACATGAAGAAAATATTGAACCTTTTTGGTGACCCTGTTATAAACTCTAAATCCTTTACTATTGGTGCAGTACCCCAATAAGTATCCTTCTTCTGACTTTCCATCAAATTTTCCCAAATTATCAATTGTGTTGAGAATAGTCAGAGGGCATCCAAAAGGCTTCATAAATCGAATCTTGGGTTTGTTTCCCATTAGCAACTCATAAGCTGTCTTCATCTGAGGTTTGGTAACTGATACTCTATTAAGCACATAACAAGAAGTACTTACAGCTTCAGCACAAAATTGAATGGCGATATGAATCTACAAGCATTGTTCTGGCTTGTTGGGTTTTAGGTTCCTTGGATTTGATGAGACAAAATAAATACAAGAATGAAACAAAGGGACTTAAAGTGAAAGAGATGAAACCTACAAAAAGATTGAAGGACTTGCTTGCAAAAGAAGATTTATTATTTAGTCCTTCGTAGTATTTTGTAAACCCTAATCCTCTAGTATATAAAGAGGACATGTGGTGTAGGTTTTATATATTAAGTCTTCCATAATGTAGTCTAAAAGGTGTGTGTGTTTGTAACCTAGGCGTGTTTCTATAAACGTCTAGGGTTAGAGTTTGTTTGGTTTAGCCTCAAGGATCTTTGATCCCTGTTACAAGTTTAGTGTAACCGTATTATTCCGATCAAATAATATTTGAGGCTTGGAATGATTATAATGAAAAACCTTGTTCAATAATAAAGTATCGATTTGTTTATTCTGTTGTGCATGTAATAGTCTTTGTTATTGTTAATCCCTAGCGCTCTAAACGATCCATGGAGTCTATCAAAACTCCACAATTGGTATCAGAGCTTGGGGAGCTCGTTACCTAGGGATTCGCAAGGTTTTATTGGTCGAAGAATGGCGAAAAGAAGAAAAACTACGAATCTGAAAATTCTCGTATTTTTCTGCAGTACAGTTTTAAAAAGGCGATAACTTTTTCGTTAACCGTTGGATCGTAACAAAATTTTCGGTGGACGTTCTCTATATATTCATCTAACTTTTCACCAGAGGGATTCTCTATCTGAGCTCTCAATCAAAAGTTATTCTGTGTCGAAGTTGGCAGCAGAAACAGGTTTAACAATTCGAATTTTTAGGTTTTCATGCATATTCAACTTCTTGAATTTGTGTTACTTGTTCTAATTCTTGATGGAGGTTGTTTATACATTGTGTGGTGTTTATGATTCATGGTTAGAAGCAGCTTTCCTAGTGTTTTTACGAAACCAATTCTAGTGTTTTCTGAAACCAGTGATAGTGTATTCTCGAAACCAGTGATAGTGTATTCTCGAAACCACTGATAGTTTATTCTCGAAACCACTGATGGTGTATTCTCGAAACCACTGATGGTGTATTCTCAAAACCACTGATGGTGTATTCTCGAAACCACTGATAGTGTATTCTCGAACGGCATGATAGTGTTTTCGAAACCACTTCTAGTGTTTTACGAAACCACTTCTAGCGTTTTTCTCGAAACCACTTCTAGTGTTTTTAAAACCACTTCTAGTGTTTTCTCGAAACCACTCCTAGTGTTTTCTCGAAACCACTGCTAGTGTTATCTCAATTCCACTTCTGGTGTTTCTTGCGTTATTCGTTTCTGCTGATGAGGTTTTGGAATTGAGGGGAAGGCGTACATGTTTTTGGTACTGAAATTTTTGGTGACACACACATGGGATTTTGGTTCTCACACACAAGAAGATTGGTATTTGTTCTTAAAAGGTTTAAAAAGCTCGTTTTGGAGATTTATTGAATAGGTGATTACGAAGATGATTGATCATAACCTATTTGATATTGTAGTTGAGTAACACAGATTTGTGCTCTTATCATATATTAAAGTGGGTGTTACACTTTGGAGATAACTTGTTTGTGCTTAAAGGATGTTGACGAAGACTTGCAAAATCTAGTTTTCATAGGTCAAGGGGTGGATGGATGAAGACCTAGTTAACTATCACTTAAAGGAGTTACATTGTAGCGCTCAGTGTCTCATTGAAGATGAGGATTTTGTCAAGAGATTGCGGTCTACTTATATGGTGTTAGTATAAGTTTGATGTCACGTGGATAAACAAGACATAAGACACAAGATTGGGTTATTCAACTTCTTTATCAAGTTTGTTATATTTGGTTTTCTTCACAAGTGATCATTACATAGAGCTTACTGAAGAATCATTTTCATGCATCTCTCAAGAGGAAGTTTCTACTGCTTATATTCTCAATTTGTTGATAACAAAAAGGGGAAGAAATATTGGAGTAGCATGGCATGGATTAAGCGGAAGACAAGGAAGACAAGATTTGTTTCATTCAAAGAGATGTTTACATCTCAACTTCTGCTTCTTCGTCTAGGGAAGTTCGTACACGACTTTGTTTGTTTTGTCATCATCAAATAGGGGAAGATTGTTGGGTTTTAGGTTCCTTGGATTTGATGAGACAAAATAAATACAAGAATGAAACAAAGGGACTTAAAGTGAAAGAGATGAAACCTACAAAAATATGGAAGGACTTGCTTGCAAAAGAAGATTTATTATTTAGTCCTTCGTAGTATTTTGTAAACCCTAATCCTCTAGTATATAAAGAGGACATGGGGTGTAGGTTTTATATATTAAGTCTTCCATAATGTAGTCTAAAGGTGTGTGTGTTTGTAACCTAGACGTGTTTCTATAAACGTCTAGGGTTAGAGTTTGGTTGGTTTAGCCTCAAGGATCTTTGATCCCTGTTACAAGTTTAGTGTAACCGTGTTATTCCGATCAAATAATATTTGAGGCTTGGAATGATTATAATGAAAAACCTTGTTCAATAATAAAGTATCGATTTGTTTATTCCGCTGTGCATGTAATAGTCTTTGTTATTGTTAATCCCTAGCGCTCTAAACGATCCATGGAGTCTATCAAACTCCACAATTGGTATCAGAGCTTGGGGAGCTCGTTACCTAGGGATTCGCAAGGTTTTATTGGTCGAAGAATGGCGAAAGAAGAAAAACTACGAATCTGAAAATTCTCGTATTTTTTGCGATACAGTTTTAAAAACGCGATAACTTTTTCGTTAACCGTTGGATCGTAACAAAATTTTTGGTGGACGTTCTCTATATATTCATCTAACTTTTCACCGAAGGGATTCTCGATCTGAGCTCTCAATCAAAAGTTATTATTTGTCGAAGTTGGCTGCAGAAACAGGTTTAACAATTCGAATTTTTAGGTTTTCATGCATATTCAACTTCTTGAATTTGAGTTACTTGTTCTAATTCTTGATGGAGGTTGTTTATACATTGTGTGGTGTTTATGATTCATGGTTAGAAACAGCTTTCCTAGTGTTTTTACGAAACCAATTCTAGTGTTTTCTGAAACCACTGATAGTGTATTCTCGAAACCACTGATAGTGTATTCTCGAAACCACTGATAGTGTATTCTCGAAACCACTGATGGTGTATTCTCGAAACTGTCACACCCTCGCCGGAGGCGGAAACACGAGGTGTAACGGAAGGGAACATAAGCACAAGATAATAGAACATACCAACATTAATATTTAAAAGAAATAGTACACCGTTACAATACCAGTTTAGCCGTCATCGGCAATTATATTACAAAGTTTAGATTCCAAAATATTGAGTTTTATTACATAACGACTTGTAGCGACAAGTGATAACTTCTATATGCAAGACTTGATAAAAAAAAATCTTATCAACGATCACCTGAAATGCATGAGAGAAAAACGGGTCAACTATGAAATAGTTGGTGAGTAAACACGTTTAGCGAAATAAGAAAACTCGTAAGAAATATTCAAAGATTTCGGTCAACGAAATATAGTTCCCAAAGCAAAGGCATTGTATATCCACTCAGTTCCAAGTTTCGCCCATACAAAACTTGCAACCTGTGTGTACACAACCCATTGCTCAAAAGATAGCGTAACAAGTGGTCAAGTATAAGTGGTCATAATAGTTCCCAAAGCAAAGGCATTGTATATCCACTCGTTCAAGTTCGCCCATACAAAACTTGCAACCTGTGTGTACACAACCCATTGCACAAAATATAGCGTATCAAGTAGTCAAGTGTAAGCGGTCATAATAGTTCCCAAAGCAAAGGCATTGTATATCCACTCAGTTCCAAGTTCCGCCCATACAAAACTTGCAACCTGTGTGTTCACAACCCATTGCACAAAATATAGCGTATCAAGTATATAATAATTTAAAGATGCTCCGAACATGGGAGACTTTGCATTGCTCCAACAAGGGAGACTCCTTTGTCACTCGACCACCTAGGCGAGAATTATTGAGAACACTCCACCATTAAGGCGAGAATTATTGAGAACACTCCACCATTAAGGCGAGAATTATTGAGAACACTCCACCGACAAGGCGAGAATTATTGAGAACACTCCACCATTAAGGCGAGAATTATTGAGAACACTCCACCGACAAGGCGAGAATTATAGTGATGCTCCGAACAAGGGAGACTTTAGGTCAAGGTCATAACACGTACGGTTCAATAAGTTCAAACAAGTCATAAGTTCGTAATTAAGTCCAAGAGTCTAAGTCAAGTTCAAAAGTTCAAGTCTAAAGAGTTCATAGAAGTAATAATCAATTTAGTTCAAATATGATTCATGCATTTCGCCCCAAAAATATAGTAAAACAGTAAAAAGGGGATGTGATTACTCACTAGCATAAAATGTTCAATAAGTTCATAAAACATAGTTAGTTTAGTTCAAGTATAAATCATGCATTCCACCCCAAAACAATTTAAAGCATTTAAAAAGGGGAGTCTGTGAATACTCACTTGATGAACAGATGTGACGACAAAAGTGGTTACACCGAAATGTAGCGGGAATCTCGAAACTGACCTATTATGAATGATATGATATGCAATGAGTTGCAATGTAATGTTATGCATGCATTTCGTATGTTATTTATACCATTTGCGAGTTTTGAAAATATTACTTATCGTCGAAAAATACTCGTTTGACGTCTTGACCAATCAAAAATCACTTTACAAGTATTTACGTCAAAATGTCATCCTACAATGGTTTTATAATGATTTATAGTGAAATTATAACTTTTCGTCGTAAACAATGTCGCGGAATCTTTCATGAAAGTGATAAAAATAGCTCCGAAAAACTAGTCGTAAAATGGTGTACGTCGAGCGTTAGAGAACGAATTCGACGGTTTTGGAAAGTTTGTATCGAAATCTAGAAGTTTCAGTTCAGAAGTTTTCGTCATAAAGGTCTCGAACATAAAGATAATAGAGGTTAGATATGGTGATTTTAGTTACCGTAACACTTATCTCGTAAAAATAATATAGTTTTTCTAAAAATAATAGTTACGGCAATTTTATGAAAACGTGTATATCTTAGTCGTTTCAAATCCGTTTTCTACGTATTATACGTCCTTAGCTTCGTATCAAAGTATACTAATATATTTTTGATAAGTCGAAATAATTTGTAAAGCTTAGGACTCGTTTTTGACTCGTACAAAACTAAAATAGGTTGCTGAAATTTCAGAAAATATATATTTCGTCGTCAAACTTGAAAAATTCATAACTTCTTCGTTATAACTCCGTTTTAATCCGTTCAAGCGGCCACGGATTCGTTTTAAAGTATATTTTCTAAATATCAAGGCCAAAAATTTGTGCCCACTGTCGGATTTTCCAGAAAAACAAAATAAGGACAGAACACTTTATATACTTGTCGAAAATAGTTTTTCTCGTACTAAACCTATTCCAATCCCTTCAAATCAACTCCAAAACTATTCTAATCCTACCATACACCTTCTTAGGGTGTCATGGGTTCTTAAACATCATCAAGACCAACATATACCAAAGGGATAATTATAGGATGACCTTATATATATATATATCTAAAAATCATGTAAAAATGGTATAAACAACACAAGTCTTGCATGTTTGCTCCAAAAATGAAAAGATAAATATGAGATGATAAGGAAACATGAAAAATGAAAGAAACATGCTTACAAGTATTATGATGAGGTGCAAAGAACCAAGGTTAGCCTAAACACTCTAGGTTTTTATTTCAAAACCTTATAAAAAGTGTTATCTAGATTGTTTATTAACTTGATCTTGCAAAATTTGATGATCCCTTGTTAAAAAAAAACCTTGAAGGCCGGTTATGGAAGGAAAGAAAACAAAGAGAGGAAACTTTCTAACACATGAAGAATTATTGTGATGAATGAAGTAAATGAGTTGAAATTCTTACATGGAGTGTATGTACATACAATCAAGGAAAAAGTCACCAACAATAAATGCATACTCTCCCCCTAGAACCGGTTTTGGGGGAGATATGTCCTAAAATATCTTTTTTTTTTTTTTTTTTATAAATGTGTAAGTAAATGTTATAAATGTAGGAAAATGTAACTTGTACAAAAGATGTGAAGTTAAAGTCATATGGGTTAAAATAAGTTTTTGGGGATCAAAGTAAAGTATAATGAGATCATAAAAATTATAAAAATACCTTCCTTGTAAAATTTGAGTAATAAAATAATTATCGTATAGTTTTTAAGAAAAGCGTCGTAATAATATAACTTTAACGATTTATATACCAAATAAATTTAAAACACTAGGTAAACTCAAAATATCATTTTTATAAACTAAATGTAAGTATAAAAATATGTCGGGATCATTTTTGGAAGTATCGGATTAAATATTCAAAATAATAACTCACGCGTTTAATGTGAAATGTAAAGTCATGAATGAATCGTTATAAAATGATGAATATGGAGTATGAGAAATGACCGGAAAATGAGAATTGTGACATTCTTCCCATGTCAGCGGAATCACGTCCTCGTGATTCGATTAATGATACTATGGTCCGAACCTCGACAAGAGTTCTAAAAGTTCATGCTCGTACGAATAGTATAAATGATCATATCAATGCCCATGCGTACAGGTTCCCCATTCAACTAAGTACGTGCCCGTGATTAGATTTAATAGGGTAAACTTACCCAATATCGAACGTAGCTCTCAAAAAACCTTTAGGTTGTCGATTATAATCTAATCTCACAACTCATCAAACAAGAACTGTCATGAGATTAAACTAAACCGACTTGAGTAAACTTGTCTCTTAGCTTGATTTTCGCAACTCATCAAACAAGAACTGTCACTAGATCAAGCTAGGAAACAAGTTGTTAGAAAGGTAGGATTCCACATCCTTGAATGAAGTCTTTTGAAAGATTCGCTCGATATTCGATTTGCTTACACAATCAAATCAAATCAACAAAATATATAACAACTAAGGTCGATATCAATAGGTCTCAAGTTAATCAAGGTCGTGAACGTGGTAAAGATTGGAAAGAAGTTATGCACTCAAAATCATGTCGTACAGAAATAAGGTAGTTGTTCGAAAGAATGTACCCGTTAAGCGTTGCGGGCTTCCTTGGTGCCCAGATAGAATGCTCGACCACGTGCGGGGGAAACATCAATGTTCTGATCTTGTGGGCCTTCTATTGCCAACGCCAGGTTTGGACGATTACCTCCTGAGCGTGTGTTTCTTGCAGCCATGATCTTTCAGTGGACCAAAACATCGGGTTGAGTAAACGACATTCGAACGAAGTCGAGATGAGGTGCAGAACGGTGGTAATGTGTTATAGTGATCGAAACATGACAGGAACCGAGACATGCTATGTCTAACAAGTCGAAAGATGGAAAAGAGAAGATATGAACAAGGTACGGTAATGTAGACGTGAACGTAAAACATGCTATGCATACCCACCCGACCAATGCAACTTCAGGTGACCAGACTCAAAAGACTCGACTAAACATGATTTAAAACTACCACTCTTATCATTGCATGGTTCTTCATAAATTAGACATAGTTGATCAGGCTATGTATAATTTATGATTAACGATGCAACGATAGGACTAGATGACAAGGATGATGTTCAATGTTTAATAAAATAAAATAAAATTATTATTATTATTATTATTATTATTATTTTTTTTTCCGGTTATAGCTGTGATTTTTATTTTTGAAAAAAAAATCGGCATTCTCTATAACCTTTGGCTCTGGTACCAATCTGTCACACCCTCGCCGGAGGCGGAAACACGAGGTGTAACGGAAGGGAACATAAGCACAAGATAATAGAACATACCAACATTAATATTTAAAAGAAATAGTACACCGTTACAATACCAGTTTAGCCGTCATCGGCAATTATATTACAAAGTTTAGATT
This sequence comes from Chrysanthemum makinoi, assembly GCA_910596185.1. Lineage (NCBI taxonomy): Eukaryota > Viridiplantae > Streptophyta > Magnoliopsida > Asterales > Asteraceae > Chrysanthemum > Chrysanthemum makinoi. Next base: position 92,752,300 of record OU343225.1, read on the forward strand.
CCAAAATATTGAGTTTTATTACATAACGACTTGTAGCGACAAGTGATAACTTCTATATGCAAGACTTGATAAAAAAAAATCTTATCAACGATCACCTGAAATGCATGAGAGAAAAACGGGTCAACTATGAAAATAGTTGGTGAGTAAACACGTTTAGCGAAATAAGAAAACTCGTAAGAAATATTCAAAGATTTCGGTCAACGAAATATAGTTCCCAAAGCAAAGGCATTGTATATCCACTCAGTTCCAAGTTCCGCCCATACAAAACTTGCAACCTGTGTGTACACAACCCATTGCTCAAAAGATAGCGTAACAAGTGGTCAAGTATAAGTGGTCATAATAGTTCCCAAAGCAAAGGCATTGTATATCCACTCAGTTCCAAGTTCCGCCCATACAAAACTTGCAACCTGTGTGTACACAACCCATTGCACAAAATATAGCGTATCAAGTAGTCAAGTGTAAGCGGTCATAATAGTTCCCAAAGCAAAGGCATTGAATATCCACTCAGTTCCAGTTCGCCCATACAAACTTGCAACCTTGTGTGTACACAACCCATTGCACAAAATATAGCGTATCAAGTATATAATAGTTTAGAGATGATCCGAACATGGGAGACTTTGCACTGCTCCAACAAGGGAGACTCCTTTGTCATTCGACCACCTAGGCGAGAATTATTGAGAACACTCCACCATTAAGGCGAGAATTATTGAGAACACTCCACCATTAAGGCGAGAATTATTGAGAACACTCCACCGACAAGGCGAGAATTATTGAGAACACTCCACCATTAAGGCGAGAATTATTGAGAACACTCCACCGACAAGGCGAGAATTATAGTGATGCTCCGAACAAGGGAGACTTTAGGTCAAGGTCATAACACGTACGGTTCAATAAGTTCAAACAAGTCATAAGTTCGTAATTAAGTCCAAGAGTCTAAGTCAAGTTCAAAAGTTCAAGTCTAAAGAGTTCATAGAAGTAATAATCAATTTAGTTCAAATATGATTCATGCATTTCGCCCCAAAAATATAGTAAAACAGTAAAAAGGGGATGTGATTACTCACTAGCATAAAATGTTCAATAAGTTCATAAAACATAGTTAGTTTAGTTCAAGTATAAATCATGCATTCCACCCCAAAACAATTTAAAGCATTTAAAAAGGGGAGTCTGTGAATACTCACTTGATGAATAGATGCGACGACAAAAGTGGTTACACCGAAATGTAGCGGGAATCTCGAAACTGACCTATTATGAATGATATGATATGCAATGAGTTGCAATGTAATATTATGCATGCATTTCGTATGTTATTTATACCATTTGCGAGTTTTGAAAATATTACTTATCGTCGAAAAATACTCGTTTGACGTCTTGACCAATCAAAAATCACTTTACAAGTATTTACGTCAAAATGTCATCCTACAATGGTTTTATAATGATTTATAGTGAAATTATCACTTTTCGTCGTAAAACAATGTCGTCGGAATCTTTCATGAAAGTGATAAAAATAGCTCCGAAAAACTAGTCGTAAAATGGTGTACGTCGAGCGTTAGAGAACGAATTCGACGGTTTTGGAAAGTTTGTATCGAAATCTAGAAGTTTCAGTTCAGAAGTTTTCGTCATAAAGGTCTCGAACATAAAGATAATAGAGGTTAAATATGGTGATTTTAGTTACCGTAACACTTATCTCGTAAAAATAATATAGTTTTTCTAAAAATAATAGTTACGGCAATTTTATGAAAACGTGTATATCTTAGTCGTTTCAAATCCGTTTTCTACGTATTATACGTCCTTAGCTTCGTATCAAAGTATACTAATATATTTTTGATAAGTCGAAATAATTTGTAAAGCTTAGGACTCGTTTTTGACTCGTACAAAACTAAAATAGGTTGCTGAAATTTCAGAAAATATATATTTCGTCGTCAAACTTGAAAAATTCATAACTTCTTCGTTATAACTCCGTTTTAATCCGTTCAAGCGGCCACGGATTCGTTTTAAAGTATATTTTCTAAATATCAAGGCCAAAAATTTGTGCCCACTGTCGGATTTTCCAGAAAAACAAAATAAGGACAGAACACTTTATATACTTGTCGAAAATAGTTTTTCTCGTACTAAACCTATTCCAATCCCTTCAAATCAACTCCAAAACTATTCTAATCCTACCATACACCTTCTTAGGGTGTCATGGGTTCTTAAACATCATCAAGACCAACATATACCAAAGGGATAATTATAGGATGACCTTATATATATATATATATCTAAAAATCATGTAAAAATGGTATAAACAACACAAGTCTTGCATGTTTGCTCCAAAAATGAAAAGATAAATATGAGATGATAAGGAAACATGAAAAATGAAAGAAACATGCTTACAAGTATTATGATGAGGTGCAAAGAACCAAGGTTAGCCTAAACACTCTAGGTTTTTATTTCAAAACCTTATAAAAAGTGTTATCTAGATTGTTTATTAACTTGATCTTGCAAAATTTGATGATCCCTTGTTAAAAAAAAACCTTGAAGGCCGGTTATGGAAGGAAAGAAAACAAAGAGAGGAAACTTTCTAACACATGAAGAATTATTGTGATGAATGAAGTAAATGAGTTGAAATTCTTACATGGAGTGTATGTACATACAATCAAGGAAAAAGTCACCAACAATAAATGCATACTCTCCCCCTAGAACCGGTTTTGGGGGAGATATGTCCACAAAATATCTTTTTTTTTTTTTTATAAATGTGTAAGTAAATGTTATAAATGTAGGAAAATGTAACTTGTACAAAAGATGTAAAGTTAAAGTCATATGGGTTAAAATAAGTTTTTGGGGATCAAAGTAAAGTATAATGAGATCATAAAAATTATAAAAATACATTCCTTGTAAAATTTGAGTAATAAAATAATTATCATATAGTTTTTAAGAAAAGCGTCGTAATAATATAACTTTAACAATTTATATACCAAATAAATTTAAAACACTAGGTAAACTCAAAATATCATTTTTATAAACTAAATGTAAGTATAAAAATATGTCGGGATCATTTTTGGAAGTATCGGATTAAATATTCAAAATAATAACTCACGCGTTTAATGTGAAATGTAAAGTCATGAATGAATCGTTATAAAATGATGAATATGGAGTATGAGAAATGACCGGAAAATGAGAATTGTGACAGAAACCACTGATGGTGTATTCTCGAAACCACTGATGGTGTATTCTCGAAACCACTGATAGTTTATTCTCGAAACCACTGATAGTGTTTTCTGAAACCACTTCTAGTGTTTTTCTGAAACCACTTCTAGTATTTTTCTCGAAACCACTTCTAGTGTTTTTCTGAAACCACTTCTAGTGTTTTTCTCGATACCACTCCTAGTGTTTTCTCGAAACCACTGCTAGTGTTATCTCAATTCCACTGCTGGTGTTTCTTGCATTATTCGTTTCTCCTGTTGAGGTTTTGGAATTGAGGGGAAGCTGTACATATTTTTGGTACAGAAATTTTTGGTGACACACACATGGGATTTTGGTTCTCACACACAAGAAGATTGGTATTTGTTCTTAAAAGGTTTAAAAAGCTCGTTTTGGAGATTTATTGAATAGGTGATTACGAAGATGATTGATCATAACCTATTTGATATTGTAGTTGAGTAACACATATTTGTGCTCTTATCATATATTAAAGTGGGTGTTACACTTTGGAGATAACTTGTTCGTGCTTAAAGGATGTTGACGAAGACTTGCAAAATCAAGTTTTCATAGGTCAAGGGGTGGATGGATGAAGACCTAGTTAACTATCACTTAAAGGAGTTACATTGTAGCGCTCAGTGTCTCATTGAAGATGAGGATTTTGTCAAGAGATTGCGGTCTACTTATATGGTGTTAGTATAAGTTTGAAGTCACGTGGATAAACAAGACATAAGACACAAGATTGGGTTATTTTACTTCTTTATCAAGTTTGTTATATTTGGTTTTCTTCACAAGTGATCATTACATAGAGCTTATTGAAGAATCATTTTCATGCATCACTCAAGAGGAAGTTTCTACTGCTTATATTCTCTATTTGTTGATAACAAAAAGGAGAAGAAATATTGGAGTAGCATGGCATGGATTAAGCGGAAGACAAGGAAGACAAGATTTGTTTCATTCAAAGAGATGTTTACATCTCAACTTCTGCTACTTCGTCTAGGGAAGTTCGTACACGACTTTGTTTGTTTTGTCATCATCAAATAGGGGAAGATTGTTGGGTTTTAGGTTCGTTGGATTTGATGAGACAAAATAAATACAAGAATGAAATAAAGGGACTTAAAGTGAAAGAGATGAAACCTACAAAAAGATGGAAGGACTTGCTTGCAAAAGAAGATTTATTATTTAGTCCTTCGTAGTATTTTGTAAACCCTAATCCTCTAGTATATAAAGAGGACATGGGGTGTAAGTTTTATATATTAAGTCTTCCATAATGTAGTCTAAAGGTGTGTGTGTTTGTAACCTAGACGTGTTTCTATAAACGTCTAGGGTTAGAGTTTGTTTGGTTTAGCCTCAAGGATCTTTGATCCCTGTTACAAGTTTAGTGTAACCGTATTATTCCGATCAAATAATATTTGAGGCTTGGAATGATTATAATAAAAAACCTTGTTCAATAATAAAGTATCGATTCGTTTATTCTGTTGTGCATGTAATAGTCTTTGTTATTGTTAATCCCTAGCGCTCTAAACGATCCATGGAGTCTATCAAACTCCACAATTGGTATCAGAGCTTGGGGAGCTCGTTACCTAGGGATTCGCAAGGTTTTATTGGTCGAAGAATGGCGAAAAGAAGAAAAACTACGAATCTGAAAATTCTCGTATTTTTCTGCAGTACAGTTTTAAAAACGCGATAACTTTTTCGTTAACCGTTGGATCGTAACAAAATTTTCGGTGGACGTTCTCTATATATTCATCTAACTTTTCACCTGAGGGATTCTCGATCTGAGCTCTCAATCAAAAGTTATTCGTTGTCGAAGTTGGCTGCAGAAACAGGTTTAACAATTCGAATTTTTAGGTTTTCATGCATATTCAACTTCTTGAATTTGTGTTACTTTTTCTAATTCTTGATGGAGGTTGTTTATACATTGTGTGGTGTTTATGATTCATGGTTAGAAGCAGCTTTCCTAGTGTTTTTACGAAACCAATTCTAGTGTTTTCTGAAACCACTGATAGTGTATTCTCGAAACCACTGATAGTGTATTCTCGAAACCACTGATGGTGTATTCTCGAAACCACTGATGGTGTATTCTCGAAACCACTGATGGTGTATTCTCGAAACCACTGATAGTGTATTCTCGAAACCACTTATAGTGTTTTCTGAAACCACTTCTAGTGTTTTTCTGAAACCACTTCTAGCGTTTTTCTCGAAACCACTTCTAGTGTTTTTCTGAAACCACTTCTAGTGTTTTTCTCGAAACCACTCCTAGTGTTTTCTCAAAACCACTGCTAGTGTTATCTCAATTCCACTGCTGGTGTTTCTTGCATTATTCGTTTCTCCTGTTGAGGTTTTGGAATTGAGGGGAAGCTGTACATGTTTTTGGTACTGAAATTTTTGGTGACACACACATGGGATTTTGGTTCTCACACACAAGAAGATTGGTATTTGTTCTTAAAAGGTTTAAAAAGCTCGTTTTGGAGATTTATTGAATAGGTGATTACGAAGATGATTGATCATAACCTATTTGATATTGTAGTTGAGTAACACAGATTTGTGCTCTTATCATATATTAAAGTGGGTGTTACACTTTGGAGATAACTTGTTCGTGCTTAAAGGATGTTGACGAAGACTTGCAAAATCTAGTTTTCATAGGTCAAGGGGTGGATGGATGAAGACCTAGTTAACTATCACTTAAAGGAGTTACATTGTAGCGCTCAGTGTCTCATTGAAGATGAGGATTTTGTCAAGAGATTGCGGTCTACTTATATGGTGTTAGTATAAGTTTGGAGTCACGTGGATAAACAAGACATAAGACACAAGATTGGGTTATTCTACTTCTTTATCAAGTTTGTTATATTTGGTTTTCTTCACAAGTGATCATTACATAGAGCTTACTGAAGAATCATTTTCATGCATCACTCAAGAGGAAGTTTCTACTGCTTATATTCTCTATTTGTTGATAACAAAAAGGGGAAGAAATATTGGAGTAGCATGGCATGGATTAAGGGGAAGACAAGGAAGACAAGATTTGTTTCATTCAAAGAGATGTTTACATCTCAACTTCTGCTACTTCGTCTAGGGAAGTTCGTACACGACTTTGTTTGTTTTGTCATCATCAAATAGGGGAAGATTGTTGGGTTTTAGGTTCCTTGGATTTGATGAGACAAAATAAATACAAGAATGAAACAAAGGGACTTAAAGTGAAAGAGATGAAACCTACAAAAAGATGGAAGGAATTGCTTGCAAAAGAAGATTTATTATTTAGTCCTTCGTAGTATTTTGTAAACCCTATTCCTCTAGTATATAAAGAGGACATGGGGTGTAGGTTTTATATATTAAGTCTTCCATAATGTAGTCTAAAGGTGTGTGTGTTTGTAACCTAGACGTGTTTCTATAAACGTCTAGTGTTAGAGTTTGTTTGGTTTAGCCTCAAGGATCTTTGATCCCTGTTACAAGTTTAGTGTAACCGTATTATTCCGATCAAATAATATTTGAGGCTTGGAATGATTATAATGAAAAACCTTGTTCAATAATAAAGTATCGATTTGTTTATTCTGTTGTGCATGTAATAGTCTTTGTTATTGTTAATCCCTAGCGCTCTAAACGATCCATGGAGTCTATCAAACTCCAGAATTGGTATCAGAGCTTGGGGAGCTCGTTACCTAGGGATTCGCAAGGTTTTATTGGTTGAAGAATGGCGAAAAGAAGAAAAACTACGAATCTGAAAATTCTCGTATTTTTCTGCAGTACAGTTTTAAAAACGCGATAACTTTTTCGTTAACCGTTGGATCGTAACAAAATTTTCGGTGGACGTTCTCTATATATTCATCTAACTTTTCACCTGAGGGATTCTCGATCTGAGGTCTCAATCAAAAGTTATTCTGTGTCGAAGTTGGCTGCAGAAACAGGTTTAACAATTCGAATTTTTAGGTTTTCATGCATATTCAACTTCTTGAACTTGTGTTACTTGTTCTAATTCTTGATGGAGGTTGTTTATACATTGTGTGGTGTTTATGATTCATGGTTAGAAGCAGCTTTCCTAGTGTTTTTACGAAACCGATTCTAGTGTTTTCTGAAACCACTGATAGTGTATTCTCGAAACCACTGATAGTGTATTCTCGAAACCACTGATGGTGTCTTATCGAAACCACTGATGGTGTATTCTCGAAACCACTGATAGTGTATTCTCGAAACCACAGATAGTGTTTTCTGAAACCACTTCTAGTGTTTTTCTGAAACCACTTCTAGTGTTTTTCTCGAAACCATTTCTAGTGTTTTTCTGAAACCACTTCTAGTGTTTTTCTCGAAACCACTCCTAGTATTTTCTCGAAACCACTGCTAGTGTTATCTCAATTTCACTGCTGGTGTTTCTTGCATTATTCGTTTCTGCTGTTGAGGTTTTGGAATTGAGGGGAAGCTGTACATGTTTTTGGTACTGAAATTTTTGGTGACACACACATGGGATTTTGGTTCTCACACACAAGAAGATTGGTATTTGTTCTTAAAAGGTTTAAAAAGCTCGTTTTGGAGATTTATTGAATAGGTGATTACGAAGATGATTGATCATAACCTATTTGATATTGTAGTTGAGTAACACAGATTTGTGCTCTTATCATATATTATAGTGGGTGTTACACTTTGGAGATAACTTGTTCGTGCTTAAAGGATGTTGACGAAGACTTGCAAAATCTAGTTTTCATAGGTCAAGGGGTGGATGGATGAAGACCCAGTTAACTATCACTTAAAGGAGTTACATTGTAGCGCTCAGTGTCTCATTGAAGATGAGGATTTTGTCAAGAGATTGCGGTCTACTTATATGGTGTTAGTATAAGTTTGAAGTCACGTGGATAAACAAGACATAAGACACAAGATTGGGTTATTCTACTTCTTTATCAAGTTTGTTATATTTGGTTTTCTTCACAAGTGATCATTACATAGAGCTTACTGAAGAATCATTTTCATGCATCACTCAAGAGGAAGTTTCTACTGCTTATATTCTCTATTTGTTGATAACAAAAAGGGGAAGAAATATTGGAGTAGCATGGCATGGATTAAGTGGAAGACAAGGAAGACAAGATTTGTTTCATTCAAAGAGATGTTTACATCTTAACTTCTGCTACTTCGTCTAGGGAAGTTCGTACACGACTTTGTTTGTTTTGTCATCATCAAATAGGGGAAGATTGTTGGGTTTTAGGTTCCTTGGATTTGATGAGACAAAATAAATACAAGAATGAAACAAAGGGACTTAAAGTGAAAGAGATGAAACCTACAAAAAGATGGAAGGACTTGCTTGCAAAAGAAGATTTATTATTTAGTCCTTCGTAGTATTTTGTAAACCCTAATCCTCTAGTATATAAAGAGGACATGGGGTGTAGGTTTTATATATTAAGTCTTCCATAATGTAGTCTAAAGGTGTGTGTGTTTGTAACCTAGACGTGTTTCTATAAACGTCTAGGGTTAGAGTTTGTTTGGTTTAGCCTCAAGGATCTTTGATCCCTGTTACAAGTTTAGTGTAACCGTATTATTCCGATCAAATAATATTTAAGGCTTGGAATGATTATAATGAAAAACCTTGTTCAATAATAAAGTATCGATTTGTTTATTCCGCTGTGCATGTAATAGTCTTTGTTATTGTTAATCCCTAGCGCTCTAAACGATCCATGGAGTCTATCAAACTCAACATGGCTGCTTCAATCAAAGTTCTGTTCATTTTTTCTGCAACACCATTATGTTGTGGAGTTCTAGCAATACTGAACTCCCTCTTGATTCCTTTCTTAGCACAAAACTCATGCATAAGCTTGTTCTTGAATTCAGTCCCATTATCACATCTAATACCTCTTACCTTGAGTCTCAATTGGTTTTCAAAGGCTATTATGAGATCATGAATAGCATCAAAAGTATCATATTTAAATCCTAAGAAAAATACCCAACTAAATCTACTACAATCATCTGTCACAACCAGACAGTACTTCTTTTTGTTGAGACTTGCAACAGAAATAGGTCCAAACAAATCCATGTGCAGCAACTCCAAAGGTTCTCTAATAGTTCTTTCTTCAAGCTTCTTGCATGAAGCTTTGTGTTGTTTACCCTTTATTGCACGCCAAACATGAGTGATCATTCTTGTAAGTCTTGGAAGGTAAACCTCTAACTAAATTTCCTTTGACCAATTTGTTGATATTCTTGAAATTTACATGGCCCAATCTTTTATGCTACTGATGTGCTTCTTCAAGTGTTGCCTTTGCTACTAAACATGTTGCTCTTCCAGAAGAGTGAAGACTCTTCATTTCCAGACTGTACATATCATTGGTTCTTGGTACTCTCAGTATGACCAAGTTATCATCAACAAGCTTAAATTCAGGGGAAAGGATGAGAGATTCCGTGTCAGTGAATAAAACATGGTGTTTCTTATCACAAATATGAGAGACAGACAAAAGGTTGAATTTGAGCTCCTTCACATATCTAACATTCTCAAACTCTATGCTCCCTGCCTTAATAGTTCCTTTGCCTGAAATTCTTCCTCCACTAGCATCATTCCTAAATGCAACTCTTCCTCCACAATAAGATCTAAAATCTGAAAGAATATCTTTGTCTCCTGTCATGCTTCCAGAGCAACCACTATCCACAATTAAATGATGTTTAAGCTCCTCTTAGGTTGCCACTGCACAAAGATAAAAGAGTTAGTGTCTTTTAGGAACCCAAGCCATTACTGACTTGTGTTCCCCTTGTGGAGTAACATACTCAAATTCTTTGAGTATGTAATCTTCACAGTTTTTGTAGACAGAATCAAGAAATATCTTTTGTGGTGGTTCTTCAGCAAAACTCTCTTTTTCAACAAAAATATCTTTTTCCTTTTTAACAAAGTCATCTTTAACAAAAATCTCTGTTTCACTTTCACTTGCTGAAAGTACTGTTTGTTCCCCATAAGTACTTTCCTTCTTAACCCAACATTTTTTAACTTCTGGTGTAGATTCCCTTGATCTAGCTACTGTCTTTGAGTTGTAACGCCTTCTAGATTGATAGTAATTAGATCTCCTAGGGTTCCTATTCCAAAAAGTGTTTGGTGAAAATTGAGCAGTACTTTGAGAAGGTACTGGGTTTGGCTTAATAATACCTTGAAAAGTGTTTGAAGGTACTGGGGGTTTTGAAAAAGTCTTCTCTGGTGAGGGTACCTATAGTCTTGTGAGAAGTTGCTATGGTTAACCCTATGTGAGTGATTCCAGACTGGTTTATTCTCCCTAGGCCTTTGGTTGGTAGATCTGGTTTTTGGGAACTTGCTTAGATATTCTGAGTGTAAGTCATAGTTCTTAATCAAATGATCAGGACTATAACAAACAAAACACAATTTTTGACCTGTAATCCCAAAATTACTTCTTCTATGTGTATGACCAAACCTATCCTATCTTTTTGGTGAATGATGAAAACTGTTTTGACCAAAATTATCCCAAAAAGGCTTAGCAGTATTTTGAAAAGGTTTTCTTAAAGGTACTGCTGAACTTGTAGCAGTACTTTGAGTTGAAGGTACTGCTTGGATTTTAACATCATCTACCTTAGGTGTCTCAGCTGTTTCTTTTGAGGTTTCAGACTTATATTGACCAAAACTATAGATTGTCTACTCCGAAACGAGAAACATCTGCCCTAAGTGGTTGAAAACTACCAGTGGGATGAGGGATTGCATGATAACATGTGTCTTTCTTATATTCAGGAGGTGATTGACTAATTGAGTCCTCATTACTGGATGTGTCTACATAGTTAATGAGTTCATCATCACTAGTTGTTAAATCCTCAAAATCACATTCATCCTGATCACTAGGTGGGTTTTCTATGCTATTAAAGTCCATACCAAAATCTAGACCAGTTCTAATGTAAGCTCTTCTCTGTTTTTCTACATAACTAACATGAGAAAGTCCAGATTGTCCCCAAGTAGCAAACTTGTCTACCAATTCATCCATTTCTTTAGTCATTTTTTCTATTTCAGCAATCTTACATCCTAGCTTCCATTCACTTAATTTTAACTGGTAATCATGTTGTTCATACTTTTTTGCCCAAGCCATTTCATTATTTTCATGTGTTATCATTTTGGCTTCCATAGATTCTAAAGTAATTTGATAGCCAGCTACCTCAGACCTAGCCCTATTATATTTATCTGTTTCAGTTACATAATCAGTAAGCACCTTTTGATAAAAATCATGACACTTAGAACATACCTCAAAGATAGGGGGTGAAATTGGTGAAGTGGCTACCATTGCAAGCAGAACAGGTTCATCTTCACTCTCCATGCTCCAATCAAAGCTTCCTAGACCATCTCTGGATTCCAAAGCAGCATGTCCAGGTTCCTCATCAAAGGTTGTGTTCCAATCAAACTCTACTACTGAGTCTTCCACTGCTATCATACAATAGGTTACTGGTTCATCATCAAACTCAGCATTCTAGTCAACCTCTGATAGATTCTCTTGAGCAACCAAAGCTTTTGTTTCTATAATAGGAATTTCCTTTAGTTCAAGCTTAGGTTTCTCAGTCATCCTGTTTGCCTGATATTTAGCAAACTTGCATTCCTTTGCAAAGTGTCCAGTTCTTTGACAATTAAAACATTCAATCTTAGACTTGTCAAAAGTGATACCCTGTTTTGGTTTGAAGTCGATACCTCTGCCTGTCTTCTTCATGAACTTCTTGATCCTAGCTATGATCATAGCAACTTGCCATCTGATATCAATTTCTTCAAGAGCATCTTCTTTAATTTGTGACAAATCCTCTTCATAAGTAACTGGTAAAGTGGCTTGCTGAGCAAAGAATGAGCAAACAACTTCATCAGAATGGATGGTGTTTTTTGGTGTAACTTGTTGAGCAAAGGTGGGGGTAGAATAGGCAATAGTACTTTGAGCAGCAGTACTTTGAGTGGGAGAAGCAGTACTTTTAGTGGAAGTACCGCCTCTCTTTTCAGATGATACAAATGCAATACTGTGAGATTTTGAACTTGCTTGTCCATTCATCTCATGCTCATACACCTTCAAGTGATTGTAGAGATCATCAAAGTCCATAACATCCAAACTAGGTTGTCCTCTGATCATAGTAGAAATCACATGCCATGTCGATGGCAAACTCCTTAAGAACTTCAGATTGGCATCTTCAATAGATACCTTTTCCTTGTATAACTCTAGCATGCTGAGGAGATTTTGAAATCTGTCATAGGAAGCATCAAGACCCTCTCTTTCACCAACAGTGAAAGTTTCAAACTGTTGCTTCAACAGATTTCTGTGCATCTTCTTGGAAGCATCATTACCTCCAAACCTTGTCTTGAGAGCAGCCCTTAATTGTTTAGCATCCTTAGCATCATGAAACTTGAGTAGGTAACCATCAGGTATAGCAGACAATAGGATGTTGAGAGCCTTCTCTTGATTTCTTATTGTAGCAACAGGAAAAACGGCCTTAGGTGGTTTAGGTTGTCCAGGAATTTCTATAGGATCTGCAACAACTTCATTACCATTGACAATTACATTCCACAGTGCATGGTCTGTAATAGCAATGTACTGCCTCATCTTCATACTCCATAGTTCATATTCTCCCTTCTTGATAACAGGTATTCTGAGTGAGGTGATGGATGGTGGTGGTGCAGCTTCAGTCGACATCTTTAGGGTTTGTTGTTAACTAGGTTTTTAAGGGTTTCTTCTTAGTCAGAGTTTCCATACAAGATCTGATACCACTTGTTGGATCGATGTACTCTAACCAAACTAACTAATATAGCTTGTTAAGGGTTTAATAACCTCGGATAAATCCTAATTTATTAACAATGAAACACTGAACAATCTCTATTAAGTATGCGGAATTTACTTAACAAAGCTAAGAAGAATTAACTTTAACTTCAACAATTATATTAATACTTAGAACCTGCTTGTTATACAGATTCTTTAACATCTCTAATACTCTAATATCGTATTCTCTAAAAGCTCTAATAATGCACGTACGTTATCTTATGCCAATCTCGGAATCCTTTTATAGACTTAAGGATAACCCTAGTCGATTTACAATTACAAACCTTGTACGACAAGAAATACTACACTAAACTTAGAACATTCTAGAATTACAAGATAATCCTTAACGATTTTACATATCAGTCCTTTAAGCATGCAGTACTTTGATGATACGAGCAGTACTTTGACTTTATATTTTAGCAGTACTTTGACTTCTTCAGTACTTTAATACTTCAGCACTTTAACTTTATATATCCCAACATTACCTGCAAAAATCTTATATACAAACAAAAAGAGTTTTATTAAGATGTGGCACCCCCCCCCCCCACACTTAAGTTCAACCAAATGTTTAAACTTTGGGGCGTGACCATAAGAAATCAAATATGAAACACATGGGTTGCCTCCTGAGAAGCGCTTGTTTTATTAACGAGTCATCAGCCTGACTCAAAGTTTCCCGAATTCACTTAGCTGCAGTTGCAGCTTTGAATTTCTTTAAAAGTTCGGGGATATACATGGATTCTTCACCAGTCACATCAATATCTCTCCAAATGAATTTAGTGGATTGTTTCCAAGGGACACTTTATGCGATTCCTTCTGGAAGAGGTGCTATGAATGTGAATGTTTCGAATTCATCTTTAGGCAAAATTGCCTCAATTGAAATTTCATTCAATTGCCCCTTATCGTAGTATAATTTGATTCGGTTCCCATTAACAATAAAACTCCGAACGTGTTTGTCATAGTACGACATAACCAGATGGATATCCATGTTTAACGATATACGGTCCAAACCATTTCGGTTGCAACTTGGGAGCTTTGAATTTGAATTTCATGTTGAAAAGTAGAACTTAATCTTCGGCTTTGAATTCTTTTTGAATTCGCAACTTTTTGTCATGATAAGCTTTGGTTCTAGCTTTGTACAGTTTGGAATTCTCATAAGCTTGGTGTCTCAATTCGACGAGTTCATGCAATTGCAAAAATCTCTATACTCCAGCTATTTTGAGATCGGTGTTACAGCTTCTAAGGGCCCAGTAAGCACATTGTTCAACTTCCAATGGCAAATGACAAGTTTTTCCATACAGGAGTCTGTAAGGAGTTGTGCCAATAGGAGTTTTATAAGCCGTACGAAATGCCCACATAGCATCGTCAAGTTTTTTCGACCACACTGAAGGATTATCCTTCACTATTTCTTTGAGTATTCTTTTCAGAGCTCTGTTGGTGTTTTCAACTTGGCCACTGGTTTGTGGGTGATAGGCTGTCGTAAAACGATGATGAACTCCATATCTTTTCATGGCTTTCTCTATTTTTTTGTTATAGAAATGAGTTTCACGATCGCTTATCAAAGCTTTGGGAATTCCATAACGAGCGAAATGCTTTTTCAGAAAATTAATGACAACATGAGCAACATTTGGTTGTAAAGCTTCGGCTTCTGCCCATTTGGACACATAATCGATACCAACGAGAATGTATTCGTATTTGTGGGATTTAGAAAATGGTCCCATGAAATCAATTCCCCAAATATCGAATATTTTACACACTTGAATGCTTGTTAATGGCATTTAGTCTTAGCGTGAAAGGTTAATGGACCTTTGGCAAGCGTCACAGTTTTGGAAAAGTGTGTGTCCCTCTTTGAATATTTTCAACCAATAGAATACAGCATCAAAAACTTATTTAGCAGTTGTGGAAGGACCATAATGTCCCCCAGTAGGGCCATGATGACATTCATCAAGAACTTTGCAGGTTTCGGAACCAGAAACACATCTTCAGATTATTCCATCAGGGCACATTTTTAAAAGATAATGATCTTCCTAATAATAGTGTTTAAGTTCTGAAAAGAATTTGCTCCGCAGAGCGTGAGTTAATCCTTTTCTAAGAATTCCTCTGACAAGATAGTTCGCAAAGTCAGCAAAACAAGGATCTTCATTTTCATCAATCGTCATGAGGGTTTCATCAGGGAAGTAATCATCGATTTCTTCTTCCTTTAACTCCTCTAGATCGGGATTTTCAAGGTGTGACAAATGATCAGTGGCTAGATTCTCTGCTCCTTTCTTATCTTTGATTTTGATGTCAAATTCTTGGAGTAGCAGAATCCATCAGATGAGACACGGTTTTGCATCTTGCTTGGTGAGCAGATATTTGAGTGCCAAATGATCAGTGAACACGACAATTTTTTAAAGCACGAGGTAAGATCGGAATTGGTCGAATGCGAAAACTACGGCCATTAATTATTTTTCTGTAACCGTGTAATTTTGTTGAACACCATTCAGCGTCTTGCTAGCAAAATATATAGGCCAAAAGTGTTTTCCTTAATGTTGGCCTAAAACAGCTCCAACAGCAAAATCGCTTGCATCACACATGAGCTCGAATGGCAGTGACCAATCAGGTGAAACCATGATGGGAGCACTGGTCAGTTGTGATTTCAACATTTTGAATGCTTTCATGCAATCTGCATGAGCTCGAATGAAAGTGACCAATCAGGTGAAATCTTTCTCAAGAAGTTTTGTCATAGGACGAGATATTTTTGAAAAATCATTGATAAAGCGGCGGTAAAAACCGGCATGTCCTAAAAAACTTCTATCGGCTTTAACGTTAGTTGGCGGTGGTAGTTTCGTGATAACATCGATTTTTGCTTTATCTACTTCCATGCCTGCACTGGAGATCTTGTGACCAAGAACAATTTCTTCAGTCACAATAAACTGACATTTCTCCCAGTTAAGGACAAGATGTGCAGCTTCACATCTTTCGAGCATTTTATCAAGATTGAAAAGACAAGCTTCGAATAAGTTTCCGAAAACTGAAAAGTCATCCAAGAAAACTTCCATGGAGGTTTCAAGCATGTCTTGGAATATGGCTATCATACACCTTTGAAAAGTTGCAGGTGCATTACAAAGACCAAAAGGCATAAGCCGTGCGTAAGTTCCAAAGGGGCAAGTAAAGGTGGTCTTTTCTTAATCATTCGGATCGACTGGAATTTGAAAATATCCTGAAAATCCATCGAGGAAACAAAATAATTTGTTCCCTGCTAGTCTTTCAAGCATTTGATCCTTGAAAGGAAGGGGAAAATGATTTTCCTGGTGGCTTTTTTTAATTTATGATAATCAATACAAACACGCCATCTAGTGACAGTTCCGTCGGAACTAGTTCATTCCGTTCGTTAGTCACAACCGTCATTCCTCCTTTCTTGGGAACACAGTGAACTGGACTTACCCAAGGACTGTCCTCGATGGGGTAAATGATACCAGCATCAAAAAGTTTGATGATTTCTTTTTTTACAACTTCTTTCATGTTGGGATTGATTCAACGTTGACGTTCCACAACTGGTTTAATCCCATCTTCGAAATTGAGTTTATGTTTGCAGAAATTGGGACTAATTCCTGGGATATCAGACGTTTTCCAAGCGAAAGCTCTTTTATGATTTTTGAGAATAGAAACCAAACTTTCTTTCTCCTTGTCCTCGAGTAATGAAGATATGACTACCGGAAGAAGTGAGTTTTCCTCCAGATAAGCATATTCAAGATGATCAGGGAGTGATTTTAGCAGGAGATCTGTTGGCGGTTCATGAAGAGAAGATTTTATTCTTATCTCGTCATCGAAAGTTATTTCTTCAAAATTGTCCTTGTGGAAAACTAGAAGGGGGGTTGAATAGTTTTGCCCATTTTAAGTTAGTTTCAAAAAATTTAGATTCGATATTATGTGAAATCGTATGGATGTAGAGAAAGTATAGATCTAATGATAAAGCAAGTAAATAAAGTAAATCAAGGGACAATAATGACACAACCGATTTATAGTGGTTCGGCTACAAGGACACCTTCCTTGCCCTACTCCACTCCCCGGGTCACCTACTCGCGAGTTCAAGCACTATGTCAACAAACTCCTTTAACTTGGCGGAGAAGCCTTCACAACATTGCTTACACCTTTTTCTGGTACAAAGCTAGATACCGAGTCCATAACACGGTCGACAAAACCAACACGACTATTACACAACAAATATGTGAAATATCGAATGCAAGATCTTCGCTACAGAAATCTTGCGGAGGAACAAATCAATCAAGGACCCCTTGCTTGGATGACTTGTAGAATGCTCGTGATCTCGCCTTAGAGAAGGACCTATATGAGAATCACTAAAGAAAGAAAGAAGGAAGTACTCTCTAGATCAAGTGATCTTTTGTTAGAAGAGAATGAGAGTATATGAGAGAATTAGTAAGAAGAGGGGTGAGTTAGAATGAAGAAATGGCTCTCTATTTATAGGCAAAACTTGCCACTGTTCCCCGGATCCCTCCCACAAGGGATCTGTCTAGTGTAAACCTAGGGATCCGTGGGACGCTCCTCTTTTCCCATGGGTTTTTTGGTTATGGGTCATGGGTCATGGGTTATGGGTTGGTCCATGGGTATTTCTTTAGATTCAATGTATCCAATGAGTAGATTGTATCTAGTCAAGTGGGTATGGGTCAATACCATGGGTTATGGATATGATCCATGGGTTGTGATTTTTACTCATCCTAATAAACTATTACAACAAATGATTAATTACAATATTTTTGTATAGATGGCTATATGTAAATGCTTTACAAAAATAACATGTATCCTTATAATTTTACTTAAGATAAAATTATATTTATTATCAACAAAACAAAAAGAGATCGCAAAATATTAATAAATGTTTTTACGGTTTATTTGTATTAACAATCTCCCCCTTTTTGTTGATGACAAAACATAATGTTATGATGAGTAAAACTTAAGAATATATGTATGTTTTGAAAGCCCCTAAGTTTTACTTCTTCTCCCCCTTTTTATCGAAACAAAAAGTGAACCCATCGGAGAAATAAAAGTGTGGAAAAATAGTCCACGTATCGCTTACTCCCCCTTGATGGTAGCTCCTCCTAATTTGGGGCGTCAAGTGAAGAAAAATAAAAATCCTACAAAGAAAGGTTAGTAATAACATGCATAAGTAATCTTGTGATTCACGAGAATCAAGATTGGGAGCCAAGGTATGTAAACAAGGCCTTGTAATAAAACAACAATATGTAGTGGTATTTATACCACATACATGTGAAAATAAGAACAAGACTTGTTCTTGAAAATGACTCAAAAGAAAAGTACTAAAAATAGAAAATAGTAATAATGATTCCGTCCATGCTTGCATAAGGTTATGGATGGATGTTTTGATGAGTAATGGTATTGATGCGATCAAGGATGAGGTTGAGTATGAATCGCATTTCTTCCCTAACTTCTATTGCAATTTCCCTAGTGGATTGGCAATGTTCACAATGTAAGTGATGTGGGTAACGAGTGTAGAAGTTTTCTGGGTTGTTTTGATTTGTGAGTTGTGGAAGATGTGGTGGAAAAATAGGAAAATACAGATCAAAGTCCAGAATGTTTGGAAGTGGTGGTGGAAAAGAACTCAGATGTTCTTGTAGTTTAATGGGAGCTAAGGGTGATGATGTTTCAAGGTTATTGAAAATTGTGTTTGGAGAAGTGGGAGGTGTCAAAAAGGCTATTTCTTTTTGTTTTGGATGTTAAGATCTTGTTCGAGTCTTAAGGAGTTCCAAAAGAGTAACTTTAGGTGGTGAGTTGATGGGTGATGAAGTAGGTATACTTGTTGGTGATGAAGGAGCTGCAAGAAAGGAAGCATTTTGTGGTGAGTTAGAGGTTGGTGATGATCCATTTGATGATGGTTTTGCTAAGCAACAAGGCCGGATGCTAATCCGTTCGGATATCCTAGATTTTGATTGTGGTATTTTGGAAGGTGGTAGGACAAAGGTTTGGATTTCTTGAAATGCATTGTTTGAATTGGATGATTCATCTAAGTTGGAAGGTCTTTTGGAAGACATGGTGGTGTTTGTTTGTGAGGATGGGGTGAATAGCAAACAATGTTTGGAATCCTACTTATAGAAAAAAAAATAAGCATTGCAATGAATGCTTGACCTAAAATATGGATTAAAATCTAATGATTGATATGAATTTAAGCCATGTGATCATGAGAACACAAGCATTAAAGATCATACTCCAAAAAAAAATGAGAAAAATGGATTTTTCATCCAAGGTGAGAAAAAATAGAAGATAAAACTAGCTTCTGTCTCACGGATCCCATGGATCCTTCCCTTGAGGGATTCGTCCAGCAATAAGGCTGGGATCCGTGGTACTGGTGATACTGGCAGGTCAAAATTTTCCTTTTGGAAACATTTGTGCCTAGTGTGTGCCTATATTCAAACTATTTGGAGTAGCGGTTATCTCGACTCCTAAAAAGAAAGGAAAAATAAACTAAAAGTGAGAGAGCATACTATTATGTGAGATAACCCGAGTGCTCCTAATTCATTGTTGCTTAAATGAACGTACCCGAAAACACATATTAGTTATGTGTTCTCTTTAACAATCAAAAGACATGAGATGCAATGAAAACGGGTTTTTACTTTGTATTAATAATGAAAAGCGATTTGTCCTAGATGTGAGAAATTGCTTTTGTGAAATTGATACAGGAAGAGGTATCATTTTAGAAAACATTTTGAAAAGATGTTTCTATGTTGTGAAACAAAAACGTTTTATTCTTTGAAAAGAAGATGTATATGTGATTACGTGTTTGCAACTTGTACTTATTTTGAAAGAAAATAAGAAAAAATATGAGTTATACATGAAAAACTTATCTTGGGTTTTGAAAATTCCCGTATTGTTTGTGAGTTGTGCGTGAAATAGAGATCCTAGACTCAGAAAGAAGAAGGCTAGTGTTTACATACCTTGTAGAGTAAAAAGTAAATTACGACAATTGTTCCAAGAGACCAAGACCAAGACGAAGTAGGTTGAATTGTTCCCGCTTCAACGGTTTGGTGAGGACGTCGGCTATGTTGTCTTCGGACGCTACCTTCTCAATAGAGATGTTCCCCTTTTGAACATTGTCTCTTAAGAAGTGATGACGAATCTCTATATGCTTTGTGCGAGAATGTAATATCGGATTCTTGCTTAACTCTATGGCACCCTTGTTGTCACATAGAATGGCTATGTCACTTAGATGAATGTCGTAGTCAACTAACGCTTGTTTCATCCATAGTGCTTGTTGGCATGCTTTGCCGGCTGATGCAGGTTTTACTAACCAGGTATTAATATTTATAATTCTCGTTATACCTATGGTCTACCCTAATGCACTAACGGGCAGTGTACCCGGTCGTGTGTAGTGTAGTATTCAGTAAAACCGAGGTCGTCCCAAGAGCTACGAGGATCGGAAATTAACTTAAGTCTATGTCACGATTTAAATTGATTTTAAGATAGAAATAATAAATTAACTAATAAGACAATAAAGCAGATAAAGGCAAGAGATGTGATCAATGAAGGAGAGTAGTGCTAACCTAGTTATTCCTCCTAGCTAGTAATGTCTACGTCTACTTACATCCAATTACTTCAGGTGGGGTCAAAGTCGAGAGGATAGCATTTGGTCAATTCGCCCTAACCTATCAGCAAAGATGCCACCACAGGAGAAGTCATGTGTCCCCTTATAAGTCGTGTTGTTCCTGGTCCCCTAAGCCAAGTTATTAAGTACCGCTACATGCTAGACTTATAATAGTGAGTGCCCGGCCGTTAGGAACTTAGACACTCACCCCCTAATTCTTAAGTTCATCCAAACGGTAGGTGATCAGTTGGTCAAATTACACAAGTAGAAAGGGTCATCAGTTGGTCATATCTTACCCTTCCCGTCTCAGTTCGCTCACCTAGGGTCAGTTGGTCATATCTTCTAGGCAATTGGCCTCTACCGTCATTCAAAACTACCGAACCAAGGGTGGCTATCAATAAACTATGCATGCATACGCTTAGAAATAATTGTACGAAAATAAAGTAAAAGTAAACAAAACAATTAAGGAATCATAACTAGGCCAGCACCAGGGTGCTTAGCCAAATATATAGTAAATCATACCAACAAAAATGAATAAATCATGAATTGAATTAAACATAATGTGTGATACAAATTACTTGATGTTGAACTAATAATGATGATGATTGCGAGTGAATTCTTCCTTCAAAACTTGCTTCGTACTGCTTGAAAATGCCCTGGAGTGGTGCCCTAATCGACCCCTAGGAGAGGGGTGAAGAGAGAGATACTGGAAAATGCATATTTGGGGCTGTATTTATAGGTCCTGACATGGTTATGGCGTAACCTTAAGTTTAAATTACGCCGTAACTAATGTCGGCGCAAAGAAATCCGGATCTCGAACAATTACGTCGTAATTAATTATTTTGTTGCATCTTAACTAAGTTACGCCATAACCAAAATATGTAATTACTACGTAAATAATGAATTACGTACTTTTTCAAGTCATCCATTTATATTGAAACTTATATACTCTTGTTGACGCTTTTAGTCCCTCATTGCTCTTGTTACTTTTATAACAAGTCCTTGTACTTAATAAACTTCGAATTAACTTGCTGCTTTTAATCCCTGGACATCGAAACTTTGCGCCCAAGTAATAAATTACGGCGTAACTAATTATCCAAGTTACGCCGTAATACTTCATCCGCTTATACTTATCCACTCCGTATTTATCTCTACGGCGTAACTAAATTGCCATGTTACGCCGTAACCTTCACAACAATAATTACGACGTAACCATAAGAGTTGGTTACACCGTATCCTTCAAAGCATCATATTTACGCCGTAACCTTATTAAGTAGTTACGACGTAATCTTCACACTGAATTAATAGGCCCTCGTAAATCAATCTTCATAACATATATTTGGCCTTATATTACATCTTTTCTGCTTCAACGCCTCATTTATCCTGAAATAAAAATATGAACGAATACGAACGAATTAAGTTCCATATTAATACAAATGAGGCCATAAACATGGGAATTTGATAATAAAAGATTAGGCTAATTTGATGTTATCACCGGCGAAGATATATTCGGCTTCGGTTGTTGATATTGCTAATGTCGTTTGTTTCTTTGAAAACCAAGATGTTAAACAACATCCCATAAAAGTACATACCGCACTTGTACTTTTTCGGTCAACATAATCACCTGCATGGTCAGAATCTGCATATACAATTGTTTCTACTCCCGTGCCCTTAAGATACCATAATCCTAATTGTGTTGTACCCTTAATATATCTAAATATTCTTTTTACGGCTTCTAGGTGTGATGTTTTAGGGTCTTCTTGAAACCTAGCACATAGACAAACACTAAACATGATATCCGGCCTACTAGCCGTGAGGTAGAGAAGACTACCAATCATGCCACGATATTTAGTATTATCGACGGATTCGCCGTCTTCATCTTTTGTGAGTTTGGTGTCGGATGACCTTGGTGTCCTAATTGGTTTTGACTCTTCTAGACCGAATTTCTTTAACATCTCTTTTATGTATTTAGATAGATTAAAGAAGATACCATCTTCTACTTGTTTGATTTGTAGACCAAGAAAGAAACTAAGTTCTCCTATCATACTCATCTCAAACTCATCATGCATGATTTTAGAGAAATCATCACACATGTCTTGACAAGTAGATCCGAATATAATATCATCTACATATATTTGAACTATGATTATATGTGACTCTCTTTTCTTAGTAAAAAATGTGTTGTCAACTAACCTCATGGTATAGTTTTGTTTGATTAAAAATGACTAGAGTCTATCATACCAAGATTTTGGAGCTTGTTTAAGACCGTAAAGGGCTTTCTTTAACTTATACGCATGTTTAGGTTTGTCAAAATCGATGAAGCCCAGAGGTTGAGCTACATATACTTCTTCATTAATAAAACCATTTAGAAAAGCACTTTTGACATCCATTTGATAAAGCTTTAGATCATTAGCACAAGTATACACAAGAAGTATTCTTATAGACTCTAATCTAGCCACGGGGGAATAGGTCTCATCAAAGTCTATTCCTTCTTGCTGGTTATACCCTTGGGCAACGAGTCTAGCCTTGTTTCTAGACACTACTGTTAGGAATTAGAAAATTCCATAGTGAAGAGTCGGTCACCCCTAATATTATCTAGCATAAGTTAGCTCGTAGACATATCGTTATTTACGTTATTTAGTAGCTTATTAGTTAGTTTGTAGCGTAGTTTAGTTTAGAGCAACACCGTGGAGGAAGGACGGGTCTTTACCTATTGTATCCCTGATCCACAGGCCGATAGGAGGTCGTGTATTTGTAAGTATAAATACCCCTTCCATCCATGGAAGGGGTGGTGCTTTTCAATCTAATATTCTACAATTTGTGAAGTAACTCTCTACCAAGAAAACACCCAACTCTCTAACTTTCTCTCTCTAATGGCTAACATGTATTTTGATCTCCCAAGACCACCCGAATCATCAAACACAATAATATTATGATCCTACAATTGGTACCAGAGCCAGGTTTTTTGTGTTATGGTGATTTGTGTGGTTTCGTACCATGGTTGTTGTGGTTTTGATACTTGTTTACTGGTTTATGAATTTGTGTGGTCGAATTATTTCTTTATGGGTAAACTGGTTTTTAACAACTCTTTTGTTTCTGCTGGTCAAATGGTTACTTGGTCCAATCATATTGCTTACTGTTTTTATTCTCAAGTTTTTATTAACAGTCTTGAATATTATATTTTTGTGACTTTTGTACCAATATCTGTGAAACAAAACTGTGAAACAAAAGTGGTCCTTCTGGTCTTTTATATGGTCAAGTAAAGTCTCATGGTGTTATTCGAATAGGTCAAAATGGTATTTTTATGACAGTTTTCTGGGTTTGGTTGAATATCGTCGGATTTTGGCCGGAAAACTCATCGGTAAAGTCAAATGTCTTAATGCATGCTTCCTAGCGACTTGACACAAAAAGACCTAGCGACTTGTTATTTAACAAGTCGTAGCGAGTTGGCTTAGCAACTTGGCTAGCAACTTGGCTAGCGAGTTGGTGCTAGCGACTTGGCTAGCGAGTTGGTGCTAGCGACTTGGTCTAGCGACTTAGTGCTAGCGACTTGGGCTAGCGACTTGGGCTAGCGACTTGCAACAGAAAGAGATGAAGAAGAATATGACTCGACCATGACCACATTCACCAATTACAATAATGACTCTAAGCTGACCTAATCTTTCATCATACAACATCAAACTCATACCATCCTAATCTCAAATACCTCAACAAGACTCTATGAGTAAAGGGTAGTTAATTCAAGATCTCAGTCAAAGTTTGTGCTTTTCAAAGTATTATCAAGACCTTAAAGATCCAAGTTCACAAACGTTAACTCATCATCGATCCAACCTCATCCTAAATACCTAGAAATCTAAGATCTCAAGATCTTTACCGTGTGGTTTTGAAATACACAAGGTCCTTTACAAGAACAATTACACGAATGAAAGTTATCCTCACAGATCAAAGACTCGGACTAAATCATTTAACTACCACGAAAACCTCATCATCACAAATTAATACAATAACAGCAAATGATCTCAGTCCATTTCTCTCATGCGATTCAAAGATCACATCAAGACACAAGTCTTTAAATCCGAGAGAAATCATCTTCATAGATCGAGTGTAACATGATGATTAAAATTAATCAAAAGATCTTTGAACAAAAATTAATTGATCTCAGAATCATCTCGTGATAAAACAATGAGTTCATCTTGACTTCGAAGGTCAATATATCACGAAACTATCATCACTGATCTTGTCTCAAAAAAAAAATATACGGAATCATAGCTATTGATGAATCTCAAAATAGGTTCGATTATGTACCCTATCTCCACAAAACTTTATTTGTGTGAACCTTTTCCATCATAGACCATGTTAATATACGATCTAAGAAATGAGTTTAACAATCGATGTTAAATCAGTTTTCTTATGATCGGTTATATACGATTTACAAACAAGTTTTTCCTTAAGTTATCTTACCTCAAATCTTTGGCTATGTCTTACATCTCAAAGCCTTCTCATCATTTGACAACCATCCCTGTGGTCATCACACAAACCCTCTAGCCAACCCTGTGGCGAGGTGCTAATATGAAAGGTTATCAAGGTGGTCAGGGTTCGGTATTATTATTAGATGGAAGATCTTTTTGAGATGCAAATTGATCAAGAAAGTGGCGGATTCTTTTTTAGGGTTTGGAGATGTATGTGTCACAGAGATGAGAGGCGTAATATTTGGAAAAGCGAAATTAGGGTTGTGTTGTGTGATAAGAGGAGTATTATATACCGAAGTATTAGGGTATGGATTTTGGATCGGTATTAATTTCGTGGGCCCTTGAAATTTCACATGGATCAGTTAAACGTGGCCAAATTAAGTTATGGTTTTGTGTTAAAATTGGTTGTGGGCTGAAATACAGTGGATATTGGACTAATGGACCTCATTCGAGAGAGTTGATATTCGAAGAGAGAAATACGAGAGATGTCATGTGACTTGAAAGTTTATTTTCGTTTGAATTGAATTTTAATGGTGTATATGCATTTTTGTGACTATGTGAGACTTGGTAATAGATTTGATGTGAGTTATTTAGCTTTGGATCGGATTTAATGATTTTTTAATGAACCGGGTGATATTGTTATGAGTTGATGTGTTTGGATTTTGTAATTGGACCAAATAGAGTGACAATGGCTAAGACCGGATAAGGACTTGAATGGATATCCGACTATGCGAGCTGAATTTGAGATTAGTTGATCTATGAGAGTTGGATATAATGAGGCTTGTTGAAGAGATTTGATGGTGTATGAGATTTAGTGTGGTGAGTTGTTTGATAAATGGTTTATACATTTTCACAATGAACATTATGTCGCGGTTTGAGGTGTCTATTGGAAAATGTTGACTACGGGGTTGTTTGGAAGATATCTCTTATTTGGATTTGAAGTGAAAATTGTCCAGGCATGTTTACTTATTTCGTCTTATCTCTTTCTACCCTTCCGCGAAGATGACTTGTTTGGGCATGTATAGAGGGTGATAAAGACTTGGCTATTTAATTACGGTTGTGATTCTTTCTCGGTTAACCCACAACGTAACTATCACTTCGGTGTCTCACTCAGTTGAGAATGTCAAGAGGTTTTGTACATTGGGTACACCGTTTCTTTTTCACGAGGATTGGTACAAGTTTAAGTAACATATCTGGGGATTTCTACTTCTTGATCAAGTTTGGTATATCGGGTTTACTTCTCCATGTGGTCACTACAATAGCCGACAGAATGCGTGAATGATGTGTTTTCCAATGTGTTTATTGGATGGTTGATGATATTGATGATGTTGGATATTGATCCGTTGATGAACCGCTGCATGTTCCCCTAAAACAGATACTCACTGAAACCAATGTTGTCATAACACATTCAAGCCGACATGTTGTTTACGGTTTTGTCTTGATTTTGTAAAATCCCGCGAAAGAACCTATTTCTCGGTTTAATCATTGACTTGTAAAATCCCGTAACAATGGAAACATCCTGATAATAGTAAGGTGCATTTTCGGATCTATCTTACGGTTTATTCTTGGTTTTGTAAAATCCCGCGAAAGATTCTATTTTTCGGTTTAAACCATAGAGTTGTAAAATCCCGTAATGATGGAACCATCCTGGAGAAAAGGAAAGTGTCTTTCGAGATCTTATCGATGCTTTGGTGCTACAGTTTCTTTTGAAGAAGGGATAAAGGGTGTACTTCATGAATTGGGTGTGTGTTTGGGTTGTCTTCATGGCGGTTTGGTTATTATATGGTTTTACGGGGTTACGTGCTTTTAACCATGGTCGGGATGAAACCATTATCAAAGTTCATTTAAATGTCAAAGAAGGCTAGATTTGAGCAGATCAGAAGATGTGACAACATCGTTAATTCAGTATTATTTATTTGAGGTTGAAGTGAAATATCACGGGCGAGTGTACTTAGTATCCGAAGGTATCGGGGATGGATGGATGAAGATTCTTCATGATCCTTGTTCGAGCTTATTATCAAAACGAAGACTTGGAAATCTAGTTATTGTTGGGTGACTTTTACCTTTTCTTTTACCACTTGGGGAATTGGGCTCTTATCACCTCAAAATAACTATCACTTAAAGGAGTTACGTTGTAGTGCTCAGTGTCACATTCAATTGTGGATTTTCAAGAGGTAATGTACGTCTTTTACTTGATGGTTGGTTGGTTGAAGAGTATAGAGTACTTAGAGATTCAAAGGGGCATGAATTCTCGACACCGCTCTTTGTTACATATGTGCAAGTTTAAGTCACGAGTTCGGGTTAGTTTACTTCATGGTCAAATTCATCATATTGGGTTTTCTCCATCAGCTGTCACGACAAAGAGCCTACTGAATGATAATGGGGTTGATTATATGTTTGCCAAGAGATGATGAAAAGAGAGAGATAATGACGTTTGAACATATCAATTCAAGCCTCGTACTCTAAAGAAAAGAAAAGTGTACGTTTTCGCGCTTTATCTTCCAAAGAAGAGAAATCT
This sequence comes from Chrysanthemum makinoi, assembly GCA_910596185.1. Lineage (NCBI taxonomy): Eukaryota > Viridiplantae > Streptophyta > Magnoliopsida > Asterales > Asteraceae > Chrysanthemum > Chrysanthemum makinoi. The sequence goes on from OU343225.1 coordinate 92,779,798, forward strand.
TCTTATGACGTCTGTTCACATCAGTTCAGGCCTCGTACTCCAGAGAAAAGAAATGTGTACGCGTTTTGCGCATTATCTTTCAAGAAGAGAAATCTTCTATGACGTATGAACACAACAGTTCATGCCTCGTACTCCAAAGAAAAGAAATGTGTACGCGTTTTCAAGGCGATATCTTCAAGAAGAGAAATCTTCTTATGACGATGAACACTAGCGTTCATGCCTCGACTCTAAAGAAAAGAAATGCGTTTGGCGATTATCTTCCAAAGAAGAGAAATCTTCTTATGACGCTGCTCACATCATTCGGCCTCAGACTTCAACATTATGACGTATGAACACAACAGTTCATGCCTCGTTCTCTATAGAAAAGAAAAGTGTATGTGTCAGTGCGCTTTATCTTTTGAAGAAGAGAAATCTTCTAATTAATGACCATTCTCATCAACATGCTTCATGCTTTTCCATGTCACAAGTGAACCGGCTACCACCGATTGTTTTCTCATTCCACTTGCTCGATTATAATGAAGATGGCGACATCATGTGCTTATTTTTTGGGAGAGAAGTGTGAATAGAACATTCGGATGATTTTCACTTATTTAGTCAAGAATGGCATCTCCGTATGCAATTCTTGAGGGGAGAAGAAGTGTGAATTTTTTGCATTGTTGATTGATATTTGAGAATAAAAATGGTCATACGGCTCTAAACTCATGTAAGAACCGAGCTTCTTGTTATCGGGTCATCTTCACATGGAGTTTTTCTCTTCTAAGAGCCATTGGTTGACATCTTCACTCGAATTGATGAGTTTATCGACAAAGTGCTTCCGGTTAATGCTTCACGTATACATCAACATGATGATTCCGAACAATCTCTCTGTTCTTGTTTGATGTGATTGGTAGTTTGGTGTTACCATCTTATGTGTTCGTTGTGGCACGATTCGATTTCCTTGATGAACATCTTTCTGTTCTTGTTTGATTGGGAGGGATTTTAGTTAAGGGATTTGCAAGATGTAAGTTAATTGGGATGCCTTTTGGTGGGATGCTTTTGGTGTGAGTTGAAGATGTTAACTATCTATTCCCCAACTGCACAATCTTGTAGAAGGTCGAGTCTATCATGCGTTTCTACATTTTCTCGCTACATGTTAGAAGACTAAAGACGAGTTGCATTTAACGATCTAAAGACTTCTTCTTAATCTGGGCATTTATCAAACAGATTGTCGGTTTAGGGGGGAGCACTAATTGGGAGAAAGTTATAATTCAGATTCAATTCCCAATTAGACTTGCTCATATTTTTAGCAAGGACTCGAGACGTTTATATTGACTATTGTTGGACATTTGACACAAGGTGATTACTTGAGTTAATCATTTATCACTTATTTGAGATTGAAGTTGACTTTCACAAAGGCGTGTTCTTATTTGATAACTTGCTCGGGCTTAAGAATTTGAGTAGAAGGCTTGGTTTATCTAGTTACCGCTAGCGTCGAGGTGGATGGTTGAAGACCGGTTAACTATCACTATTAGGAGTTACTTTGTTTACTCTGTCACACGCATATGACGGTGTGGATAATCTCAAGAGGTGTTAATGTCTCATACTTTGTTTGGGTAGTGAGTACTTAGAGATTTGCTTGAAGCATAAATTTTCTACACCGTTCTTCCATCATTAGGTGCAAGCTTAAGATACAAATGTGGGGAAGTTGACTTCAGTTTCAAGTAGGGTATATCAGGTTTTCTTCTTGATAGTCACTTCAAATTGTCTACATAAGGGTTGATAAAAATAGTCGAGAGAGTCTTCAAAATGTTGATTCCTACAAGATTAAGTGTTCTTCTCAAAAGATTTCATGTATAATGGCTTACATAGAGTTGTTGATTCCAAGTATCAAAACCAAGGGGAAGGAGACACACATCTATACGCGAGTAATCTTGATGAGCTTAATACTTCTAAGTGATTGAAGATATCCCAGGAAGACTATTGTCATTACCGCAGAGAAACTCAAGATTTGACTCATAGCGTTCAGTGTTTTTTTATTCCAACTATGTTGGGGAAGAGATGGAAGAGTTAGTTTCTGATGATAAAAGAGGTACACAAGTGTGTGATGATGCTATCGCATTCATCAGAGGAGAGAGATTGTGTACATTGGGGATGCTCAGCTATCTCACTTGAGGGCTTAATCGGATTCGAGATATAATCACTTATTCCGTGTTGACATCGCAGAGATTGTCACCGCAGAGATAATCGGTGATTGGCTCGCTTCTTCAATGTTATCGGTTATTCTCTCTTTGGGCATTCGGGTACTTCGGTTCTTGAGCTTCATACACTTTCTTCAGGAGGAGAGAAAAGTATACATCGGGGTTATTCTTTTGGCTATTGGACTTAATCGCTACTTGATGGTATAAGTTTCTTTGTCTTCGAGTATGTGTATTTGGGTTCGTGAGCTCTAGTCTAAGAGACTGACTGCATCAATTCAACTACGTGGAAGTGGTCTCTTGACACCTTTTGGAATGGATTGCTTGGACTTCAAGTGGTTATGAAATTTGAGAAGATTATTTTATGTGTGGGATGATACGTTCTTGTTCGTTTATTGATGATATAACCTCGAACGGAGAATCTCGATTATTCTTAAATGGAGCAAAGGATTTATGATAATGGTGTGCTTCTCTGTGCACCTGGCTAAGGCAAGCTTGAAATAGAGCTTTGAATCTGCACAACAAAAGGATTTTTGGTTTGGGGGGAAGCTGCCAAAGTCTCACTTTCAGATGGCTCAATTTCTATCTTCAATTCAAGAGCCTTGGAAGCTTTGGTGGTGAAAGTTTAAGAGATGATGACTTCTATCTTCTACAACGGGGCTGTTCGATATCCTTATCTCTGCATCGTATCATCATCTTCTTTAACTATATCATCTATTCTATCCTTGTATATATTTATCAAAAACAAAATACAAAAATATAAAACCAACAAAAAGAAAATAGAAAAATATAAAACCTTCAAAAACCCATAAAAATCAAAAAATTGAAAAATACCAAAAAATTGTTTTCTCAAGACATGTCTTCTGGTATCGATAACATCTACGGTCTTAGAAATGTCATTCAATAATGGCACGGTACTTTAGATGAAGTTCGAGCAGGAGGTGTAAATATTCTTTCAAAACATGTCAAAAACTATGGCTTACGCTTATTTCAGAACCTGCTTCAAAATGGCTTACGCTATTTTAGACTGTAACCGCTTCAAATGATGGCTTGCGCTATTACTTGATGTAACCCGTGCTTTATACTATGGCTTGCTATTATTTCTTATAGCAACCCGCTCTTTAAAGAAAGGAAAGTGTTGCGCTAAACCAATTTTTTAAAATATTTCGTGCACTTATCCTAAAAACACAACAAGGAAAGTATGTCGAAGGACTGCTGTTCCTACACAAATGTTTTTCCGTCTAAAATTCTTCAGAAAAATATTTGGTGTTTTCAAAATGGTGGAAAATGAGTTGCTTTAAAACAATCGATTCGAGTTTTGTAAAATTGAAAACTCAATCAATGACTTCAAAGCTTTTAAACTTTTCATAAAATGAGTCATGGATTGAGGGGATAATGTTTTCAAATCTATATCATCTAACGGGCTTTCTTAATTATCCTAATATGCTTAATTAAAATGATGTTAACCTATGTTGAAGGACTAGGTGCCTAGGATATGATTGCTAGGATTAGATGATTAGAGTTTGATAAACACATTATTCCCATACATTTATATGATCTGATTGATATGTTGCATTGACTTTTATTAGTCGATTGTTGTTTGGGTGATGTCGACCACCATATATTTGTATGTGTGTTCACTAACATATGCAGGTATATTGGTATAAAATAATGTTCCCGATCCGGATCCCACAATTGAAGATGATTGGATGCGAAAGGAAAGGGTAACTATATCTTGGGTTGACAAATGAAGAAACGGAGCTTAATTGACTTCTATGGAGAGTTGGCATAAATGCAACGTAAGAGGTCTCACAAGATCGGAGATGGTTTTCTTCTAAGTGATTGAAGAAACGGAGCTTAATTTGACCTCGGTTGGCATTCAAAATGCAACGTAAAAGAAGTCTCCTGCATCGGCAGATGGTTTTTCTTCCAAACCCGACAACAACAACAACGGAAGCTTCTCAACCACCTAACGATCTTGTGGAAAAGTAGTGATGATACCATTTTTCTAAAACTTTGAATAAATTGTTTTGAAAATGGAAAATATTGTTTTGAAAATTAATCGGATTCAAAGTTTTGAAATCAACCGGACTCTTATTTTGTCAAATCTTAAGTGATTTAAAATAAAATATTTTCAAACGATATTTCTTCTATCAAGTCCGGCCTGTACAAATTAAAGTGGTGATCTAAAGATTTAATGTTATGTCATGGTATGATTTTCTTTAGAATCAAGGTCTTTCAAAATGAAATTTTTCCTGTTCTTGTTTGATTGTGAAATTGTTTTATTTTACTAAAAGATCTCTTAAAAATAATCATACCTGACACTAACAATCTTTAATGTCTAATATTGGTCCTTATCTGTCATTTTTCAAAATTAAATCTTGCCACGTCTTTCCCCAAACTTTCTAAATGATTTAAATCAATCGGGATCCAAAATCTCAATTGGTTTGAAATTTTTGATCGGGGAGAGATCGTGATTTAAATCTCAAATTTGTTTTATGGAATGGTTTTAGTCCTTTAAAGGCACTCCTGCCTCCATGTGCCAAACGATTTCAAATACCCAATGCACATGTTGAGGAGGAGGATTTATCCAAAAACATGATGAGTATTTAAACCATGCCACATATTCTCCCATGTTTTCTAAACCATATTAAATCACTTGGGATCCAAAATCTCAAAGGGTTTGATATTTTTGATCGGGGAGAATTTGTGATTTAATAATGAAATTTGATAAAAGGTGATCGTTTTGATTCAATTGTGCAGTCTGCTCTCTCATATGTGCTAAACGCTTTTGAATCTCAAGCACATATTGAGGGGAGCAAAACTATCGAGGTACAAAAGTTTTTTAAAGAGACTTATAAAGTACCTTGATTGAGTTTTCAAATGGTTTTCTTAATGGATTTTGTGATTGTGGATGTGCTTCAAAAGAACTCTTGCCTCTATGTGATAAAATGATTTCAAATATCCTATGCACATATTGAAGGGGAGAATTTTACCAAGAAAATCAAATGGCTTTTTCCATGGAAATTGTGATCAAGAAATTATTTCAAAGAACTCTTGCCTCCATGTGCTAAACAATTTCAAAATCATATGCACATGTTGAGGGGGAGCATTTTCTAAATGATCAAAACTATTAAGGTACAAAATGCTTTGATCTCGTATCACAAGTACCTTGATTGTTTTTCCAAATGATTTTTCAATTGGTTTTAAGGAAGAATGAACTGTACCAAAAGACCGACCAATTTACTTTATGCATGGTGTTATAAGGATGGTTAGGTTAGGTAGTTGTTCCCACGATCCACCGAACGGAGGGATCTACCAGTGGACAATCCACTAGATAGTGTAGAGTCCTTAGGTATATTGAAAAAAAAGGAGAAAAGTGAGATATGGGAAGAGTTCGGACTGAGATAGAGCTAGTACTGGAATAAACCCAACAAGGTTCTAGTAATGAAGTCTCGGTAAGCACTCAAGGGGTTGAAGAATGAAAAAGAATGAATGTGAAAAGGGTGAAAAGAAATAGCCCTCCAATAATTCAACCTTAGGGCAGACACCGAGTTCAATACATATGCTACCTTGGTTGTTACCAAGGTAACACCGGTATTGAAGACAAGACGTCATGGACCCAATGACGACTTGCACTAAACTTCCCAAGCTACTCAAGTTCCTCTTAAAAGGGCTTGTTTCATTCTCACGGGAACCAACATAATCTATCGACTTTCTTTTAGAGATTGTTGATATTGAAGAAGGAGACCCTCTCCCTAGTCTCCAGCATAGGAACCAAATGTGCACGATTGAGTCTAGAGCCAAGAGATCATCCACAATATCTCATTAGGACACAAAATTAATGAAGACTTGCTGTTTCACACAATGTGGAAAGTAAGTATATATTTAGAGTCCTACGCATTATCCTTGTGGTATTGCCAGAACATCCGAGTGATATGTAAACATATTCACAATGAAGATGGAAAGCCTTCTAGAGCCAACATCAAACAAGCTCTTGGTAGGTGGCATGTGAGATCTATTCTATAGATCAACCATGTGACAACCGGATAGAAACGATGGGGCGATTCACTCGTGAATCAACCTTGGTCCAGGAATGGATTGACGGATGCTTTTGGAAAAACGCTCGATGTGCAAATCTTTTCTTTTTCTAGCACGTCGAATGTGTATTCATTTCAAATTCAAAAAGTATCTCTGATTGAAAAATACTTTTAGAAAAACCGCTCGATGTGCGAATCTCTTCTTTTGCTAGCACTCGAATGTGTACTCATTCTCTAATACAAAAGTATTTTGATTGAAAATTGATCTTTCTCATAAAACCTTCGTCGTATTGCAAAACTCTTTCTTCAAGCAATACGCTATTGTTTTTCAAATCATTTTTCATCATTCAGTGAATCTCAATTTGCCGTTCACTCACTCCGTGTTGTCTTCTTTGAGACGTTCGGTTTGAGAACGGCTAGAACAATCTGCGAAACCCCGCAAGGAGATTCTTGGAATCCTACGATCACAAAGATTTGTACTGATCAACGGGAACCGTGGGCGTGTACCTCAATTCAACGAAAGTGATCAAAGACACTTTCGTGTGTTTTATTGCTAACCGTTGTTTGCAAGTACATTTGGACGGTTGCGATCGAATTGAGGGTCAATCCAAAGCCACATGCTCACAGATCCACACTTAATTTGAAGAAATCATGATGGTGCATATCTACATAACCGGTTCTCGATATTTCATACTATGCTTCGCTTACGCCGCAAATATCATGAACCAGGAAGGCTTCCGCTACTCTGATGGAAAGATGTCATGATTCAAAAGTGTGAGCATGTCGGTCCCAAAGTCACAACTTCACATGATGGCAACACAATAAAGGGTGATCCGAGATTTATGTGGTGATGATCTCAATGAAAGCTTGAAGATCATCAAAGATGTGGATCAGTTAAAGGCCTCCACTAAAAGTACAAATCAATGCGGACTTTGAAGAATCGCTACAAAAGCACAAAGATTGCGAAACTTGAAGAATTGAAGTCTACGAGCTCAGAACAAAGTCAAGAATAGAATGCTAGGATTCAAAATGTAAAACATGGGGTGACCTCCCTTAGGGGAGATTGTTAGGAATTAGAAAATTCCATAGTGAAGAGTCGGTCACCCCTAATATTATCTAGCATAAGTTAGCTCGTAGACATATCGTTATTTACGTTATTTAGTAGCTTATTAGTTAGTTTGTAGCGTAGTTTAGTTTAGAGCAACACCGTGGAGGAAGGACGGGTCTTTACCCACTGTATCCCCGATCCACAGCCGATAGGAGGTCGTGGTATTTGTAGTATAAATACCCCTTCCATCCATGGAAGGGGTGGTGCTTTTCAATCTAATATTCTACAATTTGTGAAGTAACTCTCTACCAAGAAAACACCCAACTCTCTAACTTTCTTTCTCTAATGGCTAACATGTATTTTGATCTCCCAAGACCACCCGAATCATCAAACACAATAATATTATGATCCTACAACTACTCTGTTTGCATCTAATTTGTTTTTATAAACCCTTTTGGTTCCTATTATGGTTTGATTACTAGATGGAGGGACAAGTGTTCAAACATCATTAGAAACAAATAGATTTAATTCTTCTTGCATAGCCATTACCCAACTTTCATCTTTTATGGCTTCTTGTGTATTCTTAGGTTCTATGGTTGAAACAAAATAAAATAAGCTACTTTGGTTTTGAACTTGAGACCTTAATGTTCTTTCATTTAACTTTCCTATGACCATATCTACGGGGTGATCTTTGGACTCTTTAATATTTATGACTTCATCATTTAAAGGTTCTTCTTCTTCATTTATCTTTTTATTTATTACTATAGCTTCACTTTCTACAATCTCGTCATCGACAAGAGGTGGAGAGGGTTTGGGTGGACTTTCATCAAATTTTACATTTAATGACTCTTCTACCTTCATTGTTTCTTTATTTAGTATGGCGTAAGCTTTGGAATTAGGGGAATAACCTAGAAAGATACCTTCGGTTGATTTAGGATCAAATTTAGTAATGTAATCTTTAGTGTTAAGAAGAAAACATTTGCTACCAAAGACTCTAAAGTAATCTAACGTAGGATTTTTGCCTCGAAGAACTCGTATGGAGTTTTACCTAAGATTGATCTAATTTGGGACTCGATTAAGTATGTACGTTGAAGTATCAACGGCATTACATCAAAACTTTTGAGGTATGGATTGCTCATTAAGCATGGTGCGACTCATTTCTTGTAGGGTTCTGTTCTTTCTTTCAACTACCCCATTCGATTGTGGAGTTCGCAGAGCCGAGAAGTTGTGAGTAATACCATTAGCGTTACAAAAGGCTCCAAATTGCACTTCATTATCGAATTCCCTGCCATGATCCGTTCTAATAGACACTATAGGACTTCCTAGTTGTCTTTGGCTTTTCTTGCTTAATATTTCAAAATAATTAAACGTTTTTGTTTTGTTCTTTAAGAATTTTGTCCATGTGTACCTACAGTAATCATCCACTATGACCAAAGTGTAGTAGTTGCCTCCATAACTTTAGATAGCGGATGGACCAAATAAATCCATTTGTAGTAATTCTAGACACTTAGTTGTAGACACCATGTTTTTAGCTTTATGACTAGAATGAACTTGTTTTCCTACATTACAAGCATCACAAAAGTGATGTTCATATTTTAACTTAGGTAGATCTCTTACTAGATCTTTGGATGATAGCGATTGAAGAAGTCGCATATTGGCATGACCCAATCTTCGATGCCATAAGGTCCAAGTATCATCCATAGAGGTAAGACAAAGTTTGTCTTTAGGTTCATTACCGATTTTAATGACATAGAATCCATGTTTCCTAATTCCTCTTCCTATGGTTATGCCATTTTTAATATCTTACTACCGGTTTCGGTAAAAAGTACATTGCAGTTTTTATCACATATTTGTCCTATACTTAAGAGGTTAAAGTTTAGGTTTTCTACATGACACACATCGTTAATGGTTAAAGATTTTTTAGAATCGTACCTTTACCGATGATTTTACTTTTGCTATTTCCAAACACCACATTACCTCCATTGAAGGATTCGTATGTGGAGAATAGATCTTTATTGCCGGTCATGTGCCTCGTGCACCCACTATCCTTGACCCATTCATACGGGTCTAGGTCAACCTTTAAGCACACCTAAGAAAACAATTAACTCAAAAGTTTGGTCCCCATTTGTTCATGGGTCCATTAGTGTTAAACATTCCATTCATGTTAGACATGTATGGATAAGGTGAGTATGAATTCCATGGAGCAAAGTTTTGAAGCGGAAAAACATTTTGCATATTTGGGTTCCATCCCATTTGATGGTTACTTCTCGGGTAAACATTATTAGGTCTCCTAGATGGATTAGGTTTTGAAAATGATGGAGCTTTGTTTCTTGCAAAAATGGGATTATATTTAGGAGGTGGTTGTCTAGTGGTAAAATGAGTTGGTTTCTTCTTATTAACTATAACAAAATCAGTTCTAGATGAAGAAGCTATGTTATTACCACTGTTTGCTACATCAGACCCATGGATCCCTGGCTGTACACTAGCCGGTTCCCTTTTTGTGGGATCCGTGGATCCGCCACAAATGTGGCTTGTTTTTCTAGTGCCTTAACAAATTATGTTTCTTTGTTTTCACTAGTTGATGGATCAAGTTGTTGAATACCTAAAACTTTTTGGTTGTTTCCAGTTTTAACACTATCTAATATCATATCTAAAGTATTCGTACTCATTCTAGCAATTTTAGAATCTAGTTGATCAACTAGTGTTTGAAGTTGAACGCAAAGTTCACATTCACCACTTTCTATTTTACCCTTTTCTAGACGTTTCAATTTTGTTTTTAATTCTATGACTTCTTTATCTAAACGTTGGTTTTGAACTTTTAAAAGCTTGTTTTTGTTAATTAGTTTTAAGCTAATATTGCAAAGTTTGTTATATTCATTATGCAATGAGTCGTCATCTAGTGATGAGCTACTATAGTATTCGTGACATACCTCGTCATTTGCCATGAGACAAATTTCTTCGTCCTCCTCGTCGCTCATTCCCCACGTTCCGCTCATGAACGCCTTTTGATCATCCCGTTTGGGACACTTACTAATAAAGTGGTTTGGGTCCCCACATTTAAAGCAAGCACGATCATCCCTTGGATTCTCGTCCTCTTTGCTTTTCCTGAATCCTTTCTTGTCGTCATATGGTTGTTTGATGTATCTTCCCTTCCATTTAGAGAACTTTTTGAAGTCCCTTACCGCCATGGCATACTCCTCGTCATCACTATCCGAAGAGGAGTTCTCTTCATCACTTGAGGTCTTCTTGGCTTTGAGGGCAAGAGATTTGTGTTTCTCTTTCACCTTTGAAGCTTCAGAATCTTTAGCAAGGACAAGCTCATAGACTTTTAAGTTGTCTATGAGTTCATTAAGGGTGAGGATTGTCAAATCTTTTGACTCTTCGATCGCCGTCACCTTGGATCTCCACTTGGATGGAAGTGCCCTTAGATATCTCCTAACATGGTTACGGATAGAAAAACATTCATCAAGTGCTTGTAAAGATGTAATAATAGTATTAAAATTAGCAAATGAATGATCTATAGTTTCCTCATCTGATATTGAAAATTGTTCATATTGTTGAACAAATAAATCAATTTTATTATTTTTAACTTGTTGATTACCTTGATGAGTTACGACTAAAGAATTCCAAATTTCTTTAGAGGTTTTAAGCATAGAAATTCTTTCGAATTCCTTTTTGGGTAAAGCATTATACAAAACCATTTTAGCTTCACTATTTAAAAAAAGCTTTTTAGTCATTTCATCATTTAGTTTATCATGAGGTATGTTAACTAAATTTCCTTTATCATCTTTTGAGGTAGCCTCAAAATTGCCTTCAACAATAATGTAGCAAAGATCAATATCTTTAGACTTCACATATGTTTCAAATCTATTTTTCCAATATATAAAACCATTAATTTCAAGTATGGTGGTCGTTGCATAGATTGCCCTTCCTTGTAATTTTCAGAACACATAGTGATCGAAAAGTTTTTAAAATACGGTTTACTTGAAAACTTCTATAAACTTAGCTCTCGATGCCAATTGTGGAAAACTTGAAAGGGGGGTTGAATAGTTTTGCCGATTTTAAGTTAGTTTCAAAAACTTTAGATTCGATATTATGTGAAATCGTATGGATGTAGAGAAAGTATAGATCTAATGATAAAGCAAGTAAATAAAGTAAAGAAAGGGATAGAAATGACACAACCGATTTATAGTGGTTCGGCTACAAGGACAACTTCCTTGCCCTACTCCACTCCCCGAGTCACCTACTCGAGAGTTCAAGCACTATGTCAACAAACTCCTTCAACTTGGCGGAGAAGCCTTCATAATGTTGCTTACACCTTTTTCCGGTACAAAGCTAGATACCAAGTCCATAACACGGTGGACCAAACCAACACGACTATTACACAACAAATATGTGAAATATCAAATACAAGATCTTTGCTACTGAAATCTTGCGGAGGAACAAATCAATCAAGGACCACTTGCTTGGATGACTTGTAGAATGCTCGTGATCTCACCTTAGAGAAGGACCTATATGAGAATCACTAAAGAAAGAAAGAAGGAAGTACTCTCTAGATCAAGTGATCTTTTGTTAGAAGAGAATGAGAGTATATGAGAGAATTAGTTAGAAGAGGGGTGAGTTAGAATGAAGAAATGGCTCTCTATTTATAGGCAAAACTTGCCACTGTTCCCCGGATCCCACAGATCCCTCCCACAAGGGATTCGTCTAGTGTAAACCTAGGGACCCGTGGGATTCTCCTCTTTGCCCATGGGTTTTTTGGTTATGGGTCATGGGTCATGGGTTATGGGTTGGTCCATGGGTATTTCTTTAGATTCAATGTATCCAATGAGTACATTGTATCTAGTCAAGTGGGTATGGGTCAATACCATGGGTTATGGATATGATCCATGGGTTGTGATTTTTACCCATCCTAATAAACTATTACAACAAATGATTAATTACAACATTTTTGTATTAGATGGCTATATGTAAATGCTTTACAAAAATAACATGTATCCTTATAATTTTACTTAAGATAACATTATATTTGTTATCAACAAAACACAAAGAGATCGCAAAATATTAATAAACGTTTTTACGGTTTATTTGTATTAACACTCCTCCTCCATTTCTTCCTCTTCCGTGTTATCTCCTTCGAAATCTACTTTCATAAAATTAGCAAACTCTTTGTCAAGGTCTATCTCATTAATTTTTTAGGAAGTAGTCATGAACGGATCAAATTCGTTAAGTAATGCATCCAATTCTTCGTCAGTGACTTCATCGATAACATCAATGTTGAAAAAAGTGTCATCACTGGAACGTGGATAGCGCATTGCTTTATCGATTAAAAAGGCAATTCGATCTTCTCCAACTCCAAGGTTGAGTTCTTTACTTTTTACTTTTATGATCGCATCAGCGGTATTTAGGAAAGGTCTTCATAAGATGAGAGGGACTTTACTATCTTCTTCCATTTCTAGGATTACAAAGTCCACCGGAAAAATGAATTTACCAACTTGAACGAGCATATTCTCAGCAATTCCAACAGGATATTTATAGGAATGATTTGCTAATCGAATGCTCAACTTTGTTGGTTTAGGTTGTTGATGGATAATTTGGAATATAGCGAATAAGGCATCAAATTGTTACTTGCGCCAAGGTCGGCTAAAGCATCGTATTGAATATTATTCCCGAAAGTGCATGGAATAAGAAAGCTCCCAGGATCTCTGAGCTTTGGTGGAATTTCATTTTGAACAATGGCTGAGCATTATTCGTTAAGGAAGGTAGCGGATATTTGCTCTAACTTGATCTTGTTGTTAAGAAGTTCTTTCAAAAATTTCCCATAATTGGGCATTCCGGCTAAAACATCAATGAGGGGAACATTGAGTCTAACCTCTTTGATTATTTCAATGAACTTCTTATATCGCTCTTCTAATTTTTCTTTCTTAAGGTGTTGAGGATATGGAATTTTTGGTGTGTGTGCCTTAATAGGTGAGATGGTTTTCTTTTTGGTGGGTTGGGTTGGGTTGGTTTCCTCAGCTTCATCCTCACTCTCTCGGGTGATAGGAGCATTTCATTTGGATTTGGTGGTGGATCATACGAGAGACCACTTCTTGTGAATACAGCATTGATATGCTCATTTCTTGTTTGCGTTGGATGGTACATTTTATCGTTTAATTGTTTTGGGTTGGATTGGGTGTTACTTGGTAACGAACCAGATGGTCGAGAAGAAAGTTGGTCAGAAAGTCTACCAAATTTGTTTTCAAGGTCCTGGATAGAGGTTTGATGATTTTTCTGTCCTAGCTCAACTTTGGTTTTGACATTGAAAAACTGATTTTTGAAAAAATCATTCGTTGATTTTTGAGCAAATACTTAAATCTCTCATGGTTTTTCAATTCGGATTCTTCAAATTTTTTGTCAGAGTTTTGTGGGGGCTGATTGTCTGTTCGAGGTTGAGAATCACGATTGTTATCCCTTTATTGGCGGTCTTGCTAATTTCCAGAATTTCTACCTTAATAATTACCATGATATCCTCCTCCACGGTATCCTCCTTGAACATAATTAGCTTCTCCTTCGTTGGGTCCACCCATGGGTTTATTGTCGCAATCTGACGAGGGGTGATTTCCTCCACAATTGTTGCATCCATCTCGCATTTCTTTCATTTCTCCTTTGATATCTTTGTATTGCGAGTCGAGATTTGAAGTCAAGGCTTCCATTTTCTCCATGAGTTTCGAGGTATCAAATTTTTCGACAAAAGCAACGGTTTTTCTAAGAGGTTTGGTTTTTGAATCTTTGGACCAATCGAGTTTAAGAAGTACTCGATCTTCGAGTAGTTGGTGTGCATCGTTAGGAGTCTTATAGAGAAAAATTCCTCTAGCGTCAAGAATACCTTGAGAAATTTCGTCTAGTCCATGGTAAAAAATTTGGATAATGGTTCCTTTGGATAGACCATGTCCATGACAACTACGAAGCAAATCTTTCATCCTAAGCCAAGCTTCGACAAGTGATTCGTTGGGGTTTTGTGTGAAAGTACGAATTTCTCCCATTAATCGATCAAACATGGCAGGTGGAAAGAATCAGCTTACAAAGGCTTGCCTCATCTCCTCCCAGGTATTGATAATTCATGGGTTAAATCATTGTACCATACTTTTGCATCTTCGGCGAGTAATGATGGGAAAATTTTTATCGGTGTCGCCATACCGGAACATGCCGCAGATTTTGATGAATTCGGCAATGTGCTTATGCGGATCGGCCCACACACGACCATCGAATTTGTGGTCTTTGATCTTAGAAAGATGATGACCCTTCACGGTGAAGTTGTCACCAAGTTTGAGGGCAACAATATCACTCTCAGGAGTTGGTGCTATGGCTCGGTTTGTTCCCCACATGGGCTGATCGTCGGCCATGGGAAAAGGCAAATTGGTGAAAGGATTGTAAACGACTTTGGCTTCCAAAAGGTTATCAAATGGTGGGTTTGGTACTCTAGGTACACGGTTTTCTAGTAGTATAAGAGGTTTGTAAGAGGTGAGATTGGTTCTACTCCAGCTACATGAGTGTTCATATAATTACCTAGAGAATCCAGGCAATATCTAAGCACACGAGCAAACAAAGAGAACAGATTTTCGGACAGAAATGAGGAACCGGATCGGTTGCGAGGGGCGACTGATCGGTTGGAACAATCAGGGTATTGGTTTTTGGTGTAACCGAATCGGTTGTGTGGACGACCGATCGGCTAGTGGTCTCGGAATATATATATATATATATATATATATATATATATATATATATATATATATATATATTGAATGGATCGACTGACGCAGATTTTTAAACTTGCTTAAACACAATCAAAATCCCCGACAGCGGCGTCAAAAACTTGATGTGCTACGTGTGTACAAGCTTTAAATTTATAAAAGAGGATTTACCAATTTTACCAATAACACATACGAGCAAGTGCACTCGTTCGTTATAGCAAGATTTTGAAGGTATGTCGGGATCGTTCGCAGGGATTTTGAAGGCAAGTACACTCGTCCGTTAAGCATAAAATCAACTAAGGCAATCCAGAAGAAAATAATAACGAGAATAGATGTAATGAAATTCAGATGATTAAAAACTACACTTGCTTAAACTAGTTTCTTATCTTTGATTAGTATGATTGTGTTAACCTCTTCTTAACATGTTGGTTATGATAATTTGTTGGTGTACTAATCTATTGTTCTTACAAGTAAACCTTCGTGAAGATTTTAGTTCATAGAACAAGCATTAAGTTTAACCAATCAATTCAAGATCAATTCAAGTTTCATAAGTTTACTTTCATAAACTTAAACACAAAAACATCCGTTTGTCTTATCAAATTTGCTTAAGAAATGGTCAATACGAAAGGTAACCGATTACTAACAAAAGGTTACAATTGATTGTAAACAACTACTCTTACGACCTTTTTAGATGTTTCTAATCAATGCAACTTGATAATCAAAAGCGTTCTTATTACAACCACACTTTAGTTTCTTTGTTTGATCAAGAATAATGGGTTAAAACAATCATCCATAGACAAAATAATTATAACTAGTTGAATAACAATAAGTTCTTTCGACCTTTACAATTACTATCAACTAGTCAAACTTGATTAACAAATGTCACTATGAAACTTAAGCACAATTGGATCTTAAAATCAACTTGAAATTGTTTTAAAACATGTTAACACAATTATAAACTAATCATACGATAATCAACATCATTTAAGAAAGTGCATAAAGAAACTAACCACTGAAAGCAAACATAAACATAATATTAGAACTTTGAACATTAGAAAACATGATTAAGAGTCTTACAATGATTGGAATAATATTACAAATGATTGAGTAATGATTCCTAAAGTATTGGAGTTGACTTCTTAGGGGTTTGACCTCCAAATGTTGAGTTCTTGGACCTCCAAACTTTCTTGGACTTCTAAGGACGAATTTGAGAGCTAAAAAGGATGTGTTTGATGAGTAGAGAGTTGTATTGAAAATGTATGTTCTCAAATGCTCACAAGAGGTCTCTATTTATACTATTTCCAAGGCCTAGGGTATTAAATGTTGAACTTGGCCTCCAAGGAGCTAGGTAGGGACTAGAATACACCAAGGGAAGGACCTAGAAACGTTTGGATGCAATTGGGAATCTTAGTGATGAAGAAATAGCAGAACAGGCCTCTCCAGCCGATCGACACCTTGTCCAGCCGATCGGATGGTCTTTTAACACTTACCCAACCGAATCAGTTGCGAGCTGCGACCGATCGGTACGTGAGAGCAACCGGTCGGCTTGTCTTCCTGAAGGACGGAATATTGTCTTTTTGCTTGATTCTGGCATGTGGAACTTGGTTCTTCATTCAACTTGATCTTCTACGACACTTGAAATGCTGACTTGTGCTTGACATGCTTCAATGAAACGACAATCTTCTTTTATCGAACATTCTTTACCTTTTCCTTCTGTTTCCCTGCACTTGGTTATAAATACTAGACAAACATCTTTTGATGCGATTAAGCACTAAAATCATATGAATATAACCAAATATCATATAAAAAAGCACGAATAACGTAACTGAAAACATATACAATCTGAGCGTTATCAAATGGCTTACAATAGATGACAACTTCTCAAGCTGACACAAGTAAGAAATTGCAGCACAGAATTAGAATGTTGGAGAGACAAAGAAAGCCAAAGGTCAAACCATTCAAAATATTGAAGAAGGTGGGCACTGCACAAAGGGTGAGCTCCTCTGAAGGTCATGGTTTGAAGGATGCATCCAAACAGGGGAGGAATGATTGCATGAATTCAGGGGAGGCTTTATTGACATGGAAATGGATATTGGTGACAATGTTAATTATTACTTGGTGGCTGATAAGGATGGGAATGAAGTAGTGTTGGATAATCCTATAAAGACTGCAGTTGTGGAGAATGTGAAAGAAGTGGAGCAAGTAATCACTGCTGAAGTTGCAACCACTTCTAGTATTGCTGCAACCACTACTAGTGTTGCTGCAATCACTGCTGCAACGACTGCTAAAACTACTGCTAGTACAACTTCAACCACTGCTGAACCAACCACTGCTACAATAACTCCCACTACAAAATCAAAAGAAGCTGAAGATGAGATTGCACTACAACTGCTTAACTTAAAGCAATCTCAACCCATAAAACCTGCACCTAAAACATCAAACAAACCATCTGGTAAAAGTATTAGAATTGGTGATGTAACATATTGGATTTCACAAACACATCAAACCATAATCAAATGTAGGCGTATACTTCAAGGTTTTTAGAGAGAGAAAGAGTTAGAGGTTTCGGAATTTAGTGAGAGAAAGTAAAAGTATTATTATGAGCTCCAACCCTCTACCTTGGGAGGTAGAGGGTATTTATAGTATCTAACATAAAACGCCACCTACGGCGTGGATCAGGCATACAGTGGGTAAAGACCCGTCCGTCCTCCACGGTGTTACTATACTAAATACTAACTAACATTAAATAACTGCAACTACGAGCTTTCTAATGACTACATATACTTAAGGTGACCGACACTTTAATAACTGGATTTACTAAATGCTAACAATCTCCCCCTAAGGGAGGTCACCTCAAATTACATTGAATACAAACAGATATAACATTAAGATTGTTCTTGGATTCTTGTTAAAGTTCTTTGCTCTGTAGCCCGTAGTCTTTGATTCTTCATGTTTTTCATGTTTGGTTAATCCAAGTGGAGGTCTTTGACTGATCCACGTGATAATGAGTTTTGAGCCAGCTTTGAGATCATCATCTACCATCAATCTCTGACTCTTCCTTTGTAGTGATGACATTATGTGATGTTGTGACTTTTGGACCGACATGCTCACATTCTGGATCATGAAATCTTCTCATCAGAGTAGCAAAAGCTTTAGTTGATTCATGATATTTGCAGCAGCGTAGCAGAAGCATGGAGTGAAAATATCAGAGTCGTTGATGCACTTATCATGATTTCTTTAGAAAGGAATGTGTTGTGTGAGCATGCGGCTATGGATTGACCTCTCCATTCTGATTAGCTGTAAACGTCGGGTGTACCTGCATACAACAGTTAGAAATAAAATGTATGAAAGTGTCTTTGATCACTTTAGTTGAATTGAGGTACACGGCCCACGGTTCCCCGTTGATCAGTACAAGTACTGCCTATAATCAGGTATAATTCCGAAGAATCTCCTTGACATGGTTTCGCAGCTGCTCTAGCCGTTCTCAAATCGGAACATCTCAAAGAAGACAACACGGAGTGAGTGAACCAGCGAATTGAGATTCACTGATTGATGAAAATAATTTGAAAACAATCGTGTATTGCTTAATAGAAAGTGTTTTGCAATACAATGAAGGTTTTATGGAAAATCAATTATCAATCATAATTTTGAAACATTAATACACAGTCGATGTGCTACAGAAAAGAATTTTTGGCACAACAACCGGTTTTTCAAAGGCATCCGTAAATCCATAACCTGAACCAGGATTGATTCATAAATTTGAATCTCCCCATTATTTCTGTTCAGTTGTCACATGGTTGATCTATCAGATAGATCTCACATGCCACCTACCAAGAGCTTGTTTGATGTTGGCTCTAGAAGGCTTTCCATCTTCATTGTGATTATGATGGCATACCACTCAGATGTTCTGGCAATACCACAAAGATAATGCATAGGACTCTTAAAATATATTCTTACTTTCCACATTGTGTGAAACAGCAAGTCTTTATTAATTGTGTCCTTAATGAGATTTATTGATGATCTCGTGGCTATAGACTCAATTGTGTACATTTGGTTCCTATGCCGGAGACTAGGGACAGGGTCTCCTTCTTCAATATCAACAATCTCTATGACAAAGTCGATAGATTATGTAGGTTCCCCGTGAGAATGAAACAAGCCCTTTTAAGAGGAACTTGAGTAGCTTGGGAAGTTTAGTGGAGTGCGTCACTGGGTCCATGACATCTTGTCTTCAATACCAGTGTTACCTAAGTAACCACCAGTAGCATATGTATTGAACCCGGTTTCTGCCCTAAGGTTGAATTACTAGAGGGCTATTTCTTTTCGGCCTTTTCACATTCAATTCTTTTTCATTCTTCAACCCCTTCAGTGCTTACCGAGACTTCATTACTAGAACCTTGTTGGGTAAATTCCAGTACTAGCTCGCCTCAATCCAAGACTCTTCCCATATCTCACTTTTCTCCTTTTTTCATTATACCTAAGGACTTCTACACTATCTTGTGGATTGTCCCTGGGTAGATCCCTCCGGTTCTGGCTAGATCATGGGAATGAATACCTAACCTAACCATCCTTATATCACCATACATAAAGTAAATTTTGTCGGTCTTTTTGGTATTATTCATCAGCCATTGGAACCAATTGAAAGCCATTTGAAAATCAATCCAGATACTTGTGATATATTATCAAAGCATTTTGTACCTGAATTGTTTTTGATATTTTTAGAAAAAGAGCTCCCCCTCAATATGTGCATCATGTATTTGAAATCGTTTTGGCACACGGAGGCAAGAGGAAGGATTCACTTCTTTGATTACCATTTTCCAAAAGATATCAACATCACTTTCCTGATCAAAATTAGTATTTTTCATACTTTGTTAAGGGTACTTTTGGAAAGGATGTGGTTTTCAAAAAGTTGATCCTCCTCAATATGTGCATAGAGATTTGAAAGTGTTTTGCACATATTAGGGAAAACCTGCACATTGAAACAAATCAATCACGTTTCAATCCTTTTTGGTTTGAAATAGATGCTCCCCCTCAACATGTTCATGGAAAATTTGAAATCGTTTGGCACATGAAGGGAGGAGAGCTTGCTAAACACTTATAAAACCATTTATCAATTTAAATCCAATTTAAATCACAAATTCTCCCCGATCACAATTTTCAAATCATTTGAGATTTGTGATCTCTGTAGATTTAAATTGATTTTGAAAGCTTTTGAGGAGAATTTTGACTTGCTTATGAAAACATATAACCAATAAGTATCAATTCTGATAAGTATCAATTCTGAGACTTTAAACTCCAATGATTAAACATTCTTGAATATCCTTTGATAACATGACATAAACCTTGGTCTGAAACAATTGTATGACAAATAACCTTTTGATTTAAATGAAATCATTCTCCCACTCAATCAACGACATAAGTTGTTGATTGAGAGATAGGGATTTTGACAAACGTCAAGTTCAGATGATTTTCAAAGATTGAGACCGAGTTATTTTAATTAGTTTTCATTTAGATAACAAATATTTTTCAAAAGAATGTATAGAAGGAAAAATATTTGTGAGGGAAACATTTGTCTTTTTCAGTGACAAACATTAGTTTTTAGAATCAGAGCATGAGATTTGAAAAATGAGATAAATCATGGCTCTGTTCTTTCTTTAAAAACGGGTTATAGACTGAAATGACTATAAGCCTTGTGTTTTTCTTTCTCTCATTTTTTTTAATTTTTTTATTTTTTTTATTTTTTTTAATATGTACATTCGAACAACATCTAAAGGCCCGTGTCACTCTTTGAATGACAGCACAAAGACCGTAGATATTAACGAATCAAGAAAAACGTGACAAAATGACAATATTTTTTGAAATTTTTTGAGTTTTTCAAATTTTTATGGATTTTTGAAAGTTTTATATTTTTCTATTTGGTTTTTGTTGGTTTTGTAATTTTGTATTTTGCTTTTTGAAAAAATTGTTAGATATTGGATTTCACATTCACATTAACATCATAATCAATATTGGAGTATATAAGTTTTAGAGAAAGAAAGGGAAATGTTCTAGTAAGAGAAAACTCATGGAAGGTTAGATTCCAAGTGAACATTTGATGAGTGTGTAAATACTCATCATTTTTGGTTAAATCTGAACTGCAAAACGTTTAAAAAATGCTCAAAAATGCATCAAAATACTGAAAATATCTCAAAATTGCATTTTATATGTTTCAGATGCAAAATGTTTAATATCAGATGAAAAATGAGCTAAGTTTGCATAATTGGCAGTTTCAGCCCCCCAAGTTTCAAAAGTTGTCAGAAATAGTCCCTGAGCACTTATTTCAAAAGAAAAGTCACCAAAGGTCCTTTTAAAATCATAACTTGTCAAAATTAGTCCTTTGGTGAAAAATGTCAAAAGTTTTGAGAAATTACAAGTTTAGTCCTTAAATTTCAAATTTGCCAAAAATAGTCCTTGGAAGTTTGAAAATGTCTATTATGGTCCTTGTACTATGGAAACTTGTCATTTTTGGTCCCTTGAAACAAAATTGGAAATTTGGCAGCTTTGGTCCCTCAAGAATTAGAAATTGCATCTTTGGTCCTTGTTATTAATAACCAAATACCTTTGGACCTTGACCCTTTCCTTTTTGACCCCTGCCATATCCACTTGACCCCCTCATTTTGACCCCCCTTTCATATATTAAACCCAAGTCAACCCCCGCCCACTTGTTTCCCTCCTTTTCTTCTTCCTCACCCACCATGTCTGCAAACACCAGTCTCCCCTCACCTCCAGCTCACATATCCCACACCTTATCCCTCCACCTCAACAACCATCCAAGAAACATTAAATGCTTCTTCAACCTAACACTCAAACCCTCCCACTGGCTAAATCCATTTTGGCGCCAAAAGTGATCAAACGGCCAATATCTTCTCAAGACATCCAATGGTCCCAAAGGCAAGTGGGAATTGCTCTGATAGGAGAGAGAAGCAGTTTTGGTGTATAAAAAGGAAGAAAGAGAAGCTAGGAGGGGAGTACTTAGTTTTAAACATTCATGTATGTCGTTTTTATTAAAATTGTCTTAGCTAGTCTCTAAATTTGTAACTTAAAGCTTTCTTGTATTGAACTCAAGTTGTTTGATCATTATAATCTGTTTTCAAGTGTCAAATCAAGTTGTATTAACATTTCATGTTTTATGGTTTCTTGTTGAAAAATTAGTTTCATGTACCCAAATTCAGGCTTCTAGTAGCTTAGTTTTAAATCCAAATAAGCTTATTCAAGCTGTCCATAGCTTTTGGTAAGCTTACAATTAAGTTTCAAGCAACTTTGGTGTATGGTCAACAAAAGTCAAACTGAGAAGAATTATTGGTCAAGCAGTAATGGAAATGGTTTGGGGTGTTGCAGAGCTTGGATTGGACTGGGTTTGATATAGAATAGTAATGTTTGTTCGGTTTAAGCCGCAAAATAAGCTGGGACACTTGTGAGCTTTTTATCTTCTTTCCATTTCTAATTCAGTTTATTTAAAGAGCTTGTGTTGAATCTGTGGTATTTGCTTAGTCTAAACCTATGAATGTAGCTGTAATTAGATCATAGTGTTGCAGTTTTATTGCTAATATAAGCTAGTGAGAAATCAAGTGAGTTAAAATTGCAAATCAGTGATTTAAAGTGGTGTTTGGATTTTATGGCAAATATGTGTTAGAGGGTTGTTCAGTAGTTGAGACTAGTTGTTTTACACTTGCTTAGTCAATTGAAACTCATTCTAGTTCATATTTACTCACTGCATAAGCTTAAAGTCAACATCACCATAAATTTGTCTTAAACTCATATCTGTTGGAATTTTCAATAAGCCAAAGCTTGATTTGTGTTCAAATATCATTAGAGTAGCTTGATTAAGTTTCACTTTATCTTAATTCATCATAATCAGTCCATAAATTGGTTTCAAATTTCATCTTGGTCAAAGTTTCATAACTGCTTCTAAAGTCAAAAGTGAAAACCTTTCACCCAACCTAAGTTGATTTTTAATTGATTCATTTCTGGGTCAAATTCAGTAAAACTTTGGGATTAATAACTTCAGTTGGTCTAATTACTTAATATGATTTTTATGGAATTTTAGTAATTTTCTAAAAGCTTCAAAACAGCTTGTCAATTAGGGCTTATATGCCTTGTGCACGACTCAAGAAATAATGAGTCCGCACAGTTCTTGCAGAGCTTGTCAAAAGCTCAATTGAGCTTATCTCAGGCTCAAGTTTGGTCCATAGGTTCCTATCCAGGTCTACTTTAGGTTCCTACTTTTGGTTTTGAGTTTAGCTTATCTGAGTAGCTTATTCTCAAGCTTCAAAGTAGCATCCAAAATCTGTTTTTGCACTTAATTTCAAATCCTCAAATCTGTTTAGTTTGCACTTAAGAAGTTTAGGTCAGTTGTATCTAGTTTCTTTTGAGTAGTTTTAGCTTATTATAGCTTCTGTAATCATTTGGTGGTCTTTTGTGCTCATTTGCTTATTCCAAGTGCTTATTTATAAGCACTTGTAACTGCAGTTGCATTTTCTCACACATAAGCCCCAGTTTTTATATTTTTATTAGATTTAGAATATCAATTTAGACTTTTCCTAAAATTTTCATATTTTTCCAGCACTGTTTGATATTTTTTCTCATTTAAAATAGTTTTTAGGCATTTTTAATTAGCTTTTAACACAATTAAATCAGAAAAGTTTCAAAAAACTAAATTTTCATTTTTCCTAGGTTAAGATAAATATAAAAAGCAAAAAAATAATTTTTCCAGATTTTTCTTAGTTAAATTTGTAATTTTTAGCAATTTAATTAGTTTTAAATAGTTTTTAATTCATAGAAAATAGAAAAATAATCAGAAAAATACAAAATTAGTTTTGAAAATTCTCTTTAGTTATTTTAGATTTTTCTAATTCATAATTTCATTTTTCTAGCTTTATTTTATATTTTCTTGTATTTTAGGCTATTATTAAATAAGTAAAAATAGTTTTTAAGTAATAATAATTAGATAAATAGTTATAAAAATAATTTCCTTTTCTGAAAATTTTCTCTTACCATTAGGTTTGTAAAAATGTCATTTTTATATTTTTAGGATTAATATTGTTTCAGTTCACATTTTCTTTTGTACGTCACGTAGTTTTTAATTTAAGTTTTATAAAAGAAAAACCAAAAACATCATTTTAAATATAGTGATAGCGTTTATTTAATATAATTTAGCTTTTTAATTTTCTTTAATTTGCATTTAAGCCCCTGTAATTTATAAACTTTTTCTTTAGGTTTAATCAATCATATCTCTTTTTCCGTTCAAATCCTCTCGATCACTATTCGTTTGATTATTCTCGCACAGCTCGTTGGGACATAACGACCTGGGGAAACACTATACTCCTCTAGATCTTCATTGCATTGCCTCCTGAGCTGTTTGAAGTTTGTTACGGTTGGCCATTCACAAGTGGTCAGCTCGTGTGACAAAATTTGACCGTCTGGGAGCGAATCAAATTTTGCCATTGTGAGGCTGTGCTAATTATCTTACGTTTAGCAGATTAGTGATTTGAATATTCACTCCTTGTTCATACCATCTATATATATCTATATTTTCTTATAAAAATCCAAAAACCCAAAAACATCCAAAACGTATAAAACACAAAATATTTTTCTTTTGTTTCTATATATATATCAAAGATAAAAATACAAAAAGATTTGTCGTTTTCTTTGTTTAATAATAACAACATAAAAAATTACCACCACAAACCAAGGCAGTGTACTACCTAAATGGGGGTACGACCATAATAAGTTCCCGAACCAAAGATTAAAACTTGCCTTTGTGTCCTTGTGAGTGGTGTACCCTTTTTCAAAGAAGCCATTCATCTTGTGATTATTGGTTTAAGTTCACTATCTTTTTGCCTCGATATTGTTTTAATTGGATTTGTTTTTATATCTACTTTTCAAAACCATAAAACTCAAAAAGATTCTTCTTTCCCCATTTTCATAATTCTCTTGTTTCCTCAAGATACATCTAGTGCATGCGCACTCGCTCTTCTAGATCATTGAGTCCTTTTCGTGATCTAGCAGAAATTCCTAGAAGACGTTCTCGTAGACGTCTTGCCCAAATAGTCGAACCGAGATTTCTTACTATTTCAAACAACAATATGGCGAATCGAACGAACTATGGCGAAATGCTCCAAGCACCCACCGAGGGTTATGGAGATGCCATCGTTTTACCAGTAATCAATTCCGATCACTTTGAATTGAAGACACATTTGATCCAACTTGTGTCTACAAATCAATTCCGCGGGTTTGATCGAGAAGACCCGTATGCACACATCTGTTGGTTTAACAAGTTGACTTCAACTATCAATTTCAAGAATGTGCCACAAAAAGTGATCAAGTTAATGCTTTTTCCATTCTCACTTGAGGGGGCAGCCCGGATTTGGCTGGAAAAAGAACCCCCTCGATCCATCGAAACTTGGGAGGATCTTGTTCAAAAGTTTGTCAATTATTTCTTTCCTCCATCAAAGACAACTAATCTTAAAAATGAAATTTCCGGATTTCGTCAAAATTTCGATGAAAACTTTGGAGAGGCATGGGAGAGATTCAAAGATCTCCTCGGGAAATGCCCCCATCATGAATTCATGGAGCTTCAACAAGTTAATATCTTTTATAATGGGTTGAACGGTAACGATCAAGATTCTTTGAACGCAGCCGCCGGTGGCAATATCTTGAATCGTTAGCCTAAAGATGTGATTGAGATTTGCGAAATAAAATCAAAAGTTCCTATTTCTCTCAACAAAGTCAATATTCGAACACTCCGCTTCTTCATCCGGTAACTCTTCCGAAAGTTAGCCGCTCAATAGCCGAGCTAAGGGACGTCATCCGTTGTATGATGAAAGAGGTAATGGAAATCAAAAGCGAAATTCATAAGCCAGAACCAATCAAAGCCGTAAACAAGGTGTGTGAAACTTGTAGTGGTCCACACGCGTATTATGATTGTCAAGCAACCGATGCTGCTCTTTACCAAGCTCCGTAGCTTCGTAAACCACAATCAATACCGACCACAAGCTGAACCTCACTACCGTGCACCTAGCGGTATGACACCACCGTTTTCCTCCGTGCAAAACCATGGCAATCAAAATCGCTTTGTTCCGAATCAAGGACACAACTTCAATAACTCTCAAAATTTCAATCAAAATCGGAACAATTTCAACCAACCACATCAAGCTCCAAATCAGAGTTATCAACAACCTTCTCAAGCTCCCCTACCAAATGACTTCATGAAAATTACTGAGTCAAGCATACGTTCAATGCAAACTCGGATCAATAACATGAGAGTTGAGCTAAAAAGGAAATTGATACCACATTGTCTCGGCAGACAAATGAGTTGAAGAATATGATGAGCGGTTTCATGAACATGAATATGAACAAAGCTTCGTCATCTTCTGGAGGACTCCCAAGCAACACAGTTCCAAATCCAAATGCCGAGTTGAAAGCCGTCACCACTCGTAGTGGTAAGACGCACAATGGACCTTCGACTCCAATGCCTCCTCCACCAGGAGCAATGAGTCAAGTTACCAAGGATACAACGGACAAGGTGCATTTTCAAGCCCACGAAGTACCGCACACGTCCCACCTTCGGTAGTCCAAGCTTTATGTCCGGAACCCGAAGTTCCAAAGACGAGCCGAAATGACTTCCATCCCGGCTCAAAAGTCTAATCAACTTCCTTACCCATCAAGATTGCATGATGAGAAGCTCAAAGACAAAAACAAAGAGCAAATGGAAAAAATTTTCCAAATTTTCAATGAACTACACTTTGATATAAGCTTCGTGGATGCTCTCGTTCTAATGCCCAAATTTGCATCCACGCTTAAAGGCTTACTGACCAACAAAGATAAGTTATCCGAGATGGCTAAAACCCCTCTCAATGAGCAATGCTCAGCGGTCCTTCTCAAGAAGCTTCCCAAAAAGCTTGAAAACCCTGCGTTTTTAATCCCGTGTGATTTCTTGGGGATGGTTCAATGCTCGCCTTGGCCGATCTTGGCGCTAGCATTAACCTCATGCCACTCTCAGTATGGAAGAAACTGTCTCTTCCTAAAATTTCATCCACTTGTATGACACTCGAGCTAGCGGACCGTACCATAACTCGTCCACTTGGGATAGCCGAGGATGTCGTGATGAAAGTAGGAAAGTTTCACTTTCCTACCGACTTTGTTGTAGTAGACTTTGATGCAGATCCTAGAGTTCCCCTCATCTTAGGGAGAGCTTTCTTGAGAACGAGTCGAGCTCTAATTGATGTATTTCTTTGAAAAGTTGACCATACGGGTTGACAACGAAGAACTCACGTTTAATATCAACCAAAAATCCAAACCTCTATCCAAAGCAGTGTTGCCACAATTGATCAAAAATGAAAGAATCAATGCAACACTCTCAAATTTCACGGATTAGAGGAGTCACCAAAAGCGTCTTTGAGCTAAAAGCGTTGAAAATCAACCCCGGTTCAAACAAATGGTTTGAAAGTTGTACCAAGGAAGTCAAGAGTGTTCTTGATGATGATGATCTAGAATTGGAGACTTTATCGGAAGTGGTGGAAATTGCTAGCTCTAAGAGCACACCCACTTGTCCCACCTCGGAATCGGTTTATCGTATCGAGTTTGTTAACTCTGTGGATGAAACCAATCTCTCTTCAGTTTCATCTGGATTGGATGATGATGTTTGTGATCCAATGGGAGACATTATTCCCATTGAAGAATTGCTCAAAAATGATCCATCATCTCCTAGTCTTATTATTTCCGACTCTTCCATCCCTTCTCTCACTTCGGATGAGGAAGATGACAACTTTTGGAATGAAGTCGATGCCTTTCTTAGTGATGAGTCGATTCTAACAGGAATTGATAATACTTACTTTGATCCGGAGGGGGACATTCTTTTTCGGAAAATCTGTTGATTGAAGAACCGTTTCCAACCCTCCCTACCGGAATTCATTGACAATCACCACACAAGCTTCAAGTTTAAGCTTAAAAATGTCAAAAATGGTGATTTGCTTCTTACTAATGAGGAATGGACATGCATTCTCATGCACATCTTTATTCCATTCTTCACAGATGGTGTGGTTGCTCTTTCCCTTTTCTCTTTCGGGAATGAGGACACCATCTTTGACCCGGTATCATCCTTTATAGTTTCTACTATTAACAATACTGCGGTTGTATCTCGTCGGTGTGGAACTTTCTGATGTTCATATGTTTATTAACACGTGAGCGAAAAGTCCGATCGAGATTGATTTTCCACGTTGTTTCCCCATGAACCAATGAATGCGGGGATCGAGTCAAGCTAGCGACTCGGGAAACAAAAACAGTAGCACACTATATGGGTTTTCACCCATATTTCTGACTTCTTTCTATTTTCTACCACCCTAGTTTGGGGGAGTTGCCCCCATTGTTGTATATAAGTTTTCAAAAAAAAATTCAAATAATGGCCGTAGTATTTCCATTTCGTTCTATGTTTGGCATAACCGGTACTTTGAATATTGAGGGCAATATTCATTTCTAGTGTGGTGGGGAATTCTCACGAATTTTATCATGTAATTATACCACCTAATTCCCCCATTGTTGGCCAAAATTTTTTTGGGTAAGTGTTTTCACTTACTCAGTTATGGTTATCGATCCGCCATGTCTAATAAACAAAAGGATTGGCTAATCCGAGAGCAAAGCGGCTCTTGGTAAAGATATCTCAAATCCGTTGACGGCTTGCAATTTGCCCAAAATTGTATGGTGTTCAACTCACCATATCTTTAATTAGTGAAGAGTTGGCTAGCCGCAAGTTTATGGCTTGTGGTAAAGGCAGTGGAAAACCATAATTGGTAATCAACTCACCAAAGATAGTATATATTATCTAAGAGTTGGCTAGTCCAGAAGCAAACGGCTTTTGGTAAAGACAAATCAAATCCGTTGGAAGCCGGTGGTTTGCTCAAAATCACATGGTTATCAGTGTACCATAGTTCTTACTTGAACTGAAACATTTGGCTACTCCAAAAGTAATGGCTTTTGGTAAAGAGATTCAAATCCATTATGTTTTCTCAAAATATTGCTAGGGACTAGCAATAGTTTAGTGTGGGGGATTGATGAGTGTGTAAATACTCATCATTTTTGGTTAAATCTGACCTGCAAAACGTTTAAAAATGCTCAGAAATGCATCAAAATCTGAAAATATCTCAAAATTGCATTTTATATGTTTTAGATGCAAAATGTTTAAAATCGGATGAAAAATGAGCTAAGTTTGCATAATTGGCGGTTTACCCCCATTTGAGTTTCAAAGTTGTCGAAATAGTCCCCTGAGCACTTATTTCAAAAGAAAAGTCACCAAAGGTCCTTTTAAAATCATAACTTGTCAAAATTAGTCCTTTGGTGAAAAATGTCAAAAGTTTTGAGAAATTACAAGTTTAGTCCTTTAAGTTTCAAATTTGGCAAAAATAGTCCTTGGAAGTTTGAAAATGTCTATTATGGTCCTTGTACTATGGAAACTTGTCATTTTTGGTCCCTTGAAACAACTTTGGAAATTTGGCAGCTTTGGTCCCTCAAGAATCAGAAATTGCATCTTTGGTCCTTGTTATTAATAACCAAATACATTTGGACCTTGACCCTTTCCTTTTTGACCCCTGCCATATCCACTTGACCCCCTCATTTTGACCCCCCTTTCATATATTAAACCCAAGTCGACCCAGCCACTTTTTTCCCTCCTTTTCTTCTTCCTCACCCACCCGTATGCAAACACCGGTCTCCCTCTCCAGCTCACATATCCCACACCTTATCCCTCCACCTCAACAACCATCCAAGAAACATTAAATGCTTCTTCAACCTAACACTCAAACCCTCCCACTGGCTAAAACCATTTTGGCGCCAAAAGTGATCAAACGGCCAATATCTTCTCAAGACATCCAATGGTCCCAAAGGCAAGTGGGAATTGCTCTGATAGGAGAGAAGCGGTTTTGGTGTATAAAAAGGAAGAAAGAGAAGCTAGGAGGGGAGTACTTAGTTTTAAACATTCATGTATGTCGTTTTTATTAAAATTGTCTTAGCTAGTCTCTAAATTTGTAGCTTAAAGCTTTCTTGTATTGAACTCAAGTTGTTTGATCATTATAATCTGTTTTCAAGTGTCAAATCAAGTTGTATTAACATTTCATGTTTTATGGTTTACTGTTGAAAAATTCAGTTTCATGTACCCAAATCCAGGCTTCAAGTAGCTTAGTTTTAAATCCAAATAAGCTTATTCAAGCTCCCATAGCTTTTAGTACGCTTACAATTAAGTTTCAAGCAACTTTGGTGTATGGTCAACAAAAGTCAAACTGAGAAGAATTATTGGTCAAGCAGTAATGGAAATGGTTTGGGGTGTTGCAGAGCTTGGATTGGACTGGGTTTTATATAGAATAGTAATGTTTGTTCTGGTTTAAGCTGCAAAATAAGCTGGGACACTTGTGAGCTTTTTATCTTCTTTCCATTTCTAATTCAGTTTATTTAAAGAGCTTGTGTTGAATCTGTGGTATTTGCTTAGTCTAAACCTATTAATGTAGCTGTAATTAGATCATAGTGTTGCAGTTTTATTGCTAATATAAGCTAGTGAGAAATCAAGTGAGTTAAAATTGCAAATCAGTGATTTAAAGTGGTGTTTGGATTTTATGGCAAATATGTGTTAGAGGGTTGTTCAGTAGTTGAGACTAGTTGTTTTACACTTTCTTAGTCAATTGAAACTCATTCTAGTTCATATTTACTCACTGCATAAGCTTAATGTCAACATCACCATAAATCATCTTAAACTCATATCTGTTGGAATTTTCAATAAGCCAAAGCTTGATTTGTGTTCAAATATCATTAGAGTAGCTTGATTAAGTTTCACTTTATCTTAATTCATCATAATCAGTCCATAAATTGGTTTCAAATTTCATCTTGGTCAAAGTTTCATAACTGCTTCAAAAGTCAAAAGTGAAAAACCAGTTTTCACCCAACCTTGGGTGATTTTTCATTGATTCAATTTTGGGTCAATTCAAGTAAAACTTTGGGATTAATAACTTCAGTTGGTCTAATTACTTAATATGATTTTTATGGAATTTTAGTAATTTTCTAAAAGCTTCAAAACAACTTGTCAATTAGGGCTTATATGCCTTGTGCACCGACTCGTAAATCTGAGTGCACTGCAATTCTTCAGAGCTTGTCAAAAGCTCAATTGAGCTTATCTCGGGCTCGGGTTTGGTCCATAGGTTCCTAGCGGGTCTACTTTAGGTTCCTACTTTTGGTTTTGAGTTTAGCTTATCTGAGTAGCTTATTCTCAAGCTTCAAAGTAGCATCCAAAATCTGTTTTTGCACTTAATTTCAAATCCTCAAATCTGTTTAGTTTGCACTTAAGAAGTTTAGGTCCGTTGTATCTAGTTGCTTTTGAGTAGTTTTAGCTTATTATAGCTTCTGTAATCATTTGGTGGTCTTTTGTGCTCATTTTCTTATTCCAAGTGCTTATTTATAAGCACTTGTAAGCTACTGATTGCATTTTCTCACACATAAGCTGTTTTATATTTTTCTTAGATTTATAATATCAATTTAGACTTTTCTGAAATTTTCATATTTTTCGGCCTTGTTTGATATTTTTTCTCATTTAAAACAGTTTTTAGGCATTTTTAATTAGCTTTTAATACAATTAAATCAGAAAAGTTTCAAAAAAATAAATTCTCATTTTTCCTAGGTTAAGATAAATATAAAAAGCAAAAAAATAATTTTTTCAGATTTTTCTTAGTTAAATTTGTAATTTTTAGCAATTTAATTAGTTTTAAATAGTTTTTAATTCATAGAAAATAGAAAAATAATCAGAAAAATACAAAATTAGTTTTGAAAATTCTCTTTAGTTATTTTAGATTTTTCTAAGTCATAATTTAATTTTTCTAGCTTTATTTTATATTTTCTTGTATTTTAGGCTATTATTAAATAAGTAAAAATAGTTTTTAAGTAATAATAATTAGATAAATAGTTATAAAAATAATTTACTTTTTCTGAAAATTTTATCTTACCATTAGGTTTGTAAAAATGTCATTTTCATATTTTTAGGATTAATATTGTTTCAGTTCACATTTTCTTTTGTACGTCACGTAGTTTTTAATTTAAGTTTTATAAAAGAAAAACCAAAAACATCATTTTAAATATAGTGATTGCGTTTATTTAATATAATTTAGCTTTTTAATTTTCTTTAATTTTCATTTAAGCCCCTGTAATTTATAAACTTTTTCTTTAGGTTTAATCAACCATATCTCTTTTCCGTTCAAATCCTCTCGATCACTATTCGTTTGATTATTCTCGCATTTCGTTGGGACATAAGCGATGCTGGGGAAACACTATACTCTCTAGATCTTCATTGCATTGCCTCATTTGTTTGAAGTTTGTTACGGTTGGCCATTCACAAGTGGTCAGCTCGTGTGATAAAACTTGACGGTTCGGGAGCGATCAACATTCAACCCTCTACCTTGCAAGGTAGAGGGTATTTATAGGTTACTAGAAAACACGACCTCCTATCGGCCTATGGATCAGGTATACAGTGGGTAAAGACCCGTCATTCCTCTACGGTGTTACACTAAACTAATCTACGCTACAAACTAACTAATAAACTACTAAGTAACGAAAATAACGACAAGTCTCGACTAACTTATGCTAGATAATATTTGGGGTGACCGACTCTTTACTTTAGAGAATTTTCAATTCCTAACAATCTCCCAAGGAGGTCACCCCATAAATTACATTGTGAATCCTAGCGTTCTAATAAATCTTCATTCTTGAGCTCGAAGACTTCTCTTCAACAAAGTATTCAAACTAAGTGCATGTGGAGTATAACATTGAACATTTGAAATGAATAATTCGTGGAGGTTGAGTGTCTGATCCACTATGATAACCTTTGAGCATTATTTGAGATCATCAAGCACATAAGCACACGCATCAAACATTGAAGTGTTGCCCGGCATATGAGAACGTGACACATTGGACCGACATGCTCACATTACGGATCATGAAATCTTCTCATCGAGTAGCGAATTTTTTGATTCATGATATAGGCAGCGTAGCGAAGCATGGAGTGAAAATATCCGAGTCATTGATGCACTAATCATGATTTCTTTTGAGATGAATGTGTTAGGTGAGCATGCGGCTATGTATTGACCGCTTCATTCGATCATTTGCAAGCGTCGGGTGTATTTTGCATAAGACAGTTAGCAATAAAGCGCGAAAGTGTCTTTGATCACTTTCGATGAATTGAGGTACACGGCCCACGGTTCCCGTTTATCGGTACAAGTCTGCACTGTGATCAGGTATAATTCGAAGAATTTCCTTGACAGGGTTTCGCAGCTGCTCTAGCTGTTCTCAAGCCAGAACGTCTCAAAAGACAACACGGAATGAGTGAACCAGTAATTCGTCCACGATTGATGAAAAGAGATTTGAAAAACAATCGTGTATTGCTCAATAGAAATTGTTTTGCAATATAACGAAGGTTTTAATGAAAATCAATTATCAATCATAAAACACCTTTTGATTTTGAAAAATTAGTACGGTCGAGCGTGCTAATGAAAAGAGTTTTAAAGCACACAGACC
Source organism: Chrysanthemum makinoi (assembly GCA_910596185.1). Classification (NCBI taxonomy): domain Eukaryota; kingdom Viridiplantae; phylum Streptophyta; class Magnoliopsida; order Asterales; family Asteraceae; genus Chrysanthemum; species Chrysanthemum makinoi. The sequence continues at coordinate 92,813,369 of OU343225.1, forward strand.
GGTTTATCAAAGGTATCCGTCAATCCATAACTGAACAGATTGATTCAAAAGATTGAATCGCCCCATTGTTTCTGTTCAGTTGTCACATGGTTGATCTGTATAATAGATCTCACATGCCACCTACCGGGAGCTTGTTAGATGTTGGCTCCAGAAGGCTTTCCATCTTCACAGTGAATATGTAAACACATCACTCGGATGTTACGGCAATACCACAAGGATAATGCATAGGACTCATAAGATATAATATCTCTTTCCACATTGTGTAAAGCAGAGAGTCTTCATTGAAAGTGTCCTAATGAGATTTATTGATGATCTCGTGGCACTAGACTCAATTTGTGCATATTTGGATCCTATATCGGAGACTAGGGAGAGGGTCTCCTCCTTCAATATCAACAATCTCTAAGAGAAAGGTGATAGATAATGTCGGTTCCCCGTGAGAATGAAACAAGTCCTTTTAAGAGGAACTTGAGTGGTTTAGAAAGTTGAAGTGCAGTGCGGCACTGGGTCCATGACGTCTTGTCTTCAATACCGATGTTACCATCAGTAGTATATGAAATGAACCCGGTTTTACGCTAAGGTTGAATAAATGGAGGGCTATTTGTTTTCACCCTTTTCTCATTCAATTCTTTTTAATTCTTCAACCCCTTCATTGCTTACGAGACTTCATAGCTAGAACCTTGTTGGGTTTATTCCGGTACTAGCTCAGTCTCATCCGCCTCTTCCATATCTCATTTTTCTCCTTTTATCATCATACCTAAGAACTCTACACTAACTAGTGGATAGTCACTGGGTAGATCCCTCCGGTTCTGGCGGATCATGGGAACACATACCTAACCTTATCGTCCTTATATCACCATACATAATGTAAAGTTGGTCGGTCTTTTTGGTATTGTTCATCTGCCATTGGAACCAATTGAAAACCATTTGAAAATCAATCCAGGTGCTTGTGACATATTATCAAAGCATTTTGCACCTGAATTGTTTTTGATATTTTTAGAAGAAGAACTCCCCCTCAACATGTGAATCAAGTATTTGTAATAGTTTTCCACACGAGAGGCAAGAAGAAAGAATTAACTTCTTTGATTACCATTTTCTAAAAGATATCAACATCACTTCCCTAATCGAATCAAGTAGCTAAAGCATTTTGGGGAAGGATGACGTTTTTCATGATTTTGCTCCCCCTCAATATGTGCTTCGAGATTCGAAAATTGTTTAGCACATATTAGAGAGCAGTATGCACAAAAATAGTCATCTTTTAACATCTTTCATATTTATATCACATTTTCTCCCCGATCAAAAATTTCAAATCCTTTGAGATTTTGGATCTCAAGTGATCTAAATATGTATGAGACAAAATATTTGTTGGAGAAAAATGTGCGGTTTTATAAGATTGAAGTGGACAAGGACTGAAGTTCCCCTTTTAGAATAAGGGAAACCACAAGACACAACCTAGCACTATTACATACATTATAGTTGTTTAATAGTAATTACACCACTTATTACAAATCAATTAATAGAACATAAACTACTTAGCCGAGATATCTTCATTCAGTTCTTTGAAGCGACTTGTAGTGTCCTACCAGTCTACCTCCCACAAAGCTTTCAAGGCTGCGATAGATCATCCTAGTCTTCAATCGTCGTCGATAGCGACAATGAAATTTTCACACCTCTTCACATCCTCGTCAGTCCAGTATATCGTTTTATTTCGTGACTTTAAATCAATCTTGATTTCTTTCACTCTAGAGTCTAATTCCTCTTCGACCATCTTGAGTGTGCCATCACTGAATTTGTATAGCTCACACAATCTCATTAACATTCGAGTTCCGTATCTGTCCGTGAAGATGACGGCTCTAGGAGTGTCGGTCACAATATATTCATGACAAAATTCGTGTCCTTTGGCTTCCCATTGTGGTCTTGTAAGATTGACTCGAGTCTGATAACTTTCGATTCCCAATTGAAGGTCCTCAACTCTTAGGCGAATGACCAACCTCTAATCCAGAGATTGACGGCAGCTGAGAGAGCCTTCTTCTCGCCAGCAGGCAGATGGTTAAGGTGTCCTTGAAGATTCAGAAGATAGAGGTCTTTAAAGTCATTAGGCATCAGATGTTTGAAGTCGTTTTCTTCTATAATGTACTCTTTTGAGTCTGCTCTTCGAAGGACAATCTTCTTCAGGTATTCATAACCGTAGATTGGGAAGATTTCAATTCTGATGACACTTAGGATACGCAGTCTGGATCGAACAGCTCTGCGACTCTTGTTAGCACTGTGTCTTTCGATGTAGAATTTTTTCTTCTTGAACCACCAATGAGAGATGCCATATGATGCGGCAATGTCATCTTGTTTCTCTTTGTCAGCCCGAAATTGATCTGGAACCATCATTCGAGACCTTGATCATTGTAAGTAGAGCTTTCATCTTGAAATATATAAAGCTGGTCTTTTCTCGAAGTGCAGCCACATAGATAGTCGGATCGTGGTTGAAGAAGAATTGAATGGTTATGTATCCAGGTTCACCGCCAAGAGGAAGAGGGTTGTTCACATCAAACATGTTGATCTGCTCACTAACTTGATCATTCGGCATTCGTAGCATTCCTCCATCGATATTGAAGCGATGAGCATCGAGTGAAAAACTTTCACTATTTCATATCTTTGAGCCTTCAAGATCTTTGGGAGTGATAGATGAAATTTCCTTCTTTTCACAAAACCACTTTATGAAGCTTCCCATATCTCCTGTGAAATGTAGAAGAGAGTCTTATGCTGGTGCTTCGTAGTTGGATGCAATAGTAGTTGCCCAATAGTTTGCTGGATTTGTTGAATCAGATTCAGGAATACACCATGAAGGTTCAGGAGTTTGAGGTTTATCTTGGGTATGCCAACTTTGAATATCATTCTTCGAAGGAGTAACTCTAGATGTTTTGACTCTTTTTCCATCAAGATAAGCATCCAACCAATCTTCTTCGACTACAACATTGGGGATGTGCTTGGTAGAAGTTTCGTCATCTTGATTCGATTCACTGAGCAACGAAGGACTCTTCATTTATTATTTGCTCTTATGGAATGGTAGGGATGGTAGGTGTAAACCGGTAATTGTGATGGTTCTTTCGGTAGACATATTATGATGTTTTTGACCACTTGGGGTACTTGTTTGTTTCTGAGTGGTTGGAGGTGGTGATGGTGGGCTTACATTATGGGAGCTGGTTGTTCACGAGGATCCCCAACTCAGATGTGCGGCACCACACTGTAGGGGTGGTGGTGGTGGCTTGGGACCTCCCGACATATCTTTTGAGTCCATTGGAACAGATCTTCTTTTCTTCTTTGCCTTCTTTTCACGATTATCAGCAACAAACCGCTCATAATCATCATACTTCATAGATTCATCGAGTGCCTCATATAACTTCTTGTGTGTACTATGCTTGTACTCTCCTTCCTCATACATTTTCTCAGAGAGAAGCTGATCTCATGTCGAGATCGGCAGATCTTTGAATCGTTGTAGCAAGGGAGCCTTCATTGCCCATTCAATCGCATCTTTAATATCTGCTTCTATTGCCTCTGTTACGATTTCATTGAGATTTAGATTCTCCAGTTTCTTGACACGACTATCAAGGTTGTTGACAACAATAGGAAAGTGTTTCTCAATAGTTGTAATGCGTGACATGGCCTCTTCAAGCAATTCCTATGTTGTTCTAGTAGGATTTGGTGATGCACGAGGCGGTGAGGCGGGAGGGTGGCGGGATCACTGATCGAGACAACTTGTATTAACTCATTAGTGGGATTGGGATGTGGAAGTGCAGTTGTAATAACAGGTTCAAGTGTTGGTGTGATTGACGGGGATGACACATTAGTGGAGACCTTTGGTGCAGACATCGGAGGAATCGAAGAAGTATCTTGATGTATAATGACAGAGAACATGGGTGAACTTCTTCCTTTTCATTCGTTTGCTTATCTGATTCGATGTTAGAGGGACCGTCTTTCAAGAATTGGTCCCCGTATGTTGGGTCGATATCAAGATTTTTAAGTGAGGAAAGTGATCCAGTAGACACGTTTGTTACTTCAAGATGCTTGAGTGTTTGGATCCAGGCTCAACGTTTTCCAGTGGATCATTTTTCTCACTTGCTGACTTAAAAACTAGGCTCTCTGTGGTAAAAGGAGTCTCCTGATTTTCTTCTTGTACATCACTTTGGAAGTGGGAGATTCATCGATCTTTACGCCTCATCAGTGTCCATCCCAGTTTGCACTTGTGTAGATGAAGATACAACATCTCTTTTCTTAAGAATAAACCGGGTTGTTGTTTTAGGAGATGGTGACGAGATATTCAATAGCATGTGTGCGGCTTGTTCTGCATCTCCTCCAGCAACTCCTTTACCTTTGTCTTGTGTGATAGGGTTGATTTGATGAGGTCTTGACTCAGGTTCTCTTATTGTGACTCCTCCTATAGGTGGTCTCTGAGACTCGTTTAGGCATCAAGGCTTTCTGAATTCCTTATTGATATGCAGCTTCGTCTTCATCAATCAATTCTGTTACTTTTCCAGTAACCTTAGTTCCCTCATCATTTCCCTTACCAGCGTCATTTTTTCTTCTCTTTTTCTTTGTTTGTGATGGAGAGACATTAGATCTTGAGCTGCCAGGCCTCTTGTTTTTCTTAGGAAGGCTTGAGTATGAGGCTTGAGATTGCTTAGATTTGGAAGAGGATTTCGGGATGTCAGCTGCATTAGCGGATGCTTTCTTTACATAACTCTTGAAGTAATCCGCATTCTTGATTCTATCATTAAGCAAAGTTTCAGGCTGGCATACGAAAATCTCCTGTCATATCCTTTGGCACTATATTTAAGATTGCCAAGAACGAATTCATCACTGGTTTCATGCTTGGCAGACTCGCTACGTGAGTTGATTTTGTGAGTTTGTAGCAAATGGTGATAATGAGTTTTGAGAACCGATCTTTGGGAATCACTCTTTTACCAAGACTTTTCTTCCCTTGACTTTATTCTCGAGTTGATTACGTCGAGAGATAAATGTGTCCAAGGATAAGATGAATTCTTCCCAGATAAGTTCAGAGAAGTCAACATTTTTTCTTTTGACAATTCCCCACAGAATCTGCATAATGGGAGCTCGAACTCTGTCTGTCCCTGAAGTTTTACCGGTTAGACACAGGTTGAGGATTGTGACGATTGACCTCCATGGTTGATATATTTCAGCATTGATGAGTGATGAGATCTTGGTTATTTTTTAAGGTACCCCAATTCGTCGACAAAGTTTAAGATATCATGAATGGAAGGTGGGGAGATGAATTTGTTTGAAGGGTTTCTAGGTGTGATTTAAAGAGCATCCACGAGGGTTTCCAACCGAGATGTTATACCATTTGTCTTCAAGCATACGAGTATGAAGCGAAATCTTATCCCAAGTAACAGTTTTCTAGAATTGCTGAAGATAGATGGATGGGATAGAACACCGCTTGGTTAGTGCATTAAAGAAGTTGGTGTCCTTCAAGATATCGACAGCTAGACGGTAGGTAGGGTTATGTTGCCCTCTGTCAGCATCTAAGAAGTAGTTGCTCTTAGCAATTGGCACCCATTCAGCACGAGGAACTAATTCTTCATCAGTCAAAATGACATTTTGTGCAGATCAGATATGAACATCAGAAGATGTGATGTCACCATTGAGATCGAAGGTTACACGAGACAACACAGACCATATCCGGGAAAATTGTTAGGGTAAGTTGCAGTTATGGCGTATATGGAGATCAGGATGTAGTAAACTAAGCATGTTTAGTATGCAGAAACTTATGAGTGTAGCATGTCATTTTGGAGAAAGCAAAAAAAAATGGATAATACCAAAGGCGAATTATACACAACCTACAACTAGCATTGGAACTATCATTTGAGCAACTCACATAACACACTACACATAAGTGACAGCAGGTTATCAACATGCATACTACATGATGAATGAGGAACATATCATATGACAACTAGCATCAGTTATCTCGCATAGGCTACAAAGTAACTTGCAACATTCAATAACACAGTCAACTCGCATATAATATAAGACAAATTAAGCATATGGCAACTTCGCATGAATAAACTCGCTTAGGTCAAACAATGGGTGGTCAACATATATGCCAACTTCGCATACAGACATGAAGCAAGTCGCATATGGCAACTCGCATATGATGACATATGTTAGCATAGTTAACTCGCATACATTACAAAGTATGAAGCAAGTCGCATATGGTAACTCGCATGAGTTAACACGTTTAGGTCAAACAGTGGGTGGTCAACATATATGCCAACTCGCATTACAGACATGAAGCAAGTTGCATATGATGACAGATGTTAGCATAGTTAACTCGCATACATTACAAAGTATAAGACAAGTCGCATTTAGCAACTCGCATTTGGCAACTTGCATATGATGAAAGATAACACGCTTAGTTGACATGCTTAGGTAACTCGCATAAGATACAATGAATCTAGACATATTGCATAGGGAATAGGCAACACGCATAAATGACTTTGCAACTCGCATATAGCAACTCGTTTTAAAACACAGTTAGCACCAACACGCATATAAGTATTTCTTTAACAAATTATCAGGCCAACTCGCATTTAAGAAACCTATCTAACTCGCTATTAAAAACTTAGCATGTGTAACTTCACTTAACTTCACGAGACCACAACCACATGTTTACACCATAGTCAAAAACATAAAAAAGATTGGAAATCCTAGATTCTCTATTCAAACCGAGTTGCAAATCTTATTCCTACTCATAACACATCCTCTACACGCGTAATCAAGAATTCTTTCAGACATAGGCTAAGTATGACATATCATTCAATAAGAGTATGTACGCTACAATCAATAACAATTAAACACAAACATACAAACCTAATGTCCAAACAATCGATTTAGATGAGAGTCGAGGGGACAAAATCACACCGTCTTCAATAGCTAACTCGCTTATATGAAAGTTGAGAGAGAGAATAGTTAATGCGTGTTTTGACCAAGTTTCTAATTTTGATTTGACCACGACACAACACACATACATATGAAATACTTTAAGCGAGTTGACACAATTAGTCCCTTTACTTTGTAAATGCAACTCACATATAAGGTACACAGATATAGGAAATAACACTTTTGGTCCCTCAACTTGTCAATGCAACTCGCATTCAGAAACAACATAGCAACTTCGCAATGTATCATACCAACTCGCATATAGCAGTTAAGTAACTCGCATATCATACCAACACGCATAATGTAAAGGATGGAATCACAATCATCACATATAACACCATACTCAAATTAAATTACTCAAACACAATCCTCCCCACATAGTATGCAATAGCCAACTTTCTCAAATAAAGCATGCATATAAACTAATGATTCAGCTACAGGTGCACAATCCTCCCCCTCAATCAATGATACGAGGATAATAGAAATCATTGATTGATTAAGCATTATGGGATGAATACGGTAAAAGCATGAGTGAAAAATAATAGAAAAAGTTATTACTAATCTGTTCGAACTTCATCTAAAATCCCATTACATTGTTGAATGACATTTCTAGGATCGTAGATGTTATCGATGACAGAAACAAGAGTAAATGTGAAATAATGAATAAAAAAAATAATAATAATAAGATAAAATAAAAACTGAAGTAAAATAAAGTAAAATAACAATGTGAAATTAAGTTTTAAGTTTACTTTTTTTTTTAATAATAATAAAAACCAAATAAGTACGAGTCCTGAAAAGAGATGATCAGGAGTCAGAGTACGAGGTGTATTAATTTTGACAGGCTACCATTCCAGAGTGAGCATTCTTCAGTTCGATGGAAACGGGTCATGATGTTCATGAACGAATTGAGCATAATACCTGAAATAGATTGAGGAGACTTTGCACTAATAGCACATGCATTATCGCAAATGGATGGGTTAGTGATAGGTATATTCTCTAATTTTGAATTAATACAGTCAGGTCTTGGAGTATCTTTAGTGGACATCTCCTTAAGTTCATTATTCATGAAGGTTTTTCCTGTGGGGATCCATCTGAAGCAACTTCTGGGTGAGTACGTCCGTTTGGTACTTGTAAACTTATAAAGTCTGCCAGTAGGAACCCACTTAAAACAACTGCTAACAAAGTTAGATGAAGTTATGTTCCTGTTCTGATCATTGGTCCTTTTGCATTTAAATTGCTTCTTAGTAGATTGGTCAGTGATTTGACTCCTTAAATTCATGATCTTAGATTTCTGAGCCATCTGCTGGAAATTGTCTTTCCTACGGTTGGAATGACTTTGTGAAGTGACTGGATTCGACAAAACCTTATTATTTTCAACTTGGGGGAAAGCTTAGATTTTGAAGCTTTAAATCTTTCTGTCTTAAATGCATTGGGTTGCCTAGTTACAGGGCGTTTAGTGGCATTATGAACAGTTGATTTCTCCAAAGTTGATGGTTTTGTGAGCTTAGTATTCACTCTATTTCCTGTAATTTTCCTAATCTCATTTCTTAATGCAACGATAGTGAAACTCTTATCCTGAACTTGGTCTTTGAGAGCATCTATGTCAGATGTCATGGAGTTGATTTTATCAATCTGTTTGGTCCTACACTCCAGAAGATTCTTCTTTAAGGATTCATTTTCACTTAGCAATTTTGCAACACATATGGCTAGTTCCTCATTTCTAGACTTAATTTCATTACAAGCATCATAATTAATATTCGCATTCATGTTCAATTCGTTTTGATATTTGTTTTTAGGTTACGAATGGTTGAGTCTTTGTCTAGAATCGAGTTTTTAAGCTGATTAATTTCAAAAACTCACGGAATTGGGAATTCGGATTTGTGCATGCATTTGAAACAAGAGAATTTTCTTCCTTTTGTTGTAGTGCAATTTCCAAGGAAATGCAGTGTTCTTCAAGAATTGAATATTTGTAAGAAAGTTCCTCAAATGCCTTTTTTGAAATCACATCAATTTTTTCAAAACATACAGACTCAGTCTCAACCATATCTATATGATCTGACTCATGTGTATCAATAAATTCAGATGGTTTGGAGACTTTACCAGATGCATTGTGTTGATCAAGCAGGGGAAGCACATCAAATGTCTTCTGATCATCCATTAGTCTGACACTTGCATCCTTATTGCTCGAAATTGGCATTAATAACTTTCGGCAGTTTGGGCTCCTCTGTTTGATTCTTTCAATTCATCGTCATAATAACAGATGATGTTACGCATTCGTTCAGCTTTCTGATCAAAGCATTCCCTAGAGGTTCACTTTCTTGATTCAATTTATCCTGGGCTTCACTTGCTTTAGCTGCTTCCTCAATGTATGTCTTCATATTATCCATTAATTGGATCAATATATTGGAGAACTCATGTATTTCCATCCCGGTATGTTTCTTGAAGGAGATCTTAGTCACATGTTGATCAAAATCTGCTGAATATTCCTCATTGATGAATGTTTGAAATTGTTTGAGAATCATATGAAGTACGTCCATGGAATCATCTTTAATTATCTTCCCAATGGTGAGTTGATTCTTCAATTGTTCAAGGTAATCAAACAATGTATCTTTGAATGAAGGCAAATCCTAAAGGAAAAGGGCACTGCATGTCCGATCCATGGATGTGGATAACACTTGTGATATGTGGGAATGAAGCAGTATGTAAGGTTCAATGCTACATTCAACATGTAATTCTTGCTGCGATTCATTTGGGTTGGACACAAGGTGTGATGGGTTTAGATCATCAGTTGTAGGATTTGTTAAGGTCATACATTCTGAATAGTACATGCTTTGTCTGCAGTCCGCTAAATCATACAGTTTGAGTACTTTAGAGATCACTGGATCCGTAGATTGAGCCATGAGTGTTGGATTCCACGGAATTTTACAATTCTTTGATTAAACCGGGAAATTGATTCTTTCACGGGATTTTACTAAACCAAAGAACAACCGTAAGAACGTAACACGAAGAAGAAAAAGGTCTAAATGAACAAGTCGCTAAACACACAATTCGCATAAGCAGTCAACTCGCAACACACTCAACTCGCTTAATTAATCAAGTCGCTAAATAGCCAACTCGCTTTAGTCTCAATTCGCAACACAATCAACTCGCTTGAACACTAAGTCGCTTAAGTTAACTCGCTAGCGTTACAACTCGCTAAGTAGCAAGTCGCTTTAGATCTCAAGTCGCTTAAAGAAACAACTCGCTTAGAACCCAAGTAGCATAAATATCAACTCGCTAAACAGCTAAGTCGCATGTACCAACTCGCTTTAAATAACAAAGCAACTCGCTTTGAAGAAACACAAGTCCGAGACACAACTCGCTTAGTCCTTTTTCAAAAATAACCACTTTATCAATCCAAAACAACCAAACCACAATGATTTAAGGCTTCCAATTCAAAACATAAACACATATGATGATCCTAAACACAAAAGTACAAGCAAAATTCAAACTTTAACACAAGAATTTGTCCAAATGAATCAAACTCTCCTAAACCCTTAATACTCCAAAAACCTTATGAAATCCACCAAAACAAAGAGCATGAAAGATGAGTGATCAAACCATGGCTCTTGATACCAATTGTTAGATATTGGATTTCACATTCACATTAACATCATAATCAATATTGGAGTATATAAGTTTTAGAGAGAGAAAGGGAAATGTTCTAGTAAGAGAAAACTCATGGAAGGTTAGATTCCAAGTGAACATTCAACCCTCTACCTTGCAAGGTAGAGGGTATTTATAGGTTACAAGAAAACACGACCTCCTATCGGCCTGTGGATCAGGTATACAGTGGGTAAAGACCCGTCCTTCCTCCACGGTGTTACACTAAACTAATCTACGCTACAAACTAACTAATAAACTACTAAGTAACGTAAATAACGACAAGTCTACGAGCTAACTTATGCTAGATAATATTTGAGGTGACCGACTCTTTACTTTAGGGAATTTTCAATTCCTAACAAAAAATATTTACCAGAGATGGATGAAGAGAAAACTTTTACTCCTCGTCTTCCTCTTGAAGACGTTTGAGTGTTTCTGGTTGTAGACTCTTTAGACCAAGTCGTGGGAGGATAAACTCAAAACGTTCTCTAGGAAGAACTTTGGTGTAGATGTATGCTAACTGGTATACAGACCTCACAAAATAAAGTTCCACCACACCTTTCTCCACTTGCTCCCTGATGAAATGATGTCGAATGTCGATATGCTTTGCTCTTGAATGTTGAACGTTGTTACATTAGAGAGCAATGGCACTGTTATCTGTCTGAAGGATTTTGCTAAATTCAAAGCCATAGTCAGATAATTGGGATCTCATCCAAAGGATTTGAGCACAACAAGATGACATGGCTATGTATTCAGCCTCTGTAGAGGATATAGAAGTACTCATTTGTTTCTTTGAAGACCAGCTCACTAGTTTATCACCCAAAAGCGAGCACCTCGGCGTGCTTCGGCGTGTATCTTGACATCTGCATGATCAACATTTGCATAGGTGTTAGTGACATACGGTGTCTGCAGGTACCAAAGTCCCATATTGATGGTTCCTTGGAGATACCGAAAGACCCGTTTAGCCGCTTCAAGGTACTTTTGGTAGCCTTAGCACTGGTATCTAGCACATATGCATACAACGAACAGAATGCTCGGGTCTCTGGCTGTGAGGTACATCAGGGATTCAATCATACTACGATATTTCATTTGATCTACCATGATCCCTGAGTGGTCCTCATCCAGTTTAGTACGCTCTATCATGGGAGTGTCAACAGAGTCACAAGAATCAAATCCAAATTTCTTTAAAATCTCATTAGCATATTTAGATTGATTGATAAAAATGCCTCCGGGACTTTGTGAAATTTGTAATCCCAAGAAAAATGACATTTTTCCCATCATTAACATTTGAAATTTGGAGCCCATCTCCTTAGAAAAATAGTCACATTCATTGGGGTCAGTCGACGCAAAAATAATATCATCAACATAGATTTGAGCGTGAATTAAATGTTTTCCTGACTTCCTGGTGAACAATGTTGGATCAACTGCTCCTTTGCTGAATCCAGTAGATAGAAGAAACTTTGATAGCGTATCATACCATGCCCTTGGAGCTTGCTTCAAGCCGTAAAGAGCCTTCTTCAAGCGATAGACATGAGTAGGATACTCAGGATTCACAAAACCCAGGTTGGGCTGATGTATCGACTTCTTTAAGATCTCCGTTAAGAAAAGCCGTCTTCACATCCATCTGATAGACTACCATATTCTTACTTGCAGCATTAGCCAGGAAGATTCTGATTGCCTCGATACGTGCAACTAGAGCAAATGATTCCTCAAAGTCAATACCCTCCTCTTGACGGTATCCTTTTGCAACCAATCGAGCCTTGTTCTTTAATACATCACCATGCTCATCAAGTTTTACTTTGAAGATCCACTTTAGAGCAATGATCATAGCATAGTCAGGAGCAGGTACTAATTACCATGCATCTAGTCGATCAAACTCATGAATTTCTTCTTGCATGGCATTGAACCAACTGTCTTCATTCATGGCAGTTTTAACGTCTTTTGGTTCGATTTTAGACAGTACGGAGTTGAAGAAGCACCATAAGGCATCAGTTGCAAGTTGTTTACAAGTGGATACAGGACGAGAGGGGTTTCGAATGATGTTGTCCAATGGATGGTAATGTGTCCATTTTCTAAGGTGTTCATGTGGTTGTGTTTGAGGAACTGAAGTAGCGAGTCGTTTTCTCGATGAAGATGGTTCGATGATGATTCGAGCAAATATGTTTTCAAAGGGAGCATCTTCAGGAGTATTAAAGGGGTTATCTCCATCATAGGTGCCAGAAACAATTCCATGATGTACACTTGATGATTGAGGAATTGATGATGAGACAGAGTGATCAGCAGAAGGCGCTCCTTGACTTAATGACATAAAAACTGAAGGGTTATCTTATTTGATAGGGATAGGAGCAGCCTCTGTTGATGGATTTGACAGATCATTAGCAATTGGCTCATAGTGTTCATCAAACATTGGATCAAACACTTTCTTCAAATCATCTTCTGAAGGAGGTACATAAGGAGTTGCTGGTGAGAGATTTTGTACAAGAGAAGAACTAATGGGACTACTTGATGAAGGTTGTGATACGGGTCCAGAACTTGATTGACCTGGAGCCATTTTCCCGGATAGCTCATCGAACGTGACGTGAATAGTTTCCATGATATCTCGAGTTCTTTTGTTGTAGATTCGGTAACCTTTCTTGTTTGATGCATAACCAACAAAAACTCCAATGTCCGCTTTAGCTCTTAATTTACCTAAATCTTGACCGTCATTTGTTGGATAGCACAAAGTACCAAACACAAGAAGGTAGGAGAGATCAGGTTTTCATTTATGGACAAGTTCATATGGAGTTTTTCCATGAGAGGTGTATATAAGGGAACGATTTTGGGGGTAGCAAGCAATGGCAATGGCTTCAGCCCAGAGAAACATTGGAACCTTTGAGTAAATCAGCATTGTTCTTGCGGCTTCCACAAGAGTTCGATTTCGTCTTTCAACAACACCATTCTGTTGAGGAGTTCGAGGAATACTTCTTTGATGACTAATTCCAACACTTTCATTAAATTGACTTAAGTCTTTGTTAACGAACTCTGTGCCATTGTCTGTTCGAACAATTCTAACAGTATTGTTAAGTCGAACCTGAAGCTGCTTGATAAGTTTGATGATGACATCTGGAGTTTCATCCTTTGTCCTCAAAAACTTTACCCAAGAAAATCGAGAGTAGTCATCAACAACGACTAAAATTTATTTCTTCCCATTAATCGTTTGTACTCTCATTGGTCCGCACAAATCCATATGAAGGGTATGAAGAACTTCCATTACTGAGTTTGTGGGTTTGGGTTTGTGGGCATATTTCTTGATTTTTCCCAATTAGCATGCTGAACAAAGATGATCTTTTTCATACTTTAATCTGGGTAAGCCTCTTACAAGATCCTTTCTAGAAAGGTTATTAATGGTGACGAAGTTCAAGGGATTGAGACGACGATGCCGTAACCATGATTTTGTTTTTGAAGCCTTTGACAACAAGCAGATTGGAGAAGACTTCATCATGTCTTCGATAGAGATGGTGTATAGATTTGAACCACAAGTTCCTTTTAACAGTTCCACACCATCAAGTTCTCTAAAGAAACAACTATGTTTTCTAAAGGCCACTTCTAGATCGGAATCACAGAATTGACCAACAGAATACAAGTTATGACCAAGACCTTCAACATAATATACCCTGGAGACTACACTATCGCCAACAACATAGTCTCCATAACCTATAATTGCACCAAATTGGTCATTCCCGAATCTAACAGTCCCGATGAATTTACTCACGAAGTTCATGCAGCGGCGATCTCGGTCATATGCTTGGAGCCTGAGTCCGGTACCCGCGAGCGATTTGAACGATCTGCAGTTGAACACAGACAAGAATGGATAAGTGGATAATTGGGATCCCCATGCAAGAATGGGTTCTACTTGGTTAGTAACAGTGATTGGAACACCCACATCAGAAGTAGAAACAATGGAATCATCAAGGATAGATGCAGTGCTAGTGTCCGTATTTGACCTATTCAAAGTATGTTCACTTCTTAAAGGAATAGTTCTACCAGTAGGCATCCATTTTCTAATGGGCATTGACTTAGAAAATTTAGGGCACAACTCATTAAGATTAAACTTGCGGCCATTAGGTATCCATTGATAACCTATATTACTAAATTTTCTTCCTGTGGGTTTCCAATGTTTTGTAACTTTCTTTCGCCTTTGCTTTCTAGCCTTCTTATCTTGATTTTTGGCATTAACAATTTTAACGAGGCATTTAACAGCATTAATCAACTCATTCACACCACATACATGATTAGTAACAGAAACCAAGCAATCATCATTACATGTTTTTCCTAAAGTAGTAGAATTCACATTAATTACAACATGCTTAGAGCTAACACTAGAATCAACATCATTCCTTTTATTCAAATTGTTCCTAAGGTGATCTTCTACTCTCTTCCACTGAACATTCCTAGCTTGCAAGGTCCTATCATTCTTTGTGTTGCCTTGAGGCTTTGACCTGCTCACTTTGGTATCACTTTCTACTCCTGTAGAGGGAATGAGAACATTAGTTGGTTTTGCTACTTTTTGCAATTCAGGTTTAGAAGTGCTAGGATCTGAGCTACTTGAAGGCACATTAAAATTCATTGTCTTGATACTGGGCATGGAATAGTTTGTATGCTTAGCACTAGGCATGGAACAAGGCATCATAGCTTTATCTTTCTCACATAAGGATTTAGGACATGTTGCTCTTAAACATTCTAACAGCTCCTGAGATCGTTTGGCCTGAATGCAAGCAAACTTAATTTCACTATCAAGAGGCTTGTTTATGAAATCCTCTTCTACAATCTCACAGAGACATTCTAGACTATCCTTATGGCGAGCAAAATAGTTATGAAACACAAGTTCATTATTCCTAAGATGAGGAGGAATGTATTTAACAGTCACAGTATATTTAGAGTCTGCTGATGACTTTGATGCAACATTCTCATTAAAGACAAGTGGCATTTTCCCTTTTACCTGACTCCTCAGATTCTCAATTTCCTTTTGTAAAGACGTTAATTTTTCGTTGTTCTTGTCACGAGTGACTTTCATTGAATCACATGACTCTTTAAAGTGTCGTTTAAATTTTTCATTTTCTTCTAGAAAACTCTCATTTTCCTTTTGTAAAACATTAACCAAGTTTTGATAATGAAAAGTTTGAGAGTACTGAGAATCTAAAGGAGGAGGCATTTGGGAGCCAGTCACATTGTTCTTTTCACCCTTTAATTGTGAAATTTGGGCTGTCAACTTTCTGATCGTGTTATAGTGAACTTGAATCTGTTCATCACGTTTGTTTATTTCAAAAACTGCATCAAACTCTGGAACATCCGAGGATATCTTGATGTTTGAGGTTTTAACATTTTCTTTTAGATGTTGATATTTTAGTTGTAAATCAAAATGTTTAACTTCTATTTTAGAAAAATGTTTTACCAAATTATCGTGATCATCCTGGTCAATTTTCTCATTTATTTTTTAGTTTTTGTTTTCAAGCTCAATGACACGATCATGGGAAACTTTTAAAGCAATAGATAATTCATGATATTGATAAGCAGTAATAGAATGTTTAGTAACAGTATAAAACACATCTTGAGCCACACAACTCAATACTAAGTTCTCATTTAGGATATGCAAATTCTTCCTTTCAATTTCATTGTATTTGAGTTCCCGTTCATAATTATTGACTTCAACAATCATTGCATCAAATTCCTTTTCCATTTCTTTAATATATGAGTTTATCCCCTTTTGAAGACTCTCAAATTGACCTTTTAATTGTTTAAAGAAAGGCATGACCTCAGTTAAATAGCATTCTTTAGTTTGCTCAAAACCTCTTTCCCCTTCTGTTATCCCTGTAGGTGTGATTCTCTTCTTACTTGTCTTCTAAAAATCAACAAATAATTGATAAACTACGTACAGGCTGATTAAGGTCTTGCTATTAGTGGAAATAGTTCTAGGAACTAAATACATTGGTGTATTAGGAGGATACACAGGTAGGTCTGCGCACTTTCCTAAGGGGAGGGTTTGTTTCTACAAGTTCACTTGCCTTTTGCTTATCCATATCTTTCTTCCAAAAAATTTGTTCAAGGGTTAATTGGGTTTGAGGCTTAAACCTTTTAGGGAGATCAATTTTCTTTGTGTAATCATGGTGTTTGAACGTTATGTTTTGCTTTTTACACTCAGGATCTTTTAGCTTCTTATCCATTTTCTCCCTATTGACTTCTTCAAATTGCATATCTTCCTCAGTGCACTTAGCGTAACTAGGTATCTGCCTAGGCTTAAGGATTTCATTACCATCATATATTACCTTCTGAGATTCTCTAGCTGCTTTACCATATTCAGGATTGGGTTCCTTTACTAGAGGTATGCTATGCTTATCCCTGAGAACTCTATGCTTAGTGATCATGTGAGCAGTCTGAATGGTATTCCCTTGTACGTACAACTTATTTTCAAGCTTGTTTTTCAAAGTTTTTAGATTAGAAAAATCATTCAAAAGTTTTGATTCCTTAACATTAAATTCTTGTTTAAGCACTTTAACATTATCTTGGAGTTCTTGCTTTGCTTATACTTGAGTTTTGAAAGCTTGTTTTTAAAGAATCTAGCTCTTGTTTTAATATTTCTTCCCTGAAATTACTTTTTCTAATAATTGTACGCATTTGGTCATCCATTTCCTGTTCACGAGTAGTTAACTCAAACTTTGCACGTTGTTCATTAATGGCAACTTGTTCTTTATAGGCATTGGTTCAGAGATACAGAATCATCAGGGGGCACATGCGGTGTATTCATCAAAAACATAGTCATCATTGACTGCAGAAGATGCATCACTTGGTACAATCTCACTTTCACTTTGTGTCACATATTGATCATATGGGACAATATTGCTATTACCCTCATTATCAATATCTGATTCATAAGTTTCAAGAGATTGTACTTTCTTATGTATCTTTTGCTCATCAACTTCATCGTATAGTTTTAATACCTCTGAAATGATTGAATCTTTGGATGGACCAGCCTATTGTGGTGACGAGACCTTTGGAGAGACCATTGGTGAAATGCTAGCCATGAAGATTTTCTGGGTAGTAGGTTCATCATCGACATCAGAGTCAAATGCATCACAGTCAGCAACTTGAAAGGCATTCTGATGATTGTGACCTATTTCCTGAATTGGCTGCTCATCAACATCAGCATCATAGGTTTTAGCATTTCCCTCAGCAAGAAACAACAACTCTTCTTCGTCCAAAACCGCTCCACTATCCTGAGCTTGCACCAGCAGCATCTTGTCCCTGAAGTACTCCGCATTTTGAGGGCGTTTTGGAGATGTGCAGTTCCTTGCAATGTGTCCATCACCACCACAGTTGTAGCACTTGATTGGCTTTACTTGTCCTTGATTGGCATTCCTTCCACGATTCTGATTAGCCACATACCCTCCACCTACTCCAGTATTACCATAACCTGCTCCAATCATCGCTTGTTCATATCTTCTTCCTTGCACATTCTGCACCACTACCTTACCATCTCTGACAGTAGCTTGATTGTGTGGATTGGATGAAGTTATGAGGTTATTGTTGGTGTGTGAAGTGGAATTCATATTTTGACTAACCATGAGAGACAGTTAATTGATGAAGTTTTTCATGAGTGTGTTTGAGTCTCGAGGCTTATATGCTGGATCGGGAATGAGCTTGTAATTACCATTACCTGTCGGTATGACTTGAGAAGCTTTGGTCGTAATTCCAACATTGGTGTAAAAGGCTGTTGAATCATTTGACGAACTTATTTCTCCTTGTTTAGATTTGAACTGTTCAAGAATCATTCATTCAAACATAGCATGTCTCTCATTCTGAAGCAGGAAGGCATACAGTTGCTCATAGTTGATGTTCTTTAATCCTTTGGTTAGCTTCATAGAGGTGACAAATTTGTGCCATTCGGGATTCATGTTGTTTACAAATATTGAGTTCAGCTGAATATTTGCCATGGTCATTTTGATATTCCTCATGTCATTCACAAGCTTGTGGAATCTCACGTAATATTCATAGAAACTTTCTTCTGGTTTCATCTTAAAGTGCTCAAATTCATCATACAGTTGTGATTCTCTATCTTCCTTGGTTAATTCAGAACCTGAGAGAAGCATCTTGACATTATCCCAAATAGAAGCCCTGATATCAGCATCATATCTCTTTTTCTCCTTATCACTGAGCTCATCAAACGTCTTTGGTCTGTCCAAACCTAAGATCACTGTACCATCAGCAGCAGTTTCCAGAACATCTCTGGTGGTATCAATTTGATAAGGTCCTTCATCAATCGATTTGAGAATGTTGACCCCATTTTCCTTTCCCAAACAATACAACCTAATACGTTGAGCCCATGAGTCATAGTCAGTTCTGTCAAGCATAGGTGGACGAGTATCGATCCAGTACTGCGAGAAGCACGTCCCTCAGCTATTTCAGATAGAGATGATTGTAGGCACGTTGGTAGGCATGTTTACAGATTTCACGGGATTTTATAACTCTATGATTAAACTGGGAAATAGATTCTTTCACGGGATTTTACTAAATCAAGAGAAAACCGTATTAGAAACAATAATCAACCAAGTCGCTATAACCCTTGAAGACAAGTCGCTAAGTCACCAAGTCGCTAAGTAACAACTCGCTAAAAGCTCAAGTCGCTGTGAACCAAGTCGCTAGACACAAGTCGCTAAAGCAACAACTCGCTAAGCTGACAAGTCACTAAAGAACAACTCGCTAAGTGGGCAAGTCGCTAAGGAACAACTCGCTAAGAGGCCAAGTCGCTAAAGAGCAACTCGTTAGTCACAACAAAGTCAAGTCGCTGAGAATAGTAAAGACAAGTCGCTATGTTGAACAAGTCGCTAGCCGAAGTGGTACGTCCACTACTATTTGTCGCCTTGTCTCAATAGACAAGTCGCTACCACTTCAACTACAAGTCGTTGAAAACTAAAGAAGCAAGTCGCTACGAAGAAAAATTATCCAAGAGTCAAGTCGCTAGCTAGAAAAACTTAAACACAACCCTTTTCAATCCAAAACAAGCCCAACCACAGTGATTCAAGCTTTCCAAATCAAAACCCAAGCACTTACAATGATACTAAACACAAAAGTACAATCAAAATTCAAACTTTAACACAAGAAATGATCCAAGTGGTGCAAAAACCACTAAACTTTTTCAAACCCAAAAACCATATAAAACCACTAGAAATCCAAGAACATGTAAGAGAGATGATCAAACCATGTCTCTTGATACCATTTGTAACATATTCACTAACACATCAAACCATGATCAAATGTAGGCGTATACTATAAGGTTTTTAGAGAGAGAAAGTGATGAGTGTCTAAATACTCATCATTTTTGTACAAATTAAACTGCAAAAACATCTGAAAACACTCAGAAATGCATCAAAATGATTAAAATATCACAAATTAGTGTTTCATGTGTTTTAAATGCAAAAATATCAAAATCTGGTGAAAAACGTATAAATTTGCATAATTGGCAGTTTTAGTCCCCCAAGTTTCAAAAGTTGTCAAAAGCAGTCCCTGATAAAACAATATAAAGAAAAATGTTATTCAAGGTCCCTGAAATATTATAAATTGTCAAAAATGGTCCTTGAATAAATCTTTTGTTAGATGGCAGAAAAGGTCCCTGAACTTTCATAAAATGTCAAGTTTGATCCTTGGAAAATTGAAAATGTCAAAACTGGTCCTTGTACTATTAAAACTTGTCAATTTTGTCCCTTGAAACAAGTCTGGAAAATTACAGGTTTGGTCCTTCTAGTTTGGCAGAATATCAAAACAAGTCCTTATCAAAACAAGCCTTGTCAAAATACAAACTAACCCCTGCCATATACCCCTTTTTGACCCTTTCCCTATTTTTGACCCTTTGGTCAAACACCCCCGTTTTTCCTCTTCTTCTTCCACCTCCCTCAACCTCCACCTGTAACACCACTTGCATTCTCCACCTCAACCCTTCCAGCTCACCCCTACTTTACTACCCACTCTCCACCACCTCTGCCACTACCACCCCCCACAATAAATGCCCTTCACACCATATTTCCCTCCCAATACCACTCTTACCCACGGTATTGACCAAAACTACCCCAACTTGGCTAAACTTTACAAATATCTTCACGACACTTCTACATACTCCCAAGAAGCTTTAATTGTGCTCAAACCGCCTCAATTACACGTGGAGCGTTTTGGCGCCAAAAATGCATTTAAATGGTGGAGATCGATTCAGAGCATCAATGGTCAGGATTATTGGAGGGATTTGACCACAAGGGTGAGGAGAATTCAGAGGACTATAAAAGAGAGAAGAAGGAGAAGGAAACATACTTTTTTGGAATAGCCTAGGTCACGTAGTGTAGAGTAACTCTTATTGCTTTCCTAGTTTAATGTAATTTAAAGTTTTAATGTTGTTCTTTTCTTCAAATTAGTGTAATGAACCTTTTTAATCAGTTTAATTTCAAGTTCTCTTTTAAATTCATGATTTAGTTTAATGATATTTAAATTTCAATGTCTTTTAAATTATTGTTGTTTGTTGTTGATTATTGGACTGCCTAGGCTCATGTAAGCTCCTGAAAAAGCTCACTAAGCTTTTAGAAACCATTGAATCAGTTTCAATCCTTAAATATCAAAAATAGCTAAAAAAATCTAGAAAATAGAAAATAAATAAAAAAATCATGTGTTCTTGGTGATCTAAGCTTGGAGAATGGCCATTTTGGATTGCCATAGGTTATAGAGTCTCATGGGAGACTATAGGTTATGGTTTGGTCCCTTGGTTCATTGATTCTCAGTTCAACTCACTTGTAACCACTTTTACATTTTTTTGCAATTTACTGTTTCCCTTTAATATATGCTTTGATTCCATGTTTTCATGTTTATATGTTGTTTATTAGTCATAATGTATCATAATATTTTGTTGATATGTGTTGAAATTGGTTGTTACAAGTTTTAAAAGTGAAACTGTGAATATGGCATGAAATTGGTAATCATAGATATAGTCTGGTTTGACAGCTTGATTATGTTGATAAAGGTCTATTTTGACACAATAGATCCTCTGTATTGTTAATGATATGCTTGTTCATTGATTTACTTTGAAAACTTTGATATGACAGTTTTTAAAGGGTTGTTTGGTTCTATGGGTTAGACTGTGTGTATGAGTGTATTTGTGGTTGTTCTTGTCTGAGTTACTATTTATATGTCCTACTACACTCAGTAAAACCTTAACTAATGAGTTTAGCATGGTAGAATGTCAATTAACTCTTGACAGTCTCATTATGAGAATTTAGAGGTTGATAGAACTTGAAATCATGTTTATGTGTTTAAATATTGTTTAGCTTTATTAATTTCTTGTTATTGTAGCTTTATATAACATATTTGTTTGATAAATTCAGATCAAAGTTGAGCTAAGTCAACTTGATCATAAACCTTTAAAAAGTCAAAATTTTCATATACCCGTTTTTGAATAAAATTTAGAATTTTACTGTGTATTCATTATTAAGATTTAGCTTATATGCTTTTGGGATATCAATATTTAGCTGCTTAACTAAATTAGAAAAATAATAGTTTACTTTTAATCAGCTTATTCAGTGCTTATTTCCTAGCTTGTTTTGGACCCTTTTCTGTAAACATGCCCTGTGCACAGGTTTCACAAGCTTGTTAAAAGCTCTCTAGTACTCCCAAGCCTGTGTAATTTAGCTTTTTAAGAAGCTCAGTTGGTCAACTTGTTAGTTCAAGTGTTTATTTTTAATTCCTAGCTTATCTTAGTGCTTAAAAAGTAGCTTAAAGGTGCCTAGTGATTTACAAGTGTCCTGTGTATATCAGTTATATAAGTGCTTATTTTAGCTTATTTGGTGCTTATTTCTAAGTTCTTGAGCTTGTTCAGTTGTAACACTAGCTTATTATCAGTAATATAGCTTATTTCTTATTAGCTTTTGCTTATTATTAGCTTATTAAACCATTTAGCTTTAAACTTGTGCTTATTCTTTTTTTTTGTTAACTGTTAAGAAAATAAGCTCAAAACTGAGCTTATTAGTCGTTTTTGGAAAAAGTCACAGTTGTGAAAAGTGCTTATTTCATTGTGTTTAATAAGTTTGTAAAATAAAATCTAAAAAAAAAATGTTTAGCAAAAAGGGGGTAGGCAGGCTCGAACCTGAGACCTCCCCCTTGGGATAGTGAATGTGTGTACCTGTAACCATTGCGCCCTTGGGTCTTTACTGGTTTAGTTTTGCACAATTAATCTCTTATATACATATTGTCCAGTTTAGCTTATTGGGTGTATTTAGCTTATTTCGAGCTTATTTAAAGTAGCTTTTTCAAGTTTTATAATTTTCATAAATCTGTATTAGTGTTAAGTATTTTATAAAAAAGTTTCAGATTTTTCTCATTAGTTTTAGTATTTTTAAAGATTTAATTAGTGTAAAATTTTATTTAATTCATAATAAAAAATATAAAAGTCAAAAAAATATAAATCTTTTTTCTAAAATTTTCTTTTGTTATATAGTACGTAAAAAAATTGTTTTTACATTCGTAGGCCTTTTATTTCATAAAATTTGCGTTTTTGCTTGCGCACTCGCGTAATTTCTAGACTTAACGTACGTTTTCATTTTAAATCTAGTTTTTAGGTAATTTGAGTTTGCGTTTTAGTTTAAATAGTTTATTTAAGATATTTTGTTTTATAAAATCACAAAAACATCATTGTAAAAATAGTGATAGCGTTTATTTAATATATTTTATCTTTTATTTCTTTTAATTTGCATTTAAGTCGCTGTAATTTATTAATCTTTTCTTTAGGTAATTATCCATAAAAAACCTTACTGATCACTATCCTTAGTGATCATTCTATCATCTGAAGTTGTTTATACACCAATTCATCCTCCGTGGGACTTAACGACCCAGGAATACACTATATTCCTCTGATCTAAATTGCATTTGGTGTTTGAGCTGTTTTAAGTGTGTTACGGTTGACCATTCACAAGTGGTTAGCTTGTGTAATTAAACTTGACGGTTCAGCTCCAATCAAATTTTGGCTAGCACGGGGAGGGTAAGCGTGTTTTAAGCATTTCCAGATCTATTCTTGCACATATACCACCGTTTGTAAACATTTTTTTTTGTCAAACTATCAAAACCATAAAACCCAAAAATATTTTCATTCTTTGTTTTTACAAAATATTTATCCAAAAATCCAAAAATATCCATCTTTACCCTCTCACCCTTTTGATTCTTCATTTCTTACCCTCTAGAACCATTTGATTCTTTCTATGTCTTATCCTCACCCTCTTGGTTGTCAATGGTGTGGTGGTCCTTATAATGGTGGCAATTGCCCCAGTTGTAGCTTGGTGGAATCAGGAAAGCGGTGTGTCTATAACGGGATCCCTATTCCTACCATAACACAATGATTTATTCCATCGGCTATCACACTGTGAGACTCAGCAGTTTTCTTTGTTGTGAGTACTGTGGTGGTTCACACTCTAGTTCGATTGTCAATGGGAAACACGCTTGTCTATGGCAGGTTCCGATAACAATTATGACTACAACACACATGACTCACCACATCAGTTTTCTTGTTGTGAGTATTGTGGAGGTCTTCACTCTAGCTCGGATTGTCAAACAGGGAATCCATTTCCTTGTAACAATTACGAGTCTTCGTATCAAGACCAACCTCCACAATACCAAATGATTCAAGCAACTCCTCATGAAACTACGACGGACCTTCTCTTGAAGAGTCTTGGGTTATTAAAAGAACTTAAGAAGGAGTCGGCTATGTCACATGAGAAATCCATGGAAGAATTGTTAGTGAGGCAACTTGCTAAATTAGATTCCCAGATTGCCATTGAAAACACTGTTAGGGAATCAATTAAACTACAAAAGGCATTCAAATCTAGCTCTCAATTCCATTTCATTCCTGATGGCGATGATGATGAAGATACCCTTGATATTCTACAATTTTATTCATCAAGTTCATCAATTGAGATTCCATCCGTGGAAATCAGGGGAGAAAAGAATATGACTGAATCACTAGCAGGAGAAATAATGGAACTTGTAGAATCCATAACTGCTAGTCCTTCTCAACTCCCTCAGTCTGCGTTATCACACCGAGGTTCACACTCACTCTCTGAACATGGGGGACGAGCATCTTGACACTGTTCCTGAAAAGGAATCGGGCGAATTCATAAAGTCTAGTGTTGAGGACCTTGTCCCAATCCCGAGAGAGTCACGGGGAATTCTTGATCATGTGTGTGATATCCCTCCTCCTCTTGTCTTCCAAAATGATTATATTGAGATGTTCTCGATTCGATGAGGACTATTCTTTATCTTGTGGAGACATAAGTTATGTGGGGAATTACCTTCGAGCTTGTCAGCTTAGGAGAGAATGATGAAGAAATAATCCAAGACGAAGCTCTTCGTCTTACATTATTGAATGTTAATCTTCTCATTTCTAGAATCGAGGCTTTTAATGAAAAGCCTACTTCATATCCTATCCCTTTGAGGATAGTGAACTTTTGTTCAATGATTCTATTCCCGAATTGCAACGTTCCATTTTGATCATATGGGAGAGAAGATTAGTGGTATTACCACTTCTCATTCTCATAATTCTCTCCCGATTATGAATCATTCACTTTTGAGGAGTTCCCGGTGAACTCAATCAAATCAATCCTGAATATGAATCATTCTCCTTTGAGGAGTTCTCCTGTGAACTCACTCATATCATATCTCTGCCGGAGTATGATAACTTCTACTTTGATCTAGACACACCCGGGATATGTCTAGACCAATTGAGCTTAAAAGATGAAATTCATGCTATCATGAATTTCCCTTACGATGATGATGAGTTAGTCAAGATTATTATCATGACTTTCTTCTCTTCTTCACCTATCCGTAGCTTCTCTGTTCTTCACTCCTTGGGGAATGAAGACATTATTTTGACCCGGCATTTTCATTTATCATTTGTGAGCCGGTTCTATGTATATCTCATCGGTGTGGAACTTTCACGTGCTTAAATGTTTATATAATCATCTTGAATGAAAGTCTGATGGAGATTGTCTCTTCCACTTACTTCCCCATGAACAAATTAATTCGGGGTCGAGTCAAGCTAGCGACTCGGTAATCAAAAACAATAGTTAAACATGGGTTTTCACCCGTGTGTACCACCCTAGTGTGGGGGAGATGCCCCACATGTTGTATAGAGATCTAAAAAAATGAATGAAAATTGTAAATATTAAAAAAGAGAATAATTGTTGTGTTTCTACACTTAGCTAGTAATGTTATCCTTTTACGTTCTAAGTTTCGGCATAACAACCGGTACTTTGAATATTGAGGACAATATTCATTTCTAAGTGTGGTGGGGAAATTCTGGCGAATTTGATCATAAATGTACCCTTTTAGTCCCTTTTTCCCCAAAATGGCCAAATTTTAAAAAAAATTTTAGTGGAAGTACTATGTACTAAACACAACAAATGGTAATCAGTCCACCATGTCTAACCCACATAAGGATTGGCTAATCCAGGAGCAAACGGCTCTTGGTAAAGATATCTCAAATCCGTTGACGGCTTGCAATTTGCCCAAAATTGTATGGTATTCAGCTCACCGTATCCTTAAAAGTGAAGAGTTGGCTAGCCGCAAGTTTATGGCTTGTGGTAAAGGCAGTGGAAAAACCATAATTGGTAATCAGCTCACCAAAGATAATATTGATAATTTATCTAAGAGTTGGCTAGTCCAGAAGCAAGCGGCTTCGGTAAAGACAAATCAAATCCGTTGAAAGCTGGTGATTTGCTCAAAATCATTTGGTTATCGGTGTACCAAGGTTCTTACTTGAACTAAAACATTTGGCTACTCCAGAAGTAATGGCTTTTGGTAAAGAGATAAAATCCATTAATTTTTCTCAAAACATTGCTAGGGACTAGCAATATCTTAGTGTGGGGGATTGATGAGTGTCTAAATACTCATCATTTTTTGTACAAATTAAAAGCGCAAAAATATCTGAAAACACTCAGAAATGCATCAAAATGATTAAAATATCACAAATTAGTGTTTTATGTGTTTTAAATGCAAAAATATCAAAATCTGGTGAAAAATGTATAAAGTTTGCATAATTGGCAGTTTTAGTCCCCCAAGTTTCAAAAGTTGTCAAAAGCAGTCCCTGGTAAAACAAAATAAAGAAAAATGTTATTCAAGGTCCCTGAAATATTCTAAATTGTCAAAAATGGTCCTTGAATAAATCTTTTGTTAGATGGCAGAAAAGGTCCCTGAACTTTCATAAAATGTCAAGTTTGATCCCTGGAAAATTGAAAATGTCAAAACTGGTCCTTGTACTATTAAAACTTGTCAATTTTTTCCCTTGAAACAACTCTGGAAAATTACAGGTTTGGTCCTTCTAGTTTGGCAGAATATCAAAACAAGTCCTTATCAAAACAAGCCTTTTCAAAATACAAACTGACCCCTGCCATATACCCCTTTTTGACCCTTTCCCTATTTTTGACCCTTTGGTCAAACACTCCCGTTTTTCCTCTTTTTCTTCCACCTCCCTCAACCTCCACCTGTAACACCACTTGCATTCTCCACCTCAACCCTTCCAGCTCACCCCTACTTTACTACCCACTCTCCACCACCTCTGCCACTACCACCCCCCACAATAAATGCCCTTCACACCATATTTCCCTCCCAATACCACTCTTACCCACGGTATTGACCAAAACTACCCCAACTTGGCCTAAACTTTACCAAATATCTTCCTGACACTTCTACATACTCCCAAGAAGCTTTAATTGTGCTCAAACAGCCTCAATTACACGTGGAGCGGTTTGGCGCCAAAAATGCATTTAAATGGTGGAGATCGATTGAGCATCAATGGTCGGGATTATTGGAGGGATTTGACCACAAGGGTGAGGAGAATTCGAGAGGACTATAAAGAGAAGAAGGAGAAGGAAACATACTTTTTGGAATAGCCTAGGTCACGTAGTGTAGAGTAACTCTTATTGCTTTCCTAGTTTAATGTAATTTAAAGTTTTAATGTTGTTCTTTTCTTCAAATTAGTGTAATGAACCTTTTTAATCAGTTTAATTTCAAGTTCTCTTTTAAATTCATGATTTAGTTTAATGATATTTAAATTTCCATGTCTTTTAAATTATTGTTGTTTGTTGTTGATTATTGAAGCTACTAGGCTCATGTAAGCTCACTGAAAAGCTCACTAAGCTTTTAGAAACCATTGAATCGGTTTCAATCCTTAAATATCAAAAATAGCTAAAAAAATCTAGAAAATAGAAAATAAATAAAAAATCATGTGTTCTTGGTGATCTAAGCTTGGAGCATGGCCATTTTGGATTGCCATAGGTTATAGAGTCTCATGGGAGACTATAGGTTATGGTTTGGTCCCTTGGTTCATTGATTCTCAGTTCAACTCACTTGTAAGCCACTTTTACAATTTTTTGCAATTTACTGTTTCCCTTTAATATATGCTTTGATTCCATGTTTTCATGTTTATATGTTGTTTATTAGTCATAATGTATCATAATATTTTGTTGATATGTGTTGAAATTGGTTGTTACAAGTTTCAAAAGTGAAACTGTGAATATGGCATGAAATTGGTAATCATAGATATAGTCTGGTTTGACAGCTTGATTATGTTGATAAAGGTCTATTTTGACACAATAGATCCTCTGGATTGTTAATGATATGCTTGTTCATTGATTTACTTTGAAAACTTTGATATGACAGTTTTTAAAGGGTTGTTTGGTTCTATGGGTTAGACTGTGTGTATGAGTGTATTTGTGGTTGTTCTTGTCTGAGTTACTATTTATATGTCCTACTACACTCAGTAAAACCTTAACTAATGAGTTTAGCATGGTAGAATGTCAATTAACTCTTGACAGTCTCATTATGAGAATTTAGAGGTTGATAGAACTTGAAATCATGTTTATGTGTTTAAATATTGTTTAGCTTTATTAATTTCTTGTTATTGTAGCTTTATATAACATATTTGTTTGATAAATTCAGATCAAAGTTGAGCTAAGTCAACTTGATCATAAACCTTTAAAAAGTCAAAATTTTCATATACCCGTTTTTGAATAAAATTTAGAATTTTACTGTGTATTCATTATTAAGATTTAGCTTATATGCTTTTGGGATATCAATATTTAGCTGCTTAACTAAATTAGAAAAATAATAGTTTACTTTTAATCAGCTTATTCAGTGCTTATTTCCTAGCTTGTTTTAGACCCTTTTTTGTAAACATGCCCTGTGCACAGGTTTCACAAGCTTTTTCACAAGCTTGTTAAAAGCTCTCTAGTACTCCCAAGCCTGTGTAATTTAGCTTTTTAAGAAGCTCAGTTGGTCAACTTGTTAGTTCAAGTGTTTATTTTTAATTCCTAGCTTATCTTAGTGCTTAAAAGTAGCTTAAAGGTGCCTAGTGATTTACAAGTGTCCTGTGTATATCAGTTATATAAGTGCTTATTTTAGCTTATTTGGTGCTTATTTCTAAGTTCTTGAGCTTGTTCAGTTGTAACACTAGCTTATTATCAGTAATATAGCTTATTTCTTATTAGCTTTTGCTTATTATTAGCTTATTAAACCATTTAGCTTTAAACTTGTGCTTATTCTTTTTTTTTGTTAACTGTTAAGAAAATAAGCTCAAAACTGAGCTTATTAGTCGTTTTTGGAAAAAGTCACAGTTGTGAAAAGTGCTTATTTCATTGTGTTTAATAAGTTTGTAAAATAAAATCTAAAAAAAAAATGTTTAGCAAAAAGGGGGTAGGCAGGCTCGAACCTGAGACCTCCCCCTTGGGATAGTGAATGTGTGTACCTGTAACCATTGCGCCCTTGGGTCTTTACTGGTTTAGTTTTGCACAATTAATCTCTTATATACATATTGTCCAGTTTAGCTTATTGGGTGTATTTAGCTTATTTCGAGCTTATTTAAAGTAGCTTTTTCAAGTTTTTTAATTTTCATAAATCTGTATTAGTGTTAAGTATTTTATAAAAAAGTTTCAGATTTTTCTCATTAGTTTTAATATTTTTAAACATTTAATTAGTGTAAAATTTTATTTAATTCAAAATAAAAAATATAAAAGTCAAAAAAATATAAATCTTTTTTCTAAAATTTTCTTTTGTTATATAGTACGTAAAAAAATTGTTTTTACATTCGTAGGCCTTTTATTTCATAAAATTTACGTTTTTGCTTGCAGCGCTGTAAATTTCTAGACTTAACGTCGTTTTCATTTTAAATCTAGTTTTTAGGTAATTTGAGTTTACGTTTTAGTTTAAATAGTTTATTTAAGATATTTTGTTTTATAAAATCACAAAAACATCATTGTAAAATAGTGATAGCGTTTATTTAATATATTTTAATTTTTTAAATTTCTTTTAATTTGCATTTAAGTATTTGTAATTTATTAATCTTTTCTTTAGGTAATTATCCATAAAAACCTACTTGATCACTATCCTTAGTGATCATTCTATCATCTGAAGTTGTTTATACACCAATTCATCCTCAGGTGGGACTTAGCGACCAGGAATACACTATATTCCTCTGATCTAAATTGCATTTGGTGTTTGAGCTGTTTTAAGTTTGTTACGGTTGACCATTCACAAGTGGTTAGCTTGTGTAATTAAACTTGACGGTTTAGCACCAATCAGAAAGAGTTAGAGGTTTGGGAACTTAGTGAGAGAAAATAAAAGTATTATTATGAGCTCCAACCCTCTACCTTGGGAGGTAGAGGGTATTTATAGTATCTTACATAAAGGCCACCTACGGGCTGTGGATCAGGCATACAGTGGGTAAAGACCCGTCCGTCCTCCACGGTGTTACTAAACTAAATACTAACTAACATTAAATAACTGCGACTACGAGCTTTCTAAGGACTACATATACTTGAGGTGACCGACACTTTAATAACTGCATTTATTAAATCCTAACATATGAGCCAGGACACAAAGCAGTAGTTACTCAACCTAAGGATCTTGGAAAGGGTAAAGTTGTTGTTATTGAGGAAAAGCCACCTTTGAAGTTTAGGAGTAGAGAAGAGCAAGAAGCCTATGATGCAGAGGAAGCTAAAAAGTTACATGAAAAATTAAATGTTGAGGTTATTGCTAAAGAAAGGAAGGCTGCAGAACAAGAAGAAGCTTCTTTTAAGGCTATTGAAGAGTGGAATAATGAACAAAGATTGCTTCTAGCCTCTGAGAAACTGCAGCAAGAGATGACTATTGAAGAATGGGGTTTGTATGATATTGATACAAGGTCAAAGTTGCTAGTTGAGATGGTCAAGAAGATGAAACAACAGAATGAGTTTAGAGCATATCATGCTAAGAAGAACAAGCCACCTACCAAGCAACAGAAGAGGAATCAAATGATGAAATTCATCAAACACATGGATGAAAGTAAGAAGTTGAATTTGAAGAGCTATTCTTATGAAAGAGTTGAGGAGCTGTACAACTCTTGCAAAAGAAGGTTTGATAATTTCATACCTATGGATTCAGAACAGGAATCTAAGATGGTAAGAAAACAAAAGAAAGCTAAATCTGTTTTGGAGTAATCTAGTTGTAAAAGACAAAAGCTGGATGATTCAGAAAGATTGGATCACTTTGTTGTAGGTAATAAGAAAATGCCGGAAGATCCTATCTCTCCTACACCATTGAAGTCTAAGTTCCCCCTTACAGATTGGCATATTGTATCAGTTAATGGAAAGGATGTCATTGACTTGACAAGATCAGATGGATACAAGAGTCAGTAGCTTTCTTTTAGTTATCTTCTATTCTTTTTAACCAGAAGTGATTTGGAGAAGCTATGGGAATTGGTGTCATTCAGATGTGGCAAGCTTGGACCCACAGGTACTAAGGCTTTTTCTATATGGTCTGCTTTAAAGTGCCTTTTTTAGCCTAATCAAAGTGATAAGTGTTGGGAAGATAGCATGGTTCAAGATTGGGTACTATATGACTATTTTAGAGTGCATGCTATAAAGCTAAGTGAAGAGAAAATCTATATGTTAGTGGATTGAGATTATCCACTTATGCAGATAGTAGCTAGACAAATGCTGGAGGTCAAGCTTACTTTATCTTGTTCCAATCCAAAACATCCACTGATTCACCCACTTCTGAGAAAGATTGAAAAAATTGCTAACAATGAAATTCCATTAGCAATGAAGGATAAGATTCATGGAAGAAAGAAGAGGATGGCTGATAGATCAAAAGCTGTGGATAAAGATTCTATGTCTGAGCCAGAGTATATAGAGACTGAAGAGGTCATGGAAGTAAATAATGAAAGACTGATGGTTCTTACAAAGCTATCTAAAGAGAAGGAGCCAGAGTTTAGTAATGCAGTTCCTCTTGCAGTTCAACATCAAATTGTCTCTTACACATTTGAAGTCAAATATGGAAGTGAAAGATGTTGGAAGTTTAAGAGAACCAATGGTGAGATTTATGGTTTTGTTAAATTTTCACAAATGCTTCATTACATGGATAGAGATGATTTGGTGAACATCTGGAAGCTGTACAAAGACAAATTTGGTGTTGCGTGTCCAGATGATTATCATAAGAGGGTGATGTATTATAATTTGAAGATCTTGTTTGAACCCACTCAGGATGAACTAGAATGGAAAGGACTCTACAATGGCAAGGTTACAAGACGCTTTCTGTATCAGTCTTGTGGAGTTCATGTGTTAACCATTTCACCAAAGGTTATTCATATGTTGGTAGAAAAAGATTTTCCTAAACTGAATACTTATCTAGGGATTATTACTTAAATGTTACAGCCTGGTAGATTAAAGCTACATAAACCCTTTGATGATCAAGCTTACAGGTTACTAAGGAAGTATGAGAAGATACTTAACCCTGATAAGTGTTTGGAAGCATCCTCCAAGTAAGGTGTTATGTGCTTTAAGAGGAAGCTTGATGATTTTGGTAGTAAATATCAAGTTTAGGGAAGGATTGTTGTGTTTTTGGTTTTGCTAGAAGAATAACACCAAGAGTGTTATCACTGCCAGTGTAATAGTTACCAAGGCTAGTTGAAATGTTACCATTGCTCAAGACAAAGTACTGCTAGTAGAAGAAGCTTACCACTGCTAATGTTATTTACCACTGCTAGAAGTATTGTGTCGGTCTAAGTATTTGTATTATTCTAGAATGTCTTGAGTAGAAAGTTTTGTATTACATAAATATAGAAAAGATATTTATCTTGTAGAATACGTATTGTATATTGTAAATGACTCCTTAGCCTATAAAAGGAGGTCCTACGTTACAATTAGATATACGTTTTGATATATCTAGAATCGAACACTTCAAGGTTGTAAACCCTAATACTGTCAAGAGTATTCATATATTAATAAATATATTGAAGTGTTTAGTGTTACTACTGTTCTATTATCGTTATTCTTCTTAAGACTAAATACTAGATTCCGTATAGTGTTTAATATATTGTGTTTGTTAAGTCAGCTTCTATACTAGATCGTTTGCTCAACTGGGATCAACATGTTTGAACCAGCTCATGAAGATCAAGAATGGCAAAAGTTGAGAAACAACACAGTTCAAAGATGGGATGTATGTCAGAATTATGGGGTAGATGCTGTATATGCATGTGGAGTGGTGGTATATATGCTGATGGAGAAGGATTATCCTCAACTCATGGCCAATAGAGAGGTTATTATATATATGCTGACACCTAACATGATCAGAACTCAAATGAATTTTGTATCTGATGATCAAGCTTACAAGTTGATCAGAAAATATGAAAGATCATAGATCCGTAAAAGAATAAGTAGTGTGTTTGGAAGTGTCCTCCTTGTGGTTGTTCATACTTAAAGGAAACTTGATGATTTGAGGAGCAAATATCAAGTTTGTTCATACTTAAAAAGTTGCCGTTTTTAAAGTTCCTTTCATCAACTACCTGATTATTGAATGACCCTAAACCGTAAAAATATCAGCAAATGAAAAGTAAATGTATTACCTGTTCAACATCATTCCAGGGCCTGGGATACCTCGTCCCATCTACATAAAACACGGGCATGCCATTTTGAAGGAGAATCTGAACAAAGTAACTACTAACCATCGCCCAGTTAGCATTCTGAGGTCGCACACGCCACATGTAGTCAACCCATAGGTCTATATGCTGCGCATTTGACGTAAATAAAATACCATTTTAAGAAATGGTAAAACTCAAATACAGGGTAAAAAGAGTGAATAATACTTTGTATATAAACTAACCTCCTCAGTTAGCCAACCTTTTCTAGCAGGGTCTAAGCAAACTAATCAATGCCAGAAATTTCGGTCTACAATATAATCATCTGACCATGGAAGTTTACAACTTAGTTGCTCCGGATCACAAAGGAATTCTTCAATCTCATCAGTCAGCCAAAGAGTTTCTACGGAATGAAACCATCTCCTTAGATCCTACAAAACAACTTCAATTTATAAGTTTGACATAACAATATTGATAACCAAATATATTGACAATTTTGTAAAAAATATCAGAATACCTCCACCCAAGGTTTAACTCTTTTAAGCTCCTCAACAATAGTTGGCTCGTTCATGTTAGGACCATGTTTTTTTATTTTACGCCGTTTAACTTTCAGATTGTTTTGTGGCGAAAGAGGTTCGATGAGAATCCTCTTGTCGAGTGCTAACCGACTTAAAGCCTTTTTAAAATGTGACGAGTTCATAAACGCTCGTCGTCTTTTCTTCTTCTCCTCCTCCAACTTCTACATGTCATCTTCTTCCAACCACAACCTATTAGCCTCTTCCAGCCTTAAGATGTTGGCCTCTGCATTCTTCTTCTCTTCTTCCAACGGTAACCTTTCTTCCTCAGCCAACGCTAATCTCAATTCCTCTAAAAGGAGATACTCCTGGAAGAGACTAACGTTGATTACATGTGTATATAACGGCCATACAACTAAATTCGAAGAAGAAAAATTAACCTGAGCAATGTCTACGTCAGATTCCGGCTAGTCGATCAATTTGAGATAAATGCTTTTATGTGAATCAGAAAATACAGTCCTTGTGTTTGGAAAATGTGACTCAAAATCCAATTTGTCCTGTAAAAAAATGCAGGAAATTTCTAAAATTAAACAATGGCAGCGAGAAATAACTATAGATTAGTTGAAAAGTATACCCGAAGACCGGCAGTTTTGTCATGTGCAAGAACCTGTGAAGGTTTAACTATTATAAAAATTCGCCAGTTCATGTTATAAAAAAGTGCGTCTACTATTCTTATATTATAAGGAATATAACGAGAACCTGAATAATAAACTGAAGTTTAAAAACTTGGCGATTCAGACCAGCAATTACATGATCCTTAAGGCTTTTTGTTCTGGAACTACTTCCACTATTGCATTGATTGGAATTTACTTTCAAACCAGTATTCGCACGTTGCCGTGACTTTTCCAGCTTCGAAAGATAAGTATCGACAAGGCTGTGTTGGGCCCTGACCGGAGCTCTGGGAACGTAGTCATTAAAAAAATCTTGGCTATCTATCCACCATGCAGATTGGAACTCGTGTATAGTAGGTCTCATATCAGTAATTGTAGTTGACTCCTAAAGTTCAGTAATGGTACCAAAAAAAATATATGGTTTAACTACTTACTTTAATTAATATAAAGGCTTTCAAGTCATACATTACCAATTTTGCCTCGTGAGTTTGGCTGCTAAGGAAATGCTCTACTGGTCTTACCTACTGCCAGTACAATCTGAACTACTGCTACTGTATTGTTACTACTACTAGTTGTTGTTAGGATCATCAACTTCTAACACTAAGTGGTAAACTACTGCTAGTGTATGACTTACAACTGCTTGCCACATACGACTACTGCTGGAGTTTTACGAATACTAGAGTTATTTGTATTGGTACTACTACTAGTTGTTGTTAGGATCATCAACTTCTAACACTAAGTGGTAAACTACTACTAGTGTATGACTTACAACTGCTTGCCACATACGACTACTGCTGGAGTTTTACGAATACTAGAGTTATTTGTAACTGCTACTTATGTTTTTAGATTGTAGTGATAAAAGGAAAAAACACAGCCAGAAATAGATAAGGATGTAACATTGGCTGATAAAGAGTTGAAAAACGACAGTTTGCATACAATCTTGTGCAAAATTAAAAATACTTCTTATCATTCAAAAACAATAGACATTGAGATAAGACACCATTTTATAAGGGATTCGTAATTAAAGTAATAAACTGCAATTGGAACTTAATACTGCCAGTGATGTAGATCAAGTAATAAAGCCCTTGATGTTACTACTGGTAGTGTTCAGTTACTGCTGCTTTTAAATAAACGGTGCTGAAGGGGAAGAAATGCTTGTACGACGGGCGCAAAAGTTTTATTCTATTTGTGTTAGGATGTATAGGATGGTGCACAACTATGCTGATGCATAACCTTAGTTATCATTTCAAAGTTAAGGGATAAGGTCAACAACCAGCATTTATTAGGATTTTAATGCTTTTAAATATGGTTAGGTAGAGGCTTTCTTTTATCGTGAGATTTATACTCACAGTCATACACAGATACAAATTGACACTGGTTTTACACACACATACGAGCAAAACCCTAATAAAAATGACTTCAAAAAAAGCTGGTGGGTTTTTGTTTCTGTAAATATTATTTTGCTAATGCTAAGCTTATTTTCAAGCATCTTTAAAGTCTTTGATTATTTTGCAAATATCATAACAATCTCTTCTGATTCAAGTATAAAAATGTCCTCAAGCTCTTCAGATAAAATGCAGCCATCTAATCCATGGGATTCATAGTTCCCAAACGTTGAAAGCTCTTAAAGTGATTAAAGCTCTATGTCCAGCTATTTGTCTAGCTACAACTCAAGTGACTATTCTGACAGACCCGATGTGGTAGCTTACCACGACAGTCTATTGAAAAGGGCAACGTTAATGAGTTTTGAGGAAAAAAAACCTTCAGTTTGTGATGCCCAAAGTCAGAACCTCCCAGGTAAAAGGATTCAGGTAATATGACTTGCAAATAAACAAACTTGGGCTAATATTAAAGAGAAGAAATTTGGCATAAATAAACCCTCGACAGTCGCTGGAGCGGCTGAAAAAAGCAAAGGCAAAGGGAAAAGAAAAATGGCTTAAGTGTTATCTGTTTACCATATCTAGTGGTTTGTTGATGTACTAAAAAACTAGAATGGTTGTTATCTGTTTAATCTATAATATGTGCACCTGAAATCTGTTGTGACTATTTTTGCAGATCTTTTTAGTATTTATGCATATGCATTGACTTAGATAGGTGGAAATGGAACATCTACTTTTCTGTGTAGGTTTACTTTTTACCTATAAACAATAAATAAATAACCACAAAGTTTAACAGTCTTACCTTTGAAAAAAGGTTCGAATGATCAGTTCTTTTAAAGATGGACTTCCTAGACCAGCCAAGTTCTCTTGGTATCACATTTGGATGTTTAATCCACCAAGCATGACATTTTTCAAAGGACGCAAGGATCCACACCTATACGAATAAAAAAAAAACATAAACTTTTAAATATAGAAATCAGTAAAAATGTTAAGTTGGAAAATGGATACCTAAAACCTACACACAAATCCAAACAGTATGTATGTAGGACAATGCTTTGGATCTTTCTTCAATCTTAAAAGGTGGTCATCCGTGTGCTTATCAAATACATTATGAAGTTGGTCGTATAAATGAGTCCAAATATGCTCACACCATGGAAAAGCATTCCAATCATCTAGATTATCAACTAACCTCATCAGTGTATCATCCACCTCGCATGTCAACAAAAGACCCATAAGATCACCTCTAAGGCTAACAAAGACAAGCGCACAACGTCTTCATCAAATCAAATATATGTCGAAACCGCTCTTCATCCTCGATAACACCAATAACATCTAAGTTGGTTAGAAAATACCCTTGCTTGTCAGGAAATACCCTGTTACGAAAATTCAGAGAACCAGATGTATACAACCCAAAGCTTATAGATCCAAACCGCAGCCTGGTAATTTGACAAAACTCACGACGACCAAAATGTAAAGCATGTCCTTCAATGTAAAAAATGAAGGGCATATCATAATGAGAATCGTCAACTGTATGCTGTTTCCTTAGCATATAATCTATGATGTGTGTTTCATGTTCAAAAAACAAGAGATCAATCCATCTTTGAAAGAAGGTATTCCTAAAAAAGATGTGGCATTTTGCGTCTAACTTTTGCATTATTAACCAAAAGTAGTTCAGTTTACTCGTAATGATTAACTTAGCTTCATAGTCCTGAAAAGGGTCAACAAAAACAAAAAATTAATTCAGACCATAGAAGGAATCTATACAAACGTCGTAAACAATTGCATAGCCATATCTGATGATGCATGTAAACCACTCCTTATTAGTCTACAAATTGCCACTAAATTTTTTAATAAACCAAGTAACGTTACATACTTAACTAACGACATCTAAGGTAATATACCCTACATACTTACAAATCAGACAGACATAAAAAAGGGCAATGGATTATAAAATGGAATTAACACCTATCTAACATAGAACTACTTGCAAATAAATCATATGTAATAAACAACGATAAAAATAATTACGTACCATATTTGGCCACATTATTAAAAAAAAAGTGATCAATCGAAGGTGGTTTGCTTGTTTGAAAAAATGTCGTGAACAGAAAAAATCGGTTGCAATCAACACTGTAGCTTTGTAGATGGGGACATAACTGACATTACAAGGAAGAGAGGGACTGACAAAGAAGACGATTTTATTTATGAAAACAGTAACTAAGAATGTTTTTGTGCGAGAAGCAAAAACAGAGAAAACAGTAACTAAGAATGTTTTTGTGCGAGTGGGTATTGGATTTCGAATAAAAATGTATTGTACTTCCACTATTCAAATATGTACTTTCTATGTAATGTAAAATGACGAAACAACCCTTTTTAAAATATACGGTTGCCTAGCGAATTTTAGTTGCCCAAAAAATAATACCTTACACATACACGACACTTTTCACAATGTCGATGAGTTGCCCAGTGACAGCGGTTGCCCTCGGTCCATTTTTAAAAAAAAAAAGTTGTCCAGAAAGTGATTAGCCTCAGAGCGTAGGCATTTGCCTCATTTTCCCCATATATATATATATATATATATATATATATATATATATATATATATATATATATATATATATATATATATATATATATATATTTAGGATCAAATAAGAAGATTACTTAAAATAAGAAGGAATAAGAAGAACTATAACCCCAAATCCGAGATGCACTGACCTAAATTAGATGCATCCCTATAATCTTAGATGCATTATAACACACCATAGTGTGTTTTCTAGCTTTTAATCAGATGCATATACGTATATTAGATGCATTTCATGATTTCTCTTGTTTTTTGTTCCTCTACACGTACTGAAATCATGAAAATCAATTTTGCACCATCTATACATCAAATTAACTTTCGAAACTAAAGATGTTGCATCTATATGAATAGAAATGCATCTAATGCAAGTCGTTGCATCGCAAATGCGTGGTTTTGGTCACTTCTCACCATTTCTTATTTTAATTTACTTCTCACTGTATCCTTACTCTCTCTATATATATAGAGTAGGGATACGTGAGAGAAATTAAAAGAAGTGATGAGAAGTGACCAAACCACGCATTGAGATGCAATGACTTGCATTAGATGCATTTCTATT
The DNA here is from genome assembly GCA_910596185.1 of Chrysanthemum makinoi. Taxonomy (NCBI): domain Eukaryota; kingdom Viridiplantae; phylum Streptophyta; class Magnoliopsida; order Asterales; family Asteraceae; genus Chrysanthemum; species Chrysanthemum makinoi. The sequence continues at coordinate 92,852,606 of OU343225.1, forward strand.
CATATAGATGCAACATCTTGAGTTTCAAAAGTTAATTTGATGTATAGATGTTGCAAATTGATTTTCATGATTTCGGCAGTGCGTCTGAGAGGAACAAAAAAATAAGTGAAATCATGAAATGCATCTAATATACGTATAGCATCTGATAAAAGCGGAAACACACTATAGTGCTATAATGCATCTAGATTATAAGGATGCATCTAATTAGGTTGATGCATCTCATTTACGGTTATGGTTCTTGTTATTCCTTCTTATTTTAAGTAATCTTCTTATTTGATCCTAACTCTCTCTCTCTCTCTATATATATATATATATATATATATATACATATATATATATATTGAATAAAACTCAAATGTGTATAACTAAACCAAATATGTAACTGTAATGTCGTACATAATCAAATTCTCAACTACCATAATTTAAAGACTTTTGACTCTTTGCCTTCCAAGCATGACTTTGCATGGCTTCATGAGAGACATAATTTTTACGCTTTGATTGTAATTGTGGTCCATAATTGTTGTCACTAATCTTTAGTATCATAGTTGGTGGTGTAACCTGTAGTAAACAAAAGACGCTAAAACATTTAATTAAATATGAAGAATTATATATATGTATGTTGAAAAAACATGTACCTCCTCATAAAAAACAACTTGATTCTTTGGCCATGCAAAGAAACCACCTACGCCATCCTTAACTGTTTTTAACCCATTATTTCCTATGTCTGGTATGCATGTTGCATCTACTAATGATGACTCAATTGACACTTTGTAGCAATCATTTGGGAGTGCTAGGTTATGCAGCATTTGTTTTCCATGAGACTTGTATACGGTACCTAAAGCAACAATATTTGATTTCTTTAAGTGCCACAGTTTGCACTTATATGTCTAAAAAAAGAATTTTTGCATGTATATATCAGAAATTATTTAAACAAAAGAATAACAAGAAACATGTTGAAATACATACTGTTGGTAGTTCTAGTGATGGAGACACATTTCCTTGCGATTGGGATCTGGAGACCCGTTTTGTTGTGAGTTAGGCATTTTCTTAGGTCCGACAGTTTTAACAAGTTCCTTTATGTATATATTAAACACGGTACATTAATAATGTATATAAAATTCAAAAATCAAAGGGGGATGTTTTATTACTTACCGTTGTTTCCATTACCTTTTCTGAAGTTACAAGCCCATTAGACTTCTTATGAATTATCGCATCTTTATCACGTATATCAACACTTGATTGAGTTCCGTCCACCTCATAAGCGATGATATCTTTATTATTACTGGCCATTCGAGTCACATGCAATATAAATTAAGAAATACGTTGACTCATCAGTTTATGTTCGTTGCCTGCTATTATTAGCATCAGTGGTGTTAGCATTAGAAAATGAAATAGTTAACAACATAAAAAATGGCTTACATCTGAGGCTACTGGCAATTAAGATGACAATTTCAATTGCACCCCTTGTATAGTCAACTGCTTCATCAGTTGACTAAGCATTCCCTTTGTTTTTGTCATCTCATCAGACAATTTCTTGACCAATACATCTTTTTCTGTCATCTTGATGGACAATTTCTTGACCAATACATCTTTTTGTTGACGCTTTCGTCTCTCTTTATCAAGTTGAGTTTGAAGTAACTCAATTCTTTCATCAGTTGCTTGTCTGCTTTGAGGAAGATCAAAATACCTTTTGTATGTAACTCCACTTCCCACTCCTCTTGCATAACCTACCTTTTCCTTACCAAACACAATTGCCATGGCATCAGTACCATCATCAAGATTCAAGGTTCCTTCCTTGATCTTGTCATCAACTTCTTTCTACAAAAAAAATATGGTAAATTTTGGGATTAAAAGTCTTCTTGATGCTGTTTGAGTAACTGTTGCTCATATTTGTGTTAATGTTGCTCAGCTGGAGTTCGTTTTGCTGATGAACTTCGATGAAAAATACGAAAAGTGTTTACTACTGCTAGTACATAGTTAATGTTGCTGGTATACAAGTTACTACTGCTAGTACACAGTTAATGCTGCTATTATATAAGCATAATAATAGAATTCGCAGTCAAACTTATAAGTTTATCTCCCAATGATCTAATGTCATCATCTGGATATTCTCCATCTTTGTTTACACTTCCTTTCAACCACATTATACCATGTGGGGGTTCTTCATCTGCTTTAATTTCTTTATATTTGATCTAATACACATCAAATGCATACATATGTAAGTCAAAACAAGATAAACAAAAATATAAGGATGCATACACATGTAAAGTTAAACAAGATAATCGGAAATATGAGGGTATTAAATGCAAATTATGCAATGTAAAAAGATTCATTTCTCAAACTCATCTCTTAGTTTGTAAAACAAACATTATGTAATCTTACCATTTTCTCTTTCACATAAACATATCAACCTCGTCCCATTTTATGTTGATAAATACTTATGGAACGCGCCATTTTAGCTTTATATGATTTCTCTTAAAAACACAAAATCATAAGGCGTTTAGATGCGGTAATGCTGCAAACTTTAAATTATGAAATGACATATAGACTTCAATAAAAATGACTAATTAAAACCTTGTATGCATTGGTGGTCGTGTAGTTTACAAACTCGACCCATTCTTCTAATTTTTACAATTGCACTATACTTGGCCGGGAGTTCATTCAGTTTCGAAGGTGTATTTAGGTTGGGAAATATTTATTTTTCTCTAAGTTTCATTATGAAATTCTTTAGCAGTCGACCAAGACGATGCATTACCAACTTTCTGATTGTCAAGTCAACATCAAAATAGCACTGCAAATATTAACACAATGTTGTTAATTAGTTGCACATAATGTAAGTAGATAGATAAATGTGAATAGTATTAGGTTAAAAATAGTATATATGTACCGTGATTTCACCCCATAGTTTATCTATTGATTCTTTATCCACCTTCTTCCAAGATAGAACCTTCAAACCTATGTGTTAATACAAATAAACCGTAAAAAATTTTGTTTATATTTAGCGATCTTGTTAAGTTTCGTTGATGTTAGGATTTAGAAAATCCGGTAGTTAAAAACTCGGTCTCCTCAAGTATATGTATTTGTTAGAAAGCTCGTAGTCGTAGTTATTTAGTGATAGTTAGCAGTTAGTTATATAACACCGTGGATGACGGAGGGGCCTTTACCCACTGTATGCATTATCCATAGCCCGTAGGAGGCGTTTCATGTAAGAACCTATAAATACCCTTTCCCTAGCAAGGTAAAGGGTTGGAGCTTTCAAAATACATTTTTCTTTGTCTCACTAAAGTTCCCAACTCTCTTCACTTTCTCTCTCTAAGAACCTCAAGTCATTCAACCCATATGTGTGTTTGATTATGTGTTTATGAAAACCAATATGTTACATTTGGTATCAAGAGCCATGATTTGATCATCTACCTTACAAGTTCTTGGATTCTTAAGTGGTTTTCATAGGTTTTTGGGTTTGAATGAGTTTTGAGTAGTTTTCATCATTTTGATTATTTTTAGTGTTAAAGTTTGAATTTTGATAGTACTTTTGTGTTTAGAATCATCAAACGTGTTTAGGTTTTGGTTTGGAAGGCTTGAATCATCGTGGTTGGACTGTTTTTGGATTGAAAAGTTTAGTTATTGGTTAGTTTCTTTGAAGCGGTTTGAGTCTCGAATACTACTCTTGTATGCGATTTGTCGCCCGTTTTATGCGGTTTGATACGTGTACTATGCGGTTTGTATATGCGAGTTGATCAATTTTTATGCGATTTGTTACCTAAGCAGTTTAAGTGTTGAGATAAAGAGACAAAAAGGACAAAGTAGTGGAAGTACTTGTGTTCCCTTGAGGTTTGTCAAGATAAGCGGTTTGTCATAAGCGGTTTGTCTTCTGCGTTTTGAACTAAGCGGTTTGTCTTCTGCGTTTTGAACTAAGCTGTTTGTCTTTTGCGATTTGAACTAAGCATTTTGTTAAGAAGCGGTTTGTGTTAAGCGATTTGTCTGTTTGCGATTTGACAGAAGCAGTTTGTTCACAATGTGATTTGACTAAAGCGGTTTGTCAACTGTGCGACTGTCTTTTGTGATTTATCATTTCCTTGTGATAAGTTTTATGGTTTTCTCTTGATTTAGTAAAATCCCGTGAAAGAATCTATTTCCCGGTTTAATCAAAGAGTAGTAAAATCCTGTGTACTTAGGAATCATGTCTAAAATCACTTCTTCCGTTGCTCAGGATCCGATACTCGTCCTCCCATGCTTGATAGAACTGATTATGACTCTTGGGCTCAAAGAATCAGATTGTATTGCTTAGGAAAAGAGAATGGGGTTAACATCCTTAAGTCAATTAATGAAGGACCATTTCAAATTGGAACTACCAGGGATATTCTCGAAACTGGAATTGATGGAAATGTTGTGTTAGGGTTGGATAGACCAAGAATGTATGATGAGCTTGATGATAAGGAGAAGAAGAGATATGATGCTGACATTAGAGCCTCAAACATCATACTTAAGGTTTGCCAAAAGACATTTACCAGTTGATCAATCACAACACTTAAGCTAAGGCTGTCTGGGATAATATCAAGATGCTTGTCTATGATTTAGAACTAACTAAGGAAGATAGAGAGTCTCAGTTGTGTGATGATTTTGAGAAATTTAAAATGAACCCAGGGGAAAGTGTTACTGAATATCATGTGAGATTCCACTAGCTTGTGAATGATATGAGGAATATCAAAATAACAATGCCAAATATCCAGCTCAATTCCAAGTTCGTGAACAACATGAATCCCGAATGGCACAAGTTTGTCACCGCTGTCAAACTAAACAAAGGACTAAGGAACACCAATTATGAACAAATATATGCTTACTTACTCCAACATGAGAAGCATGCTGCATTTGAACGAATGATCATGGAAAAGTTCAATACTAATGTTGCTGCTGCGAGCTCTTCAAATGACTCAACTGCATTCTTCACAAATGTGGGGATAAGCACCAAAGCATCACAAGTTATACCTACTGGGGATCATAATCACAAACTTATTCCTAATCTAGGATATAAGCCATCAGAAATGTTTCTTGAAAACCTTCCTAATCAATTGGCTCTAATGGTTAAGCAGAACCTAAACCTCACTCCCCACACCAACAATCATCTCAAAACTGCATCCAATTCGCCCAATCATGCTACTGTTAAAAATGGAAGGGTTGTAGTGCAAAATGTGCAAGGAAGGCAGAAGGCTTATCTACTCCATAATGAACAAGAGAATGTAGGTGTTAGAACTGGTTATGGGAATGTGGGAGTTGGAGCTGGTTATGTGGGAAATCAGAACCGAGGAAGGATTGCGGTTCAGGGTCAAGGAAAGCCAATCAAATGCTACAACTGTGGATTGGAAGGACACATTGCTAGGAATTGCACTCAGCCAAAACGTCCACAGAATGCAGAGTACTTTAGGGATAAAATGTTGCTGATATAAGCTAAAGAAAATGGAGCTGTGTTGGATGAGGAAGGGGTGTTCCTGGCTGAGTGTGACAACCCGTACTTTCAGGTCATTTCTCGAAACAATTCATGCTTCAGCATGAGTGCTTATTCACTCATCCTTTTCACCCATCTAAGCCCACAAAAACGTCTAAAAACACGGAAATATAACCAATTATCTTTGCAGATATCCTTGGAATGTGTTTTATGTATTTCAGTACAAAGGATCGAAAACAGGCAAAAACGTGCGGAATTGAGCTTGGATTGGAAAACGTGCTTTCTTGACGGAGCCGGATGATGATTTTCTACATTTTGAGCCCGAGATACCATTTTGGGAGTGAGCTTGGGGAATCAGATCAAAAATCTATCCCTAAATCCAAATCACCATTTTACCCTTCTACCCGAACCCAAAATTACCATTTTACCCTTTTTGCAAAATCCAAAACTACTCTTTTAAAACCTCATTTTTATTTTACAACAATTATTATTTTTTTTTTTAAACCAATTTTATTAAAAACCTTTTAAACCACTTTGACCCCCCCTTCTAATTCCTTATGACCCTTCATAATCCCTTTTTGGCCCTCTTCATCTTATTTACCAAAAGCGAAAACCCATATCCCCTTACCCACATTTGATGACCTCTCCACCTTGTCTTCTTCCCCATAGGTCTCTCTCAACTCCGGTCCCACTCATTTTACCCAACACCCATGGGCCTGCTCGCCAAGTTGGCAATCCTCACAACCCTCATTGGATGTGGATAAGAAGCCAAGAAATCAAAGGCTGTGATTAACTCCTTGGTCCCCAAGATGGATGGATGGACAAGATTGAGTTTAAAGAAACACAAAGGCATCCAAAGCCCTCTGTCTCAGCAAACAAGCACAAAAGCACAAGCTCAAGACTTAGACTTCTAGTATAAATAGAGCTTCTTGTAGCCTTCAAAGGCATTAGGAATTTGAGTAGTTTTAATTTTAGTTTTCTTTTATTGTAATTTACTTTTTTTTATTAATGAAAAAGTTTTTTTTCTCTTGCAAATTTCTCTTAACTGCTTATTTGGCTAATAAGCACTTGAGTGCTTATTAGCTTATTAGCTTATTACTCATTATATTTCAGTTCTTAAGTTTCATTTTCAAGCTGCACTTTAGTTTTTACAAAAGAAAAACCAAGTTTAGTTTCTAAAAATCATTTTCAAAAGCATTCCACCCAAAAAAGGTGTTTGGTTCTAGCTTATTTAAGGGTCTAAAACAGCTTTCTACCCACTTTGACTCTCAAAGTCAAAGTGTCTCAAGGTTAAAATCATAGCAAAGTTTTACTTGTGTCAAAGGATTTGCATGTTTGGTTTTAAGCAAAACAATATACGTTACGTCTTCTTCTTGAAACGGCTGACCATAGCTTTCTTGTTTGCAGTATCTTATTCTGACTTATTTTTAAGCATAAACTTTTCAAAATTACTTTTGTAACTTGACATACCCACCTAGACATAGCCTTGCTTATTTTGCACCTAGTTTAGCTCTAGCTTAGTTTAATTTACACTTGAAATCTGTCAAAACCCCATCTCAGCAAGCTGTTTTACAGCAGTCTTGCAGTCCCATCTTTAGCTTATTTAGGTATCTTAGTTAGCTTATCTGTGTACCTTAGTGCTTATTAGGTCCTATAGATTAGGTGAGTTAGTTTTTTTTTAGCTTATCTCTTGCTTAATATATGCTTATTTAGCCCTTTAGATTAGCTAGTGTCCATTTTATGCTCATTTCCCTTTTAGCTTAGGAAGTCCCATAACTGCTTCTATCCCCTATTTCAAGATTGCTTTTTAGTCTTTTATAGCTTATTTCAGATTTAGCATAGTGTATGCTTGCTTATTTCCATTTTCCAAGTGCTTATTTCCATTCCCTAGTACTTATTCATGGTTTCCTTTGTGCTAAAATCTGCTAAGGGATGTTTGTTTTATGCTTCTGTCCTAGCTGATGAAATAAGCAGTTGTGAAACTGCTTATTCAAAGTTTTTATAAAAAAGTTTTTCACAAAAAAATGCTTACTTTGGTCTTATAAGCAAGTTTCAAAAAGAAAATTTAAAAAAAAAAAATAGTTTGCAAAAAGGTGCAGGGGTGGGATTGACCCCCGACCTCTTGCTCAAAGACCCAACACCACACCACACAACCAGTCGCCCTAGGGTCTTTTCAGGTTTAATCTTGCACTAGTTAATATTTATATACCAGTTCAGTTTTTTAGCTTACTAGCTTATTAGCTTTTTAGTTGCTTATTTCCTTAAGTAGTACCCAACTTTTTTATTTTTCTTGCAACCGTTTTATCAAAGTATTTTTAGTGAAAAGTTCAGATTTTTCTAAAATAGTTTAGTATTTTTTATAATTAAATTAGAGTAAATTAGTTTTTAATTCATAATAAATAATTTAAAAGTCAAAAAATACCCGGCTTTTTCCTAAAATTATTTTTAGTCGTTTAGAACGTAGGAAAATTAGTTTCATATCCTTAGGCCTTAAATTGCATCATTTTCACTTTTTGAGGCTCGGGATTAGCCCGGGTTTTCACGTTTTTGCATATTATCACTCTAGGACTTAGTGTAACTTAATTTTATTGTTCCGTATGCTTAGTAGTAGTTAGATTATCATTTACTTTGTTCCGTAGCCTTAATTACTTTCCCTTTAGTTAATTTGTAGAAAACGTAATAACAAAAACCAAAAAAACCGTAACATCGAGCATTTTAATAACAAACCTCAAACGACATTCTCCATTCACACCTCGTTGGGAAACGACCCGGATATCCTTATCCGGTATCACTTATCGAATATTTGAGGGTTTTGCATGTCAACCTTTTTCCTAAAGGGTTGGTTTGTAATTCTCTCGGGTATTCGTATTTGGTATATTTTTACTAGAACCAATTTTTGGCGCCGCTGCCGGGGAGGTTGTGTCGCGACAATATCGTTAAGGTTTGACGATTAGTGACTCGAGATCCTTCCTTCGTGGAGTTATTGTTTTTATAAAACCAAAAAGTAAAAATATTTTCCTTTTTATTTTGTATATATATATAAAAGATTAAAAATACAAAAAGATTTTCCCTTTTGTTTTAAATAAAATAGAAGACACAATCAATATAACATTCTCAACGGAGGTGTTATCATTATAAGTTCCTGAACTAAAGATCAAAAACTTGCCTTTGTGTTAAACGTGGATTTATTTATTTCTATCGGACAAACAAAGCGTGTGGTGGGTATAAGGCGGCTGACATTAAATTGCGGTACAAGAAGCGGGTTTTAATAAGCTCGCGCTGACCTACAAAGCTTCTCCGTTCGCTTGTGCGTTTGTCTTGTAGAGGTGATTTATTCACTTGGGATTATTGGTATAAGTTCACTGTGTTTTGCCTCGGTCTTGTTTTAATTGAAAGTGTTGTATTTGGAAGTGCATGCTTCTTCGTTCTTCTAATTCTTCTACCCCTCTTCTTGAACTCGCCACAATTCCGCGAAGACGGAATAGACGTCCCCCGCCAATAGTCGAACCCGAGATTCGTACTAATCCCGACCCCATTCTCGAAATGGCGGAGGATAACCGTTCTATGTTGGAACAACTCCAAGCACCCACCAAGGGTTATGGAGAAGCTATCGTCGTTCCACCAATCGTTGCCGACAATTTTGAACTCAAACAGTTGATTAACTTGGTATCGTCAAGCCAATTTTACGGATTTGAGAGAGACGATCCTCACTCTCATATCCGCCGGTTTAACAAGCTCACGTCTACAATCAAATATCGAAACGTGCCGGAAGAAGCAATCAAACTACTGCTTTTCCCATTCTCAAGGGGGGCGGATTTGGCTCGAAAAACAACCCCCTCAATCAATCACCACATGGGAAGATTTGGTTTCAAAATTCACTAACGAATTCTTCCCACCACAAAAGACAACACACTTAAAAAATGAAATCACAAAGTTTACACAAAAATTTGATGAATCATTTAGTGAAGCTTGGGATCGTTTCAAGGACTTACTTCGTCAATGTCCTCACCATGGCTTTTTCGAGTTACATCAACTCGATACTTTCTACAATGGTTTGAATGAAAATGATCAAGACTCTCTCAATGCCGCCGCCGGTGGTAATCTCTTGACACGCTCTACGAAAGATGTGTTGTCCATCATTGAGAACAAGTCTAAAGTCCGAACCTCACGAAGCAAACCGATTGCTTCCCGAGTGAGTGCTTCACCTTCTTCGGAAAATGTCTCTAGCACGGATGCTAAGATAGACAAGCTTACCGATGCTATCCAAGCATTGGTTCTCTCAAAATCTCTTTCTTCTCCATCTCCAAATCCACCCGCTCAAGTCAAAGCGGTGGAAACTACTTGTACTACTTGTGGTGGGCCTCATGCCTACTACAATTGTACATCTGGATGGTAATCCTTTTGAAGCAAATGCCGTAGCCGGGCCTTACAATCAAGGAGGTAATCAATACCGTCCTCAAGTTGACCCGAGCTATCGTGCTAACAATCAAGGACCACCGGTTTTCCTCAACCTAACAATCAAAATAGGTTCAATCAAAATCAAGTGAAAGGGCAAAATGTTCCATATCAAGTCCCGATGAACCAATACCCTCCCCAAGGGGGTAATCTCAATCATGGTTATCAAGCTCCTAATTACCAAACCCCGGTTGGCCCTCTATTGAACTTTCCAACTACATTAAGTCTAATGAGGTTACAATTAGGGGTTTGCAAAGCCAAATCACTACTTTGAGAAATGAATTCCAAACTTCAATGTCAAAACAAGGAAATGAGTTAGAAAATGAGTTGAACAAAACGAACAACAAAATTGAGCAAAATCAAAACAAAATTGAAAATATGTTCAATAGTATCATGTGTCAAATGAATCAAGCTTCAACTAAAACCCTTCGGGCAATACAATTCCAAATCGAAGGAGAGTTGAATGCTATTGCCACGAAGTGGTAAGACATATGATGGACCTCGATGCCTACACCTCTCCGGTGAGGGAGGTAGCACAAGAAACCGAGGTGACAAAGGACAAAGTGCATTCTACAAGTCCACAAAGTACCGCAGCGTCCAACCTCCGGTAGTCCAAATTTCCATTCCGGAGCCCGATGTTCGGAAGATTAAGCCTTCAATCCCTATCCTTGAAGCTTAATGATCAAAGGTCCGCGATAAATCTAATCAACAAATGGAGAAGCTTATCCAAATCTTCAAAGATTTGCACTTCGAGATTAGTTTCGCGGATGCTCTTCTTCTAATGCCCAAGTTTGCTCCGACAATCAAAAGCTTGTTGGGCAACAAAGAAAAAATTTCCGAGTTGGCTAAAACTTCCTTGAACGAGAATTGTTCGGCGGTTATCCTTAAAACTTCCGAAAAGTTAGGAGACCCCGGAAAATTCCTAATCCCGTGTGATTTTCAAGGGATAGTTCAATGCTCCGCCTTGGCCGATCTTGGCGCTAGCATTAACTTGATGCCACACTCGATGTGGAAAAAGCTTTCATTACCTCCTCTTACTCCTACATGTATGATCCTCGAGCTTGCCGAGTACAAGTTCTCGTCCGCTAGGTATAGCCGAGGATGTATTTGTGAAAGTAGGCAAGTTTCATTTCCCCGCCAACTTTGTTGTTGTCGAGTTTGATGCGCGATCCCGAGTACCCTCATCCTTGGGAGGTGCTTCTTGAAAGCGGGTCGTGCATTGATCGATGTTGATGAAGGGAAATTACTTTGAGGGTGAACAAAGAAGCGTAACTTTTAATCTTGATCAAGTTCGAGATACTCCCCGTTTATGACGATACGTCCGTCAACAAAATTGATGTCATTGACATTGTGTCGGAGGAGTATTCTCAAGAAATTCTTGTATTTTCGAGTGGCAATCCCCCGGTTGATCCCATCATTGCTCTCTCTTACCCTTCCCTCACTCCATTTTACAATGAGGAAAGTGACTTTATCTTGGAAGAGATTGAAGCTTACTTGTCTAGTGATTCTGTCCCATGGGAAATTGATCACGCTCCCATTGACATCGAGGGAGATATTCTTCTCATCGAGAAGATGCTCAATGATGATCCATCATCACTCCCTCCTCAAGAACTTCATATTGAGGAAATCAAAAACATTGAAAATGCTAATGATCCTCCGGAGGTCGAACTTAAGGACTTACCACCTCACCTCGAATACGCATTTTTGGAGGGTGACGATAAATTACCCATCATAATTGCTAAAGATTTGAGTGAGGAGGAAAAAGCCGCTCTCATAAAGGTTTTGAAGTCACACAAGCGAGCCATTGCTTGGAAACTTTCCGACATTAGGGGTATTAACCCGGAATTTTATACACACAAGATTCTAATGGAGGATGACTTCAAACCGGCGGTTCAACATCAAAGAAGAGTGAATCCTAAAATCCACGAGGTTATCAAACAAGAGGTCCTAAAACTTCTTGATGTCGGATTGATTTACCCTATCTCGGATAGTTCTTGGGTGAGCCCCGTTCATTGTGTGCCCAAAAAGGGTGGCATCACCGTTGTTGAAAACGAAGAAAACGAGTTGATTCCTACTCGATTGGTCACGGGATGGCGTGTTTGCATTGACTACCGAAAGTTAAATGAAGCCACCCGTAAAGACCACTTTCCTTTACCCTTCATGGATCAAATGCTTGAGAGATTAGCGGGAAACGAATACTATTGTTTTCTCGATGGTTTCTCGGGTTATTTTCAAATACCCATAGATCCTCAAGACCAAGAGAAGACCACATTCACGTGCCCTTATGGAACGTTTGCTTTCCGGCGCATGCCTTTCGGCTTATGCAAGCGCTCGGTACATTCCAAAGGTGCATGATGGCCATCTTCCACGACATGATCGAGGAAACTATGGAGGTCTTTATGGATGATTTTTCGGTCTTTGGGGATTCTTTCAAATCATGTCTCTCCCATTTGGATAAGATGCTTAAACGTTGTGAAGACACAAATCTTTGTCTAAATTGGGAGAAAAGTCATTTCATGGTCAAAGAGGGCATAGTCCTCGGCCATAAGATCTCTAAAAGCGGGATTGAGGTTGATAAGGCTAAAATTGATGTCATATCCAAATTACCTCATCCCACCACCGTTAAGGGTGTTCGGAGTTTTCTAGGTCACGCCGGCTTCTATCGTCGATTCATTAAAGATTTCTCGAAAATAGTCCGGCCGATGACCCGTCTTCTTGAAAAAGATACTCCGTTCATCTTCTCCAAAGAATGCATTGAAGCCTTCCAAACTTTAAAGAAGAAACTTACGGAAGCTCCTATATTAGTTGCTCCCGATTGGGACCTACCTTTCGAGCTTATGTGCGATGCTAGCGACTTTGCTCTAGGTGCGGTCTTGGGGCAACGAAAAGCAAAATTTCCACCTATACACTATGCTAGCAAAACTTTGACCGAAACTCAAGCACATTACACTCGACGGAAAAAATTACTAGCCGTGGTGTATGCTTTCAAAAAGTTTCGACCATACTTGATCTTGTCTAAAAGCATAGTGTATACGGATCACTCGACCCTCAAATATCTCTTTGCTAAGCAAGATGCAAAGCCGAGATTGCTCCGGTGGGTTCTCCTCCTCCAAGAATTTGATATCATCGTTGAGATAAAAAGAGGCCGAGAACCTCGGTCGACCACCTATCGTCTTGAAAATCCTCACCAAGGTGTGCTCGAGAAAAAGGAAATCAATGAAACATTTCCTCTCGAGACACTTAATGTGGTATCTCTAAGTGGAAGTTCGAGTACCCCATGGTTTCCGACTTTGCAAATACCATGCGGGGCTTTGTTGTTAAAGGGATGTCGTCCCAACAAAAAAAAAATTCTTCAAAGATGTTAAGCATTACTTTTGGGACGACCCCTACTTGTTCAAAGTCGTGCGGATCAAGTCATCCGGCGGTGTGTTCACGGCCAAGAAGCCGTTGATATTCTCAACGCTTGTCACAATGGACCCACGGGGGGACATCATGGCCCGAACTACACCGCAAAGAAGGTGTTTCATTCCGGTTTCTATTGGCCTACAATCTATCGCGATGCCCATGACTTAGTCAAATCATGTGACGCTTGTCAACGTCACGGCAAAATCTCGCAAAAGGATGAAATGCCTCAAAATGCAATCTAAGTGTGCGAGATCTTTGGATGTGGGGCATCGACTTCATGGGCCCGTTCTTCTTAGGGAACAAGTATATACTCGTGGATCGATTACTTGTCTAAATGGGTGGGCGAAAGCTCCCCACCAACGAGAGTAGTTGTGAAATTTCTAAAATCTCTCTTTGCTCGTTTTGGAACTCCCCGTGCTATCATTAGTGATGCGATGCGCACTTTGCAATGACCAATTCGCAAAAGTCATGCTTAAGTACGGTGTCACTCACCGTCTTGCTACCGCGTATCACCCACAAACTAGTGGTCAAGTGGAAGTCTCAAATCGTGGCCTAAAAAGAATTCTTGAAAGGACCGTATGCGAAAACCGTGCCTCTTGGTCGGATAAACTTGATGATGCACTCTGGGCCTTTCTGCAGCTTACAAAACACCTATTGGTTGTACTCCCTATAAGCTTGTGTACGGAAAGGCGTGTCATCTCCCGATCGAGCTCGAGCACAAAGCCTATTGGGCCTTGAAGCATGCTAACTTTGATCTCAAGTCCGCGGGTGATCACCGAAAAGTTCAAATCAATGAATTAAATGAACTTCGTGATCAAGCCTACGAGAACTCTTTAATCTACAAAGAAAAGACAAAGAAGATCCATGACTCCAAAATCAAGAACCGCGTTTTCAACGTTGGTGACCGAGTCCTTCTTTTTAATTCTCTATTGAAGATCTTCTCGGGGAAACTTAAAACCCGTTGGACTGGGCCGTTCACCATTGCCAAAGTCTTTCCTTATGGTGCCGTCGAGTTATCTCAAAACGACGGACCAAACTTCAAAGTGAACGGCCATAGATTGAAACACTATTTTGGAGGGAACATACCTCAATTGGTTGTCGGGATCTCCAAACCTTCCCCATGAACCAATGAATTTGGGGTCGAGTCAAGCTAGCGACTCGGTTAACAAAAACAGTAGCATTGCATGGGTTTTCACCCATGTTTCTATCTTCTTTCTCCTTTCTAACACTAAGTGTGGAAACCCCACGATGTTTGCTTGTTGTGTGTTTGCTCTCTTTTCGAGATTCCGTAGATCGTGATGATTGATGCTTTGTTTTCAATCCGGCGCCCAATATCCGATCTTTTTGCTAACGATTATCTAGGGATATCTTATAAATCCTTTTTGTGAAAAAGATTTCGCTTCCACACTTGGCTAGTAGTATTACCTTTTTCCGTTCTATAGTTTCGGCTACGGCCGATACTTTGAATATTGAGGGCAATATTCAATTCTAAGTGTGGGGGGGAATTCTAAGCGATTTGATCACATTATGTACCTTCTAGTACCCTAGCACCCGTTTGACCAAAATTTTAAAATTTTTATCGCTTTAAGTCAAGTATTTACATTTTCAAGAAGTGCTTTGCACAAAAATAATGCATTGATGCTTCGGCATTAATGGTAGTTTAGTCTTGATTCGGCTAGAACAAGGGGAATCCCGACTCTGCTAGAGTGTTGATCTAGCCGCTCTCTTAACATTTAGGCTAAGGTTTTACGCGTTGTGCAAATGAAAATGCTAAGCGTGGAGTAGTTGGTTCTCTTTAGAGCTTATATAAGTAATCTATGGCTTTTTCTCCCATAAGCTAACTAATTGGACTTAAATACGTGTTCATTGTCAAACTTTTGAAAATTCAAATCGTCTTGTTACAATAAAAAGTTTTTAAGCAAAATTGATTTAGAGTCTGAGTTCAACTTTTTATTTAAATTTCCGAAAAAGCATACTTTCTTTAAATCAGAATAATGTTGCAAAATGAAAGTATCGTAAGTGCTCGAATCTTGCAAAGTTGCAAAGTTTAAAGTTCAAAGTCAAAAAGTTGAAAAATGAAAAATGAAAAAAAAAAAAAAAAAAATATGAGTTGCGTGAATAAAAGCATTATGTTGCTTATGAATAAATGTGCGAAAACTTGCTTTTCTTAAATTTAAATCGGAAGTTGAACTCGTATTCGTCAAAGTTGTCTAAAAGTTTGACGGTAATTTGGAAGTCCTTGATTTCAAAGACCCAAAGCTCGATACTATTCTCGAGGGTGAAAACCTAGCCTCCTCAAAAGGACAAGCTGAGAAGAAAGTCGCTACATGGAGTGATCTCACCTTTGAATCTCGAATTTCTAAATTATCGTCGGTTGTGATCCATTTAGGTTTTGTTTTAACTTAACGGTAGCTTCGTAAATCTTTGGAATCGAATTCCCGCTAATTCGGTACTATTCTCTGTGAGGTGTCAAAAGCCCGGTCACTTAAAACTGATGTTTTGGGATGTGCGAGAAGAAGAAACGCTACATGGAAGAGGCCCTTTCGATCCTTAGACTTTCATCGTTTCCGGTGGGTTAGTACTTTGGTTAAGTGGATTACAACCATAACAAATGTCGATTTCATGATGGAAACTTTTGAAAATGAGCACACACACTTAAATTGTATAAATTGCGGGAGTAAAAAGTTAAGTCTCGACTTACATAGATTATTTGTATAAGTAGTGTTAGCATTTTACAAAAACGTTTGCACAATAAGTTTAAGCTTGGTTTGAGAGTATAAAAAAAGAGGATGACGATTACAATTCCCCGGAAACACCCATTTTGCGTGAATCCCGTTCTATGATGCCATGTTTTGATAATCAAGCATTTTATTTATTATCGTCTTGTTTAAATTACTCGTGGTTGAATAAAAAGTCGAAACGGGGTATACTTGGTATTTTTTGATCCTTTCATTACTTCATATGATCGGATTGCTAGGGACTAGCAATTGATAGTGTGGGGGATTTGATGAGTGCTTATTCACTCATCCTTTTCACCCATCTAAGCCCACAAAAACGTCTAAAAACACGGAAATATAACCAATTATCTGCACAGATATCCTTGGAATGTGTTTTTATGTATTTCAGTACAAAGGATCAAAAAGGGCAAAAGCACGTGCAGAATTGAGCTTGGATTGGAGCGTGCTTTTGTGAGAGGGATGATGATTTTCTAAATTTTGAGCCGAGATACCATTTGGGAGTGAGCTTGGGAATCAGATCAAAATCTATCCCTAAATCCAAATCACCATTTTACCCTTCTACCCGAACCCAAAATTACCATTTTACCCTTTTTGCAAAATCCAAAACTACTCTTTTAAAACCTCATTTTTATTTTACAACAATTATTTTTTTTTTTTTTAAAACCAATTTTATTAAAATTATTTTCTTTCTAAAAAAAAAAGTTTTAAAAATACAAAAGTATTTTACTTAAACATTTTTACCTAAACCCTTTTTTATTAAAAACCCATTTATCCCTAACCCATATACCCATAACCCATTTACTTAAAACCCATTTACCTTTTTTTCTCCCCCGTTTTTACCCAAAACAGATAAACAAGCATACCCAACCTCCCCTGCTTAACCATTTTGGCTGACCCTCTCCACCTTGTCTTCTTCCCCACAGGTCTCTCTCAACTCCTGGTCCCCAGCTCACTTTTACCCAACACACCCACATGGGCTTCTCTGCCAAGTTGGCAATCCTCACAACCCTCATTGGATGTGGATAAAGCCGAAAATCAAAGGCAGTGATTAACTCCTTGGTCCCCAAGATGGATGGATGGACAAGATTGAGTTTAAAGAAGCACAAGGCATCCAAAGCCCTCTGTCTCAGCAAACAAGCACAAAAGCACAAGCTCAAGACTTAGACTTCTAGTATAAATAGAGCTTCTTGTAGCCTTCAAAGGCATTAGGAATTTGAGTAGTTTTAATTTTAGTTTTCTTTTATTGTAATTTACTTTTTTATTAATGAAAAAGTTTTTTTTCTCTTGCAAATTTCTCTTAACTGCTTATTTGGCTAATAAGCACTTGAGTGCTTATTAGCTTATTAGCTTATTACTCATTATATTTCAGTTCTTAAGTTTCATTTTCAAGTTGCACTTTAGTTTTACAAAGAAAAACCAAGTTTAGTTTCTAAAAAATCAGTTTTCAAAAGCATTCCACCCAAAAAAGGTGTTTGGTTCTAGCTTATTTAAGGGTCTAAAACAGCTTTCTACCCACTTTGACTCTCAAAGTCAAAGTGTCTCAAGGTTAAAATCAGTAGCAAAAGTTTTTACTTGTGTCAAAAGGATTTGCAAGTTTGGTTTTAAGCAAAACAACTTATATCTGTTCTGTCTTCTGTCTTGAAACAGCAGCCATAGCTGCTGTTTGCAGCTACTGTTACAGCTTATTTTTAAGCATAAACTTTTCCAAAATTACTTTTCTTGTAACTTGACATACCCACCTAGACATAGCCTTGCTTATTTTGCACCTAGTTTAGCTCTAGCTTAGTTTAATTTGCACTTGAAATCTGTCAAAAACCATCTCAGCAAGCTGTTTTACAGCAGTCTTGCAGTCCCATCTTTAGCTTATTTAGGTACCTTAGTTAGCTTATCTGTGTACCTTAGTGCTTATTAGGTCCTATAGATTAGGTGAGTTAGTTTTTTTTAGCTTATCTCTTGCTTAATATATGCTTATTTAGCCCTTTAGATTAGCTAGTGTCCATTTTATGCTCATTTCCCTTTTAGCTTAGGAAGTCCCATAACTGCTTCTATCCCCTATTTCAAGATTGCTTTTTAGTCTTTTATAGCTTATTTCAGATTTAGCATAGTGTATGCTTGCTTATTTCCATTTTCCAAGTGCTTATTTCCATTCCCTAGTACTTATTCATGGTTTCCTTTGTGCTAAAATCTGCTAAGGGATGTTTGTTTTATGCTTCTGTCCTAGCTGATGAAATAAGCAGTTGTGAAACTGCTTATTCAAAGTTTTTATAAAAAAAGTTTTTCACAAAAAATGCTTACTTTGGTATTATAAGCAAGTTTCAAAAGAAAATTTTGAAAAAAAAAATAGTTTGCAAAAAGGTGCAGGGGTGGGATTCGACCCCCTGACCTCTTGCTCAAAGACAACAACCACCACACAACCAGATTAAGCCCTAGGGTCTTTTCAGGTTTAATCTTGCACTAGTTAATATTTATATACCAGTTCAGTTTTTTAGCTTACTAGCTTATTAGCTTTTTAGTTGCTTATTTCCTTAAGTAGTACCCAACTTTTTTATTTTTCTTGCAACCAGTTTTATCCAAAGTATTTTTAGTGAAAATTTCAGATTTTTCCAAAATCATTTAGTATTTTTTATAATTAAATTAGATTAAAATAGTTTTTAAATCATAATAAATAATTTAAAAGTCAAAAAAATACCCGGCTTTTTCCTAAAATTATTTTTAGTCGTTTAGAACGTAGGAAAATTAGTTTCATATCCTTAGGCCTTAAATTGCATCATTTTCACTTTTTGAGGCTCGGGATTAGCCCGGGTTTTCACGTTTTTGCATATTATCACTCTAGGACTTAGTGTAACTTAATTTTATTGTTCCGTATGCTTAGTAGTAGTTAGATTATCATTTACTTTGTTCCGTAGCCTAATTACTTTCCCTTTAGTTAATTTGTAGAAACGTAATAACAAAACCAAAAAAAAACCCGTAACATCGAGCATTTTAATAACAAACCTCAAACGAGATTCTCAATTCACACCTCGTTGGGAAGCGACGGATATCCTTATCGGTATCACTATCGAATATTTGAGGGTTTTGCGTGTCAACCTTTTTCCTAAAGGGTTGGTTTGTAATTCTCTCGGGTATTCGTATTTGGTATATTTTTACTAGAACCATTCACTATTTCAACATTTATCGTAAACTAGGTTTACGTGTTCCAAATTCGCGTAACCTTAACGGTTTAGCGGCGAATTCATGATCATATCATCACGAACATTTCATATAGACTAAGTTTAGTCTACATTTCATTTGCATCATTTGCATCATGATAGTTCATTCATGACATTTCATTTCACATTTAACGCGTAATTTTTATATTAAATAAACATTATCGCGTGAGTTATTATTTTTAATATTTAATCCGTTACTTTCAAAAATGATCCCGATATATTTTATACTTACTTTTAATTTATAAAAAACTATATTTTGAGTTTACCTAGTGTTTTAAATTTATTTGGTATATAAATCGTTAAAATTATATTATTACGACACTTTTCTTAAAAACTACTCGATAATTATTTTATCACTCAAATTTTACAAGAAATGTATCTTTACAATTTTTATGATCTCAATATACTTTACTTTGATCCCTTAAAATTTATTTTAGTCCATACCACTTTAATTTCACAACTATGTACAAGTTTCAACACTTTTTACTTAACTATACATTCTACTTATATTTTTAACAATTGTACACATATTAAAGAAAAAAATATATATATTTTGAGGGATACATCCCCCCTAAAACCGGCCTAGGGGGGGGAAGGTGAGATATTAATTGATTTGTTGGTACATTTTTTCTACAAGTATAGATCTACACTCTATCACTCTTTCACTCATTCATTCTTCATAAACATTTCACAAGTTAAATAAAAAGTTCTCTCCTCTTGTTTTCACCCTCTCTAAAACCGGCCATATTCAAGGAGGAGAAGGGATCAACAAATTTTTCTCAAGCTCAAGTATAAACAATCTAGATAACACTCTCAATAAGGTTTTGAAATAAAAACCTAGAGTGTTTAGGTTTAACCTTGGTTCTTTGCACCTCATCATATTAACTTGTAAGCATATCATTTCATTTTACATCTTTCCTTTTCATTTCATAAGTATTTTATCATTTTCATAGCAAGCATGCAAGACTTGTGTTTATTTATACCATTTTTACATGATTTTTAGAGTTATATATATAAAGTCATCCTATAATTATCCCCTTGTTATATATTGGTATTGATGATGTCTAGGAACCCATGACACCCTAAGAAGGTGTATGGTAGGATTAGATTAGCTTTGGAGTTGATTTGAAGGGATTGGAATAGGTTTAGTACGAGAAAAACTATTTTCGATAAGTATAAAAAGTGTTCTGTCCTTGTTTTATTTTTCTGGAAAATCCGACAGTAGGCACGAAATTTTGGCCTTGATATTTAGAAAATATGCTTTAAAACGAATCCGTGGCCGCTTGAACGGATTAAAACGGAGTTATAACGAAGAAGTTATGAATTTTTCAAGTTTAACGACGAAATATATATTTTAAAATTTCAGCAAAGTGTTTTTGGTTTGTGCGAGTCAAAAAGGCCTTAAGCTTTACAAATTATTTCGACTTATCAAAAATATGTTAGTATACTTTGATACGAAGCTAAGGACGTATAATACGTAGAAAGCGGATTTGAAAGCGACTAAGATATACGTTTTTCATAAAATTGCCGTAACTATTATTTTCTGAAAAACTATATTATTTTTACGAGATAAGGGTTACGGTAACTAAAGCGCCATGTTGGAGGCTGTTTTTAACTATGATGTAGAACTTTTTGGAACGAAATGTCTTCTAATAAAATTTAGATCATCGAGCATATTTTTCAAAACAACCAACCGTTTGTATAGCGGAGTTGTAGTAAATTAATTACGGTTGCTTAAACTTTGCCGAAACTCACTTTTTGAACCACAATTCGACAAAATCACCATCTTTAACCTTTATTATCTTTATGTTCGAGACCTTTATGTCGAAAACTCCTGAACTGAAACTTTTAGATTTCGATACAAACTTTCCAAAACCGTCGAGTTCGTTTCCTAATGTGCGACGTACACCATTTTACGACTAGTTTTTCGAAGCCATTTTTGTCACTTTCATGAAATTTCCGACGACAATGTTTTACGACGAAAAGTGATAATTTCACCATAAATCATTACAAAACTATTGTAAGATGACATTTTGACGTAAATACTTGTAAAGTGATTTAAGATTGGTCAAGACGTCAAAAGAGTATTTTTTCGACGAAAAGTATTATTTTTCCAAAAACTCGCAAATGGTATAAATAACATACGAAATGCATGCATAACATTACATTGCAACTCATGACATATCATATCATTCGTAATAGGTCCCGGTTAACGCATCACATTATACCTCGGTGTACTCACTTTTGCCATTATTCCAGTTTACCAAGTGAGTTTTCATAGCCCGTCGATACACTTTTAATTATTTTCAAACCTACAGGGGAGAATACATTGCACAACATTTTTATTACGATACCAAGTACATTAAATTCAATTACATTGCTTAAGTTACCGCATTTGCCAATTGAAAGTCTCCATTACATGAACATGAACCGTTAATCTTTGAGCGAGGATGAGTGGATAGATCTATCGAGGTGGCGCCTCCATCAAGTTGGTGAATCAACTTGTCATACGGATGCATTTCATTTGATAACATTACGGAGTTGTCTGGCAAACACTCTGCAGGGGCATACATTATGAACAATCTAGTTTCGGGGTCATGGGCTTATTGCAATTGTAACATTTTTTTTACGTGACTTGAGGGTCATGCCTGATCTATACTTGTGTAGTGTTATAAAATATTTACATAAACCTATGATTTCTCACCAACATTATTGTTGACCGTTTTTTAGCAATGTATTTTCGTGTAACGAGGCATTATCATCATGGCATGGTTTAGGGACCTACATTTTGAGTCGCAAGTCGACTTACATATTTGTACATTATGGCACTTTATTTCAAAACATCGTTTGGAATTGTATTATATTTGTATTTCCATGAACTTTCTAAACCTTTTGGGACCATGTTGTAACTCTAAACGCTTTTGTTAAATATCCAACGATGTGTTTTTAAAACGACACTTTAGGTCGGTTCAATACTGTGATGTGGTGCTATGACAGATCAATCCCAGAATTCCATTCATTTGCAAAAAACAGTAAATTGGGGGTGTGGCAGTTGGTATGAGCTACAGTTATAGAGAACTAGGTTGCATCATTGACCCTAGACTATAGCTACATTATCATAGCATCTCATCATTTCATCATAAGTGCATGTTCACTTTGCATGCGATTTATCATTACATTTTTAGTTATTTACTTTCATTTCATAGCGATTGTCACATGGATGCCCTTAAATACCCATCCCATTATCCTTTCCTCATACTCTAACGTGGAGAATTCCTTGTCATTCCCTATCACAATTTTCACATCAATTGACTCATCACCAATAACGTTGAATACCGAGATAAACCTTTTAGGAGGACGAAGTTGCACCTTACACAGTTTGAGGGACTGTGAGAGTTCTAGGGCTATTGTTGCTAGACCGCCTACTACTCCTACACTTGAAACACGATTAGACCACCAACAGGAACAGATAATAAGTACCTTCCTAACTAATGTGATCTTTATCATTTATTATCTCACGATATATCATCACCTTGTTTATTTCATTCCTTACTCCAATTGCCCAATTCTCCATCATTTCACGACGATACATCACTATCTTACTAGGGGTTAGGCCAACTTTTTTCTCGACCAATTAGTAGACTCTTATTACTCGATAAGGTTCTCTTATGTATCCTACAAACCATCCAACAAATTTTATTCCAAATTATCCTGCTAATATTTCATGAAAGTATTTCACTTGATTTTATTTCGAACTATTTTATCACCATCTTAGAAACGTTGTTTCATAAAGTTTTAACGCAAGTTGTTTTATTACCAACTTATCAATTGGTTTCAGTCATTTTATCAACTATTTAATATCCTCATGCGAAACGATTTTCATGATTACTCTGAAAAATCATCGAGCTATTATCTTACAAAACAAGCGTTGAATACCAACTATTTGTCCTACATTCCCTCTTATGAGATAATAAACTTCATCGTTATCTAGCATGGCTGCTTTCAACTATTTTACCGACCATTTCGTCTTACTCTGTACCATTAAACCAAAACTTATGACTTTAATAATACTTTATAAACAATGACCTTCGCGATACTTTGCAAACTATTTCCTCATAGTATGATAAACCGATTAATTTGCTATTATTTTATAAAACAACAAACAATTGCAATAGCAAGTTATAAATTATATTACAAATTTTTCCACCAAGTAATATTACGGTCTTATAAACTATTTTACCCTTTTAGTGAGCTATTTTAGCCATTATGCGATTTAAAAATCATAAAACTTGGTACGCTTACCTCACAGACTATTCGCCTTCTTTCTTGAGACTATTATATTACCAACCTATAAACCATCTTGATATTAATTGAACTACGAAATCTTCTATTATTTGACAAACGATAAATTGTTTTCTTGTAAGCTATTTTACAAATCATTTCACGAGCTATGTTATAATCTGAATTGTGTCTTACTAAAATATTTCACTACCATTGTTAAGCCGTTTTCTATCACTATATATTGCTTTTTAAGATCACCTTAACAAGTTGTTGCTTTAACACCAAGCCACAACTAAGATTTATTGTTAAAGCGTAAATGATAAAAATGTTTCTTTCTTACTCGATAAAGTGGTTTTACAAACCTTTTCATAAACTTTACTGTAAATTTTCTTACAAACTATTTATTCTCGTTTGAAAGCAAAGTTTTATAATCAGATATATCGTGCATAAACATTTCTTTCTGTTAACACTCTATAGATGCTTACGCCATCTATCTCTCATCAAGATAAGTTAGGATTTGACGAGTGACCTTTTAGGAAAGACTTCCTATACCATCTGTGAGGAGGATTCCTCGATACAAGAAAACAATGAAAGGATTTTGGAATTACCAACAAGCACTAGAACTAGGTGGTAGGATGATTCAAAACTCAACAAAAATCTTAAGACATCACGAGACATTCCGAACCACTATTTTGGATTAGAATCCAAACTCTATCATTCAAAAGTATTAGTTAGGTAGAGTTATGAGATTTAGTATGAAGCGAATACACACTAGGCGACACTATAGAAATAAACCAATCATCCTAATTGAGACTACAGAACATTTCATTAAACAAGGCTTCAACAATATGTGAACT
The DNA here is from genome assembly GCA_910596185.1 of Chrysanthemum makinoi. NCBI lineage: Eukaryota > Viridiplantae > Streptophyta > Magnoliopsida > Asterales > Asteraceae > Chrysanthemum > Chrysanthemum makinoi. The sequence goes on from OU343225.1 coordinate 92,876,994, forward strand.
TCCCTACAATGAGTTTCCCTTAAAGGAAAATTAAGTTAAATTAAGGTTATCGATATAAACTTCCCCTAAGGCATTGTGTTCTCTAGAAATTCCAAGTAACCTCACTTCCATATCAAGAGATGCCACAGGTTTGAACATGTCGGATAATCAATGACTCCCCATCTACAAGTGAAACTAGAAACGGACATTCTTCGACATAGTATAAGTTGATATCTATTTTCTTGCTAGCATGATAACAATATTAGTGATGAACTATTTTTGGAGACACACAATATCGAACAAATCTTGAAAATCAACCACTACACCACCTCACTTAAATATTTAAGGTTTGTGACTTTACTACATGGAGCATGGAAACACCCGATAATCAAACAATAAACATTTTAGTCATAGAGACTAAGCACCTTAGGCAAATAAGACTCAGGTCATGACATTCGATAGGACTAGAAACACGAGGAAATCATAAGCTATTTACCCATAATCTATTCTTTTCAATAAGGTCCTTTCCGTGATTTAACATTTTGAAATCTAACATGATATACGTGGTGTCAATTCAAGTTGTACCTATTATAAGCTATTGATTCACCTTAGGCTAGCGGCGGTCATTTCGGGATTTCCATGAAACCTACTAGGACATGATTACCGCCTACTATCCTCAGCTCAATGGTTAGAGCGAGAGAGCAATTCCTACATTAGATAATATGCTCAAGCGGTGTAACTTTCTAGAAATGGTTAGGCAAATCATTCTCCATCGACAAGTTTCCTACACAGAATAGTTAGCTCATGAACATATTGACTACACCATTTGAGGCCTTTAGTAAAGGTTGAAGTATCAATCACTTATTCAAGGATTAAAAATCAGGAAAGTCCGATTCATTAGTCCATAACCCATTCATGAAACCAACAAAGAAGTCATACAAATCAAGAATCGATTACTAGTAACAACATATAGCTAGATAAGCTACATCGTTATACGATGCAAAATTTGAATATATGTCCCATAAGCCGCAAACCATTAGAACCTCGGTGGGCAACAAATTATGCACAAGGACCCGTCTTGGAAAGGCGTGAGTGCGATTTAGAAAAACATGAGCGAACCAATTCGACCCAAATATTCTCATCTATTGTACTTTATTTTCTTTCCGATTTGTTATTACTTACGAGAATTTTAATTCCTTTCACTTCAACTATCATTTTAACGACATTGATTAAATCGTTGTAAACATCGAGAGTTATAACAACTAAACCCGAGCGTCATCATCGTTCCTTAATTATACATAGCCTAGCTAACTATGTCTAATTCGGAGGGATCCGTTATGTTGGGGCGGTTATTTATAAATCTTAGTGCAAGCAAAATCTTCACATATTTCAAAGTCAAAGTGTTGCTTATGAGAGATTCATCCGATATTTTCTTTACTACGATGTTTTGTACACTCTCAATCATCGATAACCGTAACGACACTTCTCCATGTCTTCTCTCCTTGATATTCATCACAAACTCAAATTCGATAGACATAACATCTCCAATTGAGGGTGAATTCCTTTTTAGATGGGCGAAATGTGACAACCGTACTTTAGTCATTTCTCGAAACAATTCATGCTTCACTATTTCAACATTTATCGTAAACTAGGTTTACGTGTTCCAAATTCGCGTAACCTTAACGGTTTAGCGGCGAATTCATGATCATATCATCACGAACATTTCATATAGAATAAGTTTAGTCTACATTTCATTTGCATCATTTGCATCATGATAGTTCATTCATGACATTTCATTTCACATTTAACGCGTAATTTTTATATTAAATAAACGTTATCGCGTGAGTTATTATTTTGAACATTTAATCCGTTACTTCCAAAAATGATCCCGATATATTTTATACTTACTTTTAGTTTATAAAAACTATATTTTGAGTTTACCTAGTGTTTTAAATTTATTTGGTATATAAATCGTTAAAATTATATTATTACGACACTTTTCTTAAAAACTACTCGATAATTATTTTATCACTCAAATTTTACAAGAAATGTATCTTTACAATTTTTATGATCTCAATATACTTTACTTTGATCCCTTAAAATTTATTTTAGTCCATACCACTTTAATTTCACAACTATGTACAAGTTTCAACACTTTTTACTTAACTATACATTCTACTTATATTTTTAACAATTGTACACATATTAAAGAAAAAAATATATATATTTTGAGGGATACATCCCCCCTAAAACCGGCCTAGGGGGGGGAAGGTGAGATATTAATTGATTTGTTGGTACATTTTTTCTACAAGTATAGATCTACACTCTATCACTCTTTCACTCATTCATTCTTCACAAACATTTCACAAGTTAAATAAAAAGTTCTCTCCTCTTGTTTTCACCCTCTCTAAAACCGGCCATATTCAAGGAGGAGAAGGGATCAACAAATTTTTCTCAAGCTCAAGTATAAACAATCTAGATAACACTCTCAATAAGGTTTTGAAATAAAAACCTAGAGTGTTTAGGTTTAACCTTGGTTCTTTGCACCTCATCATATTAACTTGTAAGCATATCATTTCATTTTACATCTTTCCTTTTCATTTCATAAGTATTTTATCATTTTCATAGCAAGCATGCAAGACTTGTGTTTATTTATACCATTTTTACATGATTTTAAGAGTTATATATATAAAGTCATCCTATAATTATCCCCTTGTTATATATTGGTATTGATGATGTCTAGGAACCCATGACACCCTAAGAAGGTGTATGGTAGGATTATATTAGCTTTGGAGTTGATTTGAAGGGATTGGAATAGGTTTAGTACGAGAAAAACTATTTTCGATAAGTATAAAAAGTGTTCTGTCATTGTTTTATTTTTCTGGAAAATCCGACAGTAGGCACGAAATTTTGGCCTTGATATTTAGAAAATATGCTTTAAAACGAATCCGTGGCCGCTTGAACGGATTAAAACGGAGTTATAACGAAGAAGTTATGAATTTTTCAAGTTTGACGACGAAATATATATTTTTCTGAAATTTCAGCAAAGTGTTTTGGTTTTATGCGAGTCAAAAGCGAGCCTTAAGCTTTACAAATTATTTCGACTTATCAAAAATATGTTAGTATACTTTGATCGAAGCTAGGGCGATAATGAGAAAGCGGTTTGAAAGCGACTAAGATATGCGTTTTCATAAAATTGCCGTAACTATTATTTTCTGAAAAACTATATTATTTTACGAGACAAGTGTTACGGTAACTAAAACGACCATGTTGGAGGCTGTTTTTAACCATGATGTAGAACTTTTGGAGCGAAATGTCTTCTAATAAAATTTAGATCATCGAGCATATTTTTCAAAACAACCAACCGTTTGTATAGCGGAGTTGTAGTAAATTAATTACGGTTGCTTAAACTTTGCCGAAACTCACTTTTGAACCACAATTCGACAAAATCACCATCTTTAACCTTTATTATCTTTATGTTTGAGACCTTTATGTCGAAAACTCCTGAACTGAAACTTTTAGATTTCGATACAAACTTTCCAAAACCGTCGATTTCGTTTCCTAATGTGCGGCGTACACCATTTTGACTAGTTTTGAAGCCATTTTTGTCACTTTCATGAAATTTCCGGCGACAATGTTTTACGAAAAGTGATAATTTCACCATAAATCATTACAAAACTATTGTAAGATGACATTTTGACGTAAATACTTGTAAAGTGATTTAAGATTGGTCAAGACGTCAAAAGAGTATTTTTCGACGAAAATTATTATTTTTCCAAAACTTCGCAAATGGTATAAATAACATACGAAATGCATGCATAACATTACATTGCAACTCATGACATATCATATCATTGAGAATAGGTCCCGGTTAGCATATCACATTATACCTCGGTGTACTCACTTTTGCCATTATTCCAGTTTACCAAGTGAGTTTTCATAGCCCCGTCGTATACACTTTTAATTATTTTCAAACCTACGGGGGGAGAATACATTGCACAACATTTTTATTACGATACCAAGTACATTAAATTCAATTACATTGCTTAAGTTACCGCATTTGCCAATTGAAAGTCCCCATTACATGAACATGAACCGTTAATCTTTGAAGCGAGGATGAGTGGATAGATCTATCGAGGGTGACGCCTCCATCCGAGTTGGTGAATCCCAACTTGTCATACGGATGCATTTCATTTGATTACATTACGGAGTTGTCCGCAAACACTCTGCGAGGGGCATACATTATGAACAGTCTAGTTTGGGGTCATGGGCTTATTGCAATTGTAACATTTTACGTGACTTGAGGGTCATGCGATCTATACTTGTGTAGTCGTATAAAACATTTACATAAACCTATGATTTCTCACCAACATTATTGTTGACCGTTTTAGCAATGTATTTTCAGGTAACCGAGGCATTATCATCATGACATGGTTTAGGGACCTACATTTTGAGTCGCAGCGTCGACTTACATATTTGTACATTATGGCACTTTATTTCAAAACATCGTTTGGAATTGTAATATATTTGTATTTCCGTAAACTTTCTAAACCTTTTGGGACCATGTTGTAACTCGAGCGCTTTTGTTAAATATCCAACGATGTGTTTTTAAAAGCGACACTTTAGGTCGTTCAATATAACTGTGATGTGGTGCTATGACAGTCAATCCCCCAGGAATTCCATTCCGCTGCAAAAAACAGGTAAATTGGGGGTGTGACACTGAGGGAAATGCCAAAACTTATGATGCATATGTGGATGAACAACCAGTGCAGGGTGTGGCTCATAACAATCCAAATGTCTTTCAAGTTGCAGATTGTGATGCTTTTCACTCTGGTGTTGATGATGAGCCAACGGCACATACCATCTTTATGGCTAACATCACTCCAATGGTCTCTCCACCTCAACAAGCCAGTCCTTCTAAGGAATCCATCATATCAGAGGTATAAAAACTATACGATGTGGTTGATGTGTAAAAGATTCACAACAAAGTACAATCAACTGAAATCATTGAATCAGATATTGAAAATATGGGTAATAGCAATGTTGTCCTATATGATCAATATGTAAAGCAAGATGAAAGTATAATTGTACCAAGTGATGCATCTTCTGCTATCAATGATGAATATATATTTGATGAATACACTGAATATGCACCTGATGATTTCATGACCATTGAACTGAATGCCTATAAGGAATAAGTTGCTATATATGAACAGCGTGCTAAGTTTGAGTTGACTACCTGATTCGATAAAAATCAATAATAGAAGAGTGTAGTATACGGGTAACTCAAACGTGTTAGGTTTGAGCACCGAGATCGTTCCGAACGAGGGTTGAATGGAATTTCCAACTCACGTCGCGATTATCGGGATTTGAATGGGAAAAGGGGTTAATTTGAATTTTTCTAAACTACGGGGCAAGGGAAGCATAAAAGGGAAATTACACTACGGGAAATCTTAAATACGCAAATTATACTAAAACGTATTAGATGAAACGTAAATAAAATGCAACTACGTCTAATCTACATCCTAAATATGATCTAAAATTACTTTTATACTAAAAATGTAATTAGAAACTTAACTGAGATTTAAAACTAATTTTTAAGATTTTTCTGAAATTTAATTGAATTTAAAACTAATTTTAAACTAATAAAACAAATTAAAAATACTTAAAATTATGAAAATAAAGGTGAAAATTATGAAACTATTTTTCAAAAATCTAAATTAACTCAAAAGACTTTTCAAAACTAATTTTGTATTTTTCTGAAGATTTTTCTATTTTCTATGAATTAAAACTATTTAAAACTAATTTAAATGCTAAAAATTACAAATTAAAGTAGGAAAAATCTAGAAAAATTATTTTTTTGCTTTTTATATTTATCTTAATCTATGAAAATTGAAAACTTATTTTTTAGAAACTTTTCTGATTTATTTGTATTAAAAAGTACTTAATAAGCCTTAAAAACTGATTTAAATCAAGAAAAATATTAAACAGTGACAGAAAATTATGAAAAATTCATGAAAAATCTAAAATATTATTCTAAATCTATGAAAAACATAAAAACTATAGCTTATGTGTAAGGAAATGAAACTGATGTGTAACACACTATGAATAAGCACTTGAAAATAAGCAAATGAATAGTAAAAGATACCAAACTGCTACAGAAGCTAACTTATGCTAAAACAAATTAATACTAACCTATATCAACTAATCTGAACCTCTAGATAGCAAGCTAAACTGAAATGACTTGATGATTATGATGCTGAAATCAGCTTATGACCTACCTACTCTAAGCTACCTTATAAGCTATTCTAGAGCACCAAACTGAAAACCAGAAATAGAGAACTCAAGTCCACCAACCAGACTATAAATAAACCAAATCAGGGAACCTAACAAGCTAGATTGACCCTTGTGCAAGGTCTGAAATAAAGCCTGAATACGTGAGTGTGAGCGGGGCATATAAGGCTTATTGAAGCGGTGATTAAGTGCTTATAAAAGTTTCTAAAATTACACAAATATCAACTTTCAAAACTTGACCAAGTGAACACGCAAATCCCGAGTTTCAATAGTTTTGGATCGAAGTGAATTCATTAAAATCCATAAAGTTTTATGGCCGACTTTGAACTCTTTTGACTTTTATAAACAAAACCGAAAAGTTGACTAAATTGAGATTTGAATCAATATTATGGGTGATCAAGCTAAATTATGATGAAATGAAACAAAATTAAGCTAGTTTATTTATATTTAATCCTAATTGCGACTTATGAACTCTAACTACTAACTGATCTAGACACTATGACAGATTAATTTTGATTTTGACTTAAAGTGTTCTAAGGTGCAAATAAATGAACTAAATTACTCTAATAGACCTACTAAGGACTAATGCAATTCAACTTAACCACTATTCTAACCTTAAACTCAGTAATGAATCCTATCCAAACACTAGTTGTGAAACTGATATGAGATAAAAATTAAGCAAAGCCTACATCTAGACCAATTCAACTCAAAACTCAGATACTACTAAGCATATAAGACCTAATATTAGCAAAATATAACATTCAAAATCACTAAACTTATGCAGATATGACAGAAATTGTAACAGATATGAACTTACATGATGTCCTGCCACAATGGCATGCTCACTTAAGATATTTAACCACTAACCTAAACTGATCTCAACCCAAACACAACTCAGAATCAACCCATATCCAACTCCATATCAGCAATTCAGATCAGTTACCCCCTTGTCACTACAGGTTGACTTTTGTTGACCAAGGATAGATTTGAGATTAAAATCTGAATAATGAGTAGATAAGACCTTAAATAGTTATGAGTAAGATTATAAAAGCTTTATAATATCAAAGCCAACTCTGAAATGAATGTGAAAACAGAATACTGATATATTTTTTTTATTTTTTATTTTTTTTTTATTTTTGTTGATTTAGTTAAGAGAATTATAAACACTGAAAATTAAATTGTAATTAAACTAGCATGATAATACGAACAATGTAATAGTAAAACAGAGATTTAGATTGAAAAGAGTATTAAATCTGAAAATAACTTTTTATTACTATAAACTTGAGTACAAAGGAGGATTTGAATACATAAATTAAACTTAACAATTTAATAGTAATTAAAAACTAAACATTACTTAGAAACTACTCTACTCTACTCCTATACTACATATCCATCTCTGTGAATTCATGGGGGTATATATAGCCTGCTTGAGGTCTTGGAATGATCTAGAAATGAGCACTTGTGCTTTTTCTTCAGTCCTTTCAGCCCTTGGATACGTTTCTAGTATATTCCCATCAATATCATCCCTTGGATCATAATGCGCTTGTCCAATCCACCAATCATAGAAGAGGAATGACACACGATTGCCACTCGGCATCCGTGTGTCGATGGTGTCATAATGTGTCAGGGAATTGACAATTTTACCCTTAATTTAAGTGCCTTGTACCAATTGATGCCAAGGGTAATCTAGGGTTCTTGTGAATCTGGGTTTGGGGGGATTGGGGAAAATTTGGCGCGTTTGATTTTTTAGATTATTTTGATTTGGTTTTGACCGGTTTTAAGTGGGTATTTGACCGGGTTGGGTATTTGGGTGGACCGGGTATGGGATAAAGTTATTGGACCGGTTAGAGGTTTTGGGCCTTAAGAGTTTTGGTTAAATATTGGATTTGGATTAAAATTGGACCCAAGTGTATTTAAAGGACCAAAAGTGCACAATCAGAAAATTCAGGGACCAATCATGTATATTCTGAAAATGTCTTCCAAGGGCCATTGTTGACATTCTTCAAATAAGCAAGGACCAAATTTGCCAACTTTGAAAATTCCAAGGACTAAACATGACAATTCTGAATCTTCAAGGACTAAAACTGCCATTTTGAGAATTGATTGTCCAAACTTGCAAATTACTTTCCAGACCTCGGATTTTAGCATTCTTCTTTCTCTCATGCTCGGTTTTCTTGGTTTTGGCTTTCTTTTGTGCTTTTTGTCATATCCGCACTGCACATGCAAAAACTCAAGAAACACGCAAATGTTAACAATAAACGGCTCTTTCTTGGTTATTTTGGGTCAGTTTTGATAAACAAAAGATATGTGTTTAAGCACATATCACTACCCGTGAGCAGGAGATGGATAACCAAATGCGTACACTTATCAAAAAAAGTAATTTTAGGGAAGAAATATTAAAACAATAGTTAAATTCCTTCCAATAAAAACTTAACAAAACTGTTAAGCAAAAGCAAGAACTTCAAAAAAATGTAAAAGTGCTTAAACAAGAATTCAATGCTAAGGAATCAAAACTTTTAAACGATTTTTCCAACCTAAAAACTTTGAAAAATAAACTTGAAAACAAGTTGTACGTACAAGGTAACACCATTACGACTGCTCACATGATCACTAAGCATAGAGTGTTAAGCGATGAACATAGTACTAGCCTTGTAGAGGAACCCAATCTTGAGTATGGTAAGAAAGCAAAAGTTGCTCAAAAAGTGGTTTATGATGGTAATGAGATACTTAAACCTAGACAAACGCCATCATGTATCGAGTACACTAAAGAAGATAAAGAGTTAGAAGATGTTTCTAGAAAGAAAATGGAAAAGAAACTAAAAGATCCTTGGTGTATAGAGCATAATATAACGCTTAAGACCCCCAATTACACTAAGGAAATTGGATTGCCTTGAACAAGTTTAGACCTCAAACTCAATTTACCCTAGAACACGTGTTTTGGAAGAAAGATACGGAAAATAAAATGGGTACCCTTAGGAAATTGCCTCTATTCACCGTGTATCCCCCAAATACACCGATGCATTTAGTACCTAGAACTCTTCCCACTCAAAGCAAAACCTTAGTCAGCTTATACGTAGTTTATCAACTATTCATTGACTTTGAGAAAATGTATAAGAAGAGAATCAGTCCAACGAGAATTATTGAAGGGGAAATGGGTTTTGAGCAAACAAAAGAATGTTATCTAAGTGAGGTCATGACTTTCTTTAAACAACTTAAAGAACAAACTGAGAATCTTCAAAAGGCCGTAGATACAGAACTTAAAGAAATGAAAAGAATGTTTAATGAAATGCAAAACGAGGTTAGAATGAATGAATGTGAGCTTAAGAGCAATGAGATTGAGAGGAAGAATATTCATATACTGAATGATAATTTGATTTCTAGATCTATTGCTCAAGATATGTTTTATACTGCTACGAATTATTCCATTACTGCTTCTCAATTTGATGAATTGTTTATTTGCTTTGAAAGTCTCCCAAGATCGTGTCATTGAGCTTGAAACCAAAAATTCAAAATTGCATGAGAAGATCGAAAGGGATGATCACGATAACAAGGTCATTTTTATAAATTGGAAGTTGAATATCTTGATTTACAATTAAAATATCAACATCTTAAATAAAATGTTAAAACCTCAAATGCCAAGACATCTTCGGATACTCCTGAGTTTGATGCTCTTTTCGAAATAAACAAACGTGATGAACAAATTTGAGCTCATTGTAACACGATCAAAAGGTTGAAAGCCCAAATTTCCCATATGAAGGGTGAAATGAATGAAGTGTCTGTTTCCTATATGCCTCCTCCTATAGATTCTCAGAATTCTTAGAATTTTCATCTTCAAAACATCATTAATGTATTACAACATGAAAATGAGTGTTTTCTAGCAGAAAATGAAAAGGTTAAACTACATTTCAAAGAGTTATATGAATCAATTAAGGTCACTCGTGATAAGAATAATGAAAAAATAACTTCTTTGCAAAATAAAATTGAGAATCTGAAGAGTCAGGTAAAAGGAAAATGCCTATCACCAGTAGTGAAAATATTGCACCAAAGGTGACTGCTTGTACTAAATATGCTAAGTCTGTGAAGTATATTCCCACTCATCTTAGAAATAATGAACTTGCATGTCAAACATATTTTTCATACCTAAAAGATAGTCTAGAATGTCTCCGTGAGATTGTAGAAGAGGATAAGATAGAGAAACCACTTGATAATGTGGTTGGGCATGCATGCTTATATGCCAAGCGATCTCAGGAACTCTTAGAATGTTTAATAGCAATATGTCCTAAATCTGGTACAAGGAAAGATAGTGTAGTTATGCCCAAAGTCAAGCATGTGACCTTTGATGTGCCTCCTAGAATCTCAGATCCCAGCACTTCTAGACCAGGAATGCAGAAAGTAGTGAAACTAACTAATGTTCCCATCGTTCCTTCTACAGGGAGTAATGGTGACACTAAGGTAAGCGGTCAAAGCCTCCGGGAAATACAAAGCAAGATAGGACCTCGCGAGCCAAGAGTGATCAAGAGAAGAAAGTAGAAGACCACCCTAGGAACAATAAGTTTGAGTTAAATAAGACGAATCGTGTTTATTCTAGTATTTTCTATAAGCGTACTATAATTAATTCGAATTTTGCTACTATTTGTAAAACATGTAATGAATGTTTGGTTTCTGGTATTCATCATGAATGTGTTGAGTATGAGTTGAAAAATGTTGTTAAATCTCCAATAAAAAATGTAAGAAATGCTAAGCAGGTTAAGGATGTCAGGAAACTAATTTGGAAAAAGGTTAGTAATTATTGGAAACCTACAGGGAGAAAATTCAACAATGTGGGTTATCAATGGATACCCACTGGCCGTATATTCAAAGTTAATGAATTTTGCCCTAAAAGGTATAGATGTATGCCCACTAAGGAATGGAAACCTACTGGGAGGATCATCCCCTTAAGAAGTAGTCATACTTCACATAGGCCCGTCTTCTACTAGTCTTGCTTCCACCACTAATGATATCATAGCTTCTATTATGCGATGTGGGTGTTCCAATCTCGTTTACTAACCAAGTGGAACTCATTTTTGCATGGGGATCCAAATTATCGATCATCCATACTTATGCGTGTTCAACTACAGGTCATACAAATCGTTTTGTGGGATTTGGACCCAGGCTGTTCAAAGCATATGACTGGAAATCGCTCAAGTCTCAAGAACTTCGTGAATAAATTCATCGGGACAGTTAGATTTGGGAACGACCACTTTGGGGAAATTATGGGTTACGGAGATTATGTATTTGGTGACAGTGTAATCTCCCGGGTATACTATGTAGAAGGTCTTGGTCATAATCTGTTCTCTGTTGGTCAATTCTGTGACTATGATTTTGAAGTGGCCTTCAGAAAACACACTTGCTTCCTTAGAGAATTAGACGGTTTAGAGCTTTTAAAGGGAACTCGTGGCACTAATTTGTACACCATCTCTATCGAAGACATAATGAAGTCTTCTCCAATTTGTCTGTTGTCAAAAGCATCTAAAACAAAGTCATGGTTATGGCATCATCGTCTCAATCATTTTAGCTTCAGCACCATCAATGGTCTTTCCAGAAAGGACCTCGTAAGAGGCTTGCCCAGGTTAAAGTATGAAAAAGATCATCTTTGTTTGGCTTGTCAATTGGGCAAAAGCACAAAGTTTGCCCACAAACCTAAACCTACAAACTCCAACATGGAAGTTCTTCATACCTTTCACATGGATTTGTGTGGACCCATGAGAGTGCAGACTATAAATGGGAAGAAATATGTACTAGTCGTTGTTGATGACTACTCTCGGTTCACTTAGGTTAAGTTTTTGAGGTCAAAGGATGAAACTCCCGACATCATCATCAAACTTATTAAAAAGTTGCAGGTTCGGCTCAATAAAATAGTTAGAATCATCCGAACAAACAATGGAACTGAGTTTGTAAACAAAGAACTAGGTCAGTTTTTTGAAATCATTGGAATGAGCCATCAAAGAAGTGTTTCACGTACTCCTCAACATAATGGTGTTGTTGAAAGACGAAATCAAACTCTTGTTGAAGCCGCAAGGACTATGCTAATTTATTCAAAGGCTCTAATATTTCTCTAGGCGGAAGCCATTGCAACTGCATGTTATACCAAAAACCGCTCCCTAATTCATACAACTCATGGTAAAACTCCATACGAACTAGTTCATAACAAAAAATCAGATTTTTCTTTTCTTCGTGTGTTTAGGGCCTTGTGCTATCCAACTAATGATGGTCAAGATTTGGGAAAGTTGAGAGCTAAGGCGGATATTGGATTTTTCATTGGTTATGCACCGAATCGGAAGGTTACCGAATCTACAACAAAATAACCTGAGACATTATGGAAACTATTCACGTTACGTTTGATGAGCTGACTGAGCAAACGGCTCCTGGATAATCCGTTTCTAAACCCGCACCTCAATTTTTGTTAAGTAACCTCATCAGTTCTTCTCTTGTATAGAATCACTCCCTTGTAGTTCCCTATGTACCTCCATCAGAAGAAGATTTGAAGAAATTGTTTAATCTGATGTTTGATGAATACTATGAACCTCAAGCTATTGACAATTCCGCACCACCAACTGTAGCTGCTTCTAATCCAACCAATACGGATTGTCCATCCGTTTCAATGTCTTTATCTTAAGAAGTGCTAGTTGCTGATCACTCATCATCATCCTCGAATCCTCAATCTTCGGATGTACATAATGGAAATGCTGCTGGGGGTTCTTTTAGAGAAAATCCCTTTGCAACTCCTGAAGATGCCCCATTTGAAAAAATATTTACCCCTGAACCTACACCAGAAACATCCTCACCAAGGGATCCCAACTCTGCTACATTAGTTCCTTATCAACAACAACATGAACATCACAAAAAATGGACACATAATCATCCATTGGACAACATCATTGGGAATCCTTCTCGCCTGGTATCCACTTGTAAGCAACTTGCTACTGATGCCTTATGGTGCTTCTCCAACTATGTATTATCAAAGATCGAACCTAAAGATGTTAAAACAGCAATGTCTGAGGACAGCAGGTTTAGTGCTATGCAAGAAGAAATCAATGAGTTTGATCGTCTTGATGTATGAGAATTAGTACCTGCTCCAGATTGTGCTATGATTATTGCTCTAAATTGGATCTTCAAAGTAAAGCTTGATGAGAACGGTGATGTTTTGAAGAATAAGGCAAGGCTAGTAGCTAACGGATATCGTCATAAAGAGGGGATTGACTTTGAGGAATCATTTGCTCCGGTTGCACGAATTGAGGCCATCAAAAATTTTCTTGTTAACGCTACCAGCAAGAACATGGTGGTCTATCAGATGGATGTAAAGACTTCCTTTCTCAATGGAGATCTTAAAGAGGTGGTTTATGTCAGTCAACTAGAAGGTTTTGTGGATCCAGAACATCCTACCCATGTCTACCGCTTGAGAAGGCCCTTTATGGTTTGAAGCAAGCTCCAAGGGCATGGTACGATACGCTGTCAAAGTTTCTTTTGTCAAATGGGTTCAACAAAGGTGCAGTTGATCCCACACTGTTCACCAGAAAGTCAGGCAAACACTTAATTCAAGTTCAAATTTATGTTGATGATTTTATTTTTGCCTCGACCGACCCTAATGAATGTGACCGATTTTCAAAGGAGATGGGCTCCAAATTTCAAATTTCTATGATGGGACAAATGTCATTTTTCTTGGGATTACAAATTTCACAAAGTCCCGGAGGCATTTTTATTAACCAATCTAAATATGCAAATGAAATTTTAAAGAAATTTGGATTTGATTCTAGTGACCCTATTGACACTCCCATGGTGGAGCATACAAAACTGGATGAAGACCACTCAGGGATCATGGTTGATAAAACAAAATATAATAGTATGATTGGATCCTTGATGTACCTCACAGGCAGTAGACCTGATATTCTGTTCGATGTATGCATGTGTGATAGATACCAGGCTAAGCCTACCAAAAAGCACCTTTAAGCGGTTAAACGGGTCTTTCGATATCTCCAAAGAACCATTAACACGGGACTTTGGTGTCTAAAGGACACCGATATGTCACTAACATCATATGCAGATGCAGACCATGCAGGGTGTCAAGATACACGTCGAAGCACATCAGGAGGTGCTCAATTTTTGGGAGATAAGTTAGTAAGCTGGACTTCAAAGAAACAAATGAGTACGTCTATATCCTCTACAGTGGCTGAATACATAGCCATGTCATCTTGTTGTGCTCAAATCTTATGGATGAGATCCCAATTATCTGACTATGGCTATGTATTCAACAAAGTTCCTCTGTATTGTGATAACAAAAGTGCCATTGCTCTCTACTGCAACAATGTTCAACACTCGCGAGCAAAGCACATTGACATTCGACATCACTTCATCAGGGAACAAATGGAGAAAGGTGTAGTTGAACTATATTTCGTAAGGACTGAATATCAGCTGGCAGAGATCTTCACTAAAGCTCTTCCTAGAGAACGTTTTGAGTTTATCCTTCCAAGACTTGGTTTGAAAAGCCTACAACCTGAGACACTCATACGTCTTCAGGAGGAAGACGAGGAGTAAAGGTGTTTCTTCATCTATTGTCTTGTATATATTTTATCAAAAAAAAATACAAAACTATAAAACCAACAAAAAGAAAATAGAAAAATATAAAATTTTCAAAACCCATAAAAATCAGAAAATCTTGAAAAATTCAAAAGGATTGTTTTACTTATCATGTTTTATGATTTTGATAACATCTACGAACTTAGATCTGTCATTCAATAATGACACGGTTCTTTAGATGAAGTTCGAACAGAAGTAATAAATTTTTTTATTTTGTTTAAAAAAAATAAGATGGAGAAAAATGTTGGTTTATTGTCATTTCAGGCAGTAACCCGTTTTTAAAAGAAATGACAGAGCCATGCTTAATCTAATTTTAAAACCTCATGCTATGTTCCTAAAAACAAAAGTTCATAAGGAACCTTTGTTGCAAAAAGACAAATATTTCCTCACGAATATTTTTCCTTCTAAAGATTCTTTTGAAAAATATTTGTCATCTAATGAAAACAAAATTTCTTTGAAAATAACTCGGACTTAATTTTGAAAATCATCTGGACTTATCATGTGTCAAAATCTCTATCACTCAATCAACAACTTCGGTCATTAATTGAGGGGGAGAATGATTTCAATCTAAACAAAAAGGTTATTTCTCAAACAATTGGCACGGAAATGAGCAAGGTCTACATTTAGATAATCAAAAAGAACATTTTTTTGTATAATTGGATCAAGACCAAGGTTAATGTTGTGTTTTCATAAGATACCTAAGCATGTTTGATCATTGGAGATTAAAGTTTCAAAATCTAATCCTTATTAGTTAAATGTTTTTAAAGCAAATCACTCTTTCTCTTCAAAATGCTTTCGAAACCAATTTAAATCAATTGGGATCACAAAATCTCAGAGGGTTTGAAAATTGTGATCGGGGAAGAATTTGTAATTTAAATTGGAAATAAACTAATAAAATGATAAGTGGTTTTAAAAATACATCAAAAGACACTCCTCCCTACATGTGCCAAACAATTTCAAATTTTCCATGCACATGTTAAGGGGGAGCATTTATCTTAAACCAAAAAGGATTGAATTGTGACAGATTTGTCTCAAAGTGCAGGTTCCCTCTAATATGTGCAAAACTCTTTCGAATCTCGATGCACATATTGAGAGGAGCAATATGAAGAAAACCACATTGTCCCTAAAAATATTTATCTAAAGTATCTAAATACTAGATTTGATCGGGGAATGATGACGATCATTTTAGAAAATATTAATAAAGAATTGGACCTTTCATTCTTAATCTAATATTTCAAAGACATCTTGCCTCCATGTGCTAAATGATTTCTAATACTTGAAGCACATGTTGAGGGGGAGAATTTCTAAAAGGATAAAAAACAATTAAGGTACAAAATGCTTTGATTTTATATCACAAGTACCTTGATTGATTTTTCAAATGGTTTTTCAATTGGTTAAGAGGCAGAAAGAACAATACCAAAAGACTGACCAATTTACTTTATGCATTGGAGTTATAAGGATGGGTAGGTGATGTGCTACATGTGGTGCAAGTTTTAAAAATTTATAAACACGATTTAACCGTCTAACCTATTAACACATACGAGCAAGTATACTCGTCCGTTATAGCAAAGTTTGGTAAGTCGAGATCGTCCGAATGGATTTTGTGTTTGAAATTGTTTTGTATGAAAAGATTCCAACAAGAAAGCTTGTCAAGGCTTCCTCAAATAGTTATGTTATAGCGAAATTCAATAATAAGAAATATATATACTTGTGTGTAGTCTATAATCAATCATAAATAGTGTTCATGAAGGTTTGGTGTATACTCTTGATGTGATGCACAAATCATAAGCAAATGATCTCCAACCATGGTATATGTTTGTAAAATCATTCTAAGAACAAAAACATTTAGGTAATCCTTTCAGTCCTTATCCTAATGATTATTCTTTAGAAAATCCATTTGTTTGCAACATGTTCTTATTAAACTTGTTCTTACGAATCTTTCGACCCTTTCGTTATGAAAATGCTCCTAGTCTTGTTTTAATAAGCAAACATGGTGGTTGTCAATCACCATATCCCCATACTAGTTTGTCACTCAACTTTTTGGAATAAAACACAAGAGAAATTCTTTCGGTCCTTTTTCTTAAAACATGTTTTATCAACAAATCATACCAAGACTAGTATTTTTCCAACAAACTCATTTAAACAAGATCATATATACATGCATCACATTTTGAGAACACTAATATGATTAACTACATCCCAACACACAAGTATATCCCAAAATTACTCCATGATAATAATAATAACTAAACACAAATCATAACAAAGTAACTGAAATAATTCAAGAGAATAGAAATCCATAACAAATTTCATAGAATACCTAAACTTTTGTGATTACAAGAATTAGAATTCGTGGATTGTAGCAACCACGTGCCTCCAATCACCTAGATTCACCGTATAACTCCAAACTACCAAAACTTTGGATGAGAATTGTTCCCTCCTTGCTTCTGGACATTTTACAGCAGGTACTAGACTTTTGGGCTTGATAGAAATGATTGGTATTAGTTTTGGTGTAAACTAATACTCTTTTGGTTGTGTCACACCTAGTAAACTAGGACTAGGTTCATTATATAGCCTCAAATGCTTGCTCAACTGTTAAAAAACGTTCCCAACAAGTTAATATCAAGAAATGATCGGCCTCCAATGATTATGGGGAGTTAAGGCAACAATAAATGCAACTTTGTGTAACGGCAGTGCATGCAACGGATCGATTCGATGGCAACCGGATCGGTTAGCGTTTTGACCAAATGCCCAACGGATCCGGTTACGGTTACGACCGAACGGCTAGGTGTTTTCTGATTTGTCTTTTGTTGACTTTACGCTTATACGCTTCATTCTTTGCTTTCGCTGATGATTTCCAAGGCAAAACTTGATCTTCCCTTTCTGTAGATACTTAGAAATCATTGTGCTTCCCAATCATTGAGTCCAAAAGCTTCCTTTCTCGACTCCCTTCTTGAGAATCTTCCAAATGTGCATAAAAACTTCATTTCTTCATCATTCGTGATACCTGGCTACATATACATACACAATACGCATCTTTTGCACTTTTGCAACAGTTATGAGTAAATATAGCCGATTATCATGCACAAAACCAACAATAACGCTACTAAAAACATGTTCATTTTAGGCGTTATCAAATTCCCCCATACATAAGCTCTACTCGCCCTTGAGTAGGTCTAACATTTGCAAAGATTGATTTCAATGGTCTTGACACCATGGTTACAAAAATGTAACAATCATCCCAAAAGAGATAATCATTGTTTTGCTTTTAATATGTGAAAGCTTTTAAAAATGAACCAAACACTTTAGATAACATAACTAGAACACCTCACGAATGATTTTAAGAATTCACTCAACACTCATATATTGATGGGTATATGTAAATCACTCAATGCCTAGTCATGATCAATGCTTTTTACCATAAGCTTGTACAAGTATCAAAACAAAGAAAATAAATTCATCAAAGAGGGCTTTTATTCAGGTTATATCGTTAAGGTAAAGGGTTCATAAAGGTATGGATAAGGCATGGGATGGTTTATGAAATTGGTGTTAAAAGAAAATAAAGTCAAGTCTAAACCTCCATGTTGCTAGCCATCATACAAACCACAACCCCGTAAATGATTATTTCACCTCTTCAAATATCGATCTCCGCAAATATGTATAACTCAATTTAGCTCATTGGCTAATCAATATCCTTCATATAGCACATTGGCTATAACCATCTTTTTTTTTTTTTTTTTTTTTTTAACAAAGTTCCCCCACACTTAGTGTCAGCATACACCAAAAAAAATCGAGAAAGACGTCTCCTTCATCTATGATGGATAATGGTACATACTACAAACAAAGTGTAGCTTCTTCATAATCATCAAAAACAATCTAACATTCCAAACAAATAGCAACAAACCATTAGACATGACAAGGGTTGGCTAAAGTTTAAAGTGTAAAATCTTTTTGTATTTTTCTGGATGTAACAAATGAAAAGATTGGCTCAAAAGGGTATACTAAGGGTATCTAGTGCTAAAGATGAGCACTAACAAATGGGTCCATATAAAGGTGGTTAACTAACCGATGTGGTTAGCTAATATATCATTAGATGAAAAATGAAAGGCCATTTGGGTTAAATCCTAAGATGCCTCTTATCATTTGAACATATTTATATCACTCGAAGTGATTTTAACCGTAATGCATAACTAGTACAAGTTCTAGAATCGACATAATCAACGGCACACTCATAGCAAATATAAAACAAAAGATGTGTTTTATACAAAAAGAAACCTCACAATTAAGTGGAAAAAGGCTATTATGCATGCTAGAAAATGCTATCAAATCCAAAATGAATTACTTCCGTAATTTGGTTCAAATCCAAAAATTTTGAAAAACTTTATTTTACCATTGAAATTCTGAAGTTGTTTTAAAATATTTATCAATAATGCGTGAAAACAACTAGACCATCAAGGGCGAATTCCTTCTAATCACTTGAATTCAAAAGTTATCTAAAAATAAAAATAAATCTAAGAAGATTAAAAATCGTATCATTTTTCCTATTTTCTTCCCTCCCCATACTTAAGTTTTGCATTGTCCTCAATGTAATAAAATAAACTTCAAAGTAAAAGCTGGGAAAAAAAATAGTTAAAAGATACCACAAGATAGAATATGCAATACGCATATTGGGTCATAAGAAAGCATGTGAGTCATCCAACTCCAAATATTTGACCATCAATAATCTTCCGACACATCCATCCTGCAAACAAAACTGCAAAACACAATACACAAACAAAACAAAACAATCCAAATGCAAATGCTACTAAAAACAAAATAAAACCAAGCAAAATATAATAATATCCTAAAGAAATAGTTTTGAAAGATAGAAATAACATTGTTTAACACATCATAACCATTGTCTTTGAAACCATAATTCACGAATGATCCATGATCACTCGTCGTCCTCGCTCATTTCGTCACCTTCTTCATCATCATACTCATCATCATCATCACTTTCAGTTACGTAGTTTTCGTCTATAATCTCCGAACGAACTCTCCTCTTCTTCTTCTTTCCTCCAACTCCTGATGACGATCCTCCAACATCATAGCTTGGTCCACCAACCTCAAGTAATCGACCATATGGGGGTACTTGGATCGAGGAAATGGTGCGTACCCGGGATATGGATACGGATAGGGTCCAGGATAAGAAGTGTAGGGGAAAGGATATGGTGGAACATTGGGTGGATTTTAGGGTGGTAACTCATATTGGCTTCTTTGAGCCATGTGTCGAAAGATAGGCATTGAATAATCATTGATGTAGTTGTTTCTCAACATCATCGAGTCTCTTCACACATCCCTACATTGAATCTCATCTAAATGTTGGTTCCACTCTCCCCAACCTGAATCAAAACTACTGGACGTACCCACTTGCACGTTCTCCATTGGTATACTTCCCTGCTGTTGTGGTGGTTGTTGTTGTTGTTGTTGTTGTGGCTGAGGCTCAATCCATAACCCCAAGGTTTTCAATCTCCTATTCAAAGCATTACCAAAACCTTGTGCAGTCCACATCTCACTATACTTTGGCTCTCCACACTTAGCCAATTCCTCATCCACATAATACCCAAGATTCTCGCTAACTAACCGTCACAAATGTCTCCCACAAATATGGCTATTGCTCTTGATTCCCGGGGCCCTCCTAGACAAATACTCGGCTATCTGGCAAACTGCATTACCGTCCTTAGTTTCTTCTAGCAACATCATAACCCGTAAGTCCAGTTTCTGACATTTGTCCCTGCTTCCATACCTATTAAATGGCCCGGTCACTATCAACTTGTGAAGTATCCTCATTAATGGATTCCTGACGGTCGAGGCATTCCTCCTAGAGCAAGAAGGATCTCCCACTCGATTCTAATAAGCGGGAATACTATGATATCTTTTTCAAACCTCCGAAGACTCGAAAAGTGAGCTTCAAATAACTGATGATTAACCTCATGTGGCTCATACAAACCAAGAGCCACGCCGAAACGCAAAGTGTAAGCATGATCCCTTCCACAAAGCCTAAACCAAACACAAAATTCTTTCATCAAGTTCCGAACATTCACCTTTCTTTCAAAATACATGGTTGAAAAGAACTCCATACACCATTCTCGATAAACCTCTTCATGGACGCTAAATGCTCTTTCCCATGAGAAATCATTGAACGAATCACCATCCCCTGGATACACATAAGATGTCCGCATCATTCCTCTCAACTCATCTTCGCAATCACATTCCGCAAACAAATCCTAATAAATCACCCTTGGAACCAAACATGTCGTATGTTGCAATTTTGATAATCTTTCCCGGAAAGCATGTTTCTCCCCATCAGTGAGATCTTTGAAATTTAAGTTGGCATTTGCTTCTGTCTTCAAGCTATACTTGACTTTCTTCTTCTCGTTCCTTTGACAAAACGTTGTAACCAGCGGGTTCATTGGAATCGCCTACTCGCTTGAGCTACCTACAACAATTTTCTGTACAAATCATAAATATAAGACCATATAAGAGTGTTAGAACAAACAAGAAGGTTCATGGAACCCTCTAAGATCCACTTCAAAATTTCAAAAATTTCCAACACAGAAACGGTAACCGGATTCGGTTGCAGAGCACCAATCGGTTACTCTATTGGCCAAATCAACCGCCGGTTGCACTGTGCAACCGGATCGGTTATGCAATCTGCATAAGGCTTTTGCCTTTTAAACCCTTATTCACTCGAATTTCTAAGTCCAATCCACTCCTAGATCGCATTCTATCATCCTCAATGATTTCTACATCCTTGAATTACTCTAAATTTTGCTTTCCAAACCTCAAGTCATCACACATTCATCATCTTAGAACTCAACTAGATAAAACCTATATTCTTCAATCATTAGTTCTAATCAATAATGTGGCATCTATTCCTCACAAAAACACATCATCTACCATTAGGAATCACCAATTGCATCTTAACTTGATTCACTTGCACAACCTAATCAAATCCGAAAATTCAATCATCTAATACTCATTCCATGGTGAATCAATCACTATAATTCTTTTTACAATGCATTCTAATATCAATTACCCATTCAATCCAAAAATATTATAACTTAATTCGAATTATAACAAAAACCCCCAAATTGGTGACCTAATATTCAATTCTAATCAAATGCTCTAATTAAACCTTAATTGAGTTAATTGAATGTAGATGCTTACTTGTTTGGGTGCCATGATGTCTTCCTACAATTTAACAATCTTCAATTAGCTTCTCTTGGACGAATTTTGCAAAACCAGTTTGGGAATTAGTGTGTGTGTTTTTTTGGAAAAGTGAATTTTTGGTATATATACTTGTATGCAACCGGTTCAGTCAGGGACACAACCGTTTCGGTTTGCATTTTGCCAAATTTTGCATTTTTCTATGTTACTTAGGCATTTACCCATCTTAACATGCCAATCTGCATCTCCATCTTAACATGACAAAGTATATCGAACTTAACATGCTTTGAAATTTTCCGGTTAACTCACGGTCGGTTTCAAAATTTTTGAACTTCCTCATGAATCTTCTTCCATCCTAAAATATATCGAACTTAACATGCCAATCTCCATCTCCGCTTGTCTCTTGTAAATGCCGACCCTTCGGTTTCCACTCAAATTCTTAAGTTGCACCGGTTAAGAACCTAAAAAGTCGGTCAACTTCTTGTAGACTAGTATGTTTTTGAATGGGTTATAGAAAGCTTCTACCGTCAATGCACGTTCCATTTCGTCCTCTATATCAAAATAACGCGGAGCTAATGGTCCAAACTTTGGGTTTCCTTGGTTATCACGTCCCACTTCAAAACACGTCAAATCATCATTTGCTTCCATGAACTCCAAATCCTCCACAAATTCCGAAGTCGGTCCTCTTGGTTTCGGATTGTGTGTTTGCTTTGAAATACCATCATCAATAGTCATAGTGCGTCTTCCCATGTCTATAATTGCACCAGAAATTCGTAGAAATGGTCTCCCCAATAGTAGTGGGGAACACATTCGGGCAAGTATACCCTAGTCAAGTTGTAGTATAGTATATGGTAAATTTTTTACTCAAAAATCCTGTTAAAGATTCACACAACATTCATCGACCATTTGGAAATTTTAACAATCATCCAATCTTAACACTCAAATCATCATTCTTATGAACTAAACCAAAACTCAACTAAAACTCATAGTCATAATGCATTAACCAAATAACCTCAATCATAGAAATAAAAATGAAAGTAAAACTGAAATAAGAAATAAAAATCCTAAATGCATCAAATCAAAAAGAAATAAATAGTTCATGAAGTTCAAGCAAATAATTGCTTGTTTATTACGGTCCCTTTTCTTCTCCTTAGAATTCTCAAATACTCTTGTCTTAGGATGTCCTCGCTTTGAAATTTTTCGGTTAACTCACGGTAGGTTTCAAAAGTTTTGAACTTCCTCATGAATCTTCTTCCGTCCGGACAAAGTATATCGAACTTAACATGCCAATCTCCATCTCCATCTTGTCTTCTTGAAATGCCCGACCCTTGGGTTTCCACCTAAATTCTTAAGTTGCACCGGTAAAGAACCTAAAAAGTCGGTCAACTTCTTGTAGACTAGTATGTTTTTGAATGGGTTATAGAAAGCTTCTACCGTCAATGCACGTTCCATTTCGTCCTCTATATCAAAATATGGCGGAGCTAATGGTCCAAACATTGGGTTTCCTTGGTTATCATGTCCTACTTCAAAACACGTCAAATCATCATTTGCTTCCATGAACTCCAAATCCTCCATAAATTCCAAAGTCGGTCCTCTTGGTTTCGGATAGTATGTTTGCTTTGAAATACCATCATCAATAGTCACAGTGCCTCTTCCCGTGTCTATAATTGCACCACAAGTTCGTAGAAATGGTCTCCCCAATAGTAGTGGGGAACACATTCGGGCAAGTATACCCTAGTCAGGTTGTAGTATAGTATATGGTAAATTTTTTACTCAAAAATCCTGTTAAAGATTCACACAACATTTGTCCACCATTTGGAAATTTCAACAATCATCCAATCTTAACACTCAAATCATCATTCTTATGAACTAAACCAAAACTCAACTAAAACTCATAGTCATAATACATTAACCAAATAACCTCAATCATAGAAATAAAAATGAAAGTAAAACTGAAATAAGAAATAAAAATCCTAAATGCATCAGATCAAAAAGAAATAAATAGTTCATGAAGTTCAAGCAAATAATTTCTTGTTTATTACGGTCCCTTGTCTTCTCCTTAGAATTCCTCGAAATACTCTTGTCTTAGGATGTCCTCGCTTTGAAATTTTTTCGTTAACTTACGTAGGTTTCCAAAGTTTTGAACTTCCTCATGAATCTTCTTCCGTCCGGACAAAGTATATCGAACTTAACATGCCAATATCCATCTCCAGCTTGTCTCTTGTAAATGCCGACCACCCCGGGTTTCCACTCAAATTCTTAAGTTGCACCGAAAAAGAACCTAAAAAGTCGGTCAACTTCTTGTAGACTAGTATGTTTTTGAATGGGTTATAGAAAGCTTCTACCGCCAATGAACGTTCCATTTCGTCCTCTATATCAAAATAAGGCGGAGCTAATGGTCCAAACATTGGGTTTCCTTGGTTATCACGTCCCACTTCAAAACACGTCAAATCATCATTTGCTTCCATGAACTCTAAATCCTCCATAAATTCCAAAGTCGGTCCTCTTGGTTTCAAATAGTATGTTTGCTTTGAAATACCATCATCAATAGTTATAGTGCCTCTTCCCATGTCTATAATTGCACCACAAGTTTGTAGAAATGGTCTCCCCAATAGTAGTGGTAAACTTTTGTCCACCGGAATATCTAGGACAAGGAAATCGGCCAAATACGGTTGATAGTCAATTTGCACTCTCACATTCTTTACCTCTCCCATTTCTTTCGCTTGAGAATTATCCGCCATAGTAAGATTCGAATGATTAGGTTGTGGATTACTTAGACCTAAAGTCATAAAAAATGGATAGGGCATCACATTAACACTTGACCCCGTATCGGCTAAAGCATAAACTGGTGTAGTCCCATTCACTTTTATTGGTAACACAAAATTTCCCGGATCCTTTTCCTTTCTTGGCATGCCTCTAAACAAAATTCGATCTCGCTCCTCCTCCGTGAGATTCTTATCTTCCAATCCAGCCCTCGCTAGCATTACCGCATCCAACTTCTTACGGTAGAGCACGTAATCTTGAAGTACCTCTATCACCGGTTTCTTTTCATTTAGCTCAAGAAACTTTTGTTCTAGGTTTTCTAAAATAGTTTCTTTTTGTTTGTCGGTTAAAGGTTTGAAAGTGTTTGTAGTGGGAGGTGATGATGGTGTGTAATGATTTTTTGTGGTGGTTGTTGTTGGGGTTAGTTTGTTTGATGAAGTTTTCTTCCGATTTGCTTTCCCCATTTTAACTACTTCCACATCTTTCTCCTCCATGTTGGCACATACTTCCACTAACATCTCATTCATTTCTTTTTCTTCCTCCAAATCAGTTATATTAATCCTCATTTCTCCCAATGCAAAATCAAGCTTACACTTGGTAGTTACAAGAAAATCCCTACCAGAACACACATTGGGTTCAAGAATTCCCTTCTTCTAACACAACAAAATCTGTTTCAAAAATGTGACCATGAATATTGACTTTTAGATTTTTAATCATCCTTCTTCCATATGCTTCATAGTCCAAACGTACATGACCAATTTCGTCAAGAACCTTCTCCAAAATGTAGTTTTCTCCATAAGCCATATTAAGTTGCGCGTCCCAAGTACTTACTCCTTCTACTGCAAGCATGCGTTCAAACCTCATGAATGGCGA
This sequence comes from Chrysanthemum makinoi, assembly GCA_910596185.1. Lineage (NCBI taxonomy): Eukaryota > Viridiplantae > Streptophyta > Magnoliopsida > Asterales > Asteraceae > Chrysanthemum > Chrysanthemum makinoi. The sequence goes on from OU343225.1 coordinate 92,902,725, forward strand.
ATCATACACCGTCAAAGATGCTTGTGTGAATCCTTCTTGGGAATTTGAACTTTGTTTTCACCCGTTTCCTCCATATTAACCGTATCAATCCCCAAATATTTCTTACTCTCTTCCAATATACCTCCAATCTTTTCCAGCGAACTTCCGATATCCTTGAACATTTCAGGTCCAAGTTAGAGGTATTCCGAGATTCCACTCAAACTATCCATACTAACTAGACAAACTAAAACAAAACAAAGCAAAACAAAATCCGAACTATTAGCGTTAGAGTTAGTAAAAACAAGAACAAATTATAGAAACATATACTAAACAAGTTAAGATACTTAACAAAACTAAAAACATAGGTTAAAACTCAAAATCTAAATATCATAAAAAATTACCCCAAAACTGAACCGATTCGGTTGGCTCACCAACCGAATCGGTTGATTGAAATAACTAGACCAAGTGATCAAACCGGATTCGGTTGCGGGTTGCAACCGACAACTGGATCGACACCAATTTTTTTTTAATATAAAAACTGGATTTAATGCAATTAAGGAATCATTAAGATGTACTAAACTCTAATTAATAAAAACTCTTCATAAACCAATAATTTAATAACTTAATAATAAAACCATTAAACTAAAAACTAAATTAACTACCAATTAAAATCTATCATTAAAATAATTAAACCATATAACTGAAAAGTTACTATAAAAACTGAAAATAATCTAAAACTTAATTAACTAATAATTAACAAATGTAAATAAAATGTAAATAAATCTAAGAAATCATTAAACTATAAGACATAATCTGCAAATAAAATCTAAAATGACAAGAATTACTCTAGGAACTATAACACAAATAACTAAGTAAACTAGAACCATGAAATCGAAAATGAAAATTTTTCTCAGAAACTCTAACCGGATTCGGTTGCAAAGCAACCGAATCGGTTAGCTTTTAACCAAAACTTTTTTTTTTTACTTTTCAACAAATTCAATTCCAATACTACCAATTTTATAGAAAATCAAAGAAAATCCCGGCAGCAAGCATAAAAACTTGATGTGCTACGTGTGGTGCAAGTTTTAAAAATTTATAAACACGATTTAACCGTCTAACCTATGAACACATACGAGCAAGTATACTCGTCCGTTATAGCAAAGTTTGGTAAGTCGAGATAGTCCCAAGGGATTTTGTATTTGAAACTATTTTGTATGAAAAGATTCCAACAAGAAAGCTTGTCAAGGCTTCCTCAAATAGTTATGTTATAGCGAAATTCAAAAATAAGAAATATATATACTTGTGTGTAGTCTATAATCAATCATAAATAGTGTTCATGAAGGTTTGGTGTATACTCTTGATGTGATGCACAAATCATAAGAAAATGATCTCCAACCATGGTATATGTTTGTAAAAATCATTCTAAGAACAAAAACATTTAGGTAATCCTTTCGGTCCTTATCCTAATGATTATTCTTTAGAAAATCTATTTGTTTGCAACATGTTCTTATTAAACTTGTTCTTACGAATCTTTCGACCCTTTCGTGATGAAAATGCTCCTAGTCTTGTTTTAATAAGAAAACATGGTGGTTGTCAATCACCATATCCCCATACTAGTTTGTCACTCAACTTTTTGGAATAAACACAAGAGAAATCCTTTCGGTCCTTTTTCTTAAAACATGTTTTATCAACAAATAATACCAAGACTAGCATTTTTCCAACAAACTCATTTAAACAAGATCATATATACATGCATCACATTTTGAGAACACTAATATGATTAACTACATCCTAACACACAAGTATATCCCAAAACTACTCCATGATAATAATAACTAAACACAAATCATAACAAAGTAACTCAAATAATTCAAGAGAATATAAATCCATAACAAAGTTCATAGAATACCTAAACTTTTGTGATTACAAGAATTAGAATTCGCGGATTGTAGCAACCACGTGCCTCCAATCACCTAGATTCACCGTATAACTCCAAACTACCAAAACTATGGATGAGAGTTGTTCCCTCCTTGCTTCGGGACATTTTACAACAGGTACTAGACTTTTGGGCTTGATAAAAATGATTGGTATTAGTTTTGGTGTAAACTAATACTCTTTTGGTTGTGTCACACCTAGTAAACTAGGACTAGGTTCATTATATAGCCTCAAATGCTTTCATTGATAAAAACGTTCCCAACAAGTTAATATCAAGAAATGATCGGCCTCCAATGATTATGGGGAGTTAAGGCAACAATAAATGCAAATTTGTGTAACTGCTAGATGCATGCAACCGGATCGAGTTACGATGGCAACCGGATCGGTTGCATTTTGACCAAATGAGCCGGATCCGGTTACGGTTCGACGAACGGTGGGGTGTCTGATTTGACTTTTTGTTGACTTTCGCTTATACGCTTCATTCTTTGCTTTCGTGATGATTTCCAAGGCAAAACTTGATCTTGCTTTGTAGATACTTAGAAATCATTGTGCTTCCCAATCATTGAGTCCAAAATCTTCCTTGCTCGACTCCCCTTCTTCGAATCTTCCAAATGTGCATAAAAACTTCATTTCTTCATCATTCGTGATACCTGGCAACATATACATACACAATACACATCTTTGCACTTTTGCAACAGTTATGAGTAAATATAGCCGATTATCATGCACAAAACCAACAATAACGCTACTAAAAACATGTTCATTTTAGGCGTTATCAGTAGGTTAGGTATTCGTTCCCATGATCCCGCCAGAGCCAGAGGGATCTACCGAGGATAATCCACTAGATAGTGTAGAAGTCCTTAGGTATATTGAAAAACAAGAAAAGTGAGAAAATGGGAAGAGTCGCGGACTAAGATAAAGCTAGAACTTGAATAAACCCAACAAGTTTCTAGTTATGAAGTCTCGGTAAGCACTAAAGGGGTTGAAGAATGAAAAAGAAATGAATGTGAAAAGGGTGAAAAGAAATAGCCGTTCAATAATTCAATCTTAGGGCGAAACCGGTTCATACATATGCTTCGCGGTTGTTACCAAGGTAACATCGGTATTAAAGACAAGACGTCATAGACCCAGTGATGCACTGTACTAAACTTCCAAGCTACTCAAGTTCCTCTTAAAAGGACTTGTTTCATTCTCACGGGGAACCTACATAATCTATCGACCTTCTCTTAGAGATTGTTGATATTGAAGAAGGAGACCCTTTCCCTAGTCTCCGGCATAGGAAACCAAATATGCACTTTGAGTCTAGAGCCAAGAGATCATCAATAAATCTCATTACACGACAATAAATGAAGACTTTCTGTTTCACACAATGTGAAAAGTGAGAATATATTGAGAGTCCTACGATTATCCTTGTCAGATTGCCATAACATCTGAGTGATATATTAAGTATTCACGATGAAGATGGAAATCCTTCTAGAGCCAACATCAAACAAGCTCTTGGTGGGTGACATGTGAGATCTTCTCAAAAGATCAAACTTGTGACAACTAGATAGAAACGATGGGCGATTCACTCTTGAATCAACCTTGGTCCAGAACTGATTGACGGATACCTTTGAAAAACCTGGTTGTGCTCAACAACTCTTCTCAAGTACATCGACTTGTATTAACATTTCAAAATAAAAGGGTATTTATGATTGAAAATTGATGTTTTCCGTAAAACCTTCTGTACGCGCAAAATCTCTTTCTATTATGCAATACACGATTGTTTTTCAAATCATTTTTCATCAATCAGTGAATCTGAATTCGCTGGTTCACTCACTTCGTGTTGTCTTCTTTGAGACGTTTCGGTATGAGAACAACTTGATTAGCTGCGAAACCCTGTCAAAGAGATTATTCAAAATTCTACCTGATCACAGGCAGTACTTGTACTGATCAACGGGGAACCGTGGTTCTTGCAACCGCATTCAACGAAAGTGATCAAAGACACCTTCGTAAGCTTTATTGCTAACTATCGTTTGCAGGAACACCCGTCGGTTGCAGCTGATCAGAATTGAGGAGTCAATCCATTACCGCATGCTCACACATCACACTCACATTTAAAGAAATCTTGATAAGTGCATGTCTTCATGACTTGGCTCTGATATTTTCAAACCATGCCTCTGCTACACTGCTAGAAATATAATGAATCAACAAAGGTTCCGCTACTCTGATAAGAAGATATCATGATCCAAAACTGTGAGCATGTCGGTTCAATCGTCACAACTTCACATAAAGGTAATACAACAAAGGATGAGTCAACAGATTAACATGGTTGATGATCTATAAAAGCTCAAAGAACAACCAATTCTGGACAGCTTAAAGACCTCCACATGATAAACAAAACATGTGGAACATGAAGAATCAAAGGCTACAATCTACAGAGCAAAGAACTTAAACAAGAATTCAAGAACGTCAAAAGGTAATATCTGTTTGTAATTGAGCTGACCTCCCTTAGGGGGAGATTGTTAGGATTTAGAAAATCCGGTAGTTAAAGACTCGGTCACCTCAAGTATATGTATTCGGTAGAAAGCTCATAGTTGTAGTCATTTAGTGATAGTTAGTAGTTAGTTATTTAACACCGTGGAGGACGGAAGGGTATTTACACACTGTATGCCTGATCCATAGCCCGTAGGAGGCGTTTCATGTAAGAACCTATAAATACCCTTTGCTAGCAAGGCAAAGGGTTGGAGCTTTCAAAATACATTTTTCTTTGTCTCACTAAAGTTCCCAACTCTTTTCACTTTCTCTCTCTAAGAACCTCAAGTCATTCGACCCATATGTGTGTTTGATTATGTGTTTATGAAATCCAATATGTTACAGTTGATAACAAATATAAAGTTATCATAAGTAAAATTATAAGAACACATGTTGTTTTGCTAAGTATATACATTTGGTCATTTATATAAATGTTGTAATAATAATATGTTGTAATATAATATGTAATAGGTTGGATAATATCTAAGTCCCATGACCCATACCCTTGGAGCTAATCCATAACCCATGATCCATTGCATGACATCATGCATTAAATAATGTTGGGTATTATCCATGACCCATGACCCAATGTCCATGACCCATGACCCATTTTCTAGATACATTGTATCTTGTTGGGTACCCATGACCCAAAGTCCATGACCCATGTCTCATAATCCATAACCCATAACCCGGTTTGCAATCCAAATTCCAGACCAAACTGACCTAGATAGCCGGATCCCTAGAAGTGCACTGGCCGAATCCCTTGGGTGAGGGATCCGCCAGAACTGTAGGACATAAGGTTTTTTTGCCTATAAATAGTGAGCCACTTCTTCATTGTTTCTCACCCTTCTTCTTACAACTCTCTTATATATTATCTCACTCTCCTAACCTCTGATCATTTGATCATTCTAGTAGTTCTTCTCTCTCTTATTGTGATTCTCTTTTAAGTCCTTCACGAAGGCGAGATCACATTACTCTACAAGTCATCCAAGCAAAGGGTCCTTGATTGATTTGTCCATCCACAAGATTTCAGTAGCATATCTTGTATTTCATATTTCACATAGTTGTTGTGTAATAGTTGTGTAAATGTTTATTTCTACCTCGTGGAAGAACTCGGTATTTAGCTTTGTAAAGAAAAAAGTGTAAGCGATGTTGTGAGGCTTCTCCACCAATTTGAAGGAGCTTGTTGACATAGTTCTTGAACTCTCAAGTGGGGTACTCAGGGAGTGGAGTAGAGCAAGGAAGGTTTCCTTGTAGCCGAACCACTATAAATCACTTGTGTCGCTACTTTCTATCCTTTACTTAACTTGCATTCTTTACTTACTTTATTTATTGCATCAAGATCAAGGTTTTCAAAAAGTTTGAAAGTAAATTGTATTTTAAGAACTTTTCGACCAAAATGAGTTTCCAAAACTATAGAGAATGGAATCTATGCAGCGACCTCCACTATTTGAAACTAATAGTTATATTTATTGGAAAAATAGATTTGAAACTTATGTGAAATCTAAAGATATTGATCTTTGATATATTATTGTTGAAGGTGATTTTTAAGAAACCGTAAAAGATGATAAAACCGCAAAGAAGAAAATTATTCTCATGATCGCTCTCACGAAGACCAAAAGAAAGAGCTTTCCAAAAATGGTGAGGCAAAAATGGTTTTATATAATGCCTTACCCAAAAAGGAATTTGAAACAATATCTATGCATAAAACCGCTAAATAAATTTGGAACTGTTTGGTTGTAACACACCAAGGAAATCAACAAGTAAAAAATAACAAAAATGATTTATTTATTCAACAATATGAAAAATTTTCAATATTGGATGATGATAGTATTGATAATGCATTGGCTAGTTTTAATACTATTATTACTTCATTATAAGCACTTGATGAGTCTTTTTTCTAGTCGTAATCATGTCAGGAGATTTCTAAGGGTGCTTCCATCAAAGTGAAGACCGAAGGTGACGCCCATGGAAGAATCCAAAGACTTGTCAATCCTCACTCTCAATGAACTCATAGGCAACCTAAAAGTCTATGAGCTCGTACTCGCCAAATACTCCGAGGTTTCAAAGGAAAAGAAAGAGAAACATAAATCACTCGCTTTAAAAGCCAAGAAAGTCTCGAGTGATAAAGAAACCTCATCCTCAGAAAGTGAGGACGAGGAGTATGCAATGGCAAGACGAGACTTCAAGAAATTTTCGAGGAAAAGGAAGATATGTCAAGAAACCCTATGACAACAAGAAAGGTTTGCGGAAAAGCAAAGACGACAAGAAAGTGAAGGATGAATGCAAATGTTTTAAATGCGGGGATCCAAATCACTTCATTAGTGAGTGTCCCTAACGCTGGCGAACAAAAGGTGTTCGTGGAGCGATCATGGGGAATGAGTGAAGAAGAAAAAGAAAGAAATTTGTCTTATGACTCTAACGAGGTATGTTCCGACTCTCTATATTATAGTAGTTCATCTCTAGATGATGAATACTTACATCTAGAATATAACAAACTTTGCAAAACTAGTCTCAAGGTAATTAACAAAAACAAGCTTATGACAAATAAAAATGAACTTTTAGAAAAAGAAGTTTTTAAACTAAAAGATAAATTAAAGAGACTAGAAAATGGAATGGAAGTAAGTTGAGTGTTTTTATATAGAACTTCAAACTTTAGTTGATCACCTTGATTCTAAAATTGCTAGACTAAATACTAATTACCTTGATAAAATACTTGATAGTGCTAAAAAGGGTAATAATCAAAAGGGTCTAGGTATTCAAGAACATATTGCATCAACTAGCGAGCTAAGGAA
>OU343225.1:92910047-93082183 GCA_910596185.1 Chrysanthemum makinoi
ATTATGTAAATGGCTTGTGCACATTTTGATTAATACAACCGTACTTGTAAATAAAGGACCACGTGATGCGCTTCTGATTACCACAATCCTTATATAAGGAGCAAAAGCTTCTAACTTTTGAGTAAAACCTATCAAACCTTTCATTTTTCAAGGTTTTGCTCAAAAGAACAAGTACTTTCCTTATGATTTTCAAAACCTCAACCCGTTTATATCACTTTCGTTGAGGTACTAATTAAAACTTTGTTCAAAATTATTCCGATGGTCATTCTTCCCTTAACCTCGACATGGTCATATTTATTCTCAACTTTTCAAAAATAACATTTTATATGCCATTTTGAAGGGGAGAAAATAAGTGATAAGAAATATGTTGTGTCAATGCAAATGAATCTTTGTGCTATAGACTTAACTCATGAATTGCGAGATCTTAGCTGTAGTAACTTCGAAAAAGACTTGTCGGGCCAGTATTAATTTCAAACTAGTTAAGCTAGTGATGTAAGCGTGCCACCATGAGGACTTATGCGGTAGAATGTACCATGAAACTCTTGGTAGACATGAACTCGGCGGGTTTGGCGACCTTTCGAGGATTGTCTACACCTTCAAGGTAGTTATTAGAGCTAGTTGTCACCTAAAGCTGACAATGCAACTCTTTAACTATGCCGCGTAACGTGTCTGGGAGATTGTCTATCTTGAATGAATCATTTCAAAATGTGTGCGCTCTTTCCTCAGTGTGCATTTTAACCGTTAAAACTCTTAAGCACATGTGGAGGGGAGTATTTATGCAAAATCTTATCTCAACAGTGGTACTAAAATGTTTTTCATTCACAAACACTTTGAGAGATTTTTTCTATGATGGTTTTATGGCAACATAGGTTAGTCATGGAGTTATAAGGTGACTAAGGTTAGGAATAACAGATCCTATGATCATGAGCGGAGGATCTACCCAAGGACAAAACAAATAGTTAGTATTTAGAAGTCCTTAGGTATGATTATAAAAAGGAGAAAATGAGAATTGGAGAAAAAGGTTGAAGAATTAAAATGCAAAAATGGTAAAAATAGCCCTCAGTTATTCAACTTAGAGTGACAGGGTTCAATTCATATACTCTTGGTTGTCACTTAGTAGCGGTATTGAAGATTAAAGTCGTCATGGACCCGGTGGCATGCACTAAACCTTCTTATCCATCATGTTTCTCTCAGCGAAGCTTGTTTCATTCTCACGAGGAACCCTAATAAACTATCGGCTTTCTCTTAGAGATTGCGGTATTGAAGAAGAGACCCTCTCCTAGTCTCATTTCGGAAAACCAAAATGCACAATTGAGTCTAGAGCCATGAGATTCATCAAAAGATCTCTTAGGTACACTTGACATTTCATCACTTGATATTCAACAATAAGAATTTAAGTGGTACATTATCGAGTCCTTCACATATCTTAGCAATCTGTCGAGAACATTTATGAGAGGTTACATTTGTGATCCTCATGATTGAATGGAAACTCTGCCGGGGTCAACATCAACGTACGGCAGCGAGGTAAGCGGCAACTCCTCGTGGATTGGCGCTAGTGGTCTCAAGCGGTCTATAATTAGGTGGTGATGCCGGTGTACCTGTTGACTCATGAATCGTAGGTGTGCCGATTTTTATCGTGTTATCTCACTTGTGGGACTCCGATTGACGCTGTAAGAATTAGAGTTGTGTTTTCACACTATCGCATTAACACTCAAGTTCAAACTTGTTAGAGCCGAAATCGCTTATTACTAACCCGTTTAAATGTTTTCTTCTTATGGAAGCTCGGAGCGGAATGATCGTCTGCATTCTTCTCATGCTCACGTAACTTCATCACTAATGGAAGTTCTATCCAAAAGCAACACAACGATCGAAATGATTCTTCGTCAATACAGAGAATCTACAAAGTTAAAGACTTAAAGATCTCCATCGATCTTGAATTCCAGCGTCAAAGCGTGTGAGCATGTTGAAGAATGGCGTGGAGACAACATGTAGTGGCGGGGCACGAGCGACTTGATGCTGAACAACAACATACTATTACTTTCATCACAAAGAACAATGATCAAAGAACAAAGTTAAAGATGGCGTCAAAGCATAACCGTTCAAAGTAAACTATCTCTCTACACTGGGGAGATTGTTCAAATCAAGCAATTCTTCTCACAAGAAGAATGTCGAAGACGTCAAAGCTACTATTACATCAACGCTTCACATTCTTCATCACCAACACTTGAGTGTTTGTTACTCATATGTAATAACACTTGAGGGGGAGATTGTTGGAATCACTCCTAAACCTTATTCAAGTCTTAGTTACACATATGTAATAGTTAGCTTATTATGGCTTTTATGTTTGTTATTAGCCTTAAGCTTATGTAGAAGTCCCATGAGCTTAGGCCCAAGCCCATAGGAGAAAGGAGTAGGAGTGTTGCCCTAGCTCCTTGCCTATAAATACTCTGTAATAACCTTCATTTGAAGGTTGGTTGTTCAAGTTATTCTCTCTTTCACATACCTACGCCTAACCGTCTAAGTCTATACGTGTGTGTGTGTTTGGATACTTGTTCAATCGCCTCTCTATCTTTCTTTTAAGCTTGTGTGGTAAACCTTGTGACCTAACAATATATTATGGGTAACAGTTGTGATTCCTCATGTTTCTAGTTCTAGCGAATGTTATGACTTGAGTCTTCTTTGCCTAAGGCGCTTAGTCTCCATTACTAAGATGTTTATTGCGTGATGGTGTCTCTCTTAATTTTCCTTATCAAAGTTTTTCCATGCTCTATGTTGTAAAGTCACGAAACCCTAAATATTTAAGTGATGTGGTATGGTGGTTGATTTTCAAGATTTTTTCTGATATTGAGTGCTTCTAAAAATAGTTCATTACTGAGATTGTTATCATCTTTGGCAAAAACATAGATATCAGTTGATACTATGTCGAAGAATGTATGTTCTGTTTTCACGTGTAGTGAGGTTATCTGTAATTTCTAGAGAACACAATGCCTTAGGGGAAGTTTATATCGATAACCTTAACTTAACTCAATTTTTCCTTTGAGGGAAACTTATTGTAGGGAAGTTCACATATTGCTGAGGCCATGTTTAATGGAATGTTCTGCAATCTTGGTTAGAAGACTTGGTTTATTTCTACAATGTTACTTAGTGGGTATTTGCTTTGTACAAATTCTTGTAACTCGGTCTAGCTGGTACTTTTGAAATGGTACAATTTGGCTTCTAGTCCAAAGATAGTGGTTCAGATTGTCTCGTGATGTCTTAAAATTTCTATTGAGTTTTGAAACATCTTACTACATACTTCCAGTCCTTGTTGGTAGTTCTGAAATCCTTTCATTGTTTTCTTGTATCGATAAATCCTCCTCATAGATGGTATGGAAAGTCTTTCCTAAAAGGTCACTGGTAAAATTCTAACTTATCGGTTGAGTGGGTGATGAGTGGTAAGGTATCTATAGAGTGTTAACAAAAGATGTTTATGAACAATTTATCTGATTGCAAAGCTTTGCTTTTGAATGAAGATTGTTTTAGGAAGTTTGAAAAGATGCTTGTTTCTTTCATGACATAATCCTTCCTGAATTATACATAGGTGATCAGGCTATTTATAATCGAGGACAAATGACGTGATGCTTGGTTTTGTTGAAATGGTATTATATTTCTCCGAAGTTTTAGATGGTATTCAACGGGTTGTTTTGTAAGATAATGGGCTAAACAATTTTTCATAGTAACATGAAAATCGTTTCGCGTAATGGTAGTAAATAGTAGATAGAATGACTGAAAATCAATTTATAGGGTGGTAACAAAAATAGCTTGTTTTAGAACTTTGTGAAACAATTTTCCTAAGATGGTGGTAAAATAGCTTGAAATAAAATTATGTGAAATTATTTCATAAAGTGGTAGCAAAATAACTTGAAATAAGATTTGTTGAATGTTTTGTAGGATACATGGGAGAACCTCATAAAATGGTAATAGTATCCTAATTGGTCAAGAATAAAGTTGGCCTAAACTCTAGTAAGATAGCGGTATATTGTTGCGAAATAATTGAAAATTGGGCAATTGAAATAGGGAATGAGATAAAAAAAGGTTGTGATTATCGTGGAGATAATAAACTATAAAGATTACATTAGATAGAAAGGTACTTATTATTTGTTCCTACTGATGGTCTAATCGTCGTGTCTCAAGTGTAGGGCAGTAAGCTATCTAGCAGCGACTCTCGAAACTCTCACCGTCCTCGAACCTATAAGATGGTGTAGTGTCTATAGTCTTAGTGATAGATGGTAATGGTGTGTCAAATCATGCACGCTTCCCTTCCTGAAGTCGAGATGTATGAGTAGTGTCTTTGAGATGTGATGGTACGGATGGTGCTCTAGATAATAATGATGATGAAAATGATGACAATGATGATGATGGAAATCCTAGTGGTGAGTTAGGAAATGATGGTGAATGAAATACTACCCTATTTCGTGTTCTCTCGTGACGTTTCAGTGGTAAAGGTGGGGTATGCACTATTAGATGACTAATAGTGGTATGAGTAGCTGATGGTGGTTGTAGTACATGAGTAGCGTGATCTAAGAATGAGGGGGGTAAGAGAATATACTCTCTTCCTCAAAGTAAGCATCCTAATAGGTCTATTAGGACTTAGCATATAAGTCCTACCAAATGGTATGATCTGTACCGACAGAATGATAGGAATTGCCCTGTTCCTACGACAAATCGATGGTGAAAGTTGTGGTGTAGGTGCAACTTCGTCCTCCTTAAAGGGTTCAGTCTCAGTATCGGATAATATGAGTGGTGAGTGGGTGTAGAGCCAGCTGGTGTTAAGGCTACGATGAGGAGTGACGAGGCATAATCCATGTCAGAGTCTATAATAGGAGATAACAAGACATCCTCCATGTAAGAGTCTATAGAAATAATGATGGGATGGGTATCTGAAGACATCTCTGTGACAATCGATGTGAAATGAAAGTAAATAGCATATAATGCGTATAAACCGCGATATAATGAATGCACTTATGATGAAATGATGAGATGCTATGATGATGTATTTATAGTCTAGGGTCAATGATGCAACCTAGTTCTCTATAACCTTTGCTCTGATGCCAATTTGTCACACTCCCAAATTACCTATTTTGCAGCGGAATGAAATACCTGGGGGATGACTGCCATAGCATCACAGTTATGGTTATATTGAATGACCTAAAGTTTCGTTTTAAAAGCACATCGTTTGATATAATAAAACATTCAGAGTTTACAAAATATAGGTCCCAAATGATAATCAACATGTGCGGAAATAAGTTTGTTACAATCCAAACGATGTTTTAAAGTGCATAAAACCCATGTGAGACGTGTCCTCACCGCGACTCTATGATAACTCCTTATGTATGTCATGAAGTATATGCTTTAGATACCTGAAAATACATTGCTAAAAGTGTCAACACAAGGTTGGTGACTTCATAAGTTTATGTAAATGTTTTGTACGACTACCACAAGTATAAGTTATGTATGACAAATATGCCACATGAAAATGATACAATTGCTATAAGCTCATTACACCGAAGCTAGACTGATTATGATGTTCGCTAAAGAGTGTTTTCCAAACAACTCTCATTCTGATATTAAATGAAATGCATTCGTTTGACCAGTTGGAACCACCAGCCTGGATGGAGGAGTCACCCTCAATAGATATATCCACTCACTCTCGCTTATTCCGTAATTAACGGTTCATGATAATGAAATAGGGACATTATTATGGCAATGAGGTAACTTAAGCAATGTAAATAAATTTGATATACTTGGGCTCGTAATAAAATGATGTGCAATGTATTCTCCCCCGTAAGTTTGAAATAAAATATAAACTTGAAAAACGGGGCTATGAAAACTCACTTGATACAATGATTATGATGGCAAAAGTGGATACGAAATGAGGCTAATCTCTAACTGCAACCTATAATGAATGATATGATCTATTTTAAGTCATGAAATAATGTTGTGCATGCAAACTCATATGATATCCATACCACTTGTGCATTTGAAAATAAAGTTTATAAATCGAAAAATAAGTTTATGACATCTTGACAAGTTATAAATTACTTTACTCATATATATGTTGAAACAACATCCCACGATAGTCGTTTAGAAATAGAACAAGAATTTATAGTTTTTCGTCGCAAAACAATGTACTTTGATAATTCGTGAAAATGGCTAAGTTTGAGTGATCGTATATTATTCGTTATAACTTCGTTTGACGAATGGTTGAACATTTTGAAAAATAGAATAGGCGAACTCACTTTTACTTGTAGACATCGTTTTCTCAAAAGTACTCTATCGATATGAAAAACGGCTCCAAACATGGTCACTTGCGTTAACCATTTTGGTCTAATAGAAATATATGAGTTAATACTTGTGAAAATAATTACGATAGCCATAATTAAAATGCGTGTAACGTAGTCGTTATAGCTCCGTTTTCTACGTTCTATATATCCTCGGATTCATGTTAGTATGTACTAATACATTTTTGATAAGTCGACTCTTCTAGTTTATGTTAAATACTCATTTTTGTCCTTAGAAAAACCCTTGACAGCAAGTACTATTTCAGAAAATTAGTTTTAGTCGTTAAACTTGAAATTAATGTATCTTTTTCGTTATAAACCCGTTTTAACCCATTCAAGCGGCCACGGTTTCTTTTTTAAGTCAATTTTCTGAAAATATTAGCCAAAATATCCCCTGACCTACTGATTTTTCCAGATTTTACAAAACGTGACAGTTGCTAAATATATATCGTCGAAAATGATTTTTCTAGTTTGTAACTTGTTCTAATCTCTTCCAATCAACACCAAATATATTATAAAACCTACCATACACCTTCTTAGGGTGTCATGGGTTCCTAAACTTCACCAAAATTGATAGGTTTGATAGGAATACTAATAGGATAATTTAAACCCATATTAAGAAATAAAAACATGTAAAAGAGGTATGGAACATAGTATATTTGCATGTTTTTCTTACTACATCATAAAAATAAATCAAGTATGATTATGAAAGAGTAATAAAAATTATGAGAAGCTTACTAGTACTATGATGAGGTTTAAAGTAACAAGGTGCTTAATAACTTCTTGGTTTTTATTTCTAAACCTAATATAGAAGTATATTAGACTTGTTTAACACTTGAATCTTGAAAAATTTATGGTTTCTCCTTGATGTTCTTGCTTGGTCGATCCACCCAAAATAGAAGAGAGAAAATGCTAGTTTTCTTACCTTTAGATATTTAGTATGTTTATTTAACTTAGTATATGAGATATAAAATATAAATATCTAGCAAATGAGAGTATGTGTACATTACTAGGACAAGATATTTAATGAAAAAGGATGAAAAGGGGGGGGGGGGGTCGGCAAGGGTATAAGGGTAAAGAGTTTTGTATAATTTTGATGATTAAATGTATTTAGAGTTATGTATAATGTATGCTTTGTACATATAACTAGTTATTAATTGTAGCGTTAGCTACAAATCGATTTTAACGGAACAAAATAAAATATATCGAAGTTATAAAAATTAAAAAAATGCATTTCTCGCTAGTATTGAGTGAATAAATAATTATCGCATAGAATTCTGAAAACCGTCGTAAATATATATATATATATATATATATATATATATATATATATATATATATATATATATATATATTATATATATATATATATATATATATATATAGAGTCCGTTCTAGAGAAAGTGTAATTAGATAGAAAAGCTGAGAAAAAGTTATAGGGTTGAATTTGCAAACATCTCAAACTTAGGGTAGAAAATAAAAACAAAAGCAGTAATCAACACTCCTTTTCACACAAAAACTCCGTTCACACACTCACGTCACCACCATTCGTTGCCACCGTCTTCCGTCGCCACCATCTCCATCTCCACCACTCAACATCACCACCATCATCTTCATCGCTCCACATCGCAACCATCAACTCCACCATCACTGGTGAATTAAAATTAATTACTATACCTTCTGGTATTAGTGCTGCATTCTTATTTGATTCACATGTTCTATTGACCAATTTCAAGGTATAAATTTTGTTTATTAATCGATTGATTGATTTGTTAGACCTAACTTGATGCCACGTCAGCAATATTAGCTTTACTGAATGTGTCATCTCATTGATTTTTTTTTATTGTTAGTTTTGTTGTCTTTGAATTAGTTAGTTTTATGATTGACCTAATTAGAGGCCACTTCAGCAATCAGGATGAAGCTATCATTAGGTTTTGGTGAAATGGTGAATTTGTTGTGATGACGTCACCAATCAATGGCAAGAGGTAAGTGGTGATGTGAGATTAAGTTTAGTAAATTGTTAGGTCACCAATCATGTGGTAAGTGGTGATGTGAGATTAATTTTAGTGAATTGTTAGGTCTTAGGCATTTGTTGAGTATCAGTATAAACATTTTAGTGCACCTGAGATAACATGTTATAAGATTTTAGAGCATCAATGAGGATGATTAGAGCATCTCATAAAACGCTAGTGCTTCAAGTGTGAATGATTAAAGGATTGTGTGATAAATTACGAAAACTATAGAGTATGATTAGAGCATTTGTTAGTTTGATTAGTGCATCAGCGTTTAATGAAAATAGCATATGTATGTTAAGTGTATCATTGTGAAAATTATGTTTAGTGCAACAACAATATGTTTAGTGCATCCGTGAACATACTAGAGCATCGGTGAGTGTGGTTAGGGCATCAATGATTATGTTTAGTGCATTGTTAGACATATTAAGGAATCGGTGTGTCTGTTTAGCGTATCAGTTTGTAAGTTTAGTGCATCATTGGTCATAGTAGGGCATCCATTTGAATGTCTAGTGCATTGTTGGAACTACTTTGGCATCTGTTTTTATGCTTAGTGCATCAATGAACACATTAGGGCATCAATGAGTATAGTTAGTGTAATGCATCAGTGTGTATGTTTACTTCTTCATGTAACCTCCAATACTTCAACTGTGGTTCATTGATCTTGAGGATGTGTGTGAGAGATATAATGGTGTGACAACATTATCGGTTAAAACGAGCCTTTTTAGTACTTGGTCAAAACGAGAGTGGAGTTAGGTTGACCCACAAACAGTTTTCAAGTCCATCTTTATATAAACTGTATGCATTGAATAGAGTCATGTAAGTAGGTATATTGTAATATCTAATTTTAATGTAATTACAAGTTGATAAGTGTAATACGCGATCACAAACACCACCAAAGTGTAATTCTCAAGGATTCTTATTTTGTATCTAAGTAACTTATTTTCAGTCTTATGAGGTTATTTTTTTACTTTTTAATTCAGAATAAGCTCGGAAGTCACATGCAGTAAGCTTGTAACAAAAATAACTAAAGAACCTATATTCTGTTTGTAAATTTGTGGTCTTTTGGGAAGTGATTATATTGATGATTGTTTGTGTGCAGATGCGCGTATTATATTACTCCAGAAGCTCCACCGATGCAGGTTACTTTAGGTCATGATAAGGTATTTTTGAAATATTATGTGTATGAGGTTTTTGTTGGTTTAGAGTTTTTAATTTAGATTCTTGATATGTTTTTATGTGTGTTTATATAGGATGAAGAAATGGCTTGCCCAAGATCACCAGAGAAAGTAAAGTATGTTCAAGTAAAAGACGAAAGCGAGTTAGTCGGTTAATGCCGAATATTCACTTGTTTTGTTAAGCTTTGTTGTGAATATCTGTCATTACCGGATATGTGAGCTTATGCTATGGATGTATGCATTGTTGAGGATAAAATGGTTTATGCTGTCAATCCAACATCCTAAACGTTTTTTAATAAATGTAACGGCGTTTGGGATTGGAAGATGATGTCTTGAAGCTGAACTGATAATGAACCATAACGAGACCTCGGACATATAAGCGGGGTATGTTCCACCGTCTGCGTGGCATTACGTGTCGGGTAACGCCTCCACCTTGTATGAGAAACCCTATATCAAGGATGCTTGGATAATGGTGTAGACCCATTTGGTGATCGCCGAGCAAAATGTGCGGTACACACCTATTTACTTTTCTATGTATCTTTTCAATATAACACACGCGTTTTACTAAGTTCACCTGACCAATAAATACTATTCACACTTTTTCGTTGAGCATGTGGGTTTAGAGGTCTTTGTATTTTATTAGAACCCTTAGTAATAATGTTTATATGGATACATGATATGCAGCAGTTTTCTCCCCTCCAAGTGGTGGCGATGGTGCACGCTATAGAAACGATTTTCATGAAATAGAGGTATAATGACTTGATATAATGATAGTATGGTGATAATTTTTTTAAAGCATGACACTTAATGTTTTCAGAACTAACTTTTCTCTTTTATAGCGAATTGGTACTGGAAACTTCAGTACTGTATTCAAAGTCTTGAAAAGAATTGATGGGTGCATGTATGCTTTAAAAAGCATAAAAATAGGACAAAGGTATGGCTTTTCCAAAATATGTTGTTTAGTATAAAGGTTTTTCTAAGATGCTGCATGCATGTATATGAAAGTCTCTGTATATGCTACTTTTGATGCTAAATGACTTATAAGGCAAAATTTTTGGGCAAAAAGCTTTGATGGAAGTACAAGCTTTAGCTGTATTAGGTGGTCTTTTATTGATTATACGCAGATGTTTAAGAGGCTGTAAATATTTAAAACACAATTTGGGTGACTTCCAAGTTGATAAGTAGTAGGGCATCCATTTGTATTTTTAGTGCATCTGTTAGTGTGATTAGGGCATCTGTTAGTATGATTAGGGCATCACTCGAATGGTTACAACATTTGTTTTTATAATTAGTGCATCCAATTAATGTTATGGAATCTGTTAGAATCATTAGAGCATCAGTTTACTAACTATGATTTTTGTGGCTAGATATGTCCCACAAGCCCTTGCAAGCCGATGCTATTGATCTTCATGGCAATGATGGCATTTTCGTCATATATTTCGAGGTTATACTTTTGTGACTTGATCTGATTAATACATCGTATATATGCATTGGTCTAAAAATATATGCACTCTTTGTAAGCGAGGCGCTGAGTTTCATTTAAAGTTAAAACGAAGTAAGAGCCCTAATGGTCGTTGTGTCATTAAACATGAATCAATAGCAAAATACTTGTGCATCACGAGATAGATTAAGTCATCTGTTTGTTTGATTAAGGTGTTAGCAATTAATTTTGTGGTATGGTTAGTGCATCAATGAAAACATTAGGGCATCATGATACAAAATTAAGACATCGAGAGTGTATGGTTAGTGCATCGAGTGACAAACTTAGGGCATCAATTAACATATTAGGGCATCTATGAGTATGATTAGTGCATCGAATATGCAGATATTAGTGCACCCATTTGCGTATTTAGAGCATCTGTTTGGTTACTAGTTGTTCTTAATCTATTTTTGGTTACTAATTGTTCTTAATCTATTTTGTCATTAAGTTTTAATCTGAATCAATCCTAGATTTACATGTTTGTTGTTTTCATTTTGAAATCTGTTTTCAAAAGGGGTGTTTGGATTTATGAATTATTGGTCATTTGAATGTTATTTCTACATGGATTGGTTCTGAAACATGGAGCATTTAAGTTTTAGAAGCTTAGCTGAGATTTGCTAGTCATCTTGTCTGTCCTGTGTCATCAGTTAAAATAAAGTAAGTCTATTTTCAGTGTTTTATTTGCTTATAATCAGTTTTATATGGTGTTGTACTGCTTGATGTCTTATTCCTAGATAGCCCTTAGTGTAGAGGTTTTATATTTTTGCCTTAATTTGCTCTTTAGATCTTTTTATAAATACTTTTCTAGTCTGCATATAAGCCATTTGCTGTCATTTTTGTTACTGCATCAGATAACCTTTTGGCCCAATCTCTTGTTATTTTTTGATTTTTAATTTCCTCGTAGTAGATCCTCTTAGGCTGAAAATCTGGAAATAAGGACTTTGGTTGGTGGTTGGTGACATGATGATTTTAGTTTATTTTTAGGATTTTTCTGAATAAGCTGAATTGGTGCTTAAAGTTGATGCATTAGGGCCGTTTGGCATTAGGTAGTTTGAAGGTGAACTTGTGCTTATTTACCTTTTAATTGTGCTTTTAGGATTCTAATCAGTTGCAGTAGCTTTTTGCCAGATAGTTTAGGTTAGTTTTAGGTTGTGATAGCTTTTTGTAGCTTATTGTGGCTTATTGCTTATTTAACTAGTGCTTATTACATCAGATTCATGCCCAAATCATAGTTCCTGTGATCAAAAGTTGTTTCTTTTATTTTTCCTGGATTCTCAATATTATTTTAGAATTTTTTGGAAGTTTTCATATTTTTCTCTATGGTTAATGTTAGTTATCTAATATGTAGGTAAAGCGCTAGTAAGAGAAATGGCTTCTAAGATACCTACTCGAGTTTCGATTGTGAAGCGTATGAACTAGATTATTATGCCACTTTTAATCAACCGACGTCTTATATACGGCAAGGGAGGTATTCTAATAACTGGGACTATTGATTTAGAACGTTGTTAATTGATATATGATATAAGCTTTATGTATTATTATGAGATATTTATATATTATCGAGTTAGAAAAGGTAGATATTAGGGCATCTATGAGTATGAGTAGTGCATCGAATAGGTAGATATTAGTGCATCTATTTTCATATTTATAGCATCTGTTTGGACATATTTTATGTGTCTAACTCATGTAATTTTGTGTGTAGGTATTCAAGCTACAAGTATCGCGACCTAGAGACATAAGTCCACCAAGGTATCTTTGAAATAGAACCTTATATCTCAAAATAAAGAAGCGTCACAAGTTTGAAGAAATTAATTGATTTATTGCTCATTAACTACGATGTTGTTTCGTTCAAAAACTGATGCTTTATTACTCATTTATAGAATACCAGAAGAAGCGGGACCAAGTCCAAGTGTATCACGCAGCCCAGGCGCTATGGCGTCGTTATGCGTAAATGGTCACTGTGGAATATGTTTAGTGCATCAAAAAGGTAGATATTAGTGCATCGAAATGGTATATGTTTTATATCCACCACTCTCCTTTTCAACTTATGTCTCAAATGCGCTTATAAAATTATGTTGCACCATGAGTGTTGAGTAAGTTTGGAAATGATTATTTATTTATAATATAATTATCTTAATTCTGACAAGCTCCTACTTTATATTTCCCTTAACTAAATTGTTCACTATGCATCTCGTCTTAGACATGACTGAAATTTCACCACAAGATATATGTTATGTAGGTGAAGGACCTCTCACACAAAGTTCAACCTCTTGAAGCTAAACTTGAAAGGAAATCAAGGCAATTGAAAGAAGCAATTGAACAAGCGCGGGATGAAAGAGTAAAGGACCAAACTACTAAGGAAGTAATACAATCCCTCACTATTCAGGTGAATGAATTCTTGGTTCAGTGTCTAGAAACAAATAAATAAGGAACTTCATAAATAAGGAACTTCATTTAATCGTTTATTTAGTGTTTTGTTCCCATTTTAAACTCCATTTACCCATTTTAAATTATATGACAGTAAGATGACTTGGTCACCCGGATGGGTCAAGGATCTTCTTCCACCTGCATAGAATCAGATGCATATTCTGGAAGCACTTTTGGTTTTGCCCCTGAAGCCAAATCTGGACCTCTCTTTTGTCATGAAACAACATCTATGGCATAATATATGCATTTTCTTGTTTTGTAAAAAAATGATAAGACGAATATTATTGTAAATTACTTTGCAAAATAAGGAGTTTGGATGATACAAACACTTCAAATTGTATCTGCTTGAATATAAGCATAAATAATACATCTTATATTAATCAAATTCGAAAACGAAAGGTATGTGACGTATCAACTTCTTCCAATTATAACATACTAAATGTATAAATTGTTATAGATCATTGTTTAACACAAATAAAATATCTCACAGACCATCTAAATAGTTGCAACTTCAAATAGCCTAGAAGGCAACTATAAGTTGCTCACTATTTCAAAAACCAAGGTTTCAATATTACGCCTGTCACAATCTCGTAACTTCCATAATAAACAATTGTATATGTTGAAATAAAGGTGCACTTAATTGAAGATAGTAAGTGCTCAATGAGAATTACTTTGCTCATCATACCAATGATAAAATAAAAGGTGCATCAATGTTGAAATAATGGTGCATCAATGTTAAAATAAAAGGTGCATCAATGTATATACAAACTACTCATTATATCAGTGGTCTTTTGCTCATCATACCAATGATAAAATAAAAGGTGCATCAATGTTGAAATATGGTGCATCAATTTTAAAATAAAAGGTGCATCAATATATAAATACAAACTACTCATTATATCAATGGGTCTTCGTGGGTCACATGGAAAAGTAATGTATTTCGGATGTTGTTGAGGCCACGAGAAAAGCATCACAACACGTTCCAGTCCAACTCCAAACCACACCATGTGGTGGTGCATCGTACCTTTAAAAACACGCCAATTGTTAGTACGAATATCAAAAACACACAAAAGCCATTCAAGAGAAGGCGTTCATTACCAAATGATAGTCATATCTGAATGCTTCATATGTAAATCAAAGACCCAAGGGCATTTGGTGATTGATGTTTGTGTTGTGTTTGTGAAGCAAAGGACTAGGGTTCGAATCTGGTACTTGCCTTTCTGCAAATTAATTTTTTTTTTCAAATTTTTTTCTTTACAGCTTGAAAGGATGTTAAAATAACCACTTTTGTAAAAGCTTGAACTTTGAAAACTTTTGAATAAGTGTTTAATGGCTTAATTTCTCAACGATGAACAAAATCAAAACAAACTTTACTATGATTTTTATAAACTACAATAAGCTATTAAACAAACAATTTTAAAACAGAGATAAGCTAGCTTATAAGTTAAGAACAAAAAAAATAAGCTACAATTAAAAAGAGTAAAGCAAGAATAAGTGTTTTGGGAATTCCTAGTGCTAAATTACTAAGGCTAAAATGGGCTAAATAAGCACTAAGCAAGCACTAATAAGCTAAAGGTAAGCTTTCATAATCTAAGGGATCTAATAAGCACTAAAGTATGCTAAATAAGCTAAAGTGTAATCTGAAATAAGCTCAAAGAAGCTAGATGTGCGGGCATTTGTTGCGAGAAACAGTCATATAGGGGCTAGTTTAAGCTAGGAAAAAGCTACCTAAGGGACCACCTAAAAATTCATAAAAATAAGTTATAACTATACTACCTACCATAGATTAAGAATGCAAAATTACAGGACCTAAGGCTAAATATTAAGCAAGTTAAAAATCTAAAAAGCATAAATAATTCCACATCATAAATAAAACACAATGAAAATCAGTGTAAAATCAGTGCATCACAGTTATGAAATTTCATTCAGGCATTTTATCAAACACATTGTGTGCAAGTTTTGCAAACACGTTTACAAGTCTTTTTTTTTCTCAAATTTGTTTCAATTAACTCAACTACATAGTGCATCATGTCACAAACTCTTAAAATCGATACATATATGAACAGACATTATAATCACCAAATCAAAACTCGTAACAAAACCATAACTCATAACGAACATTATATCATCTTTATATTTGATCTTAGAGAACAAAACTAACAAATATATAATCGAAATAAGTTAATAAACTTACTTTGTTCATGATATAAGAATATAACGAGATGATTTGGTGAGCGAGATGATGGTGAACTGTGTGGAATGGTGGGGAGATGATGGTGAACGGTGGGAATGGTGAAACGAGTGGTAAGCGATGGGGAGATGATGGTGAACGGTGGCGATGGTGGTGAAAGCCGTGGATATGAAGGTCGGCGAAAGAGGAGAGAAACAAATGAGAAACAAATATGCATTATATATGATGAATCAAGGGAATTTATAAAAAGTTACGAAACAAACCTTACAAAATAAAAGAAGTTACAATAAGGCCCCTTGAGTTGGGGAAAAAGGAGGGGAGATGATGTAATTTTTCTCACTTTTCCACCGGAGATCAAGTTTTCAAATGAACTTATTATATATATATATATATATATATATATATATATATATATATATATATATAACAATTTATATATCAAAATAAATTTAAAACATCTAAGTAAACTAATAATATAATGTTTATAGTCTTAAAATGAGTATAAAAATATATGACAATTGTCTGAAGTGTCGGATCAATTATTCAAAATAAATGATCGTGCGATAGCATTTATTTAATAAATAAATATACGTTAATGAAATATGCAAACCCATGCATGAACTAATATGAAAATGATGTTATTGATGATATGTAGACTAACTCTAGTCTATATGTAATGTTCTCAATGATGTTTCATGAATCGTTTAACCCTTACGGTTAGGCTTATTTGATACCTAACCTGGCCTATTTACGAAAATGATGAATAGTGACCATGAATAGTGACTTTCTCCTGGAAGGAATAGTGTTTTGTGAATAATAAAATTTTGAAATAACCTATCAAAGTCACAAACTGACTTCAAAAATGATGAATAGTAACCAGTGAATAGTAAATTCCCGAGATGAATAGTAAATTTGAGAAATGACATGAAATTACGATTTTTCACAACAAGAGGTAGAGTAGGTTTGGGTGGACTCTTATCAAATTTTACGTTTAATGATTCTTCAACCTTCATTGTTTCTTTATTTAATATGACGTAAGCTTTGCTATTAGGAGAGTAACCTAAAAAAATACCTTTGGTTGATTTAGGATCAAATTTTGTAAGTTAATCTTTAGTGTTAGGTAGAAAACATTTACTACCAAAAACTCTAAAATGATCTAACGAGGTTTTTGCCTCGAAGTAACTCGTATGGAGTTTTACCTAAAAATGGGTCTAATTAAGACTTGGTTAAGAATGTACGTTGATGTATCAACGGCATTGCACCAAAACTTTTGAGGAATGGATTGCTCATTTAACATGGTGCGACTCATTTCTTGTAGGGTGCTATTCTTTCTTTCAACTACCCCATTCGATTGTGGAGTGCGAGGAGCCGAGAAGTTGTGAGTAATACCATTAGTGTCACAAAAGACTCCAAATTGCGCTTCATTATCGAATTCCCTACCATGATCCATTCTAATAGACACTATAGGACTTCCTAATTGTCTTTGGATTTTCTTACTTAATATTTCAAAGTAATTAAATGTTTCAATTTTGTTCTTTAAAAAATTAGTCCATGTGTACCTAGAGTAATCATCCACTATAACCAAAGTGTAGTAGTTGCCTCCATAACTTTGGATAGCTGATGGACCAAATAAATCCATGTGTAGTAATTCTAGACACTTAGTTGTAGAGACCATGTTCTTAGCTTTGTGACTAGCATGGACTTGTTTTCCACGTTGCTCACAAAAGTGATGTTCATATTTTAATTTTGGTAGATCTCTTATAGATCTTTGGATGATAGCGATTGAAGAAGCGCATATTGGCATGACCCAATCTTCGATGCCATAAGGCCGAATTATCATCCATGGAATTAAGAAAAAGTTTTTCTTTATGTTCATTACCGATTTTAATGACATAAACTCCATGTTTCCTAATACCTCTACCTATTGTGATACCGTTTTTCAATATCTTACTACCGGTTTCATTAAAAAGTACGTTGCACTTCTTATCACATATTTGTCCTATACTTAAGAGGTTAAAGTTTAGGTTTTATATGTGACGCACATCGTTAATGGTTAGAGATTTGTTAGAAATCGTACCTTTACCGATGATTTTGCTTTTGCTATTTCCAAATACCACATTTCCTCCATTGAAGGATTCATATGTGGAAAATAAATCTTTATTGCCGGTCATGTGCCTCGTGCACCCGCTATCCTTGATCCACTCATCCGGATCTAGGTAGACCTTTAAGCACACCTAAGAAAACAATTAACTCAAAATTTTGGTCCCCATTTGTTCATGGGTCCATTAGTGTTAAAAATTCCATTCACGTTAGACATACATGGAAAAGGTGAGTATGCGTTCCATGGTGTAAAGTTTTGAAATGGAAAACCGTTTTATATATTAGGATTCCATCCCATTTGATGGTTACTTCTTGGATAAACATTAGGTCTCCTAAATGTGTTTGGTTTTGAAAATTATGGACCTTTATTTTTTGTAAAACTTTGATTTTGTCTGGAGGTGGTTGCCAAATAGTAATATGGGTTGGTTTCTTCTTATTAACAATAACAAAATCGGTTCTAGATGAGGAAGCTATATTATTGCTACTATTTGATTCAGAACCCACCGAACTGACTATACACTAGCCGGTTCCCTTTTGTGGGATCCGTGGGATCCGTGATTACAGTGGTTAATTTTTCTATTGCTTTTATGAATTGTGTTTCTTTGTTTTCACTAGTTGACGCGTCAAGTTGTTGGAAGGCTAAACCTTTTTGGTTGTTTCTTGTTTTAACACTATCTAATATCATATCTAGAGTATTAGTATTCATTCTAGCAATCTTAGAGTCTAGATGATCAACTAGTGTTTGAAGTTGAACACAAAGTTCACATTCACCACTTGCTATCTTCCCCTTTTCTAGACGTTTTAATTTTGCTTTTATCTCAATGTCTTCCTTTTCTAAATGTTGATTTTGATTTTTCAAAAACTTAATTTTGTTGATTACTTTTAAACTAATTTTGCAAAGTTTATCACATTCATTATGCAATGAGTCATCATCTAATGATGAGCTACTATAGTATTCGTGACCTACCTAGTCATTTGCCATGAGACAAATTTCCTCGTCCTCATCTTCACTCATTCCCCACGAACCGCTCACGAACGCTTTTTGTTCATCACGTTTGGGACACTTACTAATAAAGTGGTTGGGATCCCAACATTTAAAACAAGCACGTTCACCCCTTGCCTTCTCGTCATCTTTGCTTTTCCGGTACCCTTTCTTGTCGTCATAAGGTTGCTTGACGTATCTTCCCTTTCTTCTAAAGAACTTCTTAAAGTCCCTTAACGCCATGGCATACTCCTCGTCACTATCGAAGAGGAGTTTTCTTCATCACTTGAGACTTTCTTGGCTTTAAGGGCAAGAGATTTGTGCTTCTCTTTCACTTTTGAGGCTTCGAAATCTTTAGCGAGGACAAGCTCATAGACTTTTAAATTGCCTACAAGTTCATCAAGGGTGAGGATTGACAAGTATTTTGATTATTTGATAGCCGTCACCATAGATCTCCACTTGGATGGAAGTGCCCTTAGATATCTCCTAACATGATTACGACTAGATAAAGACTCATCAAGTGCTTGTAATGATGTAATTATAGTATTAAAGTTAGTAAAACAATGATCTATAGTATCCTCATCCGATATTGAAATGTTCTTATTGTTGAACAAATAAATCTATTTTATTGTTTTTAACTTATTGATTACCTTGATGAGTTACAACTAAAGAATTCCAAATTTCTTTAGAGATTTTAAGCATGGAAATTCTTTCGAATTCCTTTTTGGGTAAAGCATTATATAAAGCCTTTTTTAGCTTCACTATTTTTAAAAGCTTTTTCTTAATATCATCGGTGAGTTTATCATGAGGTGTGTTAACTAAATTTCCATTTTCATCTTTTGTAGGGGCCTCAAAATCGCTTTCAACAATGATGTACCAAAGATCAATATCTTTTGACTTCACATACGTTTTGAATCTATTTTTCCAATATATAAAACCGTTAGTTTCAAGTAGTGGAGGTCGTTGCATGGATTGCCCTTCCTTGTAATTTTCAGAACCCATAGTGATCGAAAAGTTTTTAAAATACGGTTTACTTTAAAACTTTTATAAACTTAGCTCTTGATGCCAATTGTGGAAAACTAGAAGGTGGGGTTGAATAGTTTTGCCGATTAAGTTAGTTTCAAAAACTTTGGATTCGATATTATGTGAAATCGTATGGATGAAGAAAAAGTATAGATCTAAGAGTAATGCAAATAAAGAAAGCAAGTAAAGTAAAGGATAGAAATGACACAACCGATTGAAATCGTATGGATGAAGAGAAAGTATAGTGGTTCGGCTACAAGGACACCTTCTTTGCCATACGCAACTCCCCGAGTCACCTACTTTAGAGTTCAAGCACTATGTCAACAAACTCCTTCAACTTGGCGGAGAAGCCTTCACAACGTCGCTTACACTTTTTCCGGTACAAAGCTAAATACCGAGTCCGTAACACGGAGGACCAAACAAACACTACTATAACACAACAAATATGTGAAATATGAAATACAAGATCTTCACTATAGAAATCTTGTGGAGGAACAAATCAATCAAGGACTCCTTGCTTGGATGACTTGTAGAATTCTCGTGATCTCGCCTTAGAAAAGGACCTATTTGAGAATCACAATAAAAGAAAGAAGAGCTACTCTCTAGATCAAGTGATCTTTTGTTTGAAGAGTGTAAGAATATATGAGAGAGTTTGTAAGAAGAGGGGTGAGTAAAAATGAAGAAATGGCTCTTTATTTATAGGCGGATTCTTGCCACTGTTGCACCTTGCTTGAGGGATCCGTCTAGTGTAACTCTAAGGATCCGTGAGACGCTCCTGTTTGCCCATGGGTTTTTGGGTTATGGGTTATGGGCCATGGGTCATGGGTCCTAGATTATGAACCATGGGTATCTAAATAGATACAATGTATCGAATAGATTCAATGCATCTAGACAATGGGTATGGGTTAACTCTATGGGTTATGGATATGCTCCATGGGTATGAGTCATGGGTTGTGGTTTTTACCCATCCTAATAAACTATTACAGCAAATGAATTATTACAACAATTTGTATTAAATGACTATGTGTAGATGCTTTACAAAAATAACATGTATCCTTATAATTTTACTTATGATAACATTATATTTGTTATCAACAAAACACAAAGAGATCGCTAAATATTAATAAACATTTTTACGGTTTATTTGTATTAACACATCTTTCAAAATATAATGTGGAATATAGGCCCATAAAAAGTAAAGTGGTACCCAATGTGAATATCAGAGTCATCTATGACCATGCCATGTCAATGCCCAAGCGCCTCCAAGGTTTTGCTATCGCCTTTTTATCATGAAAATACATGCTAAAAAGTCAACACAAAGTTTGAGTGAATTCATAGGTTTAGTGATAAAGCAGTTGATCACAAGATTCAAGTTTAGGAAAAAAATAGTGGGCTACGTTGTTGCCCTAAGCTCATGACGAAACCTTAAGTGTTCTAGTTCTGTGTTGTTGTCTACGCAGCCAAATCACAATATATATGAACGTACTTGGAGGTATCCCCGTGTGACAACTCATAATTTTAGGTCATTTCTCAAATTTACTATTCATCTCAGGAAATCACTATTCATGATTCACAATTCATCATTTTTCAGAACTAGGTTTACGAGTATCAAGTACGCGTAACCTGGAAGGTTAAGCTGCGTATTCGTGGAACATCATTGAGGACATTTCACATAGACTAGATTTAGTCTACATATCATTAGTAACGTCATCATTATATTAGTTCATGCATGGGTTTGCATTTTTCATTAAACGTATATTTTCCTATTAAATAAATCGCATAATCATTTATTTTGAATATTTGATCCGACACTTCCAAAATTATCCTAATATATTTTTATACTCATTTTAAAACTATAAAAATTATATTATTAGTTTAATTTTCAATTTATTTTGTATATAAATTGTTATGTATAAATATTTTTACGGCTTCCAGAATTCAACTCGATAATTATATATTCACTCAATTCTTGCGAGAAATGTATTTTTATAATTTTTATGACTTCAATATATTTTATTTTTTTCCGTTAAAATCTATTTTTAGTTAACGCTACACTAAATACCTAATTATATTTACAAATTACACATTATACTTTATAAATAGTACATTTATATATCAAAAATCATTAAACCCTTTCACCCCTTTGGCCCACCCCTAGTCACACATGTGATCAAATTGGTTTTTACTACCTCATGTACACCTATACACTTCTTATTAGATATTTGCAAGATATAAGTACTTTATTCATTTACAAACACATACAACACATAACTAAAGGTGTAAACGAATCAATTCTCTCATCCCTTTTTTTGTGAAGAACCGGCCAAGGGCAAGAAATAAAAACCTCAAGACTAATTAGGTATATTTGCAACCAAACTCTTCAATCCTTCAAGTAAGTGTTCTAATGATTTCTCTTAATCATTCATACTATTATTTGATCTATTTTTATGATCTAGTAAGGAAAAACATGCAAGTACTCTATGATTCATACCACTTTTAAGTGTTTTTATTATTTATTATTAGTATAAATCATCCTATAATTAATCCCTTAAAACATATCATTTTTGATGATGTTTAGGAACCCATGACACCCTAAGAAGGTGTATGATAGGTTTAGAATAGATTTGATATTGATTTGAAGCGGTTAGAATAAGTATTACCCAAGAAAAATCACTTTCGACAACATTAAATAGTGGTCTGTTGGTTTTTGTGAAATCTGGAAATTTCGATAGGTTATAAATTATTTTGGGCTAGATATTCAGAAAATATACTTTAAAACGCAACCGTGGTCGCTTGAACGGGTTAAAACGGATTTATAAGAAGTTGATATTTTCAACTTTAACGATTAAAACTATATTTTCAGAAAAATGCATGCTGTTAAGAGTTATTTTAAGGGCAAAAATGAGTTTTAAACATTGTCTAAATGAGTTGATTTGTCAAAAATGTATTAGTATACATTAACACGAAGCTAAAGATATATAAAACGTAGAAAACGGACTTATAATGACTAAATTACACGCGTTTAAATAAGGTTGTCGTAACTATTATTCACAAGTATAAAACACTTACATATATATTTTCTAATAGCCAAACTAGTTGTCGATAGTGATCATGTTTGGATTCGTTTTCACATCGATGGAATACTTTTTAGAAAACGATGTATTCTAGTAAAAGTAAGTTCACCTAGCCTATTTTCCAAAATATTCAACCGTTCGTCAAACTGAGTTGTAACGAATAAAATACGATCACTCAAATTTTGCCGAAAACTAACCTTAAACAATATTTTTAGTCCAAGTACCCTACTTCACCTATGTTTTTCTCTATGATCGAGACCTCTATGATCAAAATTTAAAAGCTAAAACTTTTAGATAATGTTACAAGCTTTCCAAAACCATTAAGTTTGTTTTCTAACACTCGATATTCACTATTTTACGACTAGCTTTTCGAGGCCATTTAGTCACTTTCATGAATTGTCAAAGTGTTTTGTTTTATGACGAAAAGCTATAATTTCTTGATAAATCACTAAACAACTATCGTAGGATGTTGTTTCAACGTAATTACTTGTAAAGTATTTTATAACATGACGAGATGTCATAAACATATATTTCGACGATAAACTTCATTTTCAAAAATGTACAAGTGGTATGGATATCATGTGAATTTGCATGTACGACATTGTTTCATGACTTACATTAGAACATATCATTCATATTAGGTTGCAGATAGAGATTTCACCTCATTTCAGTATATCCACTTTTGTCATAATAATCATTGCATCAGGTGAGTTTCATAGCCCCTACTTATTGGTATCGAAAATGCTTACAAGCTCATGTGGGATGAATTCAAGAAGCTGGTAACTAAGAAGTATTGTCCGCGCACAGAGGTGAAGAATTTGGAAACAGAATTTTATGAGTTAGTGACTGTTGGTTATGACATCGAGACTTACATTAGGAGGTTTCAAGAGTTGGCTGCTCTTTGTCCATTGATGGTTTCAGACAATGAGAAATTACTGGAAAACTTCATTGGAGGACTTCCACAATGTATTCAAGGAGATGTAACTTCTTCCGATCCACAAACGATTGAAGAGACTATCCGCATGACTCAAAAACTCATGGCTCAAGTTGTGAAAAAGGAAAACATTATCAACAATAACCACAACAACCAAACTAGCAACAACAAAAGGAAATGGGAAAATGACCAGGGATGTTATAACTATGACAACCAAAACCATAACACTAACCATTATCAACAACAGAATAGAAGACAAGAAGTCGCTAGGGTTTATGTTGCTGCACCAACAAAGGGAAGAGCTTATACTGGAAACTTACCACGATGCCACCAATGCACGCTACATCATGATGGTCCATGTGGTATATGCTTTAGCTGTCACTAAGTGGGACACCTTGCTAAGGATTGTAGAGGCAAGGCCATAATTACATGTTTCAGATGTGGGGAGCAAGGACACTATCGAAACCAATGTCCCCAAAACCAAGATCAACAAATTGAAGGTGCTCATGGGGAAGCATACATGTTAGAAGGAGGAGAAGCTTGCCATGGTCTCAACAACGTGACGGACTGATGAAGTTTAGAATTTAGCAGTCTTATTTCCCTATGCTCTATGTTGTGCTAAGTTTATGTCTTCTATCGTATTCGGATCTTTAAAACTTAAGACTATGTACTGTTTGATAACCCACTTGTTTTGTAATATTCTCATCTATCATACTTTCTTTTCCTTCTGATTCGTTATCACTTACGAGAATTTTACTTCCTTTTTAGTTTAACTGCTATTTTAACGACATGGTTTAAATCTGTCACACCCCCAAATTACCTGTTTTGCAGCGGAATGGAATTCCTGGGGGTTGACTGTCATGGCATCACAGTTACAATTATCTTGAACGACCTATAGTGCCGTTTGGAAAATACATCGTTTGATTTAATAAAAGAATCAGATTTTACAAAGTATAGGTCCCAAATCAAAATCAACTTGTGCGGAAATAAGTTTGTTACAAGCCAAAAGATGTTTTTAAAGTGCATAAATCCAATGTGTGACGCGTCGTCACCACGACTCTATGATAAGTCAACATGCATGCCATGAAGTGTATGCCTTAGATACCTGAAAATACATTGCTAAAAGTGTCAACACAAAGGTTGAGTGACTTCATAGAGTTTATGTAAATGTTTTATACGACCACCACAAGTATAAGTTATGTATGACAAATATGTCACATAAAAATGATACAATTGCTATAAGCACATGACACCAAAGCTTGACTGATTATGATGTTCGCTAACGAGAGTGTTTTGCCAAACAACTCAAATAATGATAATGAAATGAAATGCATCCGTTTGACCAGTTTGGACCACCAACCCGGATGGAGGATTCACCCTCAATAGATCTATCCACTCCTCACTGCTTCTTCCGGAATTAACAGTTCATGATTATGAAATGGGGACATTCAATTGGCAATGAGGTAACTTAAGCAATGTAATGAATTTGAATATACTTGGGCTCGTAATAAAAATGATGTGCAATGTATTCTCCCCCGTAGGTTTGAAATAATGTATAAACTTGAATAAAACGGGGCTATGAAAACTCACTTGGACAATGATGCGATGGCAAAAGTGAGTACACTGAAATGAAGCGCAAATCTCTAACCGTGACCTATTATGAATGACATGATCTATAATAAGTTATGATGTAATGTTATGCATGCAATTCGTATGATATCTATACCACTTGTGAATTTGGAAAATAATGTTTATCGTCGAAAAAATACATTTTTGACGTCTCGTTAAGTTAATAAATACTTTTCATGTAAATATCTTGAAACGGTATTCCACGATCCTCGTTTGGTGTTTTATTGGTAAATATAATGTTTTCTTCGTAAAATGACACTTTTCATACTTTGAAAATATGCCCAAAATGGCCTCGTAAAACTAGTCGTGAAATATTGTACGTTAAGGGTTAGTGATGAAACTCGGTGTTTTTGAGGACCTTGCAACAATGTCTAGAAGTAGTATCATTTAACTTTTGACCATACGGGTCTCGATCAATGAGAAAAATGGCTCTCAACATGACGTATTACAAAAACTGTTTTAGACTTAGGTTTATTTTGCTATTAGAAGCTGTCAAAATAAATAGAGTTTCGTCGGGTTTCAAACATGTATATCTTGGTCGTTATCAGCTTGTTTTCTAGGTTCTTTATATCCACGGTTTCGTATTAACATATACTAATATATTTTTGATAAATAAACTCATTTAGATAACACTTGAGACTCATTTTTTACCAGAAAAATCTGGAGTACATGCTGAATTTTCCAGAAAAATAGTTATCGTCGTTAAACTTGAAAATAGCATAACTTCTTCGTTATAACTCCGTTTTAACCCGTTCAAGAGACCACGTTTTCGTTTTAAAGTATATTTTCTGAATATCTAGCCCTAAATATTTTGTAAACTGTCGAAATTTCCATAATTAGCAAAAATGATCAGACCCTTATATATTGTTGTCGAAAGTGATTTTTCTCGTGTAAAACTTATTCTAACCACTTCAAATCAACGCCAAAGCTATTCTAAACCTACCATACACCTTCTTAGGGTGTCATGGGTTCCTAGACATCATCAAAAATGATATGTTTCAAAGGATAATTATAGGATGATATATATTCATTATAAGTACTTAAAAACAAATAAACTGGTATAGATAATTATATAACTTGCATGTTTTCTCAAGCATGATACAAATGACCAAAGTATAAATATGGAAGAATAAAAATGATCATGAAATGCTTACTAGTGAAGTGATGAGGTTTAAAGAACAATGTTTTTCCTAAATACCCTATGTTTTTATTGCAAAACCTTAATTAAGAGTATGCTAGAGTGTATAACTTAGCTTGATCTTAAAAAAATTTGGCTTCCTTGTTGTCTTCCTTCTTGGCCGGTTATACAAGAAAAAATAGAGAGAATTTTGTAGCTTTACACCTTTAGATGTTATGTAAATGTGTGTTAATATTAGTATGTAATTAAAAATATGTAAGTAGGATAGTATCTAGTTGATATTTTGAACTCAAACTGTGTTGTGTCATCCCCTATATGTCGACATACATAAAAAAAAAGTAGTGTATTTTAGATAATTAAATGTAATAATGTATATGTATAGTTGGTAATTTTGTATATAATTAAGTATTTAGGGTAGTGTTAGCTATAAATAAATTTTAACGGAACAAAATAAAATAGTTCGAAGTCATAAAAATTATAAAAATACATTTCTTACAAGAATTGAGTGAAATAATAATTATCAAGTAATATTTACGAAAACCGTCGTAAATATATATACATAACAATTTATATACAAAATAAATTTAAAACACCGGGTAAACTAATAATATTATTTTTATAATGTTAATATGAGTATAAAAATATATTAGTATAATTTTTGGAAGCGTCGGATCAAATATTCAAAATAAATGACTACGCGATAGCGTTTATTTAATAGGAAAATAAACGTTAATAAATTATGCAAAACCATGCATAAACTGATATGAAATGATGTTACTGATGATATGTCGACTAATTCTTGTCGATATGAAATGTCCTTAATGATTGTTCATGAATTCGCAGCAAAACCCTTACGGTTACGCGAATTTGATACTCGTAAACCTAGTTTACGAAAAATGATGAATAGTGACTCATGAATAGTAATTTTCTCCGGGAACGAATAGTGTTTCGTGAATAGTAAAATTTTGAAATACCCTTTCAAAATATCAAATCGACTTAAAAAACGATGAATAGTAAAATGATGAATAGTACCAATGAATAGTAAATTCCCGAGATGAATAGTGAATTTTTCAAAGTTTGAGAAATGTCCTGAAATTACGAGTTGTCACATTCACCACCCAAAAAGGAATTCAGTCTCTGAATTCAGTCCATGTTGGGTTCTACGGTGTTATCGGTGAAAAGGTGAGGATATTTGAGTCGCATCGGGTCTTCCCGTGTTTTTCTGAATCATACCACGCCTTTTCCAAGGCGGTACTTTCAACATAAATCTGTTTCCAACTTGAAATTCTAATGGTTTGCGAATTATGGAACATATTTCTAATATTTTGCGTCGTATATTGATGTAGCTTTTCTATCTATGTGTTGTTGCTTGTAACTAATTCTTGATCTGTACGATTACTTTGTTGTTTCATGAATAAGTTATGGACTAGTGAGTCAAACTTTCCTGATTTTGGCCCGTAAATAAGTGATTGACACCTCAACCATAGATTGCCTCAATTGGTGCAGTCAATATGTTCATGTGATAACTATTGTTGTAAGGGAACTTGTTCGATGAAAAATGATTTGCCTAATCATTTCTAGAAAATCACACATGCCTTGAGTATATCTTCTAATGCTTGAATTGTTCTCTCGCTCTGACCATTGAGCTGAGGATAATAGGCTGTACTCATGTCCTAGTAGGTTCCATGGGAATCTTGAAATGATTGTCAGAAGTCTAATTAGGTATAATTGAAATTGATACTACGTGTCTCATGACAAATTCTAAAATGTCAAGTCTGCTGAAAAGGGCATTATTGTAAAGAATAGATTATGGGTAACAGTTGTGATTCCTCGCGTTTCTAGTTCTAGCTAATGTCATTACTTGAGTCTTACTTGCCTAAGGTGCTTAATCTCCATTAATAAAATGTTTATTGTTTGATGGTGTCTCTCCTAATTTCTCTTATCGAAATACTTCCACTCTATATATTGTCAAGTCACAAAACCTTAAATATTTAAGTGATGTGGTGTAGTGGTTGATTTTCAAGATTTGTCCCGATATTGAGGGCTTCTAAAATATTTCATCACTTAGATTGTTATCATGCTAGCAAGAAAATAGATATCAGCTCATACTATGTCGAAGAATGTTTGTTCTAATTTCACTTGTAGATGGAGAGTCATTGATTGTCCGATATGTTCAAACCTGTTGCATCTCTTGATATAGAAGTGAGGTTACTTGGAATTTCTAGAGAACACAATGCCTTAGGGGAAGTTTATATCGATCACCTTAATTTAACTAAATTTTACTTTAAGGGAAACTCATTGTAGGGAAGTTCACATATTGTTGAGGCCATGTTTAATGGAATGTTCTGCAGTTTCAGTTAGAAGACTTGGTTATCCCTATAGTGTTGCTTAGTGTGTATTCGCTTCGTACTAAATTTTGTATCTCGGTCTAGCTAGTACTTTTGAAATGATAGAATCTGGCTTCTAATCCAAAGATAGTGGTTCGGATTGTCTCGTGATATCTTAAAACTTCTATTGAGTTTTGAAACATCTTACCACATACTTCTAGTCCTTGTGGGTAGTTCTAAAATCCTTTCATTGTTTTCTTGAATCGAGGAATCCTCCTCATAGATGGTATAGAAAATCTTTCTTAAAAAGGTCACCGGTAAAATTTCAACTTATCGGTTGAGTGAGTGATGAATGGCGTAGGAATCTATAGAGTGTTAACAAAAGAGATGTTCATGAATAATTTCTCTGATTACAAAGATTTGCTTTTGAGTAAAGATTGTTTTTAGGAAGTTTGAAAAGATACTTGTTTCCTTCATGATATAATATTTCCTGAATTATACATAGGTGATCAGGCTATGTATAATCAAGGACAAATGATGTGATGCTTGGTTTTGTTGAAATGGTATTATGTTTCTTCGAAGTTTCAGATGGTATTCAACATTTTGTTTTGTAAGATAATGGCTCAAACAATTTTTCAGAGTAACATGAAAATCGTTTCGCGTAATGATAATAAATAGTTGATAGAATGACTGAAAGTCAATTTATATTATGGTAACAAAACAACTTGAAATAAGATTTTTTGAGCGGTTTGTAGGATGCATGGGAGAACCTCATAGAATGGTAATAGTCTCCTAGTTGGTCAAGAATAAAGTTGTCCTAATCCCTAGCAAAATAGTGGTTTATTGTTGTGAAATGATTGAAAAATTGGGCAATCAGAATAGGGAATGAAATAAACGAAGGTTGTGATTATCGTGGAGATAATAAATGATAAAGATTACATTAGATAGAAAGGTACTTATTATCTGTTCATGTTGGTGGTCTAATCATGTCTCAAGTGCAGGAGCAGTAGGTTGTCTAGCAGCAACATCTCTAAAACTTTCACAGTCCTCAAACCTATAAGATGGTATGTCAAATCACGCACGCTTCCCTAGCTGCAAGTCAGATGTATGAGTATCGTGTATGAGATGTGATGGTACGGATGGTGCTCTAAATGATAATGATGATACTGATGATGGAAATCCTAGTGGTAAGTTAGGAGATGATGGTAGATGAAATACTACTCTCTTTCGTGTTGTCTCGCGACGTTTCAAAGGTAAAACTAGAGTATGCACTATTTGACAACTTATAGCGGTATGAGTAGATGATGGTGGTTGTATTACATGAGTAACAAGTGATCTAAGAGTGAGGGTAAGAGAATGCACTCTCATCCTTGCAGTAAACATCCTAATAGGTCCATTAGGACTAAGCCTATAAGTACTACCAACTGGTATGATCTGTCCCGAAAGAATGATAGAGACTGTCCTGATCTTACGGTGAATCAATGGTGATCGTGATGGTGTAGGTGCAACTTTGCCCTCCTCAAAGGGGGTCTCCATATCAGATAATATGTGTGGTAAGTCTAGTGTAGAGTCAACTGATGTTAAAATTGTGATAGGGAATGACAGGGCATTCACCATGTCAGATTCTGATGTGAGTATGATGGGATGGGTATCTGAAGGCATCTATGTGACAATCGATGTGAAATGGAAGTAAATAACCCGCATAATGTGCATATAAAACCGCATTTATAGTGACTATGCACTTATGATGAAATGATGAGATGCTATGATGATGTAGTTATATTCTAGGGTCAATGATCCAACCTAGTTCTCTATAACCGAAGCTCTGATGCCAATCTGTCACACCCCCAAATTACCTGTTTTGCAGCGGAATGAAATTCCTGTGGGTTGACTGTCATAGCATCACAGTTACAATTATATTAAACGACCTATAGTGTCGTTTGGAAAATACATCGTTTGATTTAATAAAAGAATTAGAGTTTACAAAGTATAGGTCCCAAATGAAAATCAACTTGTACGGAAATAAGTTTGTTACAAGCCAAATGATGTTTTTAAAGTGCATAAATCCCATTTGTGACGCGTCGTCACCACGACTCTATGATAAGTTCACATGCATGCCATGAAGTGTATGCCTTAGATACCTGAAAATACATTGCTAAAAGTGTCAACACAA
Source organism: Chrysanthemum makinoi (assembly GCA_910596185.1). Taxonomy (NCBI): domain Eukaryota; kingdom Viridiplantae; phylum Streptophyta; class Magnoliopsida; order Asterales; family Asteraceae; genus Chrysanthemum; species Chrysanthemum makinoi. The sequence goes on from OU343225.1 coordinate 92,941,036, forward strand.
AGCTTGAGTGAGTTCATAGAGTTTATGTAAATGTTTTACGACCACCACAAGTATAAGTTATGTATGACAAATATGTTACATAAAAATGATACAATTGCTATAAGCACATGACACCGAAGCTTGACTGATTATGATGTTCGCCCCAAAAGAGTGTTTTGCCAAACAACTCAAATAATGATAATGAAATGAAATGCATCCGTTTGACCAGTTGGGAAAACCAACCCGGATGGAGGAGTCACCCTCAATAGATCTATCCACTAACCCTGGCTTCTTCCGGAATTAACGGTTCATGATTATGAAATGGGGACATTCAATTGGCAATGAGGTAACTTAAGCAATGTAATGAATTTGAATATACTTGGGCTCGTAATAAAAATGATGTGCAATGTATTCTCCCCCGTAGGTTTGAAATAATGTATAAACTTGAATAAAACGGGGCTATGAAAACTCACTTGGACAATGATTCGATGGCAAAATTGAGTACACTGAAATGAAGCGCAAATCTCTAACCGTGACCTATTATGAATGATATGATCTATAATAAGTTATGATGTAATGTTATGCATGCAATTCGTATGATATCTATACCACTTGTGAATTTTGAAAATAATGTTTATCGTCGAAAAATACATTTTTGACGTCTCGTTAAGTTAATAAATACTTTTCATGTAAATATGTTGAAACGGTATTCCACGATCCTCGTTTGGTGTTTTATTGGTAAATATAATGTTTTCGTCTTAAAATGACACTTTTCATACTTTGAAAATATGCCCAAAATGGCCTCGTAAAACTAGTCGTGAAATATTGTACGTTAAGGGTTAGTGATGAAACTCGGCGTTTTTGAAGACCTTGCAACAATGTCTAGAAGTCGTATCATTTAACTTTTGACCATACGGGTCTCGATCAATGAGAAAAATGGCTCTCAACATGACGTATTACAAAAACAGTTTTAGACTTAGGTTTATTTTGCTATTAGAAGCTGTCAAAATAAATAGAGTTTCGTCGTGTTTCAAACATGTATATCTTGGTCGTTATAAGCTTGTTTTCTACGTTATTTATATCCATGGTTTCGTATTAACATATACTAATAAATTTTTGATAAATCGACTCATTTAGATAACACTTGAGACTCATTTTTGACCCGTAAAAATCTGGACAACATGCTGAATTTTCCGGAAAAATAGTTTTCGTCGTTAAACTTGAAAATAGCATAACTTCTTCGTTATAACTCCGTTTTAACCCGTTCAAGAGACCACGTTTTCGTTTTAAAGTATATTTTCTGAATATCTAGTCCAAAATATTTTGTAAACTGTCGAAATTTCCAGAATTAGCAAAAATGATCAGACCCTTATATATTGTTGTCGAAAGTGATTTTTCTCGTGTAAAACTTATTCTAACCACTTCAAATCAACACCAAAGCTATTCTAAACCTACCATACACCTTCTTAGGGTGTCATGAGTTCCTAGACATCATCAAAAATGATATGTTTCAAGGGATAATTATAGGATGATATATATTAATTATAAGTACTTAAAAACAAATAAAGTGGTATAGATAATCATATAACTTGCATGTTTTCTCAAGCATGATACAAATGACCAAAGTATGAATATGGAAGAATAAAAATGATCATGAAATGCTTACTAGTGAAGTGACGAGGTTTAAAGAACAAGGTTTTTCCTAAATACCCTAGGTTTTTATTGCAAAACCTTAATTAAGTGTATGCTAGAGTGTATAGTTTAGCTTGATCTTGAAAAAATTTGGCTTCCTTGTTGTCTTCTTTCTTGGCCGGTTATACAAGAAAAAATGGAGAGAATTTTGTAACTTTACACCTTTAGATATTATGTAAATGTGTGTTAATATTAGTAATAGTATCTAGTTGATATTTTGAACTCAAAATGTGTTGTGTCATCCCCTATATGTCGACATACATAAAAAAGAAAAAAAAAGTAGTGTATTTTAGACAATTAAATGTAATAATGTATATGTATAGTTGGTAATTTTGTATATAATTAAGTATTTAGGGTAGCGTTAGCTATAAATAAATTTTAACGGAACAAAATAAAATAGTTTGAAGTCATAAAAATTATAAAAATACATTTCTTACAAGAATTGTGTGAAATAATAATTATCGAGTAATATTTACGAAAACCGTCGTAAATATATATACATAACAATTTATATACAAAATAAATTTAAAACACCGGGTAAACTAATAATATTATGTTTATAATCTAAATATGAGTATAAAAATATATTAGGATAATTTTTGGAAGTGTCGGATCTAATATTCAAAATAAATGATTACGCGATAGCGTTTATTTAATAGGAAAATAAACGTTAATGAATTATGCAAAACCATGCATAAACTGATATGAAATGATGTTACTGATGATATGTCGACCAATTCTAGTCGATATGAAATGTCCTTAATGATTGTTCATGAATTCGTAGCTAAACCCTTACGGTTACGCGAATTTGATACTCGTAAACCTAGTTTACGAAAAATGATGAATAGCGTCTCATGAATAGCGTCTCATGAATAGTGATTTTCTCCGGGAATGAATAGTGTTTCATGAATAGTAAAATTTTGAAATACCCTTTCAAAATATCAAATCGACTTTAAAAACAATGAATAGTAAAATGATGAATAGTAATCAGTGAATAGTAAATTCCCGAGATGAATAGTGAAATTTTCAAAGTTTGAGAAATGTCCTGAAATTACGAGTTGTCACAAAATCTTTGTAAACATTGAGAGTTATAACAACTAAACCGAACGTCACATTATCTTACCTTAATTATACATGGCCTAGCTAACTATGTCTAATTCTGGAGGGATCATGTTATGTTGGGAGCAGTTATTTATAAATCTTAGTGCAAGCAAAATTTTCACATATTCCTAAAAGTCAAAGTGATACTCATAGGTGATTTTTCCAATATTTTCTCTATCGCGATGTTTATACACTCTTAATCATAGATAGACGTAACGACACTTCCTCATGTCTTCTCTTACAGTTATTCATCACAAACCCTAAACCTGAGAGACCAACACGAACTGAATTCAGGGACTGAATTCCTTTTTGGGTGGGCGAATGTGACAACTCGTAATTTTAGGTCATTTCTCAAATTCACTATTCGTCTAGGGAAATCACTATTCATGATTCACTATTCATCATTTTTCGTAAACTAGGTTTACGAGTATCAAATACACGTAACCTGGAGGGTTAAGCTGCGTATTCATGGAACATCATTGAGGACATTTCATATAGACTTGATTTAGTCTACATATCATTAGTAACGTCATCATTATATTAGTTCATGCATAGGTTTGCATTTTTCATTAAACGTATATTTTCCTATTAAATAAACGCTATCGCATAATCATTTAATTTGAATATTTGATCCGACACTTCCAAAAATTATCCAGATATATTTTTATACTCATTTTAAGACTATAAAAATTATATTATTAGTTTACCCGATGTTTTCAATTTATTTTGTATAAAATTGTTATGTATAAATATTTACGACGGTTTCCGTAAATTCAACTCGATAATTATGTATTCACTCAATTTTTGCGAGAAATGTATTTTTATAATTTTTATGACTTCAATATATTTTATTTTGTTCCGTTAAAATCTATTTTTAGTAAACGCTACACTAAATACCTAATTATATTTACAAATTACACATTATACTTTTCAAATAATACATTTATATATCAAAAATCATAAAACCCTTTCACCCCCCCCCTTGGCCGGCCACCCCTAGTCACACATGTGATCAAATTGGTTTTTACTACCTCATGTACACCTATACACTTCTTATTAGATATTTGCAAGATATAAGTACTTTATTCATTTACAAACACATACAACACATAACTAAAGGTGTAAACAAATCAATTCTCTCCTCCCTTTTTTTGTGAAGAACCGGCCAAGGGCAAGAACACAAAAGAAACCATAAAATTTTTCTAGCTCAAGTGTTTATCAAGTATTATTAGTAATCTAGTTTAGGTTTTGAAATAAAAACCTCAAGATTAATTAGGTATATTTGCAACCAAACTCTTCAATCCTTCAAGTAAGTGTTCTAATAATTTCTCTTAATCATTCATACTATTATTTGATCTATTTTTATGATCTAGTAAGGAAAAACATGCAAGTACTCTATGATTCATACCACTTTTAAGTGTTTTTATTACTTATTATTAGTATAAATCTTCCTATAATAAATCCCTTGAAACATATCATTTTTGATGTTGTTTAGGAACCCATGACACCCTAAGAAGGTGTTTGGTAGGTTTAGAATAGATTTGGTATTGATTTGAAGTGGTTAGAATAAGTATTACGCAAGAAAAATCACTTTCGACAACATTAAATAATGGTCTGTTGGTTTTTGTGAAATCTGGAAATTTCGATAGGTTATAAATTATTTTGGTCTAGATATTCAGAAAATATACTTTAAAACGAAACCGTGGTCGCTTGAACGAGTTAAAACGGATTTATAACGAAGAAGTTACGATATTTTCAAGTTTAACGACGAAAACTATATTTTCAGGAAAATGCATGCTGTTAAGAGTTATTATAAGGGCAAAAATGAGTTATAAACATGTCTAAATGAGTTGATTTGTCAAAAATATATTAGTATACATTAACACGAAGCTAAGGATATATAAAACGTAGAAAACGGACTTATAACGACTAAATTACACGCGTTAAAATAAGGTTGTCGTAACTATTATTCACAAGTATAAAACACTTACATATATATTTTCTAATAGCCAAACTAGTTGTCGCTAGTGACCATGTTTGGAGTCGTTTTTCACATCGATAGAATACTTTTTAGAAAACGATGTCTTCTAGTAAAAGTAAGTTCACCTAGCCTATTTTCCAAAATGTTCAACCGTTCGTCAAACGGAGTTGTAACGAATAAAATACGTTCACTCAAACTTTGCCGAAAACTAACCTTAAACAATATTTTTAGTCCAAGTACCCTACTTCAACTATGTTTTCCCAATGATCGAGACCTCTATGATCAAAATTTAAAAGCTAAAACTTTTAGATAATGTTACAAGCTTTCCAAAACCATTGAGTTTGTTTTCTAACACTCGATATTCACTATTTTACGACTAGCTTTTCGAGGCCATTTAGTCACTTTCATGAATTGTCAAAGTGTTTTGTTTTACGACGAAAAGCTATAATTTCTTTATAAATCACTAAACAACTATTGTATGATGTTGTTTCAACTCAAGTACTTGTAAAGTATTTTATAACATGACGAGATGTCATAAACATATATTTCGACGATAAACTTCATTTTCACAAATGTACAAGTGGTCTGGATATCATGTGAATTTTCATGTACGACATTGTTTCATGACTTACATTAGAACATATCATTCATATAAGGTTGCAGATAGAGATTGCACCTCATTTCAGTGTATCCACTTTTGTCATAATAATCATTGCATCAGTTAAGTTTCATAGTCCCTACTTTTATATGTTTTGAACTATTTTGGGGGAGATACATGCTTAACTATTTTTCACAAGTACTTTAGATTTTTATGGATAACTTTTATCATGATCATAATTTTTTCAAAACCGAATGTTGTACTATATCAATTGTTCTTATTTGCGTTCTATAGTTCTTTGTCGAATAACGTGATATATCAGTTGACTATCGATACATTGAGTGATGTACTACTGATTATGTGCTATTGTTCTAAGTCGATTTATGTGTTAAATCAATTGACTATTGATACGTCGAGTTAGGTACTATTGTGAACCCATTGGATGATGTGTGGTTGAACATAAACTACATATTTTGGCAATGGGTTGTAAACACACAGGTTGCAAGTTTTGTATGGGCGGAACTTGGAACTGAGTGGATTTGCAATGTCTTTGCTGCATGAACATTCTTTAAAGGTTTTTCATGACAACACAAACTCTATGAACTCACTCAACCTTTGTGTTGACACTTTTAGCATGTTTTATCTCAGGTATCTAAGTCATACACTTCATGGCATGCATGTGGACTTATCATTAAGTCGTGATGACGACGCGTCTCACATGAATTTTATGCACTCTAAAACATCGTTTGGGTTGTATCAAACTTATTTCCGCAAATGTTGACAATCAATTGGGACCTATCTTTTGTAAACTCTAAATGTTTTATTATATCAAATGATGTATTTTTCAAACGACACTTTAGGTCGTTTAATATAACTGTAACTGTGATGCTATGACACTCAACCCCCAGGAATTCCATTCTGCTGCAAAACATGTTATTTGGGGGTGTGACAGATTGGTATCAGAGCTTCGGTTATAGAGAACTAGGTTGCATCATTGACCTTAGACTATAACTACATCATTATAGCATCTCATCAATTCATCATAAGTGCATATTCACTGTACATGTGGTTTATACGTACATTTTTCGAGTTATTTACTTTCATTTCAAATCGATTGTCACATGGATGCCTTCAAATACCTATTCCATTATCCTTTCTTCATACTCCAACGTGGAGAATGCCTTGTCATTCCCTATCACAATTTTAACGTTAGTTGACTCATCACCGATATCATCGGATGCCGATACGAAACCCTCAAGGAGGGTGAAGTCGCTCTCACTCCTCTATTTCACCATCAACATGTCGAGTTACACGCTATTCACACATTAAGTCACTAAACCGTCACTCATTTTGAAAAATAACCTCAAACTTATTACCTCATATCACATCTCTTTAGAGCGCTTATTCTTATCATAGGACCTTGCTACGTCTCAGCCTTCCTCTTATTTTGAATAGTTATAGCACCAAAGAAAGCTGCACCAGATATGACACCAGCTGCTATCCAAAAGTATGCAGAGGATAGTATAGCCGAGGCACTAAGGAAAGAACGAACAACGGTAGCTGCTGCTGCCAAGGCTGCAGCTACTGCTGAAGCTGTTAGACTTGCTGATGCTAAAGGAGCTGCAGGAGGGTCTGGAGTTTGAAATTGTACATACAAGGACTTTAAGAATTGTGAACCCACAAAGTTCAAAGGCACAGAAGGAGCCACTGCTATGATCCGTTGGTTTGAGAAGATGGAGTCTGTATTTCTTCTATGCAATTGCCCAGATGACTGCAAGGTAAAGTTCGCCACTGGTATACTCTTAGATGGCGCAATGTCATAGTGGAATTCGTATGCGCAACCTATTGGTATCGAAAATGCTTACAAGCTCACGTGGGATGAATTCAAGAAGCTGGTAACTAAGAAGTATTGTCCTGCACAAAGGTGAAGAAGTTGGAAACAGAATTTTATGAGTTAGTGACTGTTGGTTATGACATTGAGACCTACATCAGGAGGTTTCAAGAGTTGGCTGCTCTTTGTCCATCGATGGTTTCGGACAAAGAGAAATTACTGGAAAACTTCATTGGATGACTTCCACAATGTATCCATGGAGATGTAACTTCTTTCGATCCACAAATGATTGAAGAGACTATCCGGATGACTCAAAAACTCATGGCTCAAGTTTTGAAAAAGGAAAACATTATCAACAATAACCACAACAACAACAACAACCAAACTAGCAACAACAAAAGGAAATGGGAAAATGACCAAGGAGGTTATAACTATGACAACCAAAACCATAACACTAACCATTATCAACAACAGAATAGAAGACAAGAAGTCGCCAGGGTTTATGTTGCTGCACCAACAAAGGGAAGAGCTTATACTGGAAACTTACCACGATGCCACCAATGCACGCTACATCATGATGGTCCATGTGGTATATGCATTAGCTGTGACAAAGTGGGATACCTTGCTAAGGATTGTAGAGGCAAGGCCATAATTACATGTTTCAGATGTGGGGAGCAAGGACACTATCGGAACCAATGTCCCCAAAACCAAGATCAACAAGTTGAAGGTGCTCATGGGGAAGCATACATGTTAGAAGGAGGAGAAGCTCGCCATGGTCTCAACAACGCGACGGACTGATGAAGTTTAGAATTTAGCAGTCTTATTTCCCTATGCTCTATGTTGTGCTAAGTTTATGTCTTCTATCGTATTCGGATCTTTAAAACTTAAGACTATGTACTGTTTGATAACCCACTCGTTGTGTAATATTCTCATCTATCGTACTTTCTTTTCCTTCTGATTCATTATCACTTACGAGAATTTTACTTCCTTTTTACTTTAACTGCTATTTTAACGACATGGTTTAAATCTTTGTAAACATTGAGAGTTATAACAACTAAACTGAACGTCACATTATCGTTCCTTAATTATACATAGCCTATCTAACTATGTCTAATTCTGGAGGGATCATGTTATGTTGGAAGCAGTTATTTATAAATCTTAGTGCTAGCAAAATTTTCACATATTCCTAAAAGTCAAAGTGATACTCATGGGAGATTTTTCCAATATTTTCTCTATCGCGATGTTTATACACTCTTAATCATAGATAGCCGTAACGACACTTCCTCATGTCTTCTCTTCTCGTTATTCATCACAAACCCTAAACTTGAGAGACCAACACGAACTGAATTCAGGGACTGAATTCCTTTTAGGGTGGGCGAATGTGACAACTCGTAATTTTAGGTCATTTCTCAAACTTACTATTCATCTTGGGAAATCACTATTCATGATTCACTATTCATCATTTTTCGTAAACTAGGTTTACGGGTATCAAACACGCGTAACCTGGAGGGTTAAGCTGCGTATTCATGGAACATCATTGAGGATATTTCATATAGACTAGATTTAGTCTACATATCATTAGTAAGGTCATCATTATATAAGTTCATGCATGGGTTTGCATTTTTCATTAAACGTATATTTTCCTATTAAACAAACGCTATCGCATAATCATTTATTTTGAATATTTGATATGACACTTCCAAAAGTTATCCAGATATATTTTTATACTCATTTTAAGACTATAAAAATTATATTATTACTTTACCCGATGTTTTCAATATATTTTGTATATAAACTGTTATGTATAAATATTTACGATGGTTTCCGTAAATTCAACTCGATAATTATGTATTCACTCAATTCTTGCGAGAAATGTATTTTTATAATTTTTATGACTTCAATATATTTTATTTTGTTTCGTTAAAATCTATTTTTAGTTAACGCTACACTAAATACCTAATTATATTTACAAATTACACATTATACTTTACAAATAATGCATTTATATATCAAAAATCATAAAACCCTTTCACCCGCCCCCTTGGACGGCCACCCCTAGTCACACATGTGATCAAATTGGTTTTTACTACCTCATGTACACCTATACACTTCTTATTAGATATTTGCAAGATATAAGTACTTTATTCATTTACAAACACATACAACACATAACTAAAGGTGTAAACAAATCAATTCTCTCCTCCCTTTTTTTGTTAAGAACCGGCCAAGGGCAAGAACACAAAAGAAACCATAAAAATTTTCTAGCTCAAGTGTTTATCAAGTATTATTAGTAATCTAGTTTAGGTTTTGAAATAAAAACCTCAAGATTAATTATGTATATTGGCAACCAAACTCTTCAATCCTTCAAGTAAGTGTTCTAATAATTTCTCTTAATCATTCATACTATTATTTGATCTATTTTTATGATCTAGTAAGGAAAAACATGCAAGTACTCTATGATTCATACCACTTTTAAGTGTTTTTATTACTTATTATTAGTATAAATCATCCTATAATTAATCCCTTGAAAGATATCATTTTTGATGATGTTTAGGAACCCATGACACCCTAAGAAGGTGTATGGTATGTTTAGAATAGATTTGGTATTTATTTGAAGTGGTTAGAATAAGTATTACGCAAGAAAAATCACTTTCGACAACATTAAATAGTGGTCTGTTGATTTTTGTGAAATCTGGAAATTTCGATAGGTTATAAATTATTTTGGGATAGATATTCAGAAAATATACTTTAAAACGAAACCGTGGTCGCTTGAAAGGGGTTAAAACGGATTTATTACGAAGAAGTTACGATATTTTCAAGTTTAACGACGAAAACTATATTTTCAGGAAAATGCATGCTGTTAAGAGTTATTTTAAGGGCAAAAATGAGTTTTAAACATTGTCTAAATGAGTTGATTTGTCAAAAATATATTAGTATACATTAACACGAAGCTAAGGATATATAAAACGTAGAAAACGGACTTATAACGACTAAATTACACGCGTTTAAATAAGGTTGTCGTAACTATTATTCACAAGTATAAAACACTTACATATATATTTTCTAATAGCCAAACTAGTTGTCGCTAGTGACCAGGTTTGGAGTCGTTTTTCACATCGATAGAATACTTTTTAGAAAACGATATCTTCTAGTAAAAGTAAGTTCACCTAGCCTATTTTCCAAAATGTTCAACCGTTCGTCAAATGGAGTTGTAACGAATAAAATACGTTCACTCAAACTTTGCCGAAAACTAACCTTAAACAATATTTTTAGTCCAAGTACCCTACTTCAACTATGTTTTTCCCCATGATCGAGACCTCTATGATCAAAATTTAAAAGCTAAAACTTTTAGATAATGTTACAAGCTTTCCAAAACCATTGAGTTTGTTTTCTAACACTCGATATTCACTATTTTACGACTAGCTTTTCGAGGCCATTTAGTCACTTTCATGAATTGTCAAAGTGTTTTGTTTTACGACGAAAAGCTATAATTTCTTGATAAATCACTAAAAAACTATCGTAGGATGTTGTTTCAACGCAAGTACTTGTAAAGTATTTTATAACATGACGAGATGTCATAAACATATATTTCGACGATATACTTCATTTTCAAAAATGTACAAGTGGTATGGATAACATGTGAATTTGCATGTACGATATTGTTTCATGACTTACATTAGAACATATCATTTATATTAGGTTGCAGATAGAGATTGTACCTCATTTCAGTGTATCCACTTTTGTCATAATAATCATTGCATCAGGTGAGTTTCATAGCCCCTACTTTTATTTGTTTTGAACTATTTTGGGAGAGATACATGCTTAACTATTTTTCACAAGTACTTTATATTTTTAAGGATAACTTCTATCATGATCATAATTGTTTCAAAACCGAAAGTTGTACTATATCAATTGTTCTTGTTTGCCTGCTATTGTTCTACGTCGAATAATGTGCTATATCAGTTGACTACTGATACATTGAGTCATGTACTATTGATTATGTGCTATTGTTCTACGTCGAATTATGTGTTAAATCAATTGACTATTGATACGTCGAGTTAGGTACTATTGTGAACCCATTGGATGATGTGTGCTTGAACATAAACTATATATTTTTGCAATGGGTTGTAAACACACAGGTTGCAAGTTTTGTATGGGTGGAACTTGGAACTGAGTGGATTTGCAATGCCTTTGTTGCATGAACGTTCTTTAAAGGTTTTTCATGACAACACAAACTCTATGAACTCACTCAACCTTTGTGTTGACACTTTTAGCATGCTTTATCTCAGGTATCTAAGGCATACACTTCATGGCATGCATGTGGACTTATCATAGAGTCGTGGTAACTACGCGTCTCACATGGATTTTATACACTCTAAAACATCGTTTGGGTTGTATCAAACTTATTTCCGCAAATGTTGACAATTAATTGGGACCTATCTTTTGTAAACTCTGAATGTTTTATTATATCAAACGATGTATTTTTCAAACGACAATTTAGGTCGTTCAATATAACTGTAACTGTGATGCTATGACAGTCAACCCCCAGGAATTCCATTCCGCTACAAAACAGGTAATTTGGGGGTGTGCACCCCGTACCTAAGTAAAGCAGGTCTCAACATACTCAAGTAGTGTAGGTATCAACGTACCCAAGTAGGGTAGGTATCAACATACCCAAGTAGTGTAGGTATCAACGTACCCAAGTAGTGTAGGTATCAACGTACTCAAATAATGTAGGTATCAATGTACCCAATTAGTCTAGGAGGTTACGCACCCAGGCAAAGCATCTATCCCTATGTAAGTAAATTAGCTACCAGTTTTTAACTTAGGCAAAATAATATCCTGAATAGCATACAGTTTTCAAACAACGACGAGAAAGATGTCGAGATATTAACGACACCCAATTACTTCAAGAAAAATAGGCAAGGAATTTATAAAAGGAGTTAAGGTATATAACACGTCACATGTTTTATATAAGAAAGAAATCAAGAGAAATAAATTAATGATAAGACAATGGAATCCGACACATTTCTGGAAACCTCAAAATAAAGAAAATGAAGTTTCTCATAAAAGATAACATACTTTTAAAACATTCCAAATGAATTATAAGAAATTATAAGATTTATATAAATTTTAGAATTTTTCGTCTGTTTGTTGAAATTTGAGAAAATAGAATTTTTGTGAAAAATTCACTAAGTATAGAAATTTTAGAAAATTTTGGCATGACCCGTTCGTTTATCAGACATTCCCATATTTTACAAAACCTGTATTAAATAATATTATATGATTCGACAAAACTACAATAATCCGATATGACAAAATAAAACAATAACGGACCCAAGACGCCTCTTTTGGATCATTACATCCAAAAGTGCACTATAATCAAATATGGCCAATCCGAAATCTAAAGATAACGAATAATATGGTTTGTAAAACAACGGATATTAATAATAGACTTTTCCAGAGAAATGACACTTAAACGATATATACTATTTTCCGGAAAATAAGCAACTTTGACTTTTTCAGAAAAATGGTCCAACTTTGTTGGATCGATGTACTCTAACCAAACTAACTTAAATAGCTTGTTTAAGGTTTAACAACCTCGGATAAATCCTAAGTTATTAACAAAGAAACACTAAACAAACTCTATTAAGTATGCGGAATTTACTTAACAAAGCTAAGAAGAATAACTTTTATTATTAACTCTAAATCTGCTTATTATGCAGATACTTTAACAACTCTAAGAATATCAAACTTCTCTAAAACTCTAAATAATAACTTGTAAGCAATCGTACCTCTAATGCCAATCTAGGGGACCTTTTATAGGCTCAAGGATAACCCTAGTCGGTTTACAAATTGTATCCTTGTACGACAAGTAATCTAATACAAAATATTATAGAGTTACAATACTTTCTATAAACGAATATAGTAGTTCTTTGTTCTTGCAGTACTTTGACTTTCATGTGCAGTACTTTGACTCTATCTTTAGCAGTACTTTGACTCTTTGACTTTTTCCAGTACTTTATCAATCTTCAGTACTTTGTCAATCTTCAGCACTTTCATTTCCTAACAATCCTCCCCTAACTTGAATTCTACTAGCTTGACTTCAAGTTCCTTTGTGAATTTATCTTTAACAGCTTCATCTTTAAGGACAGATTGTTTCTATGTCTTTGAATTTTATCTTTGTAGTTTCTGTGCTTTGTCAAAGTATCTTTAGAATTAATCTTTTACAGCATCATCCAGCAAGCTCCATCTTTTCAGCAACACAGCAACATATGACAATTTGTACGTTAATTCAGTTTAAGTTGCATACTATTCTCATCACTTCCAGGTGTGTTAACTTCTGTGAGAGGTGAATCATTGAAAATTTAATGGATTTAGATCTCTTTACCAAAGCCATTAACTCTGGAGTAGCCAAATGTTTTGGTGTGTAAGACCATGGTACATTGATAACCATATGATTTTTAGCAAATCATCAGCTATCAACAGATTTGAGTTGTCTTTACCAAAAGTTGTACCGTTCTGGACTAGTTAGTTCTTTTATCTAATGGTGAACTAATTACCAATAATGGTTTTTCCACAGCCTTTACCACAAGCCATTTTCTTATGGGCTATCCAACTCTTCACATTAACTGATATGGTGAGTTGATTACCATACAACTTATTAGCAAGTTGTCAACTAAAAATGGATTTGAAATATCTTTACTAGAGTCGTTTGCTCATGGATTAGCCAATCCTTTTCTAACCATGGTGGATTGATAACCTATTGATGTTACCATCTCAAAAACCATTAATTTTATTCAACCTTTATCTCAAAAGATTTGTTACTTAATAAAAAGTTTCTTCCAAAAATCACTTAGCTGGTTAAAGTCATAGCGTACTTTGATGAAAGTACTGTTTGATCAGCAGTACTTTGAATGAAGTACTGATTTATCAAAAATAATTTATTCAAATAAGATTCATACCAGTTATTCATCCTCATCAGCAATGGTAGTCCAGTTGATAAACAGATTGATGACCATGCAAGCAATTTCATTATCCTCTTCTACTTCCATTCCATGCTCTAGCATCCTTCTCATAAGCTCAACTGTAAGAGGGTATCTTCTATTTGCAAACATTTGTATCATTGTTCCTTTTTCCAGCTCTAAAACATGAACACCAGATTCTTCAAAGAATCTCCAGCTAACAATTTCCCAATTCTCTTGATTCTTCCAAATGTCATCAGTGCTTTGTTCTTTAGTTTCCCATGCAGTTGTGAGATCTCCAAGTAAAACTAAACCAATTCCTTCTAATGGATTATTTTCAAAGTAACTTCGCACCACATGATATAAATAGAATAGATCCACTCTATCTATGATGTGCAATAAATCCCATAATCTGTTGAACACTCTGAAACTTTCATCTTCTTTATAAAATATCAGATAATTTCCTTCTTTGGATTTCACAACTTCAAAAGCACTAATCTGAGATCTGTTCATCTTCATGTCAGCATCTTCTTTCGAATATTCAAAATCTACTACCCTGAGATAATTTCTTAGTTCATCCCTAGTCTCAGATCTTAACTCAACTTTTTCTTTCTTTGAGAACTGTATATCTTTAACTTCAGTTTTCCTTTTTCTTTTTAAACTTTTCTTTCTTTCTGCTTCAGTCCAAGTAGCTTCATCTCTAAAATCTTTAATGCTTTCAACATGTTTCTTATAAGCTTCCCTAGCAGCATCATACAATCTTTTCATTTCAACATAATTTAACCTCTGCAATCCTTTAAACCCTTGACTTTTTGGATAAGCCATCATTGCATTTCTGTCTTTAGCTAGATTAGGTCTTCTTGGCATAAATCTAACAGGAGTAGGTGACTGTAATGGTTCAGCAGCTTCAGCATTCAATTCCTCTTGTATTTTCCTAGCTGCTTCTTCATTTATTGCCTCTTCATTAGTAACTTCAGCCACTACTTCAGGATTAAGTTCTTCTTGTACTTTTCTAGCTGCAGCTTCATTCCTAGCAACTTCAATTGCTCTAAGATCTGCCAAAGTTAGCTTTTTCTTCTTAGTTTCTACCAGAACACCTTTCCCTTTATCCTTAGGATCAATTGCAGGTTGAGAAGCTCTTGGTTGTTCCTCTGCAACTTCAGAAATAGTAACACCACCCATTGGTTGTGATAAATCTTGCAAAATTACAGCAATGAACTCATCATCACTTGCAGTATGGATAGGTTTGGGTGTAGCTTCCTCTTTTTGTATAACAGTTGAGGGACCAACAACTTCTTCATGTACAGTTGTTGAAGGACCAACTTCCTCTTCAAAGTCCAACAACCTTGGAGTTAACAATTCTTGCCTGTAGGATCCTTGTTGTTGAAAAGAAGTACTTTGATCTTCAGTACCTTGATCATCAGTACTTTGAACTTGAACTTGAACTTGAATAATATGTTCTTCAATTTTTTCATGTTCTTCAGTACTTTCAGGTTCATTCTCCTTCACAACATCTTCTTTCAAATTCTCTTCTTCTAAATTCCTCCCCAATTGGACAGAAGATTGTTTGTGAACCTTTTGGCGTTTGGTTTTCTTAGACTGCCTTTGCTCCTTCTTCTTTGATTTGACCCATATACAATGATGTTGAACCAAAGGCCAAGCAAAATTCTTTAGCCGTCTAAACTTGAGCTTCAATTTCTTAATCTGCTTAGCTTGAGCCTTAGTAGTCTTTTTCAACTTAACCAACTCCCTTGTCAAAACATAATTATCCAATGTCATTTCTTCAGGGGGTATAGTATGTGAATCATCTCCTTGAATTGGTGAATGTTCCTCGGTTGAGAATCGAGAACAGATCTTTGTGGAGATGGAGAAGGTGAGACGCAACATCTTCTTGAACTTCAAGACTTGGAGAGCAGTACCTTGTGGAGATGCAGTACCTTCTCGAGATGCAGCACTTTGAGAAGCAGTACTTGCAGATGCAGTACCTTCACTATGTTCGTCATCTTCAGCATCAGCCCGAACAGCTTCAACAACTTCCATCATAGAAGTAGTTAAGGGAGTATCCCTCCCAGTGAAAAGATCACTCTTCCTAGCCCTAAAGGTGAAAATTTTGGCTTGTTGAACCACAACAGGTAAACGATCTGTTGGCTTAGGAACATCAGAAAGTTGTTTATTAAGGAATACTTGAACAAACCTTGGATACATTAGCCATTTTGAACCATGAGTGATGTGGGAAAGCATTCCATCAAGGATGAGCCTTGAAAAATTAAAAACACGGTCTGTAGCCAAACCCACAATAGCAGATGCTATATTTGATACAAATTGTTCCCATGAAGTACTTTTTGCACTAATACAGTGAAGCAACACATGCACTAAAAACTTCCATTGAGGGCAAAAGAGTTGTTTCCTAAATGTTTGTTCATTTAAAGACCCTTCATAACCAATATGTCCAAAAGTATCCCAAATCAACTATTTATCAAACCGAATAGCCCCATCTTCATCATTAAACAATAAGTCTTCTCTAATGGAGGCTTCAGTAATCTTCACAGTTCTTCCAGCAACTGTAGCGCTAATATAAAATTCATCATTCTCCATATTTTCCCCAGTAGTAGCCCAAAATTCTTGAATCCAGGGCTCAATTATATCCGGCTCCACTAAAAGAGCGTATTGGCGATCCAGTAATATAATCAATGATATCATGAAAAAGTGCATTCGCTTCAGTCTTATCTAAATTAGCCACCATATTGTGCTTTGAAACTGTAGGACGAGCCGCCATTGTTGAGTATGTGAGCACAATAAGAGATATAATCGAATAATATAGAGGTGATGAGAGAAATATGGAAAAGATTCTAAAGTATCAATATGAGAGGGAAAATCGGAAATTAGTTATTTATAGGTGAGATTAAAAAAATCACAGCCCATAATAACAAAGTTACCGTTAGAATTAATTACCCCTCAATATTAACGTTGGAACAGTATTTTAATAAGACAAACAATACTTTCCAAGTATGCAGTATTTTCCCAAGCAGTACTTTCATAAAAAACAGTACTTTTCCAAATTCTTCTGTATAAACTAAGTATACATAAATATCCTCCCCTCAAGCAACGCACAGGACTATACTAATACTAAATAGTCCTCCCTTTAAATGTAGCTCAGTAGTTAATCATGCCAATGCTCACCACCAAGTGATTGAATCTTGAAACATCAAAGCCTTTGGTGAGTAAGTCAGCTACATTATCATCTGTGTGAACCTTAACCACATTAATGAGGCTGTGCTCATAGCAATCTCTAATAAAGTGATGCCTAATCTGGATGTGCTTGGTCTTGGAATGATAAACTGGATTCTTCACAATACAATTGGTACTCTCATTATCAATATTGAAAGGAGTATTCTTGAAGTTGAACCCATAGTCCAAGAGTTGATTCTGCATCCACAAAACTTGTCACCAACGACTTGCAGCCTACATATTCAGTAGAGGATGTCGCTGCAATTGTTTGTTTCTTACATTGCCAGGAGACTAATCTTCTTCCAAGATATTGGCATCCACCAGTTGTTGATCTTCTATCATAGTTATCACCTGCATAATCACTATCAAAAAAGATTCTAAGTGAAAAGGTGACTCTTTTGGATACCACAACCCCAACTTAGGTTGTTGTTTCAAATAACAAAAAATTCTCTTCACTTTGCATTCATGTGAGAGATTTTTGGTGAGACTTAATATCTTGCACATAAACAAACTGCAAACATGATACCAGGCCTTGATGCAGTAAGATACATAAGAGAGCCAATCATTGATCTGTATAACTTGACTTCAATAGGTTGTCCATCTTCATCTTTGCCTAATGAATTGTTAGTTAGTTACTTCCTAGGCGTATGTTCATGTAAACGCCTAGGTTAGTGTTTAGTGGTAGAGATGATGACGAGAAACCTTCAATAATAGCAATGATGTTCTTTATATCCGCTGTGCATCTTTATATTATTGTTATTGTTATCCCTAGATGAGCTTAAACGATCTTATCAATTGGTATCAGAGCTTAGGGAACTCTTTACCTAGGGATTCACAAGGTTTCTTGGCGAAAAAGAAGGAAGAAAATCGATTTTTTACAAAATTCGCAACTTTCTGTAGGACTGTTTTCAAGAGGGCATAACGTTTTATTGAACCGTTGGATCGAGCTAAAATTTTTGCTGGTGCATCTCAGTATATCCATATAACTTTTCACCATAGGGATTGTGAATTGAAGTTCGCAATCAAAAGTTATTCAGTGTCGAAGTCTGCTGCAGAAAATTCGTAAGGTTACTACAGCACTGTTTTGTAACGATCATAACTTTTTCGTTAACCGTTGGATCGTAACGAAATTTTAGGTAGATGTTCTCTATATACTCATCTAACTTTCCACCAAAGGGATCTTCGATCTGAGCTATTATGCGAAAGTACTGCTTAAACTACTGATGTTATGTCGAAAGTACTGCTTGATTTTTAAAGTACTATTGTTCAGTATATGAAAGTACTGCTTGGAATTCAAAGTACTGTTGATTATTGAAGAAAATACTGCTAATTTTTTAAAGTACTGCTTATGCTTCAAAGTACTGCTGGTCTCCTTATGAAAGTGTTGCACGTTTAGATGAAAGTACTATTGCAAAGTACTGCTTCAAGGTACTGCAGATTTTATTGAAAGTACTGTTTGCCCATGTTTGAAAGTAATGCTGATTGGATGAAAAGATTGCTCCTTCTCAAAGTACTGTTATTATTGAAAGTACTGCTGCTCTAAATTTAAAAGTACTGTTTTTCATATGGATTTCAATTTAAGGGGAAGTTGAGCATATTAATTGTTATGGTTTTTGGACGACACACACACAGGTTATTGTTCACACACACAAGGAGTTTGGTGATTTATTCTTAAAAGGATTTAAAAGCTCGTTTTGGAGATTTATTGAAGAATTGATTACGAAGAGGATTATTTATCACTTATTTGAAGGTGAAGTGGAATTACTTAGTTTGTGTTCTTATCATATGACTTGATGAATCTAGCAATGTGTGATTTTTCTTATGATGCTCTATGCACACATTGGCTATTACTTGAAGGAGTTACATTGTAGTGCTCAGTGTCTCATACTAGTTGAGGATTCTTGTCAAGGGATTGCGGTCTACTTATATTTGGTGATTCGTATAAGTATGGAGTTTCGTGGATTGTAAAAGATTTAAGACACAAGTTTGGGAAATTCTACTTCTTCATCAAGTTCGTTATATTTGGTTTTCTTCACAAGTGATCATTACAAGGAGCTTACCGATTTGAAGAATCAAGAAGATGGTTAACATATGGGTTTTAGGGGAAGCTTATTGTTAAATGTTTAACCATCTACATGCATCAGTCAAGGGGAAGTGTTTGATTTTTACTACTGTTGATCATTATTACTACTTCTAGTTGGAGTTTTCTACTGTTTTGGATCCATTTTTCCTATGGTGCGTAATGGTGGGTGATTGAAGCAATGGAAGTCTTAGATTGGAAGTATGATATTGGTTCGTGGTGGTCAAGATCATTATTTGCATACGTTCCCTATTTGGATAATAACAAAAAGGGGAAGAGATGTTTGAGTGGCATAGCATGGATTAAGGGAAGACAAGATTGTTTCATTCATTTGTGAGATTGAATTATCTCAACTTTTGCTACTTCGTCTAGGGAAGTTCGTACAAGAATCGTGTTTGTTTTGTCATCATCAAATAGGGGAAGATTGTTGGGTCTATTATAGATTTGATGATACAAAACAAGAAGAATGAAACATGAAGGACTTAATGTGACAAGAAGGAAAACTACAAAAAGATGGAGGATTTGGAAGATTCTAGAAGATATGCTTAAAAGAATATTTAGTTTCCTAATTGTATTATTATTCCTCTTGTAAACCCTAGATGTCTCTAGTATATAAAGAGACACAGGGTCATTAGTTTTATAAGTACGTACATGATGTAAACCTAAAAGGTGTGTGTGTGTGGGAACCTAGGCATAGGGAAAATGCCTAGGGTTTAGTTTAGTTATCTAGACGTGTTCCTATAAACGTCTAGGGTTAGTTAGATTTAATGATGAAAACCTTGTTCAATAACAAAGAATTGATTAGTTTATTCCGCTGTGCATGTTATTAGTCTTTGTTATTGATCCCTAGCAGAGCTACAACGATCTTCACACATCATGAACATGAGACAACTGAGGAGGCAGAGCTAAACGATATGAAACCTCCCCAACACGATCCAGAATCTCAAATGGTCCAATAAATTGAGGACTAAGCTTGCCCTTGATCCCAAAACGCTTCACACCACGGAATGACGAAACCTTCAGAAATACACTGTTAATACAAATAAGCCTTAAAAACGTTTATTTATATTTTACGATCTTCTAATGTTTTGTCGATAACAAACGTAAAATCATTTTAACGAAACAAATAAAATACGTAAATGGTTTGATCCAATAGTTTACTAACACACTTACGTTTTCACATAAAACACTAAACAAGTAAAAGTAATTTTATGATTTAGTAATTTATATGTATAACAACTAGTGTTTACATATTGGCCAAATATATACATAACTAGTATGTATTATAATGGGTAATATAAATGGGTAGAAGTCTAAGTATTTGACCTATTGATCACATACATTGAATGTAGTTGGGTAAAACCCAAATTCCATGACCCATGCCCATAGAGCATGACGTATAACCCATTGCATGACATCATGCATAGGTCATATATGGATATTATCCATCACCCATGGTTTTAACCCATGACTCATGGACTAGATGCATTGCATCTTGTAGATACATTATTTCTACTTGGATACCCATGGTTCAAAGTCTAGCACCCATGACCCATAACCCATGACCCATGACCCAAAACCCATGGGAAAAGAGGAGCGTCCCACGAATCCCCAGTATTACACTAGACGGATCCCTCAAGTGAGGGATCCGTGGAACAGTTGCATTTTCTCCTCTATAAATAGTGAGCCATTTATTCATTTTCGGTTGCCACTCCCACACATACTTTCCCCAAGTATTGTAACCTTCTAACCTCAGATCCTAAGGATCTCTCTATGTAGTTTGTCTTTTGTTTTTGTGTGATTCTCTAGGTTCCTCTTAAAGGCGAGATCACCACTTATTGAAGTTGAGCAAGCTCAAGTCCATGAGTTGCCATGCTTCATCATCATCAAGACTACTGAGGTTCTCTTGTTGATAGTTCTCTCTTCCTCCATAGAAATGTTGTGTCAAAGGCATTAGTGAAACATGCCGAAAGAGTCAAGCCGAAAGCATTAGTGAAACGTGCTTAACGTCTGTGTCATAAAGCATTAGTGAAGAATGCTAAAGGAGTCAAGACGAAGGCATTAGTGAAGGGTGCCAAACGTCTGTGTCAAGGGAATTAGTGAAGAGTGCCTAGAAGTCAAGTCAAGTGGCATTAGTGAAAGATGCTAAGGGCGTATAATTGATGAGGTGCATCGATGTACATATAGAGATAGGTTGTTTCCAAGGATATTGATATCCTTGATAATGTTGTAATAAGGAGTTGGTCTCCTTTGGGATAGGTGTTGTGTACTGTTGGGTAGTAGTTCCTTCATTGTAATGGAACTCGGTATCTAGCCTAGTATCGGATAAAGGGTAGGCGATGTTGTGATAGGTGTGGTTCTACCTTGTGAAAGAACCCGGTGGTTAGCCTAGTATCGGAAAAAGAGTAGGCGATGTTGATAACGCTACACGCATCGTTCGGGGTCACAGGAACTTCCTTTTCGTCGAGCAAGTTTTTCAACACCCTAGGCAGTGAACCTAGTCGTTGTAGTGTAGTATTAGGGTAAGCCACGGGAATTGATATCATTCTCTAGGGGAATAGGAATGCTAGTGAGAAGTTACTACGCTAAGGTTGGGGCTGAGGAAGATTATTTTTTTATCTTTTTATGTTTTTAGGAAATAGAAAGGTACGAATCTCGGGGTTTGGATTTGGGGGTTTTGGTATTTCTACCGATTACTTCTACTTATCTAATTATCTAAACTAAGGTGTATGTAGTCTATGTCTATTGTTGTGTGCTCGTATGATAATTAAAAATATATTTGCTTAGGCTTTATTACTCCCTAGTTATCTCCTATTGGTGGTTGAATTGTCACGTCCTTATTCTTAATTGCATTATGTCTCTAAGGTCGTAGGGTATGCGTTTATCCCTAACACTTTGAAGCTACCAAAGGTTAACGACTACAAAATCTCTAGGATTCATAAACTTTAACTCTAAGGTATTCTTTGAATGACTTGTCTACAATAACTCTAGGCGATTATAAACTAAGGTTCATCAAAGATCAATCAAGCATTACAAACATAACGAATGACCTTTCGCAATACTCGGTCA
Source organism: Chrysanthemum makinoi (assembly GCA_910596185.1). Taxonomy (NCBI): domain Eukaryota; kingdom Viridiplantae; phylum Streptophyta; class Magnoliopsida; order Asterales; family Asteraceae; genus Chrysanthemum; species Chrysanthemum makinoi. The sequence goes on from OU343225.1 coordinate 92,963,560, forward strand.
ATCACAATTAAGATAAGAGACAACCAATCAATATTCAATAACTAACTTTCATATTACCTAAGCAAACACACAAGTAAATTAACCGGACATGGGGAACATGCAAGCATACACACAATCAAAGGAAGACATATTTAAATTAATGAAGTAAAACACTTATCTTGATGTAAGATAGGGTATGGAACCCTAAAATACTGTACAAGACAGCCTTGGTTCTGTTTAGGTTTTTACTCCAAAAGACTACACCCTGAAAACTAAAAAATTCGGATTCTATATATAAGATTACAACTGCGACGGTGTCACCCTTTAATTTGTAACGCCGTCGGGTCACCGTTATTAGGGTTTCTTCTTGGCCACGTTAGTCTTTCGACAGCGTCACCTTATGCTTGTGACGCCGTCCCCTTCAGTCTCTGAGGTCGTCTGGATCAAATCTAGGCCGTCTAAGTTGCGATGCCCTACTCTTTTAAAACCTGAAGCCGTCACTTGTAAATGAGCAATTTGGCTACTGAGCCGTCACAAAAGTTATCCGACGGCATCGCTGTTTGTGCCTGACGCCGTCCCCTTCAGTTCCAGCAGCTTGAGTGTCTCGATTCTTGAGTTTGGCCATTTTCTTCGTATATTCGCGCCTTTTCGTCCGAATAAGTGTCATTCCAGCATTTTGCCTTCAAGATACCTAAAAAATGAAAAGGAACGATATTAAGTAATAACGGATACAAAAGTGATCAAATAAGTGCTTAAACGACCCCTCAAAAAGGTACATTTTAAAACCTTATCAGACGTTGTAAAGGCTTCTCCGCCATAAGGAGTTGGTGTTGTGTAGTGTTTACGAACTCTCGAGTAGGTGACTCGGGGAGTAGAGTAGGGCAAGAAAGGTTTCCTTATAGCCGAACCACTATAAATTCTCGTGTCGTGGTTATGTGCTTCTTACTCTTTATCTTTCATTTCACTTTTATATATCTATCTATCAACGCCCAACATACACATCCAAATAGATTGACATAAGTCGATCTAAATATTTTAAAACAAAGTTTTAATTGGTAAAACTATTCAACCCCCCTTCTAGTTTTCCACAATTGGCATCAGAGCCAGGTTACCAAGTTTCTTAGAGTATATTTTACTTAAAAAACTTGATACGATCCGTGTATGTTTGAAAACTACATAGAAGGATTTTTTTACTAAAGGTCATGTTTTAAAAAATCATTATATAGTATAATGTTGGACAATGATAGAACGTTCTAATATTTTCCTTGTTAAGAATTCTCCATACTTGGATTTGGGCATCCTAAGAAGATCATGAAGAAATACTCTAAATACTTCTTTCCTTAAAAAGAATATTTAGCAAAGGTATGATCTTTAATATATTACAAATACTTTTTTTCATGATTAAGTTTTAGTAGTGTCTTTACGCTCTCTTAATAATCATCAAAGTACTTATCTATATTGAACTCATCGTCAAGAATAGTATTCTTCGTTGATTTATATAGACAATACTACAAACTTGTAATAATGATATCTTGGCTATTCGAGAGCCTTGATCATTACTCCTCACAAAAGGACTATTGACATTTCATCTATATCAATGAGTATCCATGTGAAATTTCTTATATTTTGATAAAATGGGATTTTATCATAATCTTTGAAAACTTCCCAAAGAGATATGATATACTCATAAAAAGGGAACCTCGTCAAATAGGATTAGTATAAACCGTCGAAACCCCAAACCACAAGTTATAGAGCTTGTGGTTTGGGGTTTCGACGGTTTATACTATCAAGGAATACTTCAGCTAACTTTTTGCTGTTATGCCGGATCCATGCGTTTGTACTAGCCGGATTCCCTCATACAAGGGATCAGTGGGATCCGTGCAACAGAAGAAAACATAAGTTAGAAATGATCAGTGTGGAAGTTCCACTATCACTTTCCTCTATCAAAGACTCATGAACATAAACCTAGTTACTGTACACAAGAGCAAATTAATCATTTCCTTCAAGCAAAACAATCTCTTGTGTAAGTTTATCTTTACTACATTGTTGTTTCTATTCCTTGATTCCTAGGATTACAATTTTCATCTTCAGAAGTTAGGTTCAAATGGGTTTGTCATAATTTGTTACCACATTATTTTCTAAGATAATCTAAATCAAAGAATTAACATTGTAAATACAAATTAAACTCATTCCTTGAATTCAATGAAGATGTTTTGAGCAAAATTGTGATCAAACCCTTTAGGCTACTATTCATACAATTAACACTATATTGTGGTTTTGTTGTATAGGAACAATCATGCCTAGTAACCGCCAACAAGATTATCATGATACCGCCCACTATATCCCAATGTACCATCGAAAGGAAGGTCTAAGCCCGAAGGATAGGAAATATTTCAAGTTGCTTGAAAATAGGCTTTTTCATGAAGGTCGTGTGGTAGAACCATCATTCCTTGCTAACACCAACATCCGACAAGTCTTTGAAGGAATTGGCTTTGATTGCCTTTTGGACATAAACGAGCAAAATTTTCCGGTGTTCGTGCTTGAATTTTACAAGACAATGAGAATCATTAGGAATGATAACGGGACCATCTCAATAGCCTTCATCGTAAATGAGCATGAGTACACCCCCTATCTTGTAGAATTTGGAAGAATACTCCGTGTCCCATATCAAGGAGTTTCCATGTATTCCAACGAATGGTCTTTGGCAGAGCTACACGACATGGTAGATCATCATGAAGTCTACTACATGAGAATCCCGGATGCAACCTCAGTAAGGGATACGGTATTCATGGAAAGGGTATCTCCATCAAGGGTTACTACAAATTCCAAAGTGATCTATAGGGATCCATTTCATATGGATCTTTTCGAAATGTTCCTGTTGTACAAGAAATGGGAACTTGTGGTAAAGGAGAATGTGCTTTTCTTGGGAGGGAATAAAGATCATCCCAATGTGTGCTTGAGCTTCATGATTTATTGCCTTGTGACCGACACTCGCTTCAACCTTGCATATTACATGGTAAAGAGAATGGCTACTGTGAAAAGCATGGACAAGATGGTACTCCCTTATGCAATGCTCGTATCCCGTCTAGCAAACTTCATCTTTGCTTTAGAGCCTTCTCCACGTTCCTTTGATCATAGCTTTTGCAACAAAGTCATGGTGCCATTATCCGATAGAAAGACTACAAGGTTCATGGTGGATGGCAAGAGACCTCACCCACCAACGGATTCATCAAACGAGAGGGAAAGACAAAGAGCAGGAGAAGGAAGTAGCAACCCACTTGGCAATACCGATCTCGACCCTTTAGATTATATCAATCAACTGCCGGATATTGCAAGCCCATCACAAGAGTGGCAACAAACTAAAGGGATTTTCAAGTGCTTCACTAACTTCTTGAAGAAAAAGAAGTAGAGATGGTGGGATGAAGAGTGAAGGGGATGAAGATGAAAGATGAAGACGGGAATGAAATGGATGGAGGTGTAGATGGAAGGTAAGGTCATTGGACCTTAATTTGTGAGAACAATTTCCAAAACAATGGGTTGTAACATCTTAAACAATACTTATGTAGAGTAGGATGTAGTGTGTAGGAATTGCCATGTTTTGGCATTGAACACCTTAACTTAGGAACGAGTAAGATGAGATTTTACGACATCTTGAGTTCAATCAAGTAGTCATCGTCACTCATCTTTGATTACCTTTTTAGTTCTCCCACACTTGCTGTAAAACCCTAAAATCTCAAACGCGTGAAATGACAATTTTGCCCTCAAACTTAAAATTATACAAACTCGGAAAACACGTCAAACATCATTTAACTATTTATCTCATCAATAATATACACAAACAATGGAAGTATTTAACTTATGTTATTAAGTAAATGTACACAAATAAAATAAACTCTAAGTTACCAATATATGTTACATTATGTACACAATTAACTTGGACTACAAAGGAGACTACATACATAATAAATGATAAGCTTGGAAAGTCAAATATTTTAGTCTCCCCTCTCCTTGATGGTCGGCCCCTTATTCCTTCCCCTTAGTCACCATATCAATTTCATTTACTCACATTTAAACCTATCCTCTCATTTGAAAGAAAACCCTAACTCTCTCATTCATCAAAAGTGGCGGCTACATAATATTTTTCCCTTTTTCCATCCGAAAATCAAAGAAGTAAGGTGTTCCTAGGAGGCTTATGATCGTGTGTGATTGATTGGTGGACGTTGTGATCGTGTTTGGTTCGAAAGAAAGATAGGCCGTGGGTTTGGTTTCTAGGTCGTGGGTTTGTGAAAGCCAAGAGAGGCTTGGTTTTGATCGTGGTGGTTTAATTCTTGTTTCCTTGTCACGTACACGCTACTAGGGTAACGTATCATCATCTCACGTCTTCTCCCTTTTGTTTTCTTATTCAAACGTGGCTATGGAATTATCTCTAGGGCTTATTATATAAAAATGGAACACATGAAATAATGAATATGTTTGTCACATAAAATGATAAAATGGATTACATAAAATCATGATTCTAAACCTATATGATTCGAATGATATGTAACATGTAAACCTTTGTACAAATCTGATTTTGGTCTTTCATTATGTCGATTTATATGAATTATATTGAAGGGTTAATGGAGCTTGTGAAACTATGCGTATACGTATGTGATAAATGGAATCGATAACGAATGATTTACGAGCGTGTTTTGATTATTATATGGGGCGTACCAATATGTTTTTGGTGAAGGGTGTCACGACCCAAAATGGGTATTGGTTAATGTGTTGTGTCGTCTATGATAAACGAGTCTACATGTGTTAAAACCTATACGTTAATCATAATCAAAAACTAGGGTTTTGTAATTGATGATTTAATAAAGATAAGGGGTTATTTTGTAAATTATGAAACTTGATGGATTAACTTGTTAATATATTAACTAAATGGATTAAATGAGTAAAATGAGTAAACTTGCTATATTTACACTTTTAACCCTAAACTTTGCAATATTGACATTTTAAACCCTAAACTTTTATAAATTGTCATAAATGATCCTTAAATCATAATAACACTCATTTTCACTATTTAACTTAAGATAAGTAACTAAACATGCTAATTATGGAAACCGCTAATTATGGAAACACGCTAATTATGGAAAGTTATTAAAAATAGAAAGTTGCCTAAAATAGAAAGTACTTAAAATGGAAAGTTACTAAAAGTGGAAACCTGCTAAAAATGGAAAGCCGTTTAAAATGAGTAATCCAATCTTAATAAACGTTATTTAATTCTTAGGTTCCGGACGGCGGCATTGATTCATCGTGTGACTTACGTTTCTATTTTACTTGCTTCGATTGAGGTACAAATATTCTGACCTTACCTCTTAAGGTTTCTCATGATTTGTATTTCATCTTTCGATATTCGTTTGAACTGTCATGCTTTACTCTAAGCCTCTTTATTAGGGCTTCCCTATGAATTTGCTATGCTCCCTCTGATATGAACTCTGATATGAACTCTGATATGAAACTCTGATATGAAACTATGATATGAACTTTGATATGAACCCTTATGATATGGATATGCTTTGACCCTTCAGTCTGATACCCGAGCCAAATATGTTTCCTAGTTAGGAAGGTAACCTGACCATGTCATTGATGCACCAATGGCATGACTTTAGTGTGGTTGAGTGATGTTTCACACCGTCCCCATTATGATATGATTATGAGCTCACTATATGTATATGATTTGGCCATTATGTTTGGTATGGATGCATCCTAGATATGATATGTTTCGAGGATTTGATCGTTTGGAGATATATATATGGTGAATGATATCGGGTGCAATCCGCATCTTCACATTTCCGGAGCTAGCTACTCCATTTGTTATTGAGGTCTCCCCTCCTATTATGTATGGTATTTCGAGGTCACCCCTCTGAATACAATGGTTACTTATGATATGATATGATATGTTCCGGGCTCATGGTAGATTTCTGACAACCCTTACACCTTTGATATGCTATATTGTACCTTTTGTATTCCCTACGCACTATATGCTACGTTAATTGTTCATTACTCAGTACCTTTATATGACTCACTCTACTACCAAGATATATATATTCCATTGCTTTGATCTGTCACACTCTCATTCCGTTACTTCAGACTATCGTTCCATTCACGTACCAAGATATATATATTCCATTGCTTTGATCTGTCACACAATCATTCCGTTACTTCAGACTATCGTTCCATTCACGTACCGGGTTATTATATGCTTATTGAATTTGATTATGCTATTCATGTTTTATGTGACTACTGATTATCCTGCTATGATGTGATTACTATGCGGTTATCTGAGTTACCTATCTTCATATGATGATATGTGACCTCACTGTTATGTGACTCTCGATTTGTCGATGACCATACTAATGTGTAATCGATAGTTTTGTCGGTTTATTATGTGTGCTTTGTTCGGTATCTCGTGGACTATGACTATCCTGTTGTATTCTTATCTGTTTATGGTTGACCTGCCATGTTTATATTTCTGCCTATGCTACGGTTTGATTGGGTAAATGGGTCAATCTTGTGACGTCTGGCTTGTTAATTTGTTTAGTTGCACTGCTATGTTTTTAATTCATTTAATTATATCATTATTATTGTATTCCTACTTATTACGTATGACTGCCATGTGTTGACTGTTGTTAGTACTTCCGCTGTTATGATACTGGTTATGTTTTCAACTAAGGGTTTTGACCTGTGTGAATTGCCATGCTCACTTATTAATTAATTGCTTCCGCTTACCTGTAGATATCTGTTTGGCTTGTGTGCCTTGATTTCTGAATTGATTATATGATGTATATGTTGTGTGGATACGACGTCTGTTATGCTTGCTTATGTGTCAGTACTTGTATGCCTGGTTTGTATGTGCTTGTATATATATGTCATCGATGCTTTGCTTTGCTTCGTTCTCCTTGTTATCTGTTCTGTTTGGATATCTGTATAATTGTGTTCTGCAGGATCCTCCTTGACTCTTTGTTTCCCTTTCATTGCGACCTTGTTATCAGCTTCCTCATTTCATATCGCATTTCTGATTTTATTTAGCTTTCGTTTTGTTATATCTGTTCACTGGGATTTTTAAGCTCAACCGCATTTCTTTTCCTTCGGCAGGTTTTTAGGATTGAAGATGGGCTTTGATGGGCTGAGAGTTGGATTATCTGTGTGGACTGACCCTAGTTACCTTCTTTTTGGACTTTTTGTCGGGCTGTTGTTTTGAGATTCCATTTTATTTTAGACATTTGGATTTGGTAATTTTTCTTGTAAATCTTTTGTTTAAAATGACTTGGTATGTTATTCTTTAAGACTTCCGCTTGAAGAATTTTATTTGTATGTTCTGATATGACACCAGAAAGTGACACTTCTACCCTTGTCGGGTTGGGGTGTTACAATTATGGTATCAGAGCCAGGTTTCTTCTTGTTGACCTTAGGATTGACCTGTGAGGACTGGGTAGACATTAGGCTTCCGTCTGTTCTGATCTCTTCTGATTCCTTTTGATTGTCATTCAGATTTGGCTCCGATATTCTTTTGTCTTCGCCGATTTGACCTTCTCCTTTTCGCAATTGATTTTGTTTGTTTACCTTCGCCCATTTGTTTGTCGATCGTTTAGATGAAGACTACTCGTGGAACCGAAGATGATGGTGCCGACCTTACACTGCTGCAACAATTTCTGGAGAGGTTCGTGAAGTAGAAGCCGCACCCGATCGTGATGCTGCCGGAGACATCAAGATACCGCTGGAGGGAGCTGGACGGATCAACCAAAGATGCAAAGACGGAGACAAGATCCAACTGGTGGTTGAGGAGATTCATCTACTTCACATGATTCGGCGCAACCTGTGTTACTCCGATTTCTTTGTCATGCGTTTGTGGCGGTTTGATATTTTGCTATGTGATTTTGATCGGCATTGTTTTTCTTTGATTTGTTCAGAACTCGGTTTGAATCGTGAAGTTTCATCGTCTAGCATTTTGGTCTTATCTCAGCTTTGTATTTGGATCGTCAGTAATGAGTCATGAGGAACCGTTTTGAGCAAGTTGGTGGCCTTCTTTCTTTCTGGTATGGTAAATTGGTTTGATGTATTATATGCTGCATGTTTGTGAATCTGGTCTGCTTTGGTTTGTGCTTGCTACCTATATGTTATCTGTTTTGATGTCATATTGGTTATGTGATTGTCATGACCCGAGACAGAATATGATGACAATAAGGACTTGTTATGTGATGCAAGTATTATGACGCCTGATCACCGTGATAATACCGAGATCATATAATTTGAACTTATTGAAATTGTGCGACGTCTTGGGAAATGCCTGGGGTTGGTACGTGAATGGACTATGACCTATATCCGTTATTTGTTGACCCACATATTCATTCGAAATTCTGTACCTCTTTGTGAGATTCTCATCGACATCTGTTACGTATAAGTTTGGTACGCTTTGGAAACCGAAATCGGTATGATTTGTGTGGAACTATGGATTGCTACGTCTGCCTTAAACTCGTACGTCTCTGAGTACTTCGGCGACTTCAATTTTCGAGGACGAAAATATTCTTTTAGAGGGGAAGAGTTGTAAAACCCTAAAATCTCAAACGCGTGAAATGACAATTTTGCCCTCAAACTTAAAATTATACAAAATCGGAAAACACGTCAAACATCATTTAACTATTTATCTCATCAATAATATACACAAACAATGGAAGTATTTAACTTATGTTATTAAGTAAATGTACACAAATAAAATAAACTCTAAGTTACCAATATATGTTACATTATGTACACAATTAACTTGGACTACAAAGGAGACTACATACATAATAAATGATAAGCTTGGAACGTCAAATATTTTGGTCTCCCCTCTCCTTGATGGCCGGCCCCTTATTCCTTCCCCTTAGTCACCATATCAATTTCATTTACTCACATTTAAACCTATCCTCTCATTTGAAAGAAAACCCTAACTCTCTCATTCATCAAAAGTGGCGGCTACATAATATTTTTCCCTTTTTCCATCCGAAAATCAAAGAAGAAAGGTGTTCCTAGGAGGCTTATGATCGTGTGTGATTGATTGGTGGACGTTGTGATCGTGTTTGGTTCGAAAGAAAGCTAGGCCGTGGGTTTGGTTTCTAGGTCGTGGGTTTGTGAAAGCCAAGAGAGGCTTGGTTTTGATCGTGGTGGTTTAATTCTTGTTTCCTTGTCACGTACACGCTACTAGGGTAACGTATCATCATCTCACGTCTTCTCCCTTTTGTTTTCTTATTCAAACGTGGCTATGGAATTATCTCTAGGGCTTATTATATAAAAATGGAACACATGAAATAATGAATATGTTTGTCACATAAAATGATAAAATGAATTACATAAAATCATGATTCTAAACCTATATGATTCGAATGATATGTAACATGTAAACCTTTATACAAATCTGATTTTGGTCTTTCATTATGTCGATTTATATGAATTATATTGAAGGGTTAATGGAGCTTGTGAAACTATGCGTATACGTATGTGATAAATGGAATCGATAACGAATGATTTACGAGCGTGTTTTGATTATTATATGGGGCGTACCAATATGTTTTTGGTGAAGGGTGTCACGACCCAAAATGGGTATTGGTTAATGTGTTGTGTCGTCTATGATAATCGAGTCTACATGTGTTAAAACCTATACGTTAATCATAATCAAAAACTAAGGTTTTGTAATTGATGATTTAATAAAGATAAGGGGTTATTTTGTAAATTATGAAACTTGATGGATTAACTTGTTAATATGTTAACTAAATGGATTAAATGAGTAAAATGAGTAAACTTGCTATATTTACACTTTTAACCCTAAACTTTGCAATATTGACATTTTAAACCCTAAACTTTTATAAATTGTCATAAATGATCCTTAAATCATAATAACACTCATTTTCACTATTTAACTTAAGATAAGTAACTAAACCTGCTAATTATGGAAACCTGCTAATTATGGAAACCTGCTAATTATGGAAAGTTACTAAAAATAGAAAGTTGCCTAAAATAGAAAGTACTTAAAATGGAAAGTTACTAAAAGTGGAAACCTGCTAAAAATGGAAAGCCGTTTAAAATGAGTAATCCAATCTTAATAAACGTTATTTAATTCTTAGGTTCCGGACGACGGCATTGATTCATCGTGTGACTTACGTTTCTATTTTACTTGCTTCGATTGAGGTACAAATATTCTGACCTTACCTCTTAAAGTTTCTCATGATTTGTATTTCATCTTTCGATATTCGTTTGAACTGTCATGCTTTACTCTAAGCCTCTTTATTAGGGCTTGCCTATGACTTTGCTATGCTCCCTCTGATATGAACTCTGATATGAACTCTGATATGAACTTTGATATGAACTCTGATATGAAACTTTGATATGAAACTATGATATGAACTTTGATATGAACCCTTATGATATGGATATGCTTTGACCCTTCAGTCTGATACCCGAGCCAAATATGTTTCCTAGTCAGGAAGGTAACCTGACCGTGTCATTGATGCACCAATGGCATGACTTTAGTGTGGTTGAGTGATGTTTCACACCGTCCCCATTATGATATGATTATGAGCTCACTATATGTATATGATTTGGCCATTATGTTCCGGGGGGGTACGGATGCTTCCTAGATATGATATGTTTCGAGGGATTTGATCTGTTTGGAGATATATATATGGTGAATGATGTCGGGTGCCATCCGCGTCTTCACATTTCCGGGAGCTAGCTACTCCATTTGTTACTGAGGTCTCCCCTCCTATTATGTATGGTATTCCGAGGTCACCCCTCTGAATACAATGGTTACTTATGATATGATATGATATGTTCCGGGCTCGTGGTAGATTTCTGACAACCCTTAAACCTTTGATATGCTATATTGTACCTTTTGTATTCCCAACGCACTATATGCTACGTTAATTGTTCATTACTCAGTACCTTTATATGACTCACTCTACTACCAAGATATATATATTCCATTGCTTTGATCTGTCACACTCTCATTCCGTTACTTCAGACTATCGTTCCATTCATGTACCGGGTTATTATATGCTTATTGAATTTGATTATGCTATTCATGTTTTATGTGACTACTGATTATCCTGCTATGATGTGATTACTATGCGGTTATCTGAGTTACCTATCTTCATATGATGATATGTGACCTCACTGTTATGTGACTCTCTGATTTGTCTGATGACCATACTAATGTGTAATCGATAGTTTTGTCGATTTATTATGTGTGCTTTGTTCGGTATCTCATGGACTATGACTATCCTGTTGTATTCTTATCTGTTTATGGTTGACCTGCCATGTTTACATTTCTGCCTATGCTACGGTTTGATTGGGTAAATGGGTCAATCTTGTGACGTCTGGCTTGTTAATTTGTTTAGTTGCACTGCTATGTTTTTAATTCATTTAATTATATCGTTATTATTGTATTCCTACTTATTACGTATGACTGCCATGTGTTGACTGTTGTTAGTACTTCCGCTATTATGATACTGGTTATGTTTTCAACTAAGGGTTTTGACCTGTGTGAATTGCCATGCTCACTTATTAATTAATTGCTTCCGCTTTTATGTAGATATCTGTTTGGCTTGTGTGCCTTCTGATTTCCTGAATTGATTATATGCTGTATATGTTGTGTGGATACGACGTCTGTTATGCTTGCTTATGTGTCAGTACTTGTATGCCTGGTTTGTATGTGCTTGTATATATATGTCATCGATGCTTTGCTTTGCTTCGTTCTCCTTGTTATCTGTTCTGTTTGGATATCTGTATAATTGTGTTCTGCAGGATCCTCCTTGACTCTTTGTTTCCCTTTCATTGCGACCTTGTTATCAACTTCGTCATTTCATATCGCATTTCTGATTTTATTTAGCTTTCGTTTTGTTATATCTGTTCACTGGGCTTTTTAAGCTCAACCGCATTTCTTTTCCTGCGGCAGGTTTTTAGGATTGAAGATGGGCTTTGATGGGCTGAGAGTTGGATTATCTGTGTGGACTGACCCTAGTTACCTTCTTTTTGGACTTTTTGTCGGGCTGTTGTTTTGAGATTCCATTTTATTTTAGACATTTGGATTTGGTAATTTTTCTTGTAAATCTTTTGTTTAAAATGACTTGGTATGTTATTCTTTAAGACTTCCGCTTGAAGAATTTTATTTGTATGTTCTGATATGACACCAGAAAGTGACACTTCTACCCTTGTCGGGTTGGGGTGTTACACTTGCTATGCGTTATACTTGTTGTGTACATGCATTTTAGGATTGTAGAAATGACTAGGATAAGCATTTGCTAAAAGTGCAAAAATTGCACAGTTGCTGAAAAGCTATTGGTCTGCAGTTCATAGATCCTTGGACTATAACTAGCCGGATCCCTCAAATGAGGGAACCGTGGGATCCGGGTAAACAGATACCTGATACTGATCATGTTTCATCAAACCTGTCCTCTTGATCATATCACTCTAGCCAAACATGACTCTTTAAGACTACTTAAGTCTTCTTTAAGCTCAGTAGGTCACACACTCACTCGTGGCTAACTTAGGATCAAATTCAATGTGTTTTTGAATTATCAACTCATCAAAACTCACCATATTTCCGCTCCAATGCTCATACATTGCTCCTCACATCTCAAAACACTTAGTTTGTTATTTTTATCAATTTTAGCAAATTGATTTTAGTCATTCTTATCTTAAAATAGGCTTAAAACTAGTTTTTCATTTTTCTTAATTTTTTAGGAATTTTTCAAATTTCTCTTAAGTCATCATCTGATCTCTAGGATCAATTGCCACCATTTGTCATACTCAAAATCAATGAGTATCATCCTTAAGCATAGAGTTACACTATCAAAAAGTCCATTTTCCTACTCAATACCATCATTAAGTATCCTAATTCTTTGTGGTTGGACATTTAAGTCACCTATCACTTAAGACATCTAAGGAAAGTCAAAACCTCAAGATTTCTAGGCTTTAGACCCTACAAGAGCATAATCACTTCACCATATCTTTTTCTGACAGACGGATCCCTAGTTTATAACCAGACGGATCCCTAGTTAGAGGGATCCATGGGATCCGTGTCTACAAAAAGCTTCTAATCAGCTTTTACTTCAAATTTAAACCATCCTCGGTAAACTAAACACTTTTAATTACCATTTAATGATTCCCTAGAGCTGAACAACATCATTGTTGACCTTGGTGCATGCCTAATTCCCTTAGTGGTCATAAATTTAATTCCTTAATTCAAATATACCCTTTATAAACCAAACACTCTAGAGAGGTTAAATCATCACTCTTACCACATTCCTAGAAATCAGTAGTTAGAAACCTCTATTGCACTCTCACCATCACTATGACTAAAGCATCTAGTAACAACTCCTCAACCAAAGGTTCATCGAAAAGAAATGGTCATATGATCCATGAGATATCATCCACCGAATCATCACCCGTAAGAGATCATAGTGCTAAAATCCCACCTCAACAAACCTAATCAAAAATTGCCAAGAGAACCGCAAGAATTAGCATTAGACCTTTTGGGTTTGAAAAGGGTTCATCTAGCTCTAAACCAAACATACCTAGTTCTAGTAAAATGCCTAAGCCCTCATTCCTACAGCATAGACTACACTCTTTCACCAAACCTCTATCTCACCCTAATCTCTATTCATTAGAGCACTCACCACCGAGAACTTCCCACTCACCAACCTTCTCGTTAAATAGGGAACCACCTACACCGCCAACTAGTCCACCATTGGAAACAAGGAACCAGCAAGGACTTGATCATATGGAGGAATTTCCATTACCACCACCTTCGTTCTTAGTAGAACCTCATCCTACATTGCTCAATGTACCCCCACCACCATTTGTTGAGCCTCCTCAAAACATCCAACCTTCTCTGATTCCTAATCAAGACAATAATTGCTCTAACTGCTAATCACCCAAGGACTTGTTCAAGAAGTACGAAATAAGTTGTATTTCATGTTTAATCATCTTCTTGAAAGAATGGACCAAATCAACAAGTCTACTCATCTTTAGAATCAAGCACATTGATGCTTTTTAAGCTCTTGGTTACTTATTAGAATTAGTAGAAAATGTATTACATGGCTAAATCATTCTCTTAGTTTTAGAGATTTGTAGATCATCTCTCATGTTTTATTGAATGAAATTTTATATGCCATATTGCTTTGAGTATATGTTTGTTGCTTGAATACATATCTCACTTTGATGCTAACATTATTTGTTACATCACCATTGCCGAATTCTGTTATCAGACATACAGATCCCTCCATTATGCTTAGACAGATCCCTCCAAGGAGGGAACCGTGCAACAGAAGACTAGTTTTCTACTAACTTGAGTCTTATTTGCAGGAAATTATGCATTATATACTTGTTTTCTAACCTTTGTTTTGTAGATTTTCAAATATACACACGAAGACGTTGACACCCTAAGGTAGGGGGAGCGTTGTGTCAAACAATACATTGCAAAACCATTTGCAATATAATCCTCATTTGGATTACATTTCATGACGTCCATTTGAAAAGTTGCAATCATCAAGGGGGAGCATTATCGTCACAAAGACGAAATCATTTGCAAACTTAATTGCAATGCGTTAGCTTAGTAGTGTTTCTTACTTGACGCCCTCACAAAGGGATGGACTCGTCAAGGGGGAGTTAAGATGATAACTCTTCCCATCACTTGCTCTTTATATATATTTTTTTTCTTTTCTTTTCTCATTACATGTTTTTTCTTAGAACAATGTGTTAGTTTCTTTTCGACGCTCTTTTTTTCTGACAAAAAGGGGGAGAAGAGAGTAAAAACTCCAATTCAAACTTTTAAAATTTTTATTTTTTCCTTAAAATAATTTAATGTTTTGTCATCAACAAAATTGGGAAGATCCTCAATACATATAAGCCATAAAAAGGTTTATTTATATTCTACGATCTTCTAATGTTTTGTCGAAAACAAACGTAAAATCACTTTCACGAAACAAATAAAATACGTAAATGGTTTGAGCCAATAGTTTACTAACACACTTACATTTTCACATAAAACACTAAACAAGTAAAAGTGATTTTATGATTTAGTAATTTATATGTACAACAACTAGTGTTTACATATTGGCCAAATATATACATAACTAGCATGTATTATAATCGGTAATATAAATGGGTAGAAGTATAAGTATTTGACCCATTGACCAAATACATTGAATGTAGTTGGGTAAAATCCAAATTCTATGACCCATGCCCATAGAGCATGACCCATAACCCATTGCATGAAATCATGCATAAATCATATATGGATATTATCCATGACCCATGGTTTTAACCCATGACCCATGGACTAGATGCATTGCATCTTGTAGATACATTATGTCTACTTGGATACGCATGGTCCAAAGTCTAGAACCCATGACCCATGACCCAAAACCCATGGGCAAAGAGGAGCGTCCCACAGATCTCCAGGATTACACTGGACGGATCCCTTAAGTGAGGGATCCGTGGGATCCTTGGAACAGTAGCATTGTCTCGTCTATAAATAGTAAGCCATTTCTTCATTTTGGGTTGCCACTCCCACACATACTTTCCCCGAGTATTATAACCTTCTAACCTCAGATCCTAAGGATATCTCTATGTAGTTTGTCTTTTGTTTTTGTATGATTCTCTAGGTTCCTCTTAAAGGCGAGATCACCAACTCTTGAAGTCGAGCAAGCTCAAGTCTATGAGTTGCCATGCTTCGTCATCATCAAGACTACTGAGGTTCTCTTGTTGATAGTTCTCTCTTCCTCCATAGAAGTGTTGTGTCAAAGGCATTAGTGAAAGATGCCGTAAGAGTCAAGACGAAAGCATTAGTGAAAGGTGCTTAACGTCCATGTCAAAAAGCATTAGTGTTGGGAATTACAAGTTTGAGTTGATAAAGACAAAAAGAATGAAACAAGAGGGACTTAATATGACAAGAAGGAAACCTACTAAAAGATGGAAGGGCTTGCTTGCAATGAAAGTTTTATTATTTAGTCCCTATCCTCTAGTATATAAAGAGGACATAGGTGTAGGTTTTTAATTAAGTCTTCCATAATGTAGTCGACTAAAAGGTGTGTGTTTAGCCTAGACGTTAGGGAAGAACGTCTAGGGTTTTAGATTATAGTGTGTCCTAGGCGTATAGTCTTGTAAACGCCTAGGTTATTAGTTTAGTTAGTAGACGTGTTCCTATAAACGTCTATATTAGAGTATTAGTTAATGGTGAAAAACCTTGTTCAATAACAAAGTATTGTTTTGATTATTCCGCTGCGTATTATGTTTATTATCTTTGTTATTGATCCCTAGCTGAGCTTTAAACGATCTTATCAATTGGTATCAAAGCGGGGAGCTCTTGATATAGGGATTACAAGGTTTTATGTGTCGAAGAATGATGAAAAAGGAAGAAAAATTCGGAGCTCAAATTTTCGTATTTTTATACAGCACTGTTTTGAAACGGCGATAACTTTTTCGTTAACCGTTGGATCGGGACGAAATTTTAGGTGGATGTTCTTTATATACTAATCTAACTTTTCACCGGAGGGATTTTCGATTTGAGCTTTTATGCAAAACATATTAACTGTCGAAGTTGGCTGCTGAAGGTGTTTTTCAGATTCGAATTTTTAAGGTTTATTCAAGGTTTTTAATTATCGACAAGATGCAGTTTTTAATGAAGATCAGGTATTCATTATATTGTTGAGGCTACTGGTCGAATAATCAGGTATTAATGAAGATCAGGTATATAATACCAATCGAGTTTTTAATATTAACTTTTATAATATTATTTGCTTTTGAATGGGATCCACATGGGCTACTATCTGCTGTTGTGATTTAATATACGTGAAGATTGAAATTTTGTTTTTGTGATTGGTCAAAATATGAGGCGCACATGTGGGTTAATGATCGACTTTCAAAGAGATATTGATAGCTGGTCACGTGATATTGGTTCTCAAGTCAATTCGTTGGCACTAGTTTGATGTTTTTTAATTGGCTATAATAATACTGTTTGAGGATACTTGTGTATATTGGTTAAATCAAGTGGACATGTGCATATTGGGACTCACGAATTTCTGTTTGGAACTTAATTGTGCAGCGTCTATGTATTAGATGAGATCACGTGAGATATAATTTGGTGTGATGCAATACATAGTTATTATGGTGGTCTTGCACTGTGATTGGTCCTAAGTCTAAGGAGATGTGTACTGATTGGTTCACGAGGACTGCTTTTAATGCGAGAATATTAATGAAGATATATTGGGTATTTGGGTGTACGCTGGTCCCTATTATTCAAGGTACTACAAGTGGTTATTGAATTTAAAGTACTGCAATTTTTTTTTAAAGTACTGCTCGAAGGTTTTTTAAAGTACTGTTTGGTTTGTTTGGTTTAAAAGTACTGCTTGCACATATGTCCGAATTAATGAATGAGATAGTGGGTTAATGATATTGTTGCGTACTATGGTTTTGGATTCAAGATTTGGAGTTGCATGCGTTTGGAAACCCTAACTGTGAGCTATACTCGACCTTATTTACTGCTGGGATCGATCGTTACTACTGGTATTAATACTTACTCGAGAAGTACTGCTGGTCCATACAAGTACTGTTGGCTTCAAATATTTAATCTGCTGTTGATTGGCTGGTTTGAGGGTCAAATAGAATGATGTTTTTCTTGTTATTATGAGTTGAGAAAGTAACAAAGGAAGAGATGCAATGGAGTACACATGATAGTGGCGAAGTACTACTGTTTCAAAGTACTGATCGAGGTTACAAAGTACTCCTACCCTTTCTTGAAAGTACTGTTTGTCCAAGTTTTTATGTTTCATGTGCTGCTCTTTATTAAACGTGGGACAGTCTTTGATGACATAATGGAGTTAGGTACTGCTCGTGGTCCAGAAAAGTTTTGACTGTTATGATGCTGTTGTTGTGTCGCTTTCTATATGTGACATATCTCGTACTTATTATTATGTTATCATGAGTCGGTGCTGGGATTGAATTTTATTCCACATGGAGCTTTATACCCTATGATTTAATATTAAAAATCTGCTGAAGTTTGCAACTGTTGCTCGTAACTGCTGCTACAAAAGTTGTGTACTACTATGGTAGAATAGTTAGTACTGTCAAGCTGCCAAGGATATATACTGATGGATACTTGTACTGTTATTTACGAGGAAAAAGGTTAAGAAGAAAGGTGAGTTGTATTCTATATTGATATTCGGTTTTTAATGGGATCCACAAGTAATACATATTTTTGACATGCTACTGATGTTATATTAAGAGTTTTGATTGGTAGTTATCTATTGAATTAGATGATGGAGTCTTCATCTCTGATTGGTTTTAAAAATATCATGGGTCGGTGGTAATTTTGTCATCTTAAAGTGTTTGATAGTGATATTTGATATTTTTTATCGATGGCATATTAACTTGAATCGGTTATCAACAACGCTAATGGATTTTTGATTGGTGCATTGGCTATAATGGGACTATGGTATATTATATACATTGGATTAATTGGTGTTGAGTAGGATATCATGTGCCTTGGTTTCAGTGCACGATTAGGTTTGAAAGTGCCAACAAAGGAGTTAATTCTATTCGAACAAAGGAGGAAATTACTGCTGCTGCTTCATGATTATATAAAAGTACTGCTGCTGATGTTCGATGTTTTTGAAAGTACTGCTCATTGATTTTTAAAAGTACTGGTGATCAGACGAGATGGAATCTTCAAGGTACTGCAGTTTATACGAAAGTACTGCAGTTTATTTCAAAGTACTGCAGATTTTGATGAAAGTACTGCTCCTTCCCAACATACTGCTCATGCTTTATTACGAGAAGATTTGATTTAAAGGGAAGTCGAGCATGATTTTTGGATGACACACACAGAGGTTATTGTTCACACACACAGGAAGTAATTTATGTTCTTAAAAGGATTTTTAAAAAGGCTCGTTATGGAGATTTATTGAAGAATTGATTACGAAGAGGATTATTTATCACTTATTTGAAGGTGAAGTGGAATTGCTTGGTTTGTGTTCTTATCATCTAGCTTGTTGAATCTAGCAATGTGTGATTTTTCTTATGATGCTCTATGCACACATTGTCTATCACTTAAAGGAGTTACATTGTAGTGCTCAGTGTCTCATACTAGTTGAGGATTCTTTTCAAGGGATTGCGGTCTACTTATATTTTGTCCGTATAAGTATGGAGTTCCGTGGATAGTAAAAGATTTAAGATACAAGTTTGGGAAATTTTACTTCTTCATCAAGTTCGTTATATTTGGTTTTCTTCACAAAGTGATCATTACATAAAGCTTACAGATTTTGAAGAATCAAGAAGATGGTTAACATATGGTTTTTAGGGGAAGCTTATTGTTAAAAGTTTAACCATCTACATGCATCACTCAAGGGGAAGTGTTTGATTTTTACTATTGTTGATCATTATTACTACTGCTAGTTGAAGTTTTCTACTGTTTTGGATCCATTTTTCTTATGATGCGTAATGGTGGGCGATTTGAAGCATTGGAAGTCTTAGATTGGAAGTATGATATTGGTTCGTGGTGGTCAAGATCATTATTTGCATACGTTCCCTATTTGGATAATAACAAAAAGGGGAAGAGATGTTTGAGTGACATGGCATTGATTAAGGGGAAGACAAAGGAAGACATACTTGTTTCATTTATGGCGAGATTTATTGATCTCAATTTCTCTACTTCGTTTAGGGAAGTTCGTTCAAGAATGGTTTTGTCATTATCAACTAGGGGAAGATTGTTGGGAATTACAAGTTTGAGTTGATAAAGACAAAAAGAATGAAACAAGAGGGACTTAATATGACAAGAAGGAAACCTACTAAAAGATGGAAGGGCTTGCTTGCAATGAAAGTTTTATTATTTAGTCCCTATCCTCTAGTATATAAAGAGGACATAGGTGTAGGTTTTTAATTAAGTCTTCCATAATGTAGTCGACTAAAAGGTGTGTGTTTAGCCTAGACGTTAGGGAAGAACGTCTAGGGTTTTAGATTATAGTGTGTCCTAGGCGTATAGTCTTGTAAACGCCTAGGTTATTAGTTTAGTTAGTAGACGTGTTCCTATAAACGTCTATATTAGAGTATTAGTTAATGGTGAAAAACCTTGTTCAATAACAAAGTATTGTTTTGATTATTCCGCTGCGTATTATGTTTATTATCTTTGTTATTGATCCCTAGCTGAGCTTTAAACGATCTTATCAATTAGTGAAGAATGCTAAAGGAGTCAAGATGAAGGCATTAGTGAAGGGTTCCAAACGTCCGTGTTAAGGGCATTAGTGAAGAGTGCCTAGAAGTCAAGTCAAGTGGCATTGGTGAAAGATGCCAAGGACGTATAATCGACGAGGTGCATAGATGTACATATAGAGATAGGTTGTTTCCAAGGATATTGATATCCTTGATGATGTTGTAATACGGAGTTGGTCTCCTTTGGTATAGGTGCTGTGTAGTGTTGGGTAGTAGTTCCTCCATTGTAATGGAACTCGGTATCTAACCTAGTACCGGATAAAGGTAGGCGATGTTGTGATAGGTGTGGTTCTACCTTGTGAAAGAACCCGATGGTTAGTCTACTACCGGAAAAAGAGTAGGCGACGTTGTGAAGGCTTCTCCGCCATAAGGAGTTGGTGTCGTGTAGTGTTTACGAACTTTCGAGTAGGTGACTAGGGGAGTGGAGTAGGGCAACGAAGGTGTCCTTGTAGCCGAACCACTATAAACACTTGTGTCGTGGTTATGTGCTTTTTACTCTTTATCTTTCATTGCACTTTTATATATCTATCTATCAACGTCTAACATACACATCCAAATAGATTGTCATAAGTCTATCTAAATATTTTAAAACGAAGTGTTAATTGGTAAAACTATTCAACCCCCCTTATAGTTTTCCACATACACGATCTTCTGATAGAACGGGCCTCTTTCAACCTCTCCTTAGCAACCGCCACCTTTTCATTAGTAATTTCTATTATTTCCAGTCCCTCAATCAAATGTTCACCCACTTCATCCCAACAAATGGGTGCCGTACACTTCCTCCCATACAAAAGGCGATACGGTCTTTGCCTTGATGCTAGCATGCCAATTATTGTTGTAGGCAAACTCCACCAAGCACATATACTCCTCCCAGTTTCCAGTCCACTCCAATGCACATGCCCTCAACATGTCCTCTAGAGTCTGAATAGTCCTCTCCGTCTGACCATCTTTCTGTAGGTGAAAGGCTGTACTAAACTTGAGACGCGTACCCCAAGCTCTCTGCAGACTTCTCCAAAAACGAGAAGTAAACCGCGGTTCTCTGTCTGAAACAATAGTGGTCGGAATACCATGAAGTCTAACAATCTCCTACTGAAAAACCTCTGCCAACCCAACAATACCAAAGTCCTTCCGGATAGGTAAGAAAAGAGCAGATTTGGTCAATCGATCGACAACCACCCACACCGCATCATGTCATTTTCGAGTAGGAGGTAACCCTGTAACAAAATCCATGAAAATCTCTTCCCACTTCCAGGTAGGAATATCCAAAGGCTGCAACAAACCACTCACCCTCTGAAGTTCAATCTTAACTTGCTAACAAGTCATACACTTGGCTACAAAAGAAACCACATCTTGCTTCATACCATTCCACCAAAAATGCTGCTTAAGGTCCCTGTACATCTTGGTAAAACCAGGATGGATAGTGAAAGGGGAACTATGAGCCTCAGACAAAACAGCTTCGTGCAAAGCAGGATCATTAGGAACACACAGCCGACCCTCGAATCATACCACACCAAAACCGTCTACACTGAACTCTTTATGCTTACCCTCTTCAATATTCTTAACCACAGACCAAAGCTCACCATCATCCTTTTGAGCTTCCTTAATATGTAGTATAAGATTGGACTCTACCTTCATACAAGCCAAATAACCATCGTAATCACGAATGCAAAACTCCACATCCAAAAGCTCTTAATCATGCAGAACCCTGGGCTCAATCTTTAAACTAGCAATCATACCCGACTTTTGGCTAAGCGCATCAGCAACAACATTCGCCTTTCCCAAATGGTATTGGATGTTCATGTCATAATCCTTAAGAAGTTCTAACTACCTTTTTTGTCTCATGTTAAGTTCCTTCTGGGTAAAGATATACTTTCAACTTTTGTAGTCGGTAAAGATATCACACGATTCGCCATACACGTAATGCCTCCAAATCTTTAAAGCAAAAACAACCACATCCAACTCTAGATCATGAGTAGGATAGTTATCCTCATACGATTTCAATTGCCTCAAAGCATAAGCAATCACTTTACCATGCTACATCAGGACACAACCCAAATGTTTCTTTGATGCATCACTATAAATCTAAAAACCTCCAGAACTAGATGAAAGAGTCATAATAGGCGCTGATATCAACCTATGTTTCAACTCCTCAAAACTTTTCTCATGCTCCTCCGTCCAAATGAACTTCTCACCTTTCCTCATCAGTTGTGTCAGGGGTAACACCAACCGAGAGAAATCCTCAACAAACCGTCAATAGTAACTAGCAAGCCCTAAAAAACTCCAAACCTCTGTTACAGTAGTGGGTCTCGGCCACATGGTGATAGCCTCAACCTTAGATGAATCCATAGTGATACCATCAGCGGACACAACATGACCAAGGAAAGCAACTTGGCTCAACAAAAATTCACACATGGAAAACTTGGCATACACTGACTTCATGTTCGCGAAGAGTCTCAAAACAATATGGAGGTGTTGCTCGTGTTCTTCCTCACTCTTGGAATAAACAAGAATCATCGATGAAGACAATCACAAACTTGTCGAGGTACTCGTGAAACACCCGATTCATTAGGTCCATGATGAAAATGATTGTTATTATAGTTTGGGGTTCATTTATGATAAGTTATAATAGTTTTAGGGTCTAAAGTGTCATTATCACAAAGTATAGGGTTAAAAGTGTAAATATCATAAGTTCACTTTTTTTACAATTTAATCCATTCTTTTACCATGTTTATGAGTCAACCCTTCATGTTTTATTATTAGCAATATTAGTCCTTTTCTTTTATTTAAACCAAGACCTTTTGAAAACCCTAATCCATTTCGCTAACCATTTCCATTTTAAGCAATTCGAGACCAAACCCTAACAAGTATATGACCCTCTTATGCTCAACCTTAGGTCGAGACATGCCTAAATCCCATTTCAATAAACACAACACAAACCAAACAATTCAAGTCCCATTTCTATTGTTGTCGATACATAATAAGCCAAGATGTAAACGTATATATTTATCCCATTTAGCTCGATACCATTTTAAGGATAACATGATTACGGGTCATACGTATGTGAGTCGAATGGATTCAAAACAGTTTATACATGGTCGATTGACTTTATGTCGAAATCAAGTCTTCCCCATTCGTTATTTTATGTGGCACTTGTATGATTTTATGTGACTTTTCTTATCATTTTATGTGAGGTCTTAACGTATATTAGCATGCATTTGGATGGGTTCTCATCACAAACGATTAAGAGAAACAAAAGGAGGAAATGGAAAACAAGATTAGTGATACGTTACCCTAGTTGCGTGATCGAGAGAAGAACCAAAAGAAACCAAGAGAACCAAACCCACGACCCACTCCTTAGAAACAACACCCACGATCAGAAACATCACGACCAAAGTCCTTCGAACCAAGACCCACGATCACCACCACCTTATCACAGCCTCCTTTGTTTTCCTGCTTTGCTTTTGATAGAATGAAGAAGGAAAGAAAATATGGTAGCCATCACTTTTGTAGCTAGGGTTTTATGTGTGTTTTGAAATGTGTAAATGATAGGTTAGAATAATGAGATGTAAGTCGGGTAAAGGAGAGATATTCGGATGAGTCAAGGGGGGGGGATAAAAAAGATTTGACTTTCCAAATTTCAACTATGGATGGGCTTGAAGTTAAGTTGTAATGTTGGTACATTGAATAAAGATTTTGGCCCATGCATTTTATAACGTGTGATATTAATATTTGAGACATAAGTGTGTCGGTTTTATTATCTTGTACAGTTTGATCATCTATGAGTTAGGTTAGCATTGTATTTAATGAGCTTGACGTATTTTATGTATTTCATAAGTATTAAATTAGAGGTGTAAAATAGTCTTTTCACAAGTTTTAGATTTTTGGGTTTTACAACCGTACCATAACCCCACCTTCTCGATTGTTCTTTTTGGTATGTCAAAACTATATCTATCTTTGTTAACCTTTTAATAAACACCAAATATAAATCATATTACATGGTTTTCGTGGATTTAAAATGAGATTAAACGTGTTTTGAAAACATCTTGTGTGGAATAAAACTAATAAAAGATGATGTTTGTGGTGTTATTTGTATCGGGTCGAGTATAACCCGAGTGGGTTTCGAGTCAACCTAATTTGGGTCACGATTTATGTATCTGGTTCAAATTTTGATTGCTTTATTTTATTGATTATTTAGGTCATGGTTGTGTTTCGGTAAATGATACATCCGCACAGGGTTTTTGGTTATTTGTTTCGATTCGATACCACCACACCCGAGAGGGTAGTGGTTTGGTTATCTTGGTCTCGGTTAAAAAGACACTACAATGGTGGTGTTTGTTTGCGTATCACAACCCATACCACAAGGGTGTGTTCGGTTGTCATGTTTGGACCACCAGCCGCCACCACCATGGGTGCGTTTGGTTTGTTCTCAAACAAAGGGACAACACCACAAAGGGTGTGGTAGTAGTTTCTGTTCTGGTTAAACCACAAAACTCATTGGGATGTTGTTGTTGTTTTACTAGGTACGACCACACTCGCAAGGGGATGTAGTTGTCCGGTTTAATTAAAATACCCAAGAGGGTGTTTTACTATTTTTGTTGTAGTGTTCTCAAGACACCCAAATGAAGTGTATTTTCTATTTTGTTTTAGTAGTCTAGGGTGCGTTTGTGTTATGGTCATATTAGGGTGTGTGTAGCTTGGGTTTGTTGATTAGGTTCCTACAAAACCCACAAGGGTTCGTGTCTGTTTTAACACCCATATAGGGTCCGTTTGTAGCTTATTTTCTGCCTATTTTGGGTGTGTTTGGGTTTCAATATTGTACTGACGAGGGGGCTGTTTGGATTACTTATTTTCTGCATAATTAGGGTGTGTTTGGACCGCTTATTTTCGCACTTTGGGGGTCTTTGGAATTGCATATATTGAAATATATATAATCGCCTTGAATTTAATTTGTATGAAACAGTAGCCTTAAAATATTTTTGACAACGTATACCCTTAAAAATATGTTAGTACACTTGATTACCTTTCCGGGGATATAAAGAACATAAAAATCAGACTTAAAACGAGAAAGATACGACTAAATGAAGTATAACGAAACATATAAATTTTGACAGCAATTTCATAAAGATTAACTTGATGATCTGATTTTGAAATGAGATTTTGGACCCTTTCTAAGTCGAACCGGCTTAAATGTAAAACACGAAAGATGTTCGAATTGATGTTTTACTTTATGCCGCATGATTTTTAATCTTGAAAGTATAAAATGAAGAATTTAAGCTTGGTCAAAGTCTTTGGGATATGAAAGTCTTTGAAGATTGACAAAGTAATGAAGATTGATAAAGTACTGGAAAAAGTCAAAGAGTCAAAGTACTGCTAAAGATAAAGTCAAAGTATTGCACATGAAAGTCAAATACGCAAGAACAAAGAACTATTATATTCGTTTATAGAAAGTATTGTAACTCTAGAATATTCTGTATTAGATTACTTGTCGTACAAGGATACAATTTCTAAACCGACTAGGGTTATCCTTGAGCCTATAAAAGGACCCCTAGATTGGCATTAGAGGTACGATTGCTTATAAGTTATTATTTAGAGTTTTAGAGAAGTTCGATATTCTTAGAGTTGTTAAAGTATCAGCATAATAAGCAGATTTAGAGTTAATAATAAAAGTTATTCTTCTTAGCTTTGTTAAGTAAATTCCGCATACTTAATAGAGTTTGGTCAGTGTTTCTTTGTTAATAACTTAGGATTTATCCGAGGTTGTTAAACCTTAAACAAGCTATTTAAGTTAGTTTGGTTAGAGTACATCGATCCAACAAGTGGTATCAGAGCTTGTGTGGAAACTCTAACTAGGAAGAAACCCTATTATAACAAAAACTAAAGATGTCGATTACGTTCCACCACCTTCCTTCACCTCAATGAGGATTCCTGTCATCAAGAAAGGCGAATATGATCTATGGTGTATGAAGATGAGGCAGTACATTGCCATTACAGACCATGCTCTATGAAATGTAATTGTTAATGGTAATGAAGAAGTTCCAGAACCCATTGATGTTCTTGGACAACCCAGAGCACCTAAGGCAGTCTTACCAGCAGCAACCTTAAGGAATCTAGAGAAGGCACTCAACATTCTCTTGTCTGCCATTCTAGATTTTCAAATATACACACGAAGACGTTGACACCCTAAGGTAGGGGGAGCGTTGTGTCAAACAATACATTGCAAAACCATTTGCAATACAATCCTCATTTGGATTACATTTCATGACGTCCATTTGAAAAGTTGCAATCATCAAGGGGGAGCATTATCGTCACAAAGACGAAATCATTTGCAAACTTAATTGCAATGCGTTAGCTTGGTAGTGTTTCTTACTTGACGCCCTCACAAAGGGATGGACTCGTCAAGGGGGAGTTAAGATGAGAACTCTTCCCATCACTTGCTCTTTATATATATTTTTTTTCTTTTCTTTTCTCATTACATGTTTTTTCTTAAAACAATGTGTTAGTTTCTTTTCGACGCTCTTTTTTTTCGACAAAAAGGGGGAGAAGAGAGTAAAAACTCCAATTCAAACTTTTAAAATTTTTATTTTTTCCTTAAAATAATTTAATGTTTTGTCATCAACAAAAATGGGAAGATTCTTAATACATATAAGCCATAAAAAGGTTTATTTATATTCTACGATCTTCTAATGTTTTGTCGAAAACAAACGTAAAATCACTTTAACGAAACAAATAAAATACGTAAATGGTTTGAGCCAATAGTTTACTAACACACTTACATTTTCACATAAAACACTAAACAAGTAAAAGTGATTTTATGATTTAGTAATTTATATGTACAACAACTAGTGTTTACATATTGGCCAAATATATACATAACTAGCATGTATTATAATCGGTAATATAAATGGGTAGAAGTATAAGTATTTGACCCATTGACCAAATACATTGAATGTAGTTGGGTAAAACCCAAATTCTATGACCCATGCCCATAGAGTATGACCCATAACCCATAGCATGAAATCATGCATAAGTCATATATGGATATTATCCATGACCCATGGTTTTAACCCATGACCCATGGACTAGATGCATTGCATCTTGTAGATACATTATGTCTACTTGGATACGCATGGTCCAAAGTCTAGAACCCATGACCCATGACCCAAAACCCATGGGCAAAGAGGAGCGTCCCACAGATCTCCAGATTACAACTTTGGGACGGATCCCTTAAGTGAGGGATCCGTGGGATCCTTGGAACAGTAGCATTGTCTCGTCTATAAATAGTAAGCCATTTCTTCATTTTGGGTTGCCACTCCCACACATACTTTCCCCGAGTATTATAACCTTTCTAACCTCGATCCTAAGGATATCTCTATGTAGTTTGTCTTTTGTGTTTGTATGATTCTCTAGGTTCCTCTTAAAGGCGAGATCACCAACTCTTGAAGTCGAGCAAGCTCAAGTCTATGAGTTGCCATGCTTCGTCATCATCAAGACTACTGAGGTTCTCTTGTTGATAGTTCTCTCTTCCTCCATAGAAGTGTTGTGTCAAAGGCATTAGTGAAAGATGCCGTAAGAGTCAAGACGAAAGCATTAGTGAAAGGTGCTTAACGTCCATGTCAAAAAGCATTAGTGAAGAATGCTAAAGGAGTCAAGATGAAGGCATTAGTGAAGGGTTCCAAACGTCCGTGTCAAGGGCATTAGTGAAGAGTGCCTAGAAGTCAAGTCAAGTGGCATTGGTGAAAGATGCCAAGGACGTATAATCGACGAGGTGCATAGATGTACATATAGAGATAGGTTGTTTCCAAGGATATTGATATCCTTGATGATGTTGTAATACGGAGTTGGTCTCCTTTGGTATAGGTGTTGTGTAGTGTTGGGTAGTAGTTCCTCCATTGTAATGGAACTAGGTATCTAACCTAGTACCGGATAAAGGTAAGCGATGTTGTGATAGGTGTGGTTCTACCTTGTGAAATAACCCGATGGTTAGCCTACTACCGGAAAAAGAGTAGGCGACGTTGTGAAGGCTTCTCCGCCATAAGGAGTTGGTGTCTTGTAGTGTTTACGAACTTTCGAGTAGGTGACTCGAGGAGTGGAGTAGGGCAACGAAGGTGTCCTTGTAGCCGAACCACTATAAACACTTGTGTCGTGGTTATGTGCTTCTTACTCTTTATCTTTCATTGCACTTTTATATATCTATCTATCAACGTCTAACATACACATCCAAATAGATTGACATAAGTCTATCTAAATATTTTAAAACGAAGTGTTAATTGGTAAAACTATTCAACCCCCCTTATGGTTTTCCACATACACGATCTTCTGATAGAACGGGCCTCTTTCAACCTCTCCTTAGCAACCGCCACCTTTTCATTAGTAATTTCTATTATTTCCAGTCCCTCAATCAAATTTTCACCCACTTCATCCCAACAAATGGGTGCCGTACACTTCCTCCCATACAAAAGCTGATACGGTGCTGCCTTGATGCTAGCATGCCAATTATTGTTGTAGGCAAACTCCACCAAGCACATATACTCCTCCCAGTTTCCAGTCCACTCCAATGCACATGCCCTCAACATGTCCTCTAGAGTCTGAATAGTCCTCTCCGTCTGACCATCTTTCTGTAGGTGAAAGGCTGTACTAAACTTGAGACGCGTACCCCAAGCTCTCTGCAGACTTCTCCAAAAACGAGAAGTAAACCGCGGTTCTCTGTCTGAAACAATAGTGGTCGGAATACCATGAAGTCTAACAATCTCCTACTGAAAAACCTCTGCCAACCCAACAATACCAAAGTCCTTCCGGATAGGTAAGAAAAGAGCAGATTTGGTCAATCGATCGACAACCACCCACACCGCATCATGTCATTTTCGAGTAGGAGGTAACCCTGTAACAAAATCCATGAAAATCTCTTCCCACTTCCAGGTAGGAATATCCAAAGGCTGCAACAAACCACTCACCCTCTGAAGTTCAATCTTAACTTGCTAACAAGTCATACACTTGGCTACAAAAGAAACCACATCTTGCTTCATACCATTCCACCAAAAATGCTGCTTAAGGTCCCTGTACATCTTGGTAAAACCAGGATGGATAGTGAAAGGGGAACTATGAGCCCTCGAGACAAACATGTACTGCAAAGCAGGATCATTAGGAACACACAGCCGACCCTCGAATCATACCACACCAAAACCGTCTACACTGAACTCTTTATGCTTACCCTCTTCAATATTCTTAACCACAGACCAAAGCTCACCATCATCCTTTTGAGCTTCCTTAATATGTAGTATAAGATTGGACTCTACCTTCATACAAGCCAAATAACCATCGTAATCACGAATGCAAAACTCCACATCCAAAAGCTCTTAATCATGCAGAACCCTGGGCTCAATCTTTAAACTAGCAATCATACCCTACTTTTGGCTAAGCGCATCAGCAACAACATTCGCCTTTCCCAAATGGTATTGGATGTTCGTGTCATAATCCTTAAGAAGTTCTAACTACCTTTTTTGTCTCATGTTAATTTCCTTCTGGGTAAAGATATACTTTCAACTTTTGTAGTCGGTAAAGATATCACACGATTCGCCATACACGTAATGCCTCCAAATCTTTAAAGCAAAAACAACCACATCCAACTCTAGATCATGAGTAGGATAGTTATCCTCATACGATTTCAATTGCCTCAAAGCATAAGCAATCACTTTACCATGCTACATCAGGACACAACCCAAATGTTTCTTTGATGCATCACTATAAATCTAAAAACCTCCAGAACTAGATGAAAGAGTCATAATAGGCGCTGATATCAACCTATGTTTCAACTCCTCAAAACTTTTCTCATGCTCCTCCGGCCCAAATGAACTTCTCACCTTTCCTCATCGGTTGTCGTGGGGTAACACCAACCGAGAGAAATCCTCAACAAACCGTCAATAGTAACTAGCAAGCCCTAAAAAACTCCAAACCTCTGTTACAGTAGTGGGTCTCGGCCACATGGTGATAGCCTCAACCTTAGATGAATCCATAGTGATACCATCAGCGGACACAACATGACCAAGGAAAGCAACTTGGCTCAACAAAAATTCACACATGGAAAACTTGGCATACAACTTCTGTTGCCGAAGAGTCTCCAAAACAATATGGAGGTGTTGCTCGTGTTCTTCCTCACTCTTGGAATAAACAAGAATCATCGATGAAGACAATCACAAACTTGTCGAGGTACTCGTGAAACACCCGATTCATTAGGTCCATGATGAAAATGATTGTTATTATAGTTTGGGGTTCATTTATGATAAGTTATAATAGTTTTAGGGTCTAAAGTGTCATTATCACAAAGTATAGGGTTAAAAGTGTAAATATCATAAATTCACTTTTTTTACAATTTAATCCATTCTTTTACCATGTTTATGAGTCAACCCTTCATGTTTTATTATTAGAAATATTAGTCCTTTTCTTTTATTTAAACCAAGACCTTTTGAAAACCCTAATCCATTTCGCTAACCATTTCCATTTTAAGCAATTCGAGACCAAACCCTAACAAGTATATGACCCTCTTATGCTCAACCTTAGGTCGAGACATGCCTAAATCCCATTTCAATCAACACAACACAAACCAAACAATTCAAGTCCCATTTCTATTGTTGTCGATACATAATAAGCCAAGATGTAAACGAATATATTTATCCCATTTAGCTCGATACCATTTTAAGGATAACATGATTACGGGTCATACGTATGTGAGTCGAATGGATTCAAAACAGATTATACATGGTCGATTGACTTTATGTCAAAATCAAGTCTTCCCCATTCGTTATTTTATGTGGCACTTGTATGATTTTATGTGACTTTTCTTATCATTTTATGGAGGTCTTAGCGATATATTAGCATGCATTTGGATGGGTTCTCACACAAACGATTAAGAGAAACAAAAGGAGGAAATGG
Organism: Chrysanthemum makinoi; assembly: GCA_910596185.1. Lineage (NCBI taxonomy): Eukaryota > Viridiplantae > Streptophyta > Magnoliopsida > Asterales > Asteraceae > Chrysanthemum > Chrysanthemum makinoi. Next base: position 92,994,751 of record OU343225.1, read on the forward strand.
AAAACAAGATTAGTGATACGTTACCCTAGTTACGTGATCGAGAGAAGAACCAAAAGAAACCAAGAGAACCAAACCCACGACCCACTCCTTAGAAACAACACCCACGATCAGAAACATCACGACCAAAGTCCTTCGAACCAAGACCCACGATCACCACCACCTTATCACAGCCTCCTTTGTTTGCCTGCTTTGCTTTTGATCGAATAGAAGAAGGAAAGAAAATATGGTAGTCATCACTTTTGTAGCTAGGGTTTTATGTGTGTTTTGAAATGTGTAAATGATAGGTTAGAATAATGAGATGTAAGTCGGGTAAAGGACAGATATTCGGATGAGTCAAGGGGGGGGGATAAAAAAGATTTGACTTTCCAAATTTCAACTATGGATGGGCTTGAAGTTAAGTTGTAATGTTGGTACATTGAATAAAGATTTTGGCCCATGCATTTTATAACGTGTGATATTAATATTTGAGACATAAGTGTGTCGGTTTTATTATCTTGTACAGTTTGATCATCTATGAGTTAGGTTAGCATTGTATTTAATGAGCTTGACGTATTTTATGTATTTCATAAGTATTAAATTAGAGGTCTAAAATAGTCTTTTCACAAGTTTTAGATTTTTGGTTTTACAACCGTATATAACCATAACCCCACCTTCTCGATTGTTCTTTTTGGTATGTCAAAACTATATCTATCTTTGTTAACCTTTTAATAAACACCAAATATAAATCATATTACATGGTTTTCGTGGATTTAAAATGAGATTAAACGTGTTTTGAAAACATCTTGTGTGGAATAAAACTAATAAAAGATGATGTTTGTGGTGTTATTTGTATCGGGTCGAGTATAACCCGAGTGGGTTTCGAGTCAACCTAATTTGGGTCACGATTTATGTATCTGGTTCAAATTTTGATTGCTTTATTTTATTGATTATTTAGGTCATGGTTGTGTTTCGGTAAATGATACATCCGCACAGGGTTTTTGGTTATTTGTTTCGATTCGATACCACCACACCCGAGAGGGTAGTGGTTTGGTTATCTTGGTCTCGGTTAAAAAGACACTACAATGGTGGTGTTTGTTTGCGTATCACAACCCATACCACAAGGGTGTGTTCGGTTGTCATGTTTCGGACCACCAACGCCAGCCACCATGGGTGCGTTTGGTTTGTTCTCAAACAAAGGGACAACACCACAAAGGGTGTGGTAGTAGTTTCTGTTCTGGTTAAACCACAAAACTCATTGGGATGTTGTTGTTGTTTCGGCTAGGTACGACCACACTCGCAAGGGGATGTAGTTGTCCGGTTTAATTAAAATACCCAAGAGGGTGTTTTACTATTTTTGTTGTAGTGTTCTCAAGACACCCAAATGAAGTGTATTTTCTATTTTGTTTTAGTAGTCTAGGGTGCGTTTGTGTTATGGTCATATTAGGGTGTGTGTAGCTTGGGTTTGTTGATTAGGTTCCCACAAAAACCCACAAGGGTTGCGTCTGTTTTAACAGCCCATATAGGGTCCATTTTGTAGCTTATTTTCTGCCTATTTTGGGTGTGTTTGCGTTGCGTATTTACAGCCACGAGGGGCTGTTTGGATTGCTTATTTTCTGCATAATTAGGGTGTGTTTGGACAGCTTATTTTCTGCACTTTGGGGGGGGAGGTCTTTGGAATTGCATATATTGAAATATATATAATCTGCCCAGAATTTAATTTGTATGAAACAGTAGCCTTAAAATATTTTTGACAACGTATAACCTTAAAAATATGTTAGTACACTTGATTACCTTTCAGGGATATAAAGAACATAAAAATCGACTTAAAAGCGAGAAAGATAATTTAACTAAATGAAGTATATGAAACATATAAATTTTGACAGCAATTTCATAAAGATTAACTTGCTGATCTGATTTTGAAATGAGATTTTGGACCCTTTCTAATTCGAACCGGCTTAAATGTAAAACACGAAAGATGTTCAAATTGATGTTTTACTTTATGCCGCATGATTTTTAATCTAGAAAGTATAAAATGAAGAATTTAAGCTTGGTCAAAGTCTGTTGGGATATGAAAGTGCTGAAGATTGACAAAGTACTGAAGATTGATAAAGTACTGGAAAAAGTCAAAGAGTCAAAGTACTGCTAAAGATAAAGTCAAAGTATTGCACATGAAAGTCAAAGTACTGCAAGAACAAAGAACTGTTATATTCGTTTATAGAAAGTATTGTAACTCTAGAATATTCTGTATTAGATTACTTGTCGTACAAGGATACAATTTGTAAACCGACTAGGGTTATCCTTGAGCCTATAAAAGGACCCTAGATTGGCATTAGAGGTACGATTGCTTACAAGTTATTATTTAGAGTTTTAGAGAACTTCGATATTCTTAGAGTTGTTAAAGTATCTGCATAATAAGCAGATTTAGAGTTAATAATAAAAGTTATTCTTCTTAGCTTTGTTAAGTAAATTCCACATACTTAATAGAGTTTGGTCGTGTTTCTTTGTTAATAACTTAAGATTTATCCGAGGTTGTTAAACCTTAAACAAGCTATTTAAGTTAGTTTGGTTAGAGTACATCGATCCAACAACAAGTGGTATCGAGCTTGTGTGGAAACTCGACTAGGAAGAAACCCTATTACAACAAAAAACTAAAGATGTCGATGATTCGTTCCACTACCTTCCATCACTTCAATGAGGATTCTGTCATCAAGAAAGGCTTAATATGATCTATGGTGCATGAAGATGAGGCAATACATTGCCATTACAGACCATGCTCTATGGAATGTAATTGTTAATGGTAATGAAGAAGTTCCAGAACCCATTGATGTTCTTGGACAACCCAGCACCTAAAGGCGGTCTTACCAGAAGAACCTTAAGGAATCTAGAGAAGGCACTCAACATTCTCTTGTCTGCCATTCTAGATGGTCATCTTCTCAAATTTCATGATGCTAAAGATGCTAAGAAGCCGGCTGCTGCTCTCAAGACCGATTTGGAGGGAATGAAGCTTCTAAGAAGATGCACGAATCATCAAGCAACAGTTTGAAACGTTCACAGTTGGTAAAAGAGAGAGTCTTGATGCTGCATATGATAGGTTTCAAAATCTCCTCAACATGTTGGAGTTATACAAGGCGAAGTATCAGTTGAGGATGCTAATTTGAAGTTTCTAAGGAGTTTTCCATCTACATGGCATGTGATTGACTACAATGATCGAGGCGACAACAACCGTGTTTGGATGTCATGGAATTTGATGATCTCTACCATCAACTGAAGGTGTATGAGCATGAGATGAATGGCCAAACCAGTTCTAAATCACATAGTATTGCTTTTCTATCATCTGAAAAGAGGATCAGTACTTCCAACAAAAGTACTGCTTCTCCTACTCAAAGTACTGTGACGCAAAGTACTATCTCAGATCCGCTCCCATCCATGCTCCGGCAAGCCCCACCAATTACTACTATGCACTCGATGAAGTTGTGTGTCTTTCTTGCACAGCAAGCTACTTTACCTGTCACTTATGAAGAAGATCTAGCACAGATTGAAGAAGATGCACTTGAAGAAATTGATATCGGGTGGCAAGTTGCTATGATCACTGCTAGGATTAAGAAGTATATGAAGAAGACAGGAAAAAATATTGATTTCAAACCAAAAGAGGGAATAACTTTTGACAAATCCAAAATTGAATGCTTCAATTGTCAAAAGACTGAACACTTTGCAAGGGAGTGCAGGTTTTCTAAGTATCAAGCAAACAGGACATCTGAGAAACCAAAGCTTGAGCTCAAAGAAATTCCTATTACTAAAATAAAGGCTTTGGTTGCTCAAGAGAAGTTATCGGTTGACCGGAGGAAGAGTTTAATGATGAACCGGTGACTTATTTTATGGTAGCAGTGGAAGAAGTGTGAAGAGTCTCGTGGAAGAATTAGACCGAGCCTTGCTGATGAGGAACCCGAACATCTGATTTGGAATCCGTGAGATTGTCTAGGAGAATTTGATTGGAGCATGGAAAGTGAAGATGATCCTGTTCAACTTGTAATGGTGGATACTTCACCAAGTTCACCCCTATCTCTGAGGTATGCTCAAATTGCCATGATTTTTATGACAAATTACTTGGCATTTATGTGATTGAAAGAGATAATTGTGTTAGGGCTAGGTCTGAGGTAGCTGGTTACTTATGTTTTGGAATGGACTTTGATAATTGTGATTGAAAGAGATAATTGTGTTAGGGTGAGTCTGGTCTGTCACATGTTACTTATGTTCAAAAACAGAGAAGAGCTTACATTAAAACTGGCTTAGGTTTTGGAATGGACTTTGATAACATCGAAGAGAATCAAACTAATGATGACCTAGAGGATATAACCACTAGTGATCATGAACTCATTAATTATGTAGATACATATAGTAATGAGGGTTCAATTAGTGAACCACCTCCTGATTATAAGAAAGATAATGGTTATCATGCAGTTCCCCATCCCACTGGAAGTCATCAACCCCCTAGGCCTGATGTTTCTCGTTTTGGAGTAGACAGTCTAGAGTTTAGGAAAAAACTAGTTGCTCAATCTAGGTTTGAAACCCCAAAGGAAACTGTTGAAAATAATGTTCAAAGTCAAGCAGTACCTTCAAATCAAAGTACTGCTCCACAAGCAGTACCTTCAGCAAAACCTTTTCAAAAGCAAGCTCGCTAAACCTTTTTGGGATAACTTTAGTCAAAAAAAGTTTACTCATTCACCTAGAAGGCACAATAGTTTTTGTCATAGACATAGAAGAAATCACTTTGGAAGTATGGGTCAAAACTGTGTTTTTGTGTGTTATAGTCCTACTCATTTAATCAAGGATTGTGAACATCACTCAGAATACCTTAGCAAATTTCCAAAGAACAGGTCTGCCAACCAGAAACCTAGAGAGCACAAACCAGTCTGGAATAATTCAAATAGGGTCAATCACAGAAATTTCTCACCAGATAATAAATACCCACACCAGAGAAGACCTTTTTCAAAACCTTCAGTATCTCATAATACTTTCCAAGGTACTGTTAATTCTGGACCAGTACTTTCTCAAAGTACTGCTCAGCCAAAACAAGGTACTGATCACACTTTTTGGAATAGGAACCCTAGGAGATCTCATTACTATCAACCTAGAAGGTATTACAATTCACATAGGGGATCTAGATCACAAGAACCAAGTGTTAAAATAGAATAGGTTAAGAGAGAAAGTACTGCTGAGGGACAAACAGTACTTTCAACAAAAAGTGAATCAGATGTTTTTGTGATACAAGAAAAAGAGAATGAACTTGTAAAAGAGAGTTGTGTTGAAAAACCTGAAAGTTTTGAAAATCCACATGCTAAGAATCAAAAGATAATTCTGGTTCATGTTTTGAAAAATAGTGGAAATTACATACTCAAAGAATTTGAGTTTGTAACTCCACAAGGGGAACACAAGTCAGTAATGGCCTGGGTTCCTAAAAATCACTAACTCTTTTCTTTTTGTGCAGGGCAACCCAGAAGAGGAGCTTAAAGATCATCTGATTGTGGATAGTGGTTGCTCTGGAAGTATGACAAGAGACAAAGAAATCCTATCTGATTTTAGATCTATTAGTGGAGGAAGAGTTTCATTTGGGAATGATCCCAATGGAGGAAGGATTACTAGAAAAGGAACTGTTGGGAATTCCGTGAAGTAGGAATTCTGCTGAAAATAACGCTGAAGGAATCTGCTGAAGTACATGGATTCTGCTGAAGGAATCTGATGAAGTACATGGATTCTGAAGAAGAATTCTGAAGTTATATTATAGTATAGTTGGTTTCTACGGATATAGATATTCCATATTTTTATTAGTTTGTTAGGATATGCTTGAGCTAATTTAGGTAGTGATATGCATTTATTTTATATTATTGTTTATTTAGGGTTCCTTGTGTATAAAAGGAACTGATAGCTTTTGTTTTACACGACTCTAACGCTGAGAAAAATATTCTAGGAAAAGATTATTAGAGAAAGTGAAAAAGATCCATAGAGGATCATTGTTTCTTGAAGAAAAACCTTGTTGGTAACTTTGATTGTGTTAATTATTATCCGCTGTGCATCTATTCAATCATTGTTATTATACCCTAGTTGAGTCTGGATCTTGGATTTAACAATTGGTATCAGAGCGGGTGGCTCTCGATCTAGGGTTTATAAGGTTTTAAGCTAATTAGGGTTTATACTCTAATTCATCCTTGTTGCAAGCAGAAATCGGATCTACTGTGTTTTATTGTTGACGAACAGAAGCAGACGTAAAAAGAAAAGAAGGGGCAGGCTAAACAAATTTGATCTTATTATTTCTCACGTGACATCTTATGCACATGATGTTACAATGGCTGCACATGGGACGGTACATAGCGCATCCATTTAATTGGTATTGAATTTTGATTGGCTATCACGGTTTGAAAATCTGTCACACAGGTCGCTTTCTTTGTTTATCACGTCATAATAGCATTGTGAAATTAAAAAGGCTGAATTTAAGTTACCAATTGGTTAATGTGGGATTGATTGTTGGTAGGGTCACTATGCTTTGTTTGGATACAATTTTCTGAATATAATGTGCTGATCATGTGATATAATTCATTTTGTAATTGGTCATTTGCATTTAATTGGGTATTGGGAAAAAGAAAGCAGGTTGATAATCTTGCCTTTACGAAATCTCGTGCTTTATTTTTATTGGCTGAATGCTTGGTGTCATTATGATATTGTGTTCATGATCTACGTTTATTTGTATCACGTGGGGTCTCAATTGTTACTGCTGAAGTTTATTCATTTCTGCTGATAATATTCGTGTGATTCATTGATTGGCTTATACTACTCGTATATTAGTGGGTTGGCAATTAAAGTCATTGGCTGATTTGGACGGCTCTTTTATTGGCTGATATTATATTTGTTGCTACTACTGATATCATATTTATCTCATCATCTATTTTGTTCTAGTCAATTTGACTTGTTGCCGCTGAAGGTTCACGAGGAATATCTTTATTTGATTCGTGAAACTTGTCTCATGTGATGCTAGTCTCGTTATAATGAATTGAATGCTATAACGTGATGAATTGTTTTTGATTGGTGCATTAACACGGTTCATTCCTGCTGAATATTAGTCAAAGGGTAGTAGTGGCTACTGTGTTATTTACTGTGGACAACTCTTTACAAATCTCTCAACACCCTTATAATGGCAGAATTTGATAATAAAAGAGATGAGGTTGTGTTTCCTTATTTGATGAATGATGAGTACGATGTTTGGGCTAAGAAGATGGAACATTGGATCAAAAATAATGATATGAATATTTGGAAGGTGATCCAAAATGGCAACTGCTTGAAAAGAACTGGAATGGATCGCGATGGAAAAATCTTTATTCATCCTCCAACGACTGCAGATGAACACATTGCTGTACAAAGAGAGTCAAAGGCCAGAACTACTTTGCTTAAATCTATTCCTGTTGATCATGTAGTAGATTTTCGTTATATGGATGATGCAAGTCTTATATGGGATGCACTCAAAGAAAGGTATGGTGGAAAGGCTGAATTCAAGAAGATGAGCAAGGAAGCTGATGTTGCAGGTTATGCTGAAGAACTTGCCAGTCCACACTTTGGATTCATGGGCATCTCTCAGGTACAAAATTGTGTGTTTGGTTGTAGTGATAAATACAATGAACTTAAGGAAGCCTATGATATTTTGAAACCTAAATATAATGAATGGTATGTTGAAGTTGAAGCTTATAAACAGGCTTTAAAAACATTAGAAAGACAAAAAGTGTGGTTTCAAAAGAATCAGTTGGCTTATGAAGAAAAGATAAGAGTGTTAGAAAGAGATCTAACTAATGCTCAAAATGAGTTAAAATATTAGAGAAAGAAAGAGTTAAGGTTGTTTCTGAAAACCAAGTGCTACAAAAGAAACTAGATGAGGAAATAGCTAGACATAAAGAATGGTTAATTTCAGGAAAAAATTTAGCTAGAGAGATATATAGTAGTCAATCTGAGACCTCTCAGAATTGGTTTAGGTTTTAAACAAGATGTAAGATTAGAAGCTAGGTATGATGGACGTAAAACTACACCCAAAGAGCTTGGCTAATTATGTAAAAGAAGGTGAATTACATGCTATCCCTGGTCCTATTAGAGGAGAATTTATGTCTGTTGACCTTTCTATTACAGTTGACTTTGATGGATCACACCATTTATATGGCAAAAAGTCAAGTGACTTGCCAGACCTTAGTAGCAAAACTAATGACTCTGTCTCTTGTTCTAAAAGTGACAAGTCATCAGACCTAAAGTCCACTGACTATGCCTCATGTGATTCAAGTGAAAAGTCTGACTCATCTAGGCAGACACCCAAGACCACACCCATGTCCAAAGTAGCTAATGCTGAGCCCAATATTGCTGAGCCCAAAACAAAGCCATTTACTTATTCTATTAAACACAATTTTGTTGCTAGTTCTGTTTCTGATAAGTTTAAATGTAATAAACAAAGTTGTGTTAAGAATAAGTCTTTTAAGAAGAAATCTTGTTTTGTGTGTGGTAGTAAACTCCATCTTATTAAAGACTATGATTATCATGAGAATAGGATGGGTGTTTCCTCCGCCATAAGACTTCTAGACCCACATGGACTAATGTTGCTAGTATTCCTCCATTTGTTCCCCAAAGCTGCACATGTGAGAGCAGGTAAACCAGCTTCTACTGGTAAACCAAAGGTGTATGCATCACTGTTTCTGCGAAAGGCTTAATAGGCCTTTTCAGTTCCCACCGGTGGAGGATATTCTTCACCGATTACTACTTGGTTGGTGGAACAGTAATGTTAGACTTATGCCCTATAGACCTACAAGTTCTTATTTTCAGTCATATACACCTTATGTATCTCATATGAATATGGCACATGGTGGAGTTAGAGTGGCAACTGCTGTTAAGCCCTCAAAAGGTTATTCTTGGAAAACTCAAAGGAAAGTTTCATTCTGGGTACCCAAGAACAATAGTCCTTGTCAGGTGCATTGATTGAGGGGAGGCATAAGCCTAAGGGGAGGCATGTTGTTGTATATTTGTCTTCTAACCATTTTTGTAGATGTTGTATCCTCATACGCCTAAGGGGAGGCTTAGTGTTTCTACTGATGCTTGATGGTTTATTTTCCATGTTTTGGTTATTTATTTATTTTTTCTTTATTTAATATTTCGTTAAAAAAAAAATCGTGTTATTTCTTTTAGTGATTAAAAAATAAAATAAAATAAAATAAAGAGCTCTAACCTGTCTGTGATCAGATTCTACTCTTTCTTGCTTGCAGGTTTTGGTGTTGGTTAATAACCACACAACTAATGGTTTTCATCTCACCATGTCTTTCTGACACAAGAGTTGACTAGCCCACAGGATTATGGCTTGTGGTAAAGGCTGCGAAAATCCATAAATGGTAATAAAATCACCATGATGATGACGGCATTCCATCAAAGAGTTGGCTAGTCCAAAAGCAAACGGTTTTTGGTAAAGACATCTTAATTCCGTTGATAGTTGTTGATTTACTAAAAATCAGAGGGTTATCAATGTACCCTGGTCTCACACACCAAACATTGGCTAGTCCTGAGCAAACGGCTACAGGTAAAGACATTTCAAATCCGTTCATGGTTGCTGATTTGGTAATATCAGATGGTTATCAGTGTACCATAGTTTTTGAACTTAAACATTTGGCTACTCCAGTAGTGATGGCTATTGGTAAAGAGACATCAAATCCATTATTTTCAATGATTCACATCTCACAGGTGTTAACACACTTGGATGTGATGAGAATAGTATGAAACTAATATGTTTTGATGTACATGTTGTCATTTGTTGTGCAAAGATCGAAGTTTCAAAGTTTTGTCATCATAGAGATGTTACTATTTTGGTTCTTTGTCGCAGATGTTCGAAAGTACAATCCTCTTGTTCTGCACTTTTAAAGACATATCAGAAACCGGAACTTAACCAAGTCAAATTCGGTTTAGGGAGGATTGTTGGGAATTCGTGAAGTAGGAATTCTCAAAAAATAACGCCGGAATCTGGAAGTACATGGATTCTATTTGAAGGAATCGATGAAGTACATGGATTCTAGCTGAAGAAGGAATTCTAAGTTATATTATAGTATAGTTGGTTTCTACGGATATAAATATTCCGTATTTTTATTAGTTTGTTAGGATATGCATGAGCTAATTTAGGTAGTGATATGCATTTATTTTATATTATTGTTTATTTAGGGTTCCTTGTGTATAAAAGGAACCGATAGCTTTGTTTTACACATAATTTTTGAGAAAAATATTCCAGGAAAAGATTATTAGAGAAAGTGAAAAAGATCCATAGAGGATCATTGTTTTTTGAAGAAAAACCTTGTTGGTAACTTTGATTGTGTTAATTATTATCCGCTGTGCATCTATTTAATCATTGTTATTATACCCTAGTTGAGTCTGGATCTTGGATTCAACAGGAACTATCAAAGCAGGGCACATAGATTTTGAGAATGTTAGATATGTGAAGGAGCTTAAGTTCAACTTATTATCTCTCAAATCTGTGATAAACAGCATCCTGTGTTATTCACTGACATAGAATGTCTCATTCTTTCCCCTGAATTCAAACCTGTCTTTGATACCACATGTGAAGATCGTTGTAGCTCTGCTAGGGATCAATAACAAAGACTAATAACATGCACAGCGTAATAAACTATTCAATTCTTTGTTATTGAACAAGGTTTTCATCATTAAATCTAACTAACCCTAGACGTTTATAGGAACACGTCTAGATAACTAAACTAAACCCTAGGCGTTTTCCTCACGCCTAGGTACCCACACACACACACCTTTTAGGTTTACATCATGTACGTACTTCTAAAACTAATGACCCTATGTCTCTTTATATACTAGAGACATCTAGGGTTTACAAGAGGAATCATAATACAATTAGGAAACTAAATATTCTTTAAAGCATATCTTCTAGAATCTTCCAACTCCTCCATCTTTTTGTAGTTTTCCTTCTTGTCACTTTAAGTCCTTCATGTTTCATTCTTCTGGTTTTGTATCATCAAATCTATAATAAACCCAACATGATGTTTTCCACGTATCTCTTCGAGGGATACAATTATCATCCGTTGCATATATATATATATATATATATATATATATATATATATATATATATATATATATATCCTTTAGACCGATTCACTGATATGTCTTTGTGTGAGGAACCCGGCTATTTTAGATCGACGAGATAGAGTCATGAGAAACAAGGTCATTCCGTTCGTGAAAATTCTTTGGAAGAATCACCCAGAGCGTGAAGCTACCTAGGAAACCGAGGAATCGATGCAATCAAGTTATCCCCATTTCTTTTCGTAGTCTGGTATGTCTCTGTTTGTTTTCATTCGTTTTCATTTCAATTTTCGTGGACGAAAATTTTCTTCTAGAGGGGAAGAGTTGTAAAACCCTAAAATCTAAAACTTGTGAAAAGACTATTTTACCATTCTAATTTAATACTTATGAAATATGTAAAATACATCAAGCTCATTAAATACAATGCTAACCTAACTCATAGATGATCAAATTGTACAAGATAATAAAACCGACACACTTATGTCTCAAATATATATATCACACGTTACAAAATGCATGGGCTGAAATCTTAATTCAATGTACCAACATTACAACTTAACTTCAAGACCATCTATATTTAAAATTTGGAAAGTCAAATCTTTTTTATCTCCCCCCCCCTCCCCCTTGACTCGGCCGAATATCTCCCATTTACCCTACTTAGATCTCATTATTCTAGCCTATCATTTACACATTTCAAAACATACATAAAACCCTAGCTACAAACGGCTACCGTCTTTTCTTTCCTTCTTCCATTTGATCAAAAGCAAAGCAAGTAAAAAAAGGAGGTTGTGATAAGGTGGTGGTGATCGTGGGTCTTGGTTCGAAGGACTTTGGTCATGGTGTTTCTGGTCGTGGCTGTTGGTTCTCAGGAATGGGTCGTGGGTTTGGTTCTCTTGGTTTCTTTTGGTTCTTCTCTCGATCACGCAACTACGGTAACGTATCACTGATCTCTTTTCTCATTTCCTCCTTTTGTTTCTCTTAATCGTGTGTGATGAGAACCCATCCGAATGCATGCTAATATACATTAAGACCTCACATAAAATGATAAGAAAAGTGACATAAAATCATACAAGTGCCACATAAAATAACGAATGGGGAAGACTTGTTTTCGACCTAAATTCAATCGACCATGTATAATCTATTTTGAATCCATTCGACTCACATACATACGACCCGTAATCATGTTATCCTTAAAATTGTATCGAGCTAATTGGGATAATATATATGTTTACATCTTGGCTTATTATGTATCGACAATAATAGAAATGGGACTTGAATCGTTTAGTTTGTGTCATGCGGATTGAAATGGGATTTAGGCATGTCTCGACCTAAGGTTGCACATAAGAGGGTCGTATACTTGTTAGGGTTTGGTCTCGAATTGCTTAAAATGGAAATGGTTAACGAAATGGATTAGGGTTTTCAAAAGGTCTAGGTTTAAATAAAAGAAAAGGACTAATATTGCTAATAATAAAACATGAAGGGTTGACTCGTAAACATGGTAAAAGAATGGATTAAATTGTAAAATAAGTGAACTTATGATATTTACACTTTTAACCCTATACTTTGTAATAATGACACTTTAGACCCTAAAACTATTATAACTTATCATAAATGAACCCTAAACTATAACAACAATCATTTTCATCATTTTAACCTAATTTGACATTAATTATATCATGAATGATTAAACCTGCTAAATATAGAAAACTGCTATTTTTGGAAAGTTAATTATTATGGAAACTTTCTAATTTGGGAAACCTGCCTAAAATAGAAAGTTACTTAAAATGGTTAAGTTACTTAAAGTGGAAACTTACTAAATAAGGAAAGTTAGTATATTTGGAAACTTACTAAAAATGGAAATATTCTCATAAACCCTAAAAGACTTAATCTAAAGTAAAACACTTTAACTAAATCTAATAAATGTATATCCTTTCACTTCTATAGATCCCTCAAGGAAAGAGTAATCTTCCGTGTCTTGTGATTTCATCTGCTTGTGTTTTCTTTGTTGTTTAATAAGGTACAGATATTCTGACCTTTTCTCTTAAGGTTTCTCATGATTCGTACACATCTTTTTGATATTAGCTTTGATTGTTATGCCTTTGCTTTGAGCCCTACTATTATGGCTTTCTTATATGATCTGGTATTATGCCTTATTGGACCTTTGCTATGCACCCTCTAGATTGGTGAACCTTTGATATGAACCTTTGGCATTTGGACTTTGATATGACTTAGACATTTGACTTTAGTTTGACTTCCTTTGACCCTTCAGTTTGATACCCGAGCCAATTTGTTTCCTAGCCATGAAGGTAACATGGCCGTGTCATTGATGCACCAATGGCATGACTCTAGGGCGGTGGAGTGATGTTCCTTCTCGTCCTTTTTTAAGATATTACGCGCGGTTTATATTATGATTATGGCCACTATGATTTGTATAGGGGCGTATGGATGCATCCTAGATTTGTTATGTTATGTTATGATATGATATGTTGTGATATGATTTATATGGTGACTGATGTTGTGTGCAATACACGTCTTTCACATTCTGGGAGCTGATCACTCCATTGGTTACTTATGCTATATGATATGATATGATATGATATGTTTGGGCTCGTGGTTGATTACTGATATTTCTTTTCCCTTCGTTATCCTTTTGATTATGCCTTATGATATTCCCCAATGAACCATATGTTATGTTATCTTCGTTCCCTATCTTTCGATTATTTGTTTTGTTATATATATCTGTTCCTGCGGCAGGGTTAGGAGCATAGGGGTCGTCAGGACCAGGGTTATGAGCATAGGGGTCATCAGGACTAGGGTGTTGAGCATAGGGGTCGTCAGGACTGGGGTTTTGATTCGAGGCGACAGGAGTCCAGGGGACAGGACCAGAGGGTTACTGGTAGGAATGGGAATGACAGCCAGGGTCATGAGCGTTTGTACAGGGATCAGTCGACTCGGGGTTCTCAGCAGGATCGTAATATAGGTTCTTCAGGTCAAAGGAGGCCTGCGGAGACTTTACCTCCTCCACCACTTTGTACTACTTGTGTAAAGCCTCACCCGGGCATTTGTTGCAAGGCCACAGGAGGATGTTTCGCTTGTGGGTCCACTACTCACACAGTGAAGGATTGTCCTCAGGGGAGGCACATTGCACCATTGAACTCGATTAGGCCAGCTCCTACTATGGGTCATGTTTATGCTACTACTCATCAGGTACTATAACCAGCATTCCTTACATTGGCGATCGCACTGTTTTTGCATTATTTGATACCGGTGCCACACATTCCATTATATCTGTTGTATTTGCCAAGAAACTTAATATGACCCCAACACCATTAACAAATCATTTATCCATTTCCACACCAATGAAAAACCATGTGATTATCGATCATGAATATGTGAATTGTCATTTAGGGTTTGACGACGGTATTGGTTCAGCGAATTTACTTCCTTTGGATATGGTTGACTTCGATGTGATTCTTGGTATGGACTGGTTGGCTTCGCATAGAGATACCATTAATTGTCATGCCATAAATGTGATCTTTGGCGATATTCATCATCCCGATTTTGTTTATGATGGTTCTCAACCTCTCAAGTCTGATAAGATTATTTCAGCTATGAAAGCCTGAACTCTGATTTCCCATGGTTTCCAAGGCTTTATAGCATCCATTAAAGATACATCTTTGGAAAGTTAGAGTATTGAAAGTCTTTCCGTTGTACGTGAATTCTCCGATGTGTTTCCCGCCGAACTTCCTGGTATTCCTCCGGCTAGGGAAGTTGGGTTTGGCATCGAATTGATTCTAGGTGCCGAACCCATTTCGAAAGCTCCGTACCATATGGCGCCTATTGAATTGAAGGAGTTGAAGGAGCAATTACAGGAACTCTTGGAGAATGGTTTCATCCGACCCAGTGTTTCTGCTTGGGGTGCACCTGTTTTATTCATTTAGAAGAAAAACGGGGAGTATGCGTTTGTGTATTGATTATCGCGAGCTTACCCGAATCACTATCCGTAATCGTTATCCTCTTCCGCGTATCGAGGACCTGTTTGATCGATTCTTGCAGGGAGTTGAATTCTTTTCAAAGATTGATTTGAGATCTGATTATCATCAACTGCGTGTGAAGGAACAAGATGTTCCTAAGACCGCGTTCTGTACCCGTTATGGTCACTACGAGTTTTTGGTTATGCCTTTCGGTTTGACTAATGCTCCTGCTATATTCATGGACCTAATGAATCGGGTGTTTCACGAGTACCTCGACAAGTTTGTGATTGTCTTCATCGATGATATTCTTGTTTATTCCAAGAGTGAGGAAGAACACGAGCAACACCTCCGTATTGTTTTGGAGACTCTTTGGCAGCAAAGTTGTATGCCAAGTTTTCCAAGTGTGAATTTTGGTTGAGCCAAGTTGCTTTCCTTGGTCATGTTTTGTCCGCTGATGGTATCACCATGGATTCATCTAAGGTTGGGGCTATCACCAAGTGGCCGAGACCCACTACTGTAACGGAGGTTAGGAGTTTTCTGGGGCTTGCTGGTTACTATTGACGGATTGTTGAGGGTTTCTCTCGGTTGGTGTTATCCCTGACGCAACTGATGAGTAAAGGTGAAAAGTTCATTTAGAAGGAGGAGCGTGAGAAGAGTTTTGAGGAGTTGAAACAGAGGTTGGTATCGGCGCCTATTCTGACTCTTCCATTTGGTTCTGGAGGTTTTTATATTTATAGTGACGCATCAAAGAAAGATTTAAGTTGTGTCCTGATGCAGCATTGTAAAGTGATTGCTTATGCTTTGAGGAAATAGAAATCTTATGAGGAGAACTATCCTACTCATGATCTAGAGTTGGTTGCGATTGTTTTTGCTTTAAATATTTAGAGGCATTACTTGTAGTTGGAACTTCTTAACGATTATGACACGAACATCCAATACCATTTGGGAAAGGCGAATGTTGTTGCTGATGCGCTTACCCGGAAGTCGGTATGATTGCTAGTTTAGAGATTGAGCCCAGGGTTCTGCATGATTTAGAGCTTTCTGATGTGGAGTTTTGCATTCGTGGTTACGATGGTCATTGGGCTAGTATGAAGTTAGAGTCCAATCTTATACTATAGATTAAGGAAGCTCAGAAGTATGATTATGAGCTTTGGTCTGTGGTTCAGAATATTGAAGAGGGTAAGCAGACAGAGTTCAGTGTAGACGTTTTTGGTGTGGTATGGTTCAAGGGTCGGCTGTGTGTTCCGAATGATCCTGCTTTGCGTGAAGCTGTTTTTTCTGAGGCTCATAGTTCCCCTTTCACTATCCATCCTGGTTCTACCAAGATGTACATGGACCTTAAGCAGCGTTTTTGGTGGAATGGTATGAAGCAAGATGTGGTTTCTTTTGTAGCCAAGTGTATGACTTGTCAGCAAGTTAAGATTGAACTTCAGAGGGCGAGTGGTTTGTTGCAGCCCTTGGATATTCCTACCTGGAAGTGGGAAGACATTTACATGGATTTTGTTACAGGGTTACCTCCTACTCGAAAAAGACATGATGCAGTTTGGGTGGTTGTAGATCGATTGACCAAATCTGCTCATTTCTTACCTATCCAGAAGGACTTTGGTATTGCTAGGTTGGCAGAGGTTTTTCAGCAGGAGATTGTTAGACTTCATGGTACTCCGACCGCTATTGTTTCAGACAAAGGTCCGCGGTTTACTTCTCATTTTTGGAAAAGTCTGTAAAGAGCTTGGGGTACGCGTCTCAAGTTTAGTACAGCCTTTCACCCAAAGACAGATGGTCAGATGGAGAGGACTATTCAGAATCTAAAGGACATGTTGAGGGCATGTGCATTGGAGTGGGTGAAACTGGGATAAGTATATGTGCTTGGTGGAGTTTGCCTACAACAATAGTTGGCATGCTAGCATCAAGGCATTATCGTATGAGCTTTTGTATATGAGGAAGTGTAGGGCACCCATTTATTGGGATGAAGTAGGTGAACGTTTGATTGAGGGACTGGAAATTATAGAAATTACTAATGAAAAGGTGGCGGTTGCTAAGGAGAGGTTAAAAGAGGCCCGTTCTCGACAGAAGAGTTATGCTGATAAGCATAGGCGTGACTTGGTGTTTCATGTTGGAGATCGTGTATTTCTGAAGGTTTCGTCATTCTGTGGTGTGAAGCGTTTTGGGATCAAGGGCAAGCTTAGTCCTCGATTTATTCGACCGTTTGAGATTTTGGATCATGTTGGGGAGGTTTCCTATCATTTAGCTCTGTCTCCTCAGTTTTCTCATGTTCATGATGTTTTCCACATATCTCTTCTGTAAGGGATACAATTATCATCCGTTGCATGTGGTATCCTATCCTTTAGACCAGATTCAGCCTGATATGTCTTTGTCTGAGGAACCCGAAGCTATTTTAGATTGAAGAGATAGAGTCATGAGAAAAAAGGTCATTCCGTTCGTGAAAATTCTTTGGAAGAATCACCTAGAGTGTGAAGCTACCTAGGAAACCGAGGAATCGATGCGATCAAGTTATCCCCATTTCTTTTCGTAGTCTGGTATGTCTCTGTTTGTTTTCATTCATTTTCATTTCAATTTTCGAGGACGAAAATTTTCTTTTAGAGGGTAAGAGTTGTAAAACCTAAAATCTAAAACTTGTGAAAAGACTATTTTACCCCTCTAATTTAATACTTATGAAATACGAAAAATACATCAAGCTCATTAAATACAATGCTAACCTAACTCATATATGATCAAATTGTACAAGATAATAAAACCGACACACTTATGTCTCAAATATATATATCACACGTTATAAAATGCATGGGCCGATGTTAGGTCACCATATTGTAACACAAGCATCAATATGTTAGAAATGAGATAAGAAAGATCGGATGAACACACTAACACACACACGAATATGATATGAGAAATGTTAAGCGTAGGAATGTATTAGAAGTGAACAACCAACCTTCTAAGGAAGGTTTACACGACTATTTATAGGGAAGATGACTAGGACAACACATCTAGTCTATTCCACTATTTATTGGGCTTGGGCCAAGGCTCATGAGCTTTCTACATAAGTCTTGCCTTAAATACATATATAAAAGCTTAATTAAGCAACCTATTACATGTTAATTACAAACACTTGAAATAAAGTTTAGGAGTGATTCCAAAAATCTCCCTTTAAGTGTTGTTAATTAATGACTTAAATAATATTTAAACGTTGTTGGTGCTAATGTAATAGTTGCTTTGACGTCTTTTGACAATTCTTCTTTCTTGTGAGAAGAAGTGCCTTGATTCCAACAATCTCCCAGTGTAGGGATCTTGTTTCTTTTGAAGTATTCTGCTTTGACGTCTTTGATTTCTTTGTTCTTTAATTCTTTGTTCTTTGTGGTGGTTGTGATAGTATGTTGTTGTCACTCTGGTCAGCTTCAAACCCCGTTGCTCCAGCGTCTCCCGCGTCTTTCTCTAACATGCTCACACGCTCATTTGACAATGAATTCCAGATGTGAAGTAGTTCTCGAGTCTTTATAACTTTGTAGATTCTTTGATTAGATGATGAATCATTATGACTTTGTGTTGCCTTTGATTTTGAGAGAACTTCTTTTGTGTTGTTGTTGGTATGAGCCTATGGAGAATCAGCGATCTCTTCCTCCCGCGAGCATCCATCGCAGCAGACATCTCCGTCAGTCACGAACACCAATTGATCATCGTAATCTTTTCATAAAGAATTGACTACTACAATTGTTCTGCTGATGAATGTCTTGATTCCATTCACCTTGGTCGGGCGAATCAGCCGTCCGAATCCCGTAAGGGGCAGTTGGCATTACATTGAACAAGTTCAAGTAATGACCCACATATTTAGGACTCGATTCTTGAAAGGAATCTCCTTAGCGGGATTTCCAGAACTTACAAGTTCGAACTTCAAGAGTGTCAACAGCATAATGTGAAGACACATCTCTAATTCTAGCAAAGGTCGTTCTGAAACCGGATGCCCTCAAGAAGGCTAATACGATATACTGAAGTATATCTACGGTTCAAGTGAGTTACTGAGGTACAGAAAGCATCACCCCATGACTGTAGACCATTTAAGACAACACTAAATGTAACCCACAAGGAGTTACCGAAGTGACCTGCTGTCAAGGCTGTTTGATGTTGACCCTGGTAGGAGTTTCCATTCAATCACTGAGGATCACAATTGTGAACCCCTCATAAATTTTCTCAACAGATTGCTAAGATCTGTGAAGGACTCTAGAATGTATCACATGCGTCCTTATAGTTGAACGACAAGTGATGAAATGTCAAATGTTCATAAGAGATCTTTTGATGAATCTCATGGCTCTGGACTCAATAGTGCGCTTTGGTTTTCCTGAGCGGAGACTAGGGAGAGGGTCTCCTTTTTCAATACCAGCAATCTCTAAGAGAAATCCGATAGTTTACGTATGGTTCCCGATGAGAATGAAACAAGCTTCTATTGAGAGAAACTTGAGTGGCTAAGAAGGTTTAGTGCATGCGTCACTGGGTCCATGACGACTTTAATCTTCAATACCGGTGTCATCAAGTGACAACCAGTAGCATATGAATTGAACCGGTGTATGCGCCTAAGTTGAATAATCTGGAGGGTTATTTCTTTTCACCCTTTTCATTACATTTCTTTTTAATTCTTCAACTCCTTCTTTCTCCGATTCTCATTTTCTCCCTTTTATAATCATACCTAAGGACTTCTAAATTCTAACTATTGGTGGTGTCCTTGGGTAGATCCCTTCGGCTCTGGCGGATCATAGGACGGTTATTCCTAACCTTAGTCACCTTATAACTCCATGACTAACCTATGTTGCCATAAGACCGTTTTCTTGAAAAATCTCTCAAAGTGTTTATGATTAAAAAAAACATTTTGTACCACTGTGAGAGTTTTTATATTTTGCAGAAATACTCCCCTTCCACACGTGCTTAAGTATTTTGACAGAAATCTGCACGGTGAAAGAAGAGCGCGCACTTTTGAATTGATCAACTCAAGATAGACAATTCCCCGTGAGACACGGTTACATCACTGACTAGGTTAGCTTGAAGTTGTAAACACTCCTTGGTGAGGAGGTTTGACCCGTCAAGGTTCATGTCTACCAAGAGTTTCTCGAATGGTACATTCTACTAGGACAAGTCCTTTGCGAGACACATTTACATCACTAGCGAACTAACTTGAAATTATTACCCGTCCTGGACAAGTCTTTTCGAGTTACTAACATTTAAGAGCTCATCAATTCATTGGTTAAGTCTTTAGCAAGAAGATTCAATAGCAATTCACAACGTATTTCTTATCACATAATTTTTCTCCCCCTCAAAAATGGCATATAAATGTTATTTTTGATAAAAATTTTGATATCGAATATATCCATTTCGAGTTTTGTGGGAAGATTTCCATGAAGAACAATTTGTGAAGAAAGTTTTGAACAAATGCTCCCCCTCAACAATTGATTTTAACTTTTGAGGTTTTGAAAATCATAAGGGGAAGTACTTGTTCTTTTGAGCAAAACTTTGAAAAGTGAAAGTTTTGATAAGTTTTACTCAAAAGTAAGAAGCTTTCACTCTTTTTATAAGGATTGTGGCACTGATGCGTACCATAGGGTCCTTTCATTACAAGTACGGGTTGTACACTGTTATGTGTGCACAAGCCATAGTCAAGTATAGATCAACACATCCAAATATTAATGAAAGAAATAAACCAGGGATTACCAGGAAGTCCGTCAATAACACCAGGAGTTCTTTCTGGACGTTGATAGCCTGTTAGATATATGCTCTGACGTCCACCCACGAAACTCTCCAAAGTCCTCATCTGATCGCGACAAAACAACCTTTCATCAATCCTTGTAATGATCTTCTTCGCATCCCTCTTTTCCCTAGAATTACACCTTTTCTTCGACCCTATGCCTTCATGAATCTCCTTTAACCGATATGCTAACCCATCCCGAACCTTCTTTAAAGTGTGATCACAAAACTTGTGAAGCTCCTTGCATGCCATGAAGCAATTACGGTGAAGTTCACTACGGTAAACTACCCCAAACATTGGTCTCTTAAGGATGGTGTACTGAGGCAGGTCATTGATATCGGGAATCTATAGCTTTGGTGGTGTGAGATTAACACATTTTTTATATGACTCCACGGCAAGTTGAAGGTCTTCAACACGTTCCTGGATGACGATGCTTCTGATGAATATTAGCAATGACTTGATGTACTGGAGCTGGATGTTGGTGGAGAACTGTCACATTCGACCTTGTACCTTAGCAAGATACATGTGCTCAGTGTCATTGAGTGACAATCTCAGAAAATCCCCTTTAGTAAAGTCATATTCCTGTTCGTCTTGGTGTTTGACTACGATTTTCTTTAGGAATGAGTATTCCCACTTGGTAGACAGGCTAACATGCATTATGGCAACGATCCGTTGGTCACTGTACACCTCTTTCTTCAATTTGAGTACCTGACAGCTTCTATAGTAGATTCTTCTTCGTTCAGGCCAATGATGAATTCCATATAGTGCATCGAGGTCATACTTTACCACATTATCAACGAACATATGTGTGGCTTCTTCCTCAATGGCCACATTGTTGGAGAAGATTGCTGCCGGGAAAGGGAAGGTGAGTGAGGTAGCGTATTTCTTGCTTACATCGCTACCTTTCTGAAGAAATTCCAGGTCATTGTTGAGGAAACATCGGTAAGGAATCTTCGGTTGATCGGGTCGGCCAATGGTGGGTAGTGGCTTTGTCCAGTCGATGTAGTATGGAGCCTTATCAGGTATGGTGAAGTTGATATTGGATTCAGGGTTGAGCCAATCAATGTTGTTGGACATGGCTCGTGCAATGTGGTCGAGTAGATATTCGACTTCAATTACCTTTGTCGGAGCCCTCTTTTAGCGGTTGAAAAGCTTCGTTCTTGATGCGTCTTAACTCGCTTCGTCATCTTCTTCACCTTAAACTTATCTTGAATTAACTTGGCATGCTCCAGAGTTCGACCATCTACCGGTTCTTGGCCTTCCGGTAATTGAGGGGTTTCATCAACAAGCTTTGAAAACCAGTCATATTCTTCAGTTTCATCTTCATCTAACCATGATACAACTGATGTTGACTTTTTCTTCTTTGGCTTGGAGGATGATGCTGGTTGCTTTGTTGATGTAGAAGAAGGAGGTTGTTGTTGGGGCTCAGGAATCTCCTCATCATCACCACCAGTGTATTTAAAGTGATCACCAGTTTTTTGCGTTGGTGGTGGAGACTCGGAGTCCTGAGGTTTGTCTATAGCAAGAGCACGTTGAGGAGATCTTCTAGTGATGGTGGTCCTTTGGGGTGGTGGAGGCATAGATGATGATTCGTCAGTTTTCTTCTTACGTTTATTTCGGAATCCTTATGCATCATCGTCATCTCTTGGTCGCTTAGCCCTTTCAGCTGACTCTTTACACAATGTCTTGAGTTGTTATTCAAGCAATGCCTCAAATAGTTTAGCTTCATCATAAGTGAAAGTGCCGGATCGTTGAGACATTTGCAATACCAGCTTTGATATCAATTCATCATCGGAGACAACCTGAGGCGTGAGTGGATTGATTTGCATAGCAACAGGAGTAGTTGACAATGTATGCTTGACCAATCACATGAGATTAGGATAGAGTTGTCTGGCGAACATCTCTCTTGTCACTCCAGGGACGGTGTCGAGAAGAAACTTGTGAGTATATTCTCTGATCGTCTTGTCCATTTCCCCTTGGATATCTCTATTTAGAAACTGTTGAATCTGTTCCCTTTCTCCCGAAAACTCGTTTATCACAGTCTGAAGTAGATTGATTATGTCCGCAATCTGATTCAGTTTCTTGTTTACCACTTTTCTTTTCCTTACTTGCTTGACAGCTTTTACAATTTTAGTCTTAGCCCGTGATGCCCAAGTATCGGTTGGTTTCTTAACCTATTTGGATGTGGATCTTGTAGTAGCGCCTTTGGATGGTGGTGGTGATGAATGAGATGATGAGTCAAATGAAGATGAGTCATGAGAAGGCTCTAGGTCATTTGGTGGCTCAGAAGTTTGTTCCTGGTTATTTTCAGGATTATCTAGAAGATAATCATCAGCTTCTTTTGACTTTAGCCTGTTCATCAGCCTTAACCCTAGCCTCTTCTGCTGCTTTGGCTCGAGCTTCCTCTTCAGCTTTTTCTTTGGCAGCTTCCTCAACGTCTTTGTCTGTGATCATCTCCAACTTTTCTTGTTCTTCTTCTTCCTCAAAGGTTAATGGGACTTCATAGGTTTGTTGTTGTTGTTGTTCTGTTGATTCCTTAGCGGTGGCACCAGTTCGTTTATCGGGTTGATTAACCGCATCACGAATTGGTATGGTAAGTGCTCCACCACTGGAACCTCCAGGGCCTCTAGTCTGTTGAAGATTAAATTCCTTAGAAACATGTTGTAGCCTAAGATTCTTTAGTGTTTTTCTGTAGTCTTTATCCCCATCCTTTGGTTCTTCATCTGAACTCTCTTCTTCTTCCTGCTCTTCTTTTGGAGTTTTACCCTTGTCAGTCTTGGGACTCGATCGTTTTTCAACAGTTGTCGTTTCATCCGTAACAGACTCTGAGTAGTGAACCTCCTCATCCGTCTTAGTATCCTCGGAGTCTTCGTCCCCTAATTTTGGTCTTTGGTTGAGGATTAGGAATATCACCCTTAGATGGAACTTTCCTTTTGAGGGTATGAGTTCTCTTTGGATACTTGCGGGTACTCGGTGCTTGCGCACTTCCAAAGACTACCCGATCTCCTGGTCTTCTTAACAGGAATTGCGAAAGACTTTTCATCAATGAAGCCAACTTTGCCTAATGCTACTGCTTCTTCATACCGTGAGTATGATTGAATTTTCTTGATATCATCAGTGAGAAGGCAGTCTGTCAGTACAACACCTTGTTTCTTTGTTGTTGAGTCTTTGAATCTGACAACATTTAGTGTAGGCTCAAACAACGCGGAGTGATGGTTGGGGTCATCAAGTCTCAAGGGAATGTTCAGATTATTCCCAAGTATCCTTTGGATCAACAGCTTAGTGTATATGATGTAGGGGACCTTGGTGCCAGGATTCTTAAGGTAAGACATCATGTCTTCCCAAATCAGACTTGCGAAGTCAATATGCATCTTGTTGACCATGCCCCAGAATATTTGCAGTTCCATGAGCTTAGGATGCTCATAACCGCTATCACGCCCGAAAAAAACTTGGCAATCATGATGTATAATGTTCTCCACGGCTGAGGGATGTTCTTTAAGTCGACCGAGGAATGTTTAGTAATGATCGCAGCAGCTTCATCATAGCCAATATTGACCATGAATTAGAGTGTAGCCTCTTCCGATGGAGTGGAAACATATTCAGCAGGCTGGATAGCAGGGAGGAGAAGAATTGCTCTTAAATCCGCAACTGTGATGGTGACTTGTTTGTTGTTGACCATCAACTTTCTTCAAAGTGTGCCTGAACTGATGGATGTAGATTTTTGGTACAGTTGCAGAATTGGTGAGCATGTTGTTGTATGGATGAGTCTTAAGAATATCCACAGCAATACGGCATGAAGACTCAGAGCATGTGAAGTTCTCAAAGTCCACTTTGAGGTTGTTCTTTCCAATCTTCATACTATAAACTGTAAGATATTGGTTTTCATAAACACATAACAAACACTAGTATGGATCGAATGAGATGGAGAGTTTAGAGAGAGAAAGTAGAATATTGGAGCCTTTCTAGACAGAGAAAGTAAACAAAAGAAAGAAGGTTAGATTGAGTAAAAGGTCCAACCCTCTACCTTGGGAGCTAGAGGGTATTTATAGTTACATACTACATGTCCTCCTTCGGACTGTGGATTAGGCATACAGTGGGTAAAGACCCGTCCTTCCTCCACTGTGTTACTTAAACTAATAACTAAGCTAATAACTAACTAATAACTACTAAATAACGTAAAGTCTACGAGCTAAGATATGCTAAACAATAATTGGGGTGACCGACACTTCCTTATGGAATTTCCAATTCCTAACAATCTCCCCCTAAGGGAGGTCACCCCAAGATTTACATTTTGAATCCAAGCAATCTATCTTTTTCTTTATGCTCGAGCTCGTAGACTTCTATTCTTCAATGTCCGCAGTCTTTGTGCTTTAGCAGTGATTCTTCAAAGTCCAACCGCTTTGTACTTTTAGTGGAGGTCTTTGTGCTTGATCCACGTTTTGATTCATTAAGCGGGTTAGAGATCATCGACCGGCAAATCTCGGCTCATCCATTGTAGTATCGCCATTATGTGAAGTTGTGACTTTTGGACCGACATGCTCACACTTTATGGATCATGACATCTTTTCATCAGAGTAGCGGAAGCTTTCTTGGTTCATCATATTTCTGACTATTAGAGCGGGTTATGTAGATAAGCACTTGTCATGATTTCTTTAATTAAGTGTGGATCTTTGTGAGCATCGCGGCATTGGATTGACTCCTCAATTACGATCGGCTACAACCGTCCATATGTACTGCGAACAACGATTAGCAATAAAACACATGAAAGTGTCTTTGATCACTTTGTAGTTGAATTGAGGTACACGGCCACGGTTCCCCGTTGATCAATACAAGTATTGCTGTGATCGTATAATTCGAAGAATTTCCTTGACAGGGTTTTAGCAATCTGTTCTAGCCGTTCTAAAACCGGAACGTCTCAAAGAAGACAACACGGAGTGAGTGAACCAGTGAATTAAGATTCACTGATTGATGAAAAATTGATTTGAAAAAAATCGGATATTGCTTGAAAAAAAAGTTTTGCAACACGACAAAGGTTTTATGAGAAAGATCAATTTTCAATCAAAAATACTTTTTGTATTTGAAAAAACTACACATTCGATGTGCTAGAGAAAAGAAGAGATTTTCACATCGAACGGTTTTTCCAAAAGTATTTTTTCAATCAGAGATACTTTTTGTGTTTGAACATGAATACACATTCGATGTGCTAGAGAAAAGAAGATTTGCACATCGAACGGTTTTTCCAAAAGTATTCGTCATTTCATTTCCTGGACCAAGGTTGATTCAAGAATGAATCGCCCTATCGTTTCTATCCAGTTGTCACAAGCTTGATCTTTTGGAAAGATCTCACATGTCACCCACCAAGAGCTTGTTTGATGTTGGCTCTAGAAGGATTTCCATCTTCATCGTGAATACTTTTACATATCACTCGAATGTTCTGGCAATACCAAAAAGATAATGCGTATGACTCTTAATATATTCTTACTTTCCACATTGTGTGAAACAACAAGTCTTCATTAATTTTGTGTCCCAATGAGATTTTGAATGATCTCTTGGCTGTAGAATCAATAGTGCACATTTGGTTCCTATGCCGGAGACTAGGGAGAGGGTCTCCATCTTCAATATCAACAATCTCTAAGAGAAAGTCGATAGATTATGTAGGTTCTCCGTGAAAATGAAACAAGTCCCTTTAAGAGGAACTTGAGTAGCTTGGAAAGTTAGGTGCAGTGCATCACTGGGTCCATGACGTCTTGTCTTCAATACCAGTGTTACCTTAGTAGACACAAGTAGCATATGTATTGAACCTGGTTTCTGCCCTAAGGTTGAATTAATAGAGGGCTATTTCTTTTCACCCTTTTCACATTCAATTCTTTTTCATTCTTCAACCCCTTGTGCTTACCGAGACTTCATAACTAGAACCTTATTGGGTTTGTTCCAGTACTAGCTCTGTCTCAGTCGACACTCTTCCCATATTCTCATTTTTCTCCTTTTTTTTCATCATACCTAAGGACTCTACACTATCTAGTGGATTGTGCCTGGGTAGATCCCTCCGGCTCTGGCTGAATCGTGGGAACAAATACCTAACCTAACCATCCTTATATCACCATGCATATAGTAAATTGGTCGGTCTTTTGGTATTGTTCTTTCCTTCATGAAACCAATTGAAAAATCATTTTGAAAATCAATCAAGGTACTTGTGATATAAAATCAAAGCATTTTCTACCTCAATTGTTTTGATCATTTAGAAATGCTCCCCCTAAAGATGTGCATATGATTTGGAAATTGTTTAGCACATGGAGGCAAGAGTTCTTTGAAATAATTACTTGATCATAATTTTCATAGAAAAAGCCATTTGATTTTCTTGGTAAATTCTCCCCCTCAATATGTGCGTTTGTTGTTCTAAATCATTTAACACATAGAGGAAGGAGTTCTTTGAAGTACTTTTACGATCACACAAGCCATTAAGAAACCATTCGCTCCCCCTCAATATGTGCATCAATATATAAAAGAGTTTAGCACATATTAGAGAGAGCCTACACATTGAATCAAATGATCACCTTTTAACAAATTTCATATTAAATCACAAATTCTCCCCCGATCAAAAATATCAAACCCTTTGAGATTTTAGATCCCAAGTGATTTAATAAGGTTTAGAAAACATGGGAGAAAATGCGCCTGGTTTAAATACTCATCTGGTTTTTGGATAAATGCTCCTCCTCAATCATGTGCATCATGTATTTGAAATCGTTTGGCACATGGAGGCAGGAGTGCCTTTAAAGGACTAAAACCAATTCCATTTAAACAGATAAGAGATTTAAATCACGATCTCTCCCCCGATCAAAAATTTTAAATCTTTTGAGATTTGTCATCTCAACTGATTTAAATCATTTAGAAAGGTTTGGGGAAAGATGTGGCCTGGTTTAATTTTGAAAGATGACAGATAGGAACAGATTTAGACATTAAAGATTGTTAGTGTCAGGTATGATAGTTTTAAGAGATCTTTAAGTAAAATAAAACAATTTCACAATCAAACAAGAACAGAAAAAATTTCATTTTGTAAGATCCTTGAGTTTTAAAAAAAATCATACCATGACATAACATTAAATCTTTAGATCACCACTTTATTTTGTACAAACCGGTCTTGATAGATAAAATATCGTTTGAAAATATTTTATTCTAAATCACTCTCACCCTCAATCGATGACCGTAGTCGATGATTGAGTGACTTAAGTTTTGATAAAATGAAGTCCGGTGATTTCCAAAATTAAGTACAATTTATTTTAAAAACCAATATTTTTCCATTTTCAAAATAGTATTTTCAGAATTGTTTAAAATTGTTATCATCCGCTACTTGTCCTGCACAAAGATACGTTAGGTGGATAAGTTGCTTCAATTGTTGCTGTGAGGCTGGAAGAAAACCGTCTGCTAAAGCAGTAAGACCTCTGAAGTAGCATCTATCGTGCCAACTATCCATGAAGAGATCTGATTGAGCTCCGTTTCTTCTTTTGTTGACCAAGAAATAGTTGCCCTTTCCTTTCGGCATCCAATCATCATATTTTGTGGGATCCGGATCGGGAACATTCTTTTAAACCATGTTATATGCATACGTTAGTAGAAACAGATAGACACATATGGTGGTCGACAACACCCAAACAACAATCGACTAATAAGAGTCAATCCAACATATCAATCAGATCATGTAAATCATGGGAATAATGGTTTTATCAAACTCTAATCATCTAATCCTAACAATCATATCCTAGGCACCTAGTCCTTCAACGTAGGTTAACATGTTTTACATTTAAGTATACAGGATAATTAGATAAGCCCGTTAGATGATATAAATTTGAAAACATTCTCTCCCTCAATCAATGACTCGTTCTTTTGAAAAGTTTTAAAAGCGCTGAAGTCATTGATTGAGTTTTTGCAATTTTTATGAAAACTTGATTCTGATTGATTTTTCAAGCAACTCATTTACCACCATTTAGTTAAAACAAATATTTTTCTTTAGAATTTTAGAAGGAAAAATATTTGAGTAGGAACAACAGTCCTTCGACATACTTTCCTCATTGTTTTAGGATAAGTGCACGAAATATTTGAAAATTGGTTTAGCGCAGCACTTTTCTTCTTTAAAGACCGGGTTGCTATCTGAAATAATAGCAAACCATGGTTTAAGCACGGGTTACAGTCTGAAATAACTGCAAGCCATTTGATTTGTGACATGTTTTGAAAAGAAATATTTACACCTTCTGCTCGAACTTCATCTATGGTCCCGTGCCATTTTTGAATGACATTTCTAAGACCGTAGATGTTATCGATACCAGAAGACATGTCTTGAGAAACAATATTTTTTGGTATTTTTCAAATTTTCTAATTTTTATGGATTTTTTTTGGTTTTATATTTTTGTATTTTGTTTTTCTGATAATTATATACAAAGATAGAGTTGATGATATAGTTTAAGAAGGATGATGATACGAGTACCGAGATAAGGATATCGTTCAGCATCGTTGTAGAAGATAGAGACCATCATTTCTTAAACTTTCACCTCCAAAGCTTCCAAGGCTCCAGAATAGTCAGAACATGAGCCTTTAAGAAAGAGAATCTTTGGTAGCTTCCCCCCAAACTGACAAACTAAGAATAAAGACCATTTCCCCAAGAAGTAGAAATGAATAAAAACGGTCTCATTGAATGAAGCTCAGCACCCCGAAGAACTCAAGAACATGGAAGTAACAAGTTGAAACATTGATCGTCTCAGTGGTTATCAAATCCGGAATAACTGATTAAGTCCAATCACATGAACCTGTTGTTCGTCCCCAATGTACACATTACTCTTCGAGATTGACCAGTTGTCTATTCAGGGGAACAATATATCAACATCTTCATTTTACCAAGTACATTCCAATTATCTTTCATATAACCAATCAGCCCATAATGTACACAAGTACCCAACCAGAGTAGAGACAACGGCATCACAGTAATTGGTTGAATCACTGATCTTCTCTACCGAAGTCAACTCTGGAATAAGTGATTAAGCTCGATCATGTGAATATGTTGTGCGACCCTGATGTACACATATCTCTCCCCTGATGGTTGTGATCTCATCGGAATCATCATTACATTGTGTACATGATGCACTAACCGGAAGCACTTTATCATAAATCATATAGAAGATGTCGATTAGCAATATCATCTCACGTTCCAAATATTCTTTTCATATTTCTTCCTACTGAAGGCTGATTTAACACATACCAAAAGTATCCAGAGACCACTTACCCCCAAATGGTTGGAATAATACATCATTCCCCCAAATAGTTAGAATAATATATCCTTCCCCCAAATAGTTGGAATAATACATCCTTCCCCCAAATAGTTGGAATAGCACACCAAAGGCTACGAGTTAAACACTGAGTTTCTCTATAGTTTTGACATTTTTCTTTAACAGGGTTACTTCAATAGAGAAGAAGTATTAAGTTCATCACGTGTACTCGTTGTATGTTTAGATGTATGTCTCCTTCCCCCTTGCTGGTTTTGATACCTCAGAATCAGCAACACATTGTACATACCAAATATTCTTGAAATAGAGAAGAACAAAAATTATCTCAAATGAATCATGTGAGAATCAACTGTTACAGAAACTCTCTCTGACTATCTTTATCAACCTATATGTAGACAATTTGAAGTGACCCTTTGTTGAAGAAAACCAGATATACCAAACTTGAACCCGAAGTCGAATTCACCACATTTGTATCTTAAGCTTGCACTTAACGATGGAAGAACGGTGTTGAGAATTTATGCTTCAAGCAAATCTCTAAGTACTCACTACTCAAACAAAGTATGAGACATTAACACCTCTTGCGATTATCCACACCGTCAAAGCGTGTGACACTGAGTAAAACAACGTAACTCCTAAAAGTGATAGTTAAACAAGTCTTCAACCATCCACCCCGACAGCTGGTAACTAGATAAACCAAGTCTTCAACTCAAATTCTTAAGTCCGAGCAAGTTATCAAATAAGAACACGCCTTTGTGAAAACCAACTTCAATCTCAAATAAGTGATACATGATTAATTTCCGAAGTAATCAACTTGTGTCAAATGCCCAGCACATGAATAAACATACAATCGGATGTACATTGACCCACTTAATGAACCGAAACAAATGATTCTTCAACGTCAATGCCATCTTCCTAAAGATATACATATAGAGACTGATCAGGAAGATTCACCAATAATGTCTTTAAGCGGATGAGGTAGTCATTTTCCTTAATGTTCATGTGGTTGATTTACAGAGTGCACAATAATCCGTGAAGATTTGGCAAAGGGATACCAAAGTGCGGATCATTATTCGTGAACAATAATCCATGAAGATTTGGCAAAGGTATACCAAAGAGCGGATCATTAGTCATAAGTGCAACTACAATGATATGATAGTCGTTATCAACACCTTAAGGACTAACTGGAGATTGGGTTTCTAGAGTAGTTTGAGTTGTACTTCATAGATGGTGCATCTTGATCAATGGAAATTGAAGAAGGTGAACCAGTTGAATCCCCCAATGAATCCCAAACAATAAATCCCAGTTATCCTTAGTAAGTGAAAAATTAGGCGTATGACCATTATACAATTATCCATCAACATGTAGATCCACTTCCCCCCTTCAAAAGTTGCATATGATATTGCCAATGCCATTTTTGATTTGAGCAAGTGAGTAAGAATTCAATCACCGGTAAGTAGATCCATTTGATAACTGTCATTTTATTCACACTTCTCCCCCTCAAAAATTGCATCTGAAGTTGCCGTTTTTTATTTGAACAAGTGAATAATAATATACTCCAATGAACGTAGATCCACTTGATGACTGTATGAGCATGAGAAACACATGAAGCTCGTTGATGGAGAATGTAGATGAGGATGGTCATTCTTGAAAGAATTTCTGTTAACGAAGATAAAAGCATGCAGATTGTATGCAGCTTTTCTTTAAGGAACGGGGCCTGAAGTGTTATCTGTAGACGCCATAGTGTTGAAGAACGAGGCCTGAACTGATGTGAACCGACGTCATAAGAAGATTTCTCTTCTTCAGAAGATAAAGCGCACTGAAACGTACACTTTTCTTTTCTTTAGAGAACGAGGCTTGAACTATTATGTTCAAACGTCATTGCCGATTGAATATCAAGGTTGAGTTACTTGAACCCGTGAGTTATGATATATCAATCCTTGTGTTATCCATACTTTAAACCAGTCCATGTATTGAAGGATCGAAGTATCTGCAACTGAGTAAGGACTACCTGCACTAACATTACAAGCTTGTTTGCATATATATTGGTTAGTGACATTAGTATCCAAACCTTTTGTGTAGCAACTCGTAAATTTTCATAAGGCAAAATGACTAAATTGCACTTTGACTTTGACTTTTGACTATTTGACTTTTACTGTAACGTAAAAGCAAATATTGTAACTGGTAGTAACCGGTAATTTCCCAAGTTAAATAATTCACTATGTTTTAGATTATTTCACTCTGAACATTTTGCTCACCTATGGCGATAAATAATTATTTAAAGTTGTTACGTTATTAATTACGAAAGTTTAATCGTGTAAACTTTCCTCGCTGTCAACACAAGACTATGATAAGTCTACGTGTTCAAAATACTCTATTTTTTATCAATAGTCATATTTTATATGAACTATTGTCACTTCGTTATTTTTACGTAAACATTTTACTCTTTACGTAATACGCGTGCTTGAACCTATGTTATTAGGCTTTAACAACGTAAACGCACTCCATTAGACTTATCACACTTTTAATATACTTAGTTGGAGTATATTGATAAGTTATGATATTTTTGTAAGTATTATATTTTTACATTGCCTGATTTTAAGTTTCGTGACTTAAGGGCTTAACATTAGTAATTACTGGGACCAAACTATACCCTGTAAGTTACTAATTATCACTAACAAACACTCCACCACCTCATTAGCATGAGGTGGGCGTACATTATCCTTCACAAGGATACATGGCCTTTGATGATGCCTCCTTATTCCAAAAGAGTACACATAATCCATCTTTATTAATGTATAAACACATAATCCATTTCTTGCACCGTACATCTCCATCATCATATTATTATCATTAGTTTAATTGAAGACTAAAGTAGTACCAAGATTATGAAGACCATGATGAATTCTACCTAGACCAAGAGTAGTTTTGATGATTCCAAACTTGTAACAAGAGTTATTCAAGGTGTTTAGGGGCTGAGATAAATGGGTATTTACATGGTTCACATAAAGATTTACAAGGGTTGGGATAAAGATTCAATACAATGGTTAAAGATTGAAAGAAGTTAGGCTTGATTATTAGTAACTTTTCATCCTATCCTTTGTAAGGTTTGAGTTTATTTTCATATTCATTCAATATGGTTGTAATAATCTCTATTATTATCGGATGTAATTTGATATAAGTACTACATGTAATATGGCATGATTGATGTTGTACATGAAGTTTGTAACATGAAAAGAAGCTAGAACAAGCCTTGGGTAGGTTTTGTGAACCTGAAATTTACAACACTCACAAAGATTGATTAAACTGATCATCTCAGTAAACCTTGAGGTTAATTCAATAAAATAGGCTTGTAGAGCTATGTCTTATGGTCGTTTCTTTGGGTGGCGCACCTCATAACTCATCCCGATGAGTAAATGAGAACTAAAATGGCAAAACATGACAAAATCTGAACACCAGATTTCATTTGGGAAAAGCACATGGTTCTGTTCATTTCTGGAAGTCGACTCAGTTTTATGAAATGTATCAAAGACATAAGCTTGAAGGTTGGCGAAAGCCGCGTATCAAAACAAGTTGTAGAACTCAACTTATGGTCATTTTGGCAAGACTGAATGTTCAGCCAAACTTTCTGCAATGAAATAAGAGTAATTTCTTGTAATTAGACTATTGATATAAGTAAACTTTAGACTTTGGATTTGATTAAGCTTGAGAAGCTATTAGAGGAATTAAAAACTAAAACTTAGGATTTTGAATCACTTAAAAAGGACTTGTGGTTAAAAATTTATGCCTAGTTAAGTGTTACTAGAGGTAAATATAGTCTTTGGAAGAAAAAAGCTTGCTGATACGATTTTAAAACAAGGTTTTGACCCTTTTCTGGTCCGAATCAGCAAAAGTGTAAAACGCGAAAGTTGCTCAGAATGAGTTTTCTACACAAACTCAAGAGCACATAAGCAGAAAGTGAATGACAAATCCTAAAATCAACAAAAACTAGCCGGAACTGTTGTATACCGGAAAACAACCATGACTAAGAAACCTTAGTGTATTTTCATTCTTTGAGGCCAAAACAAAGCCAAGGTTAAGCCAAGGCTGATGTCTCAAGGTATTTTGACTTAAAAATAGCCATTTGGTATGGCCTTATTGTTGTCCCAAATTGTTTAACATAACTTAGCCGCACGGCTAGTTTGGGCTTGATAACCCAAAAATTTCTTCAAAAACTTGTTCATTAGATTGTACCTTGCTAGACTTTGACAAACTAAGAAAATGACCATATGGCATGTTAAACTACTTCACGACACACAACTTATATCATCATATCGTCACACAAGTCCATCAATAGTCTTTAACGAAACACGACACATGTTTTATATAACATTTGTCTCGTCAAATACTTTACTTATAAATGACAAGTACAATAATAGTAAAGAATTTATAAGAGGCCTCTTCGGGGTGTCGTATCGATGAGTTGTGCATTTACGATTTAAAGTGTCCTGGCTCCTCATACGTTCACTACACGACCTTTTGATTTTGATAGCCCGAACGATGGTACGGGGTTATTTATAAAAGGGCTATAAGCCAAACAACACTTAAGGGATACTTTAACTTAAGGATTCATGTACAACATCATATTGAAAGCCAACATACTACATATACTTGTACACTTATATCGTACACTATACTAAAACGCGGTTACTATGCTTTCGTAGGTAATCGTTAAAGATCGTGATCTTGTCATACTCTACCGTTGATAAACATTATATCGTTACACTCCGATCTTGATCAGTATTTTTCAATGAGTTTCATAGCCCCAGCTTTTGTTTAACTGTTTTATAAACTCTTTTGGGGAGATACATGCTACTGCTTTTACTACATGCTAAAATGCTTTATTATGGACAATTACTTGCAAAATGAATGCCTTGACTGTATTATTGCATGCCTAAGTTTTTTTTGCCAAAAGTCCCCAACATCATGGACCACAAATCACTGGGAGTGAGCGCAAATATTGTAGATAGGGATAACGGAATTGAAGAGCCCGTCTCTGTTATCGGAAATAACAAGGCGCAATATATTTGAGGTTATCTAGGTAAAGGGCAAAATACCTACCCGGGGCAAGTTATTTACTGTATATATCGTCCGGTGGTATATATACAACAGTCTGTCGTGAGTGCCATGAGCTTAGAGCAATAATAACTATCAAGAAGATAATTATACACATTGCAATTATACTACGAACTATATTGTCCACTACTGTTTTAAAATCTATGCGGTTTCTATCGTTTGTATTGACCGGTTAGGCAATCAAACGCACTATGGGCGTATAACAACGTAGCCCACTACTTTCATAAACTTGATATCTTGTGATTAGTTGTTTTGCTTACAAACCTATGAACTCACTCAACCTTTGTGTTGACACTTTTTAGCATGTTATCTCAGGTTTGAAAGAAATTAGCTGGCATGGCATGTGAAGATGCACGGAAAAACATTTTGAAGACAATGCATATATTATCATTCGAAAAACTTTACAACTTTTATGTTGTACTTTTTATGATTGTACAAACTTGTGGGACCAGTTTGTAAACTCTGATATTTTAATCGAATGATAATTTATTTCAAAACGTCTCATTTAGAGTCATTTTCTGTAACTTGATATGTGAACTATAAAGTAATACCCTAGTGACACAATATTCCACTGTGATAATTTTGGGGGTGTTACACTTTGGGGTTTCACAGTCAATGTTGATTTTACCATCAGAAAACAGCTTTCTGGTAGGTATCCACCTGAGTCCAACATCCTTAAACATTCTACCAGACGGTATCCACTTATGGCAAGGTCAAGGATTGTTAAGCTTCTTATGCATAGTGGAAGACTTATCATTATTCCTAGTTTCCAAAGATTTAGCAGTTGGTATCCATCTAGGTAAAGTTTTTTGTTTGTTTTGCTTCATAGACTTAGTGTAGATCCTAGACTTAACAGGTTGAACCTTTGCATGAGCATTTACTTTCTTTAGGGATTTTGAAAAACAATTATCATGATTTGCCTTAAAGATGCATTTCAGACAATTCGAGCAAACTGCTTGTTTGGATTCAGAAGATGATCTAGAGTTCTTAGAGTGATCTACTATGGGAATAGATTTATTCGAAACGCAACTACTCTTAGATCTAAGCCAATCCCTAGTCTTTAGTTGAGTGTTCTTAGGTAATGGTTTAAAACTACTAGCTGTGACAACCCGTACTTTCAGGTCATTTCTCGAAACGATTTATGCTTCACTATTTCAACATTTATCGTAAACTTGGTTTACGTGTTCCAAATTCGCGTAACCTTGAAGGTTTAGCGGCGAATTCATGATCATAACATCACGTACATTTCATATGGACTAAGATTAGTCTACATTTCATTGACATCATTTGCATCTCATTAGTTCATTCATGACATTTCATTTCACATTCAACGCGTAATTTTTATATTCAATAAACGTTATCGCGTGAGTTATTATTTTGTATATTTAATCCGTTACTTTCAAAAATGATCCCGAGGTATTTTTATAATCACATTTAGTTTATAAAAACTATAATTTTTTAGTTTTCTTAGTGTTTCAAATTTATTTGGTACATAAATCGTTAAAGTTATATTATTACGTCGTTTTTCTTAAAAATTATACGATAATTATTTTATCACTCAAATTTCACAAGGAATGTATTTTTACAATTTTTATTATCTCAATACATTCAATTTTGATCTATTGAAAACTTGCTTGCACCAAAAATTACCATTTACTCTACAAGTAATAATATTTACACAATTACTTACACTTTCTTACAACTTGTACAAGAAAATATTTACACAATTATTAAAAAAAAAAAAAAAAAAGATATTTTTGGTTGACAAAAATCCTCAAAAACTAGGGGGATGCATTTAATAGTTGGTACAAATCTTTCAATTATATATATATCTACACACTATCTTAACATCATTCATCTCATTTGGTCTCAATAATTTTCAAGTCAAGAAATCACTTTCTCTCTTTGTTTCTCTCCATCCAAAACCGGTTCTACATCAAGAGCTTCAAGGGATCACAAAATTTTTCAAGTCCAAGTTTTATACAATCTAGATAATACTCTTATTAAGATTTTGAAATAAAAATCTAGAGTATTTAAGTTTAACCTTGGTTCTTATCACCTCATCATAATACTAGTAAGCATGTTTCTTTCATTTTTCATGTTTCCTTATCATCTCATATTCATCTTTTCATTTTTGGAGCAAGCATGCAAGACTTGTGTTGTTTATACCATTTTACATGATTTTAGAGTATATATATATATATTTGGTCATCCTATAATTATCCCCTTGGTATATGTTGGTCTTGATGATGATTAGGAACCCATGACACCCTAAGAAGGTGTATGGTAGGATTAGATTAGTTTTGGAGTTGATTTGAAGGGATTAGAATAGGTTTGGTACGAGAAAAACTATTTTCGATAAGTATAAATTATGATCTGTCCTTGTTTCGATTTTCTGGAAAAACCGACAGTTGGTACGAAACTTTGGCCTTGATTTTTAGAAAATATACTTTAAAACGAATCCGTGGCCGCTTGAACGGATAAAAACGGAGTTATAACGAAGCCGTGGTGAATTTTTAAAGTTTGGCGACGAAATAAATAGTTTTCTGAAATTTCAGCAACATATATTTATCTTGTTCAGGTCAAAAACGAGCCTTAAGCTTCACAAATTATTTCGACTTCTCAAAAATATATTAGTTTACTTCGATCCGAAGCTAAGGACGTATTATACGTAGAAAACGGATTTGAAACGACAAATATATGCACGTTTTCAAAAACTTGCCGTAACTATTATTTTCTGAAAATCTATATTATTTTTACGATACAAGTGTTACGGTAGCTGTAACGTCCCTGTTGAGGGCTGTTTTTAACAAGGTTGTGAAACTTTTTAGAACGAATTGTCTTCTAGTAAAATCAAGTTCACCGGCCATATTTTTCAAAACAACAAGCTGTTTGTAAAGCGGAGTTATAGTAAATTATTTATGGATGTTCAAACTTGGCCGAAACTCATTTTCTGCACAACAATTCAACAAAATCACTATCTTTAACCCTTATTATCTTTATGTTCGAGACCTTTTGGACGAAAACTCCTGAACTAAAACTTCTAGATTTCGATACAAACTTTCCAAAACCGTCGAGTTCGTTCTCTAACGATCGACGTACACCGTTTTACGGCTAGTTTTCCAAAGCCATTTTTGTTAATTTCATGAAAATTCCGGCGACATTGTTTTACTGACGAAAAGTGAAAAATTTCACCATAAATCATTATAAAACCATTGTAGGATGACATTTTGACGTAAAAAAACTTGAAAAGTGATTTTGGAATGGTCAAGACGTCAAACGAGTATTTTTCGACGATAAGTAATATTTTCAAAACTCGCAAATGGTATAAATAACATACGAAATGCATGCATAACATTACATTGCAACTCATTACATGTCATATCGTTCATCATAGGTCAAGATTTACGTATCACATTACATCTCGGTGTACTCACTTTTGTCTTCGCATCATTCCACCAAGTGAGTTTTCATAGCCCCACTTTTCTTGTTTTAATGTTGTTATTAAACTCTTTGGGGGAGATACATGCTCATCAACAACTTTTATGACATTCATGATTATTTGCAACTACATGTTTATCTAAACTGAATGCTAGTCATACGAAGTAACATTATTGCCATACTTAGAATTTCTATATCATATATTCATTGGTCTAACGGTCTTGGTATATTCATTGGTCTAACGGTCTTGGTATATTCATTGGTCTAACGGTCTTGGTATATTCATTGGTCTAACGGACTTGGTATAATATTGATCTAACGGACTTGGTATACGATTATAGACTAACGGTCTTGGAACGATTTGAACATTAACTCTACATATTCTGGCAGTGGGTTGTGAACACACAGGTTGCAAGTTTTGTATGGGCGGGACTTGGAACTGAGTGGATTCACAATGCCTTTGCTGCATAAACGATTTCGATACATTGTGCCATGCACTATTATGTGAATTCATTTGACATCATGCACTTGAACATTAACTCTACATATTCTGGCAGTGGGTTGTGAACACACAGGTTGCAAGTTTTGTATGGGCGGGACTTGGAACTGAGTGGATTTATAATGCCTTTGCTACATAAACGATTTTGAAAGTCTTTACATTTCAACGATTTACAATGCCTTTCTTTGCATAAACGATTTTAACAGGCTTTACATTTCAACTCAAACTCTATGAACTCACTCAACCTTTGTGTTGACAGTTTTTAGCATGTTTTATCTCAGGTATCTAAGGCATTCACTTCATGGCATGCATTTGGACACATCATGGAGTCGTGGTGACGATGCGTCTCACTTGGGTTTTACGTACTTTAAAACATCGTTTGAATTGTAACAAACTTATTTCCGCACAAGTTGATTTTCATTTGGGACCTACTTTGTAAACTCTGATTGTTTTATTAAATCAAACGATGTTCTTTTCAAACGACACTTTAGGTCGTTCAATATAACTGTGATTGTGATGCTATGACAGTCAATCCCTGGAATTCCATTCATTTGCAAAGCAGTAATTTGGGGGTGTAATAGATTGGCATCAGAGCTTCGGTTATAGAGAACTAGGTTGCATCATTGACCCTAGACTATAACTACATTATCATAGCATCTCATCATTTCATCATAAGTGCATGTTCACTTTTCATGCGATTTATACGTACATTTTTCGAGTTATTTACTTTCATTTCACATCGATTGTCACATGGATGCCTTTAATTACCCATCCCATTATCTCTTCCTCATACTCTAACGTGGAGAATTCCTTGTCATTCCCTATCACAATTTTTTTATATCAGCTGATTCATTATCGATAACGACGAATGCCGAGATGAACCTTTAAAGAGGGCGAAGTCACTCTCACTCCTTTGTTTCACCACTAATATGTCGAGTTACACTTTATTCACACACTAAGTTACTAAACCATTATACATTTGAAACACTTACGACACATCATAACCCATTTAAGTAGGAAACCGTCGATCATTTTGAGAGATAACCTCAAACTTATCATTCTTATCACATTTCTTTGGAGCGTTTATTATTAACACCGGGTTTTGCTACTTCTCACATTTCCTCTTGTTTTGAAGAAGATATGGCACGAAGAAAGCCACATGAAATGACACAAGCGGCTATTCAAAAGTTGGTGAATGATAGCATAGTTGATGCTCTAAGAATTGAAAGGGAAGCGGTGGTGCTTTCTTTATGCTGCTGCGCTGCTGCTGCTTAGGCCGCCGAAGTCGGCTATTTGTTGTAGCCGCAAGGCTTCTTCTTGCTTTATACTTGGAAATGCAGGAGGATCAGGCGTTAAGAGCTGTTCTTACAAGGATTTTAAAAGTGGAGATCCCACCAAGTTTAAAGGGATGAAGGAGCCACCGCCATGGTGCGATGGTTCGAGAAATTGGAGTCCGTGTTTTTCTTTGTGTAATTGCGGGATGATAGTAAGGTCAAGTTTGCTACAAGTACACTACTCGATGGAGCATTGTCGGGGTGGAACTCATATGCTCAACCAATGGGAATGGAGAATGCTTTCAAGCTTACTTGGGAGCAATTTAAAGGTTTGGTAACAAAGAAGTTTTGCCAGCGTCTGGAGGTGAAGAAGTTGGAGACAGAATTCTATGAACTAATGACAATTGGGTATGATATTGACACTTACGTTCGGAGATTCCAAGAATTGGCCGTGTTATGCCCATCTATGGTTTCGAATAATGAGAAGCTACTGGAGGCTTTCATTGAAGGACTTCCCGAGATTATTCAAGGCGATGTGACTTCTTCGACCCATAGCGATTGAGGAAGCTATTCGATCGTCTCGAAGCTCATGGCACAAGTAGTAAAGAGGGGCAACACCACAAACATCAACCGTAACAACAATACCAACAACCGCACCAACTACAACAATAACCAAAACAACAACAACAACGACGATAACCAACTCAACAACAACAAAAGAAAATGGGAAAAGGACCAAGGAGGTTACAATAACAACAACCAAAACCGTAACACTAACCATCATCAACAACGAGAATAGAGGGCAAAGAGGCGCAATGGTTTATGTTGCTTTGCACCAATAGAAGGCAGAGGTTATCTTTGGAACCTACCCACTATGTAATCGATGTAGGTATCATCACCGGGGACTTTGTCTGTTAAGTGCTACACGTGTCAAAAACTAGGACACAATGCCAGGAATTGTAGAGGCAAGACCATAGTTACGTGCTACGGATGTGGGGAGCAAGGACACTATCGAAGTCAATGTCCTCAAAACAAAGGTCAACAAGTCGAAGGTGCTCATGGGAATGTATATATGTTAGAAGGAGGAGGAGGAGCTCGTCAAGGTATCAACGACGCGAAGACCGAAGTTCGGAAACTAAAAGTCTTATTTCTCCTTATGTACTATGTCGTACCAAGTTTATGTCTAATCATCGTATCCGAAACTTTATAACTTAAAGATGTACTACTTTTGCTAAACCACTCGTTGTAACATATTCTCATCTATCGTAATTTATTTTCTTTCCGATTTGTTGTCATTTACGAGGATTTTAATTCTTTTTACTTTAACTATCATTTTAACGACACTTCTCCATGTCTTCTCTCCTCGATGTTCATCACAATTTTAACATCAGTTGACTCAACACCAAACAACATATGAGTCGATTAGTCCAAGCATTGCATAGTTACTCCTAAATTATACATAGCGTGATCACCTATGTCTAATTCAGGAAGAATCATGCAATGAAGGGAGTAGTAGGCTTATATGTGTAAGCAATTCCGTAATCGAGCCAAATTTTCAAAGATTTTCTTCAAACCACTTGTTTCCAGTTTGATCCGCGTGGCAGTTCTTGTTTGATGAGTTGCAAAGATCGAGCTAGAGACAAGTTGTTACCTAAACCGATTTAGCCTAATCGTATGACAGTTCTTGTTTGATGAGTTGTGGGATTAAGTAAAATCGGTTACCAAAAAGTCTTTTGAGGGTTTTGCTCGAGAATGGAAAGGCTTGCCTCATCAAACCCTAAACCCGTTAGACCTAACAACGATTGAATTCAGGGACTGAATTCCTTTTTGAATGGGCGAATGTGACAACCCGTACTTTCAGGTCATTTCTCGAAGCGATTTATGCTTCACTATTTCAACATTTATCGTAAACTTGGTTTACGTGTTCCAAATTCGCGTAACCTTGAAGGTTTAGCGGCGAATTCATGATCATAACATCACGTACATTTCATATGGACTAAGATTAGTCTACTTTTCATTGACATCAATTGCATCTCATTAGTTCATTCATGACATTTCATTTCACATTCAACAGCGTAATTTTTTATATTAAATAAACGTTATCGCGTGAGTTATTATTTTGTATATTTAATCCGTTACTTTCAAAAATGATCCCGAGGTATTTTTATACTTACATTTAGTTTATAAAAACTATAATTTTTAGTTTTCTTAGTGTTTCAAATTTATTTGGTACATAAATCGTTAAAGTTATATTATTACGTCGTTTTTCTTAAAAATTATACGATAATTATTTTATCACTCAAATTTCACAAGGAATGTATTTTTACAATTTTATTATCTCAATACATTCAATTTTGATCTATTGAAAACTTGCTTGCACCAAAAATTACCATTTACTCTACAAGTAATAATATTTACACAATTACTTACACTTTCTTACAACTTGTACAAGAAAATATTTACACAATTATTAAAAAAAAGATATTTTTGGTTGACAAAAATCCTCAAAAACCGGCTAGGGGGGGGGGATGCATTTAATAGTTGGTACAAATCTTTCAATTATATATATATCTACACACTATCTTAACATCATTCATCTCATTTGGTCTCAATAATTTTCAAGTCAAGAAATCACTTTCTCTCTTTGTTTCTCTCCATCCAAAACCGGTTCTACATCAAGAGCTTCAAGGGATCACAAAATTTTTCAAGTCCAAGTTTTATACAATCTAGATAATACTCTTATTAAGATTTTGAAATAAAAATCTAGAGTATTTAAGTTTAACCTTGGTTCTTATCACCTCATCATAATACTAGTAAGCATGTTTCTTTCATTTTTCATGTTTCCTTATCATCTCATATTCATCTTTTCATTTTTGGAGCAAGCATGCAAGACTTGTGTTGTTTATACCATTTTA
This sequence comes from Chrysanthemum makinoi, assembly GCA_910596185.1. Taxonomy (NCBI): domain Eukaryota; kingdom Viridiplantae; phylum Streptophyta; class Magnoliopsida; order Asterales; family Asteraceae; genus Chrysanthemum; species Chrysanthemum makinoi. Next base: position 93,038,069 of record OU343225.1, read on the forward strand.
CATGATTTTAGAGTATATATATATATATTTGGTCATCCTATAATTATCCCCTTGGTATATGTTGGTCTTGATGATTAGGAACCCATGACACCCTAAGAAGGTGTATGGTAGGATTAGATTAGTTTTGGAGTTGATTTGAAGGGATTAGAATAGGTTTGGTACGAGAAAAACTATTTTCGATAAGTATAAATTATGATCTGTCCTTGTTTCGATTTTCTGGAAAAACCGACAGTTGGTACGAAACTTTGGCCTTGATTTTTAGAAAATATACTTTAAAAGCGAATCCGTGGCGGCTTGAGCGGATAAAAGCGGGTTATAACTAAGAAGCCGTGGTGAATTTTTAAAATTTGGCGACGAAATAAATAGTTTTCTGAAATTTCAGCAACATATATTTATCTTGTTCAGGTCAAAAACGAGCCTTAAGCTTCACAAATTATTTCCACTTCTCAAAAATATATTAGTTTACTTCATCGAAGCTAAGGACGTATTATACGTAGAAAGCGGTTTGAAAGCGACAAATATATGCATCGTTTTCAAAAACTTGCCGTAACTATTATTTTCTAGAAAATCTATATTATTTTTCGATACAGTGTTACGGTAGTAACGTCCATGTTGAGGGTCATTTTTTTAACAAGGTTGTGAAACTTTTAGAACGAATTGTCTTCTAGTAAAATCAAGTTCACCGGCCATATTTTTCAAAACAACAAGTTGTTTGTAAAGCGGAGTTATAGTAAATTATTTATGGATGTTCAAACTTGGCGAAACTCATTTTCGCACAACAATTCAACAAAATCACTATCTTTAACCCTTATTATCTTTATGTTCGAGACCTTTTGGACGAAAACTCCGAACTAAAACTTCTAGATATCGATACAAACTTTCCAAAACAGTCGAGTTCGTTCTCTAACGATCGGCGTACCCGAACTTTTACGGCTAGTTTTTCCAAAGCCATTTTTGTTAATTTCATGAAAATTCCGACGACATTGTTTTACGACGAAAAGTGAAAATTTCACCATAAATCATTATAAAACCATTGTAGGATGACATTTTGACGTAAAAAAACTTGAAAAGTGATTTTGGAATGGTCAAGGCGTCAAGCGAGTATTTTTCGACGATAAGTAATATTTTCAAAACTTCATGAAATGGTATAAATAATATACGAAATGCATGCATAACATTACATTGCAACTCATTACATGTCATATCGTTCATCATAGGTCAAGATTTCCGTATCACATTACATCTCGGTGTACTCACTTTTGTCTTCGCATCATTCCACCAAGTGAGTTTTCATAGCCCCACTTTTCTTGTTTTAATGCTGTTATTAAACTCTTTGGGGGAGATACATGCTCATCAACAACTTTTATGACATTCATGATTATTTGCAACTACATGTTTATCTAAACTGAATGCTAGTCATACGAAGTAACATTATTGCCATACTTAGAATTTCTATATCATATATTCATTGGTCTAACGGTCTTGGTATATTCATTGGTCTAACGGTCTTGGTATATTCATTGGTCTAACGGTCTTGGTATATTCATTGGTCTAACGGACTTGGTATAATATTGATCTAACGGACTTGGTATACGATTATGGACTAACGGTCTTGGAGCGATTTGAACATTAACTCTACATATTCTCACGTGGGTTGTGAACACACAAAGGTTGCAAGTTTTGTATGGGGGGGACTTGGGCGGTGGATTCACAATGCCTTTCTGCATAAACGATTCGATACATTGTGCCATGCACTATTATGTGAATTCATTTGACATCATGCACTTGAACATTAACTCTACATATTCGGCATGGGTTGTGAACACACAGGTTGCAAGTTTTGTATGGCGGGACTTGGGCTGAGTGGATTTACAATGCCTTTGCTACATAAACTATTTTGAAAGTCTTTACATTTCAGCGATTTACAATGCCTTTCTTTGCATAAACGATTTTAACAGGCTTTACATTTCAACTCAAACTCTATGAACTCACTCAACCTTTGTGTTGACACTTTTTAGCATGTTTTATCTCGGGTATCTAAGGCATTCACTTCATGGCATGCATTTGGACACATCATGGAGTCGTGGTGACGGCGCGTCTCACTTGGGTTTTACGTACTTTAAAACATCGTTTGAATTGTAACAAACTTATTTTTCCGCACAAGTTGATTTTCATTTGGGACCTACTTTGTAAACTCTGATTGTTTTATTAAATCAAGCGATGTTCTTTTCAAACGACACTTTAGGTCGTTCAATATAACTGTGATTGTGATGCTATGACAGTCAATCCCCAGGAATTCCATTCCGCTGCAAAACAGGTAATTTGGGGGTGTGACACTAGCAGTGCCTTGAAATCTCGTAGAATTCGTCACCCTAGGTCTTGCACCTAAAATTCCTTTTTTTTGAATATGTGCCTTTTTCCTAGCTTCTTCTAGATAATAGTTCTTCCACAAGTCATTCATATCATATGAATTCTGGGTTTTAATGCTTGGTTTTGACACTGTTTTCGAACTAATCCGAGAAGTCTTTGGGAGTAGAAGTAGCTACTTGTTTAGGGTTAACAGAGCTAGAAGCATTATACTTATGTAACTCAGGTGAAGTGATTGGTTTTGGCAAAACTTGTATCGCATCAACTTGGGAGGCAAGCCTTGTCTATAAAGATTTTGTTCTTTCAGATATAAATCGATGAGCGCCTAACAACGGACCGATCTCTAGTAGGATGAGAAACTGGCTTCCCCAAGGTTGATGGTTTTGTAAACTTAGTGTTCACACTTTTCCCTACGGTTTTTCTAAGCTCATTCTTTAAGGTAACAATAGTGAAACTCTTTTCCTGAAGTTGAGCTTTGAGATCATCAATTTTATCTATCAAAGAGTTTGTTTGTTCCATTGACTTAGTTCTAGCTTCTTTGACAGAGTCACATAGTTCTATGTGATGCTTTCTCAAAGACTCATTTTCCTTTAGTAATTTAGCCACATAAATTTCCAATTCATTATTTCTTGTTTTAATAGCATCAATGTCTTGTTTAGTCATGATTAAATTACTTTTCACATTCAGGACCAAAATATGTTTCTTCAGATTGTAAATGGTTGAGTCTTTGTCTTGAAGCTGAGCTTTCAAAGTGTTAATTTCAAAAAATTCACGGAATTCAGGAAGTTCCGGATTTTTACATGGTTTGTTAAGTTGAAAACTTTATTCTTTACTCTGTATCGCAATTTCAAGTGAAATGCAATGTTTTTCAAGATTTGAGAATTTGTTTGAAAGTTCATCAAAAGCCTTTTTGTCAACCATATCTTTTGTTTTGAAACACTTAATATTAAACTGAGCCTCAGTTATAGAACATTTATCAAAGTCATGTTCAGCATCATGATCAGTTTGTTAAAGTACTTTAGGAGATGCACTATGTTGAACAGTAAAGGGTACCTCATTACATGACACCTGCTCAATTTCTGGTCTGATATATGTATTCACAACATGTGTAACAAGAGTCACTGGACCGCTGGCTGTGTCAAGCTTATCTATCTATAACCTCTGTATTCAGTGTCAATTGATCCATCATCTAGTGATTTACCTAACTCAACACTACAATCTTTTGATTGTGCCGGACATTCATTCCCCTTTCTGATTACTGCATCTACTTCTTGTGTGTTAGGAGTAACTGAACAGCTAGTTACATCATTATTTGTTGTCTTTGACATTCGGCATTCAACAACACCCGATTTCTCAACTGATACATTACCCAACTCATCATAACTCTCTGCCAACTGCACCAGACTCTCATTTATTTTTTCCTCTTTCTGAGTAACTTCCTCAATATACTTATCCACATTATCCATGAGATGGATAAGTGTCTCTATGAACACGCTAATTTCCATTCCAGTGTGTCTCTTGAAAGACATTTCAGTCATGTCTTGATCATAATCTGATGTAAATTCCCCACTGATGAATGACTAAAATTGTTTTTGGATCACCTGAAGTGCAACTCTAGAACTATCTTCTTGAACCTTTTTCTCTGACAAGTTGTTGTTCCAATTGTTCTAAGTTCAATAGTAATGTTCCCGTTAGTGTGGATAAATCTTGACGAAAAGAGCATTGCGCGTTCGTTCCATACCAAAAGGTAGAAGTAACCTGAGGTGTGAGTGAAGTTGTTGATAGGGTATAATGCGGCATTCCTTTTGCACGGCATTCTCAGTAGCATTAGCGAGGTGCAATTCATTCTCATTGTACTTTCGAACATGAAGATCTCACGTCCTCATTGATTAATTCAAACATCTTTAATCGTTCAGTGTAGCATTCATTATCATTGTTGTCCACAGCATCATACATTTTAAGCACTTCTGAAATCACTGAATCAGGAGTGTAAGACATGATGTTGCTATGTACATGGGATTTTACAAGTCTGTGATTTAAACCAAGAAATTGAATCTTTCACGGGATTTTACTAAAATCAAGACCAAACCGTAAGAGAGTGAGAAATAGGATGTAGTAAGGGAACTAGGAAATGATTTGGTAGTAAAGATATATATGGTGTTATGGTGGTAAAGATATATATGGTGTTAGGGTTTGAAAACAAGGGTTTTGTATGTCAGGTTTAGAGACAAATCACAGGAATAGAGAAATCTCAGTCCTTGACAAATCGCTTTGATGACAAGTTAAACTTAAGGGACAAATCAAGCAAGGGACAAATAAACTAAGTTGACAAATCGCAAGTTGACAAATAAACTTAAGGGACAAATCGCTTAAGTTGACAAATCGCTTAAGGGACAAATCGCTTAAATTGACAAATCGCTTAAGTTGACAAATCGCTTTAGATACATCGAATCTGGACAAACAGCTTTTTTGAAACTGAAAAATCGCTTAAAATGCTTGACAAATCGCTTCAATAAGCAATCTCAGAAGAGACAAATCGCTTCCTAGAAATATCCAAAAAAACACCATTTTTCAATCCAAAAACAATCCAACCACGATGATTCAAGCCTTCAACTCAAAACTTAAACACTTATAATGATTCTAAACACAGAAGTACTATCAAAATCCAAAATTTAACACAAGAAATGGTCCAAATGATGCTAACCACTCTAAACTTATTCAAACCCAAAAACCTTATGAAAACCACTAGAAATCCAAGAACATGATAGATGAGTGATCAAACCATGGCTCTTGATACCAATTGTAAGATATTGGTTTTCATAAACACATAACAAACACTAGTATGGATCGAATGAGATGGAGAGTTTAGAGAGAGAAAGTAGAATATAGGAGACTTTCTAGAGAGAGAAAGTAAACAAAAGAAAGAAGGTTAGATTGAGTGAAAGGTCCAACCCTCTACCTTGGGAGGTAGAGGGTATTTATAGTTACATACTACGTCCTCCTTGGATTGTGGATCGGGCATACATGGGTAAAGACCGTCCTTCCTCCACTGTGATACTTAAACTAATAACTAAGCTAATAACTAACTAATAACTACTAAATAACGTAAAGTCTACGAGCTAAGATATGCTAAACAATAATTGGGGTGACCGACACTTCCTTAAGGAATTTCCAATTCCTAACATAACCGGTAGGGAAAATGTCTTCCATTATGAGTACCTTTGGTGTGTTAACGTTTTCCATAGTGACGTCTATATTGTGATCTGAAAGATATTGAGCCAAAAGAACCAACATATCGAAAGACATTACGTTAGTCAAAAGTTGATTTTATTGTCCAATTATTGAATATGTTATGTTAATGAATGTTACGAGTTAAATGTCACTTGTTTGTCCAATGGTCCTAAGTAGTCGTGAAAAGTTACGTGAGTTTATTAATTTTGAATTTCAAATTCCAAATTTACACTCATTCACATAAGCTTATAACCATTATGGCTTATTTGTGACATTTTGGTTTTGTGACGTTATGAGTTATTTATTTACAAGTTTGTACGCGTAACAATTCATAAGAAATGTTAAAATAAGGCTTAAGCTTAAAAATTGCAAGCTTATGCATAAACACTGTGTGACCATACACGTAGTCATAAGCTTATGCGTAGGAACTCCTCTTACGTGTAAGAAATCTTACGCGTAGGAAAAAGCTATTGGCATAAGGCTTACACGTAAGCGTATGTTGGGAGCTTATGCGTAAGGCTTACTCGTAAGAGTGAACCTTATGCATAAGACTCCATGTTTACGCTTATCTTTCATAGGATACGCGTAGTCCCCATGTAGAACCTTACGTGTAAGATTTCTCTTACGTGTAACCTTCTACGCGTAAAGTGATCCTTATGCGTAGAGTTCCAATCTTAACCTTGATTCTGATTTTTCACGCGTAAAACCTAAAATAAATCCATCATAACATTTCCATTAACATCTTATTCAATCTCTATCATCCTCACATGGAAGCACAATATTTATCAGTTATGCGTAGATTAATCTTACGCGTAGGGTTTAAACCCTAAACATTCAAATCCTACGAATAAGAAATCTAGCCATGGAATTTGCACCAAATTGATTCTGGGATATCTTAGAAGCTATGTGATAGTATTCCAACAAGTTTTAACACCTAACACCTCAAGAATCAAAAGTACCCATTTTAACGTGCACTTAAACCCTAAATCTTAATTTATGCAAAATTAATGTTTCTGGGTAAGATTCAAGATAGGTTTAGGTCAATTAGACATGTAACAATCATCATACAAGCAACTAATTATCCAGAAACATTCACAATAGAAACCCCCTAAATCCACGCATAAACCCTAAGTTTGAATAAGTGATTAAAAACGTTTCTGGGTAGAATTTCTTGATGAAAATGGTTTTAAAACATGATATTCATTTTGAAAACACACCCCATTACATCAAAATCAACCAAACGTGATCGTATGTTCTTATACTTACGCGTAGAACACATAATCACACTTAGAGTAAAATCAAACCGTTGTATTTGTTTAACATTGAAAACCATTGTTTAGAATCACTTAATGAAGCTTAAAACACTTACAAATTCGAAGATTTTCACACGGATTTGAGTTTTGAATTTGGAGCGTGGGATATGGTTGGTAAAAATTTAAATGAGTGTAATAAATGTGTAAATGTATTAGGTGGAAGGTTTTGTTAGAATAATTTTTAAACATTTGACACTTTTGGTCCCTCCACCTCAACCAATTTCATCCACAGCCCAAAACTTCCATTTTGGTTAAGCACAAACTGTAAGTTTGGAAAGTAACTTAAAATTAGAGACATTTTAAAATTAGAGACATTTTACAAATTTGAGTCTGAGGAGTGTATAGAAACAAGAAACGTAACCACCAGTTATTAAAGATACAACCAGTTCTGGGTAACATGCAAGTACAAGGTTTTATGAAACAAAAAATATTTACTTTCTCCCCCTCAACACTTGTTCGGGAAAATTGTGAAATGTTTGATAGAACAAAGTGTTGACGGAAGTTTTGTACTTGCAATGTTTGAAAGAAATTAGATAGAAGAATATTTTTGTATTTTATCAGATTTTATATTTTTCTATTTTTGTTTTTGAAAAATTTATTTACAAAAGAGGTTTTGGTGTTTGACTGGTTTTAAGATTGTTTTAAAAGTTCATCCAGTTTCTCTGGAGTCAAACACCTCATACCAATCCGGTGGACCAACTCAGTAAACCTAGCAGGAGCTAAAGCTTTCGTGAGAAGGTCTGCCAGTTGATATTCAGTACCCACAAAATATAATTCAACGGTACCCTTTTCCACATGCTCCTTAATGAAATGATATCGAAGATCGATATGCTAAGATTTTGAGTGTTCAACAGAGTTGCACGAGATCACAATAGCACTTCGATTGTCGCAGCACATTGGGATTCTGTCAAATACGTAACCATAGTATTTGAGTTGTGTTCTCATCCAAATGACTTGATCACAACACGCCGACATGGCTACATATTCTACTTTGGTTGAGGAAAGCGATGTACAATCCTGCTTCTTCGATTGCCATGACACCAGTTTATCACCAAGAAATTGTAGAGCTCCTGAAGTGCTTTTCCGAGAATCTAAGCAACCTGCGTGATCAGCGTCTGAAAAAGCTATTAGTTCAAAACCAGAATCCTTCGGATACCATATCCCCAAATTAATGGTTCCCTTGATGTATTGGAGTATTCTGTTAGCCTCAGAGAGGTGAGTTTTAGTTGGACGCGACTGATAACGAGAGCAAAGATATACAACAAATACAATATCAAGTCTATTGGCTATTAGATACATGAGAGACCCAATAATACTTCGGTATTTGGTAGGGTCAACCATTTTCCCATGCAAATCAGCGTCCAGTTTCTTGGTATGTGCCATTGGTGTGGCATAGGTATCACAGTTATGCATTCCATGTTTGTTTAATATTTCAAGAGCATATTTGGACTAACTCAAGAAAATACCACGGGGTGATTGATGAACTTGCAGTCCTAGAAAAAACTTAAGTTCACCATCATGGACATTTCAAAATGTTTTTTCATAAGTTTTGAAAAAGCGTTTGAGTACTTTAGATGTGTTGACCCAAAAATGATGTCATCCACATAAATTTGAATGATTAAAATGTGTTCCCCGTGATATTGTATGAATAGTGTTGGGTCGACCGATCCTTTGACAAAATTATGAGAGATGAGAAAGGATGACAACTTATCATACCACGCCCGAGGGGCTTGTTTGAGACTGTAGAGAGCCTTGTTCAGTTTGTAGACGTGATTAGGGAACTCTGGATCAACAAATCTGGCTGACTAACATAGACTGTTTCTTTCAGTTTACAATTCAGAAAAGTAGTTTTGATGTCCATCTGAAAGACCGTGATGTTCATGTTTAGCAACCGGTGTGAATGATTCCTCATAGTCAATCCCTTCTTCTTGTCTATAATACTTAGCCACAAGACGTGACTTATTTCTGATAACCGTACCTTCAGCATCCAACTTGTTTTTCGAAATCCATTTTAGACCAATAACATAGACCCCAGTTGGTTTTTCAACCAATTCCCATACTTCAAGACGTTTAAAGCGGTTAAGTTCTTCTTGCATGGATTCAATCAGTTGTCATATGTCATGGATTCTTTAATATTTTGGGTTCACTTGGGGACGGTGAGTGCATAAATGCAATGTTCACCGTCGGTCTGAAGGCGTTGTCTAGTTACGACCGGTTGATTCGGGTTTCCAATAATGTTCACAAGAGGATGGTCTTTAGTCCAATGATTTGTGGAGGGTTGATGTTGATATACATTCTACAGATTAGGAGGATTCAAATGACTTGTAGATGATTCCGCAACATCAGAAGTAGCAGTTTCATTTGCAAAAGGGTTGAAGAATGCATTTGGATCATAATCTGCAGGTTGGGGAACTTCATGGTTTAGAAGATCATCAGCTGGTTCAGCGTCATTGAATGCGGATTGTTCGGCTGTTGTTGTAGAATCAATAGGAGATGCTTCTTCAACAGTTGTTGTTGTTTCAGGTGTATCAGGTATTGGATTATTATCAGGTTGAGCAGCGGAAACATCTGATACATCTGGAGCACGTTGATCAATATCATCACTAAACAGCGGAGCAAATAGATGTTCCATTTGTTGACGAGTAAGTTGTAGGCTTGGTTCAGCTGATGATGGGGTTTAGGGGAAGTTTAGATGGTTATGATCAGGTTCCAAGCTGTTTTTCTCAGAAGCCATGTTTGTAAGCTCATCAAAATTGAATGAATCGTTTCCATAATTTCCCTTGTACGACCATTCCGGATCCGGTAGCCTTTAGAATTTCACAAAGATCCAACAAAGACTCTATGTCGCCTTTGGCTTTGAGCTTACCAAAGTCATCCCGATTATTATTGGGGTAACAAAGGGATCCAAAACATGAAAGTGTTTGAGATTTGGTTATTGTGGATAAGCTCATAAGGCTTTGTTGCGTGCTAGTAATCATTGAACGGTTCTGAGTGTATGATAGTTGACACGGCTTTAGCCACAAGTATCTGAAAGTTTAGCATTAATTAACATTGTTCTTGCAGCCTTCCACTAACGGACGATTTCGTCTTCAACAACTCCGCTTTTATTCCGGTGTTCGTGCAATTGATGTTTGATGCTCAATTCCCACTTTCTCATAGTATTCTCAAAGATTTTGATTCACAAATTCATTTATTGTCTGTTCGATTTGTTCGACTGTCCTGAAGTGAACTTGAATTTTTAGGAGAAAGGTGATGATCATCTGTGGAGCTTGATCTTTACTTCGAAGAAAATAAACTCAAGTCCATCTTGAGTAGTCATCCACAATTACCAAAATGTAGCGTTTGCCATTAATCGTCTGAACGCGCATCGGGCCACACAAATCCATGTGAAGAAGATGAATCACATGCTGAGAGATGTGTTCCACCTTTGAGGGAAAATGAGCACGAGTGCTTTTCCCTTGTTCACAAGCTGAGCATAGATGATCTTTAGAGTACCAAAATCTTGGGAGACCTTCAACAAGTTTGTAATGTGCAAGATTGGTTATGGTTTGAAAGTTTAAATGTGAGAGGCGAATGTGCCATAGCCAAGATTTCATAGATGTTGCCTTTGAAAGTAGACATATGGGAGATGAAGCAATCATGTCTTGCATAGAAATTGTGTAAAGACTTGATGTGCGGGTTCAGACATAAGATCGTTTCCTTGTAAATCACGAATGAAACAAGTTTTCTCCCTAAAAGCAACTTCCAAATCTCCATCACAAAATTGACCAACGAGAAGATATTGTGACGAGACCTTCCACATATAAACCCTGCTAATTTCGATGTTACCATTGATGTAATCTGTAGTCCATGATAGCCGAAAATCATTCCCCAACCTCGACATGCCAATGAACTTTGCAATAAAGTTTGATAACAGTTTAAGATTGCCTATCATATGTCGGGAACATCCACTATCAACAACCAAAGGATGATCAGTATCACCGCATTACACAATGACTAACAATGAATAGAAGTAGATGTGGAACCCAAAGAGTTAGAGGGTTTCGATGCAGTTATAGTTGAAACACACATGTTTATGATTTTAGGTATCCATTTAAAGCCAAGTATATTATGTAACCATTTCTTCCATCTCCAACTAGTCTTAGCTTTGGTCTTAGTAAATGCACTAGGTGATAAGTTCTTCCTAGGAGGAAGTGGGGTTCTATGGGTACATCAATGATCATAGCCAAACACTAGAGGGTGGTTTACCTAGCACGAGTTAGAAGCATTAAGGCCTAGAGGTATTCCATTTTCTATTATTCACGCTTAAGATATATTTAGTTAAACACATTTATCATGACAACTGAAAACATGCTTTTTATGACAACCAACACAAGAAGCTTCGCACATAACATTTAAAGTACTTAAAGATTCAAAGATTCGTTACATCACTTTTTCCATTACATTTGTCGACTCTAATATCTAAAGTGGGAGTAACATGAGTTTTATTCAAAGTCCTAAGGTGTTCTTCTACTTCAGAGGTCTTTAATGTTCTTTTTTCTTACGCCGCAACTTCCTATTCTTCCTGTGGTGCTCTTTGAAGTGCTAGCTGGGAAAAGAGGCAACTATTCATGTTTCAGTAGAGGGAAGCACATTAGTTTCTTGTGAAGTGTCATTAGGAAGTCTAAGAATTCCTGGTGCAATTGCGTTTGTGTTACTATTCCTATCTTGCTTAAGTTTTACCAACTTTGCTTTTAGATCATGGATAGTGTGTAACAAATCTAGATTTTCAGAACGAGAGTTTCTATTTTGTCATAAAACCTCTTTGGTATATGCAAGATGATCATCAACATCTTTCGACGCTTGAGCACGAGTCTTTTTGAGCAAATCAAATATGACACCGTATTCTTTTTTGACTTTTGAAATTTCTTGTTCATATTTTGAAATTTGACACTTCAAAGACACGTTTTCATCATCCAGTTGCTCAAGTTTTGGATTAAGAGTTTTTGTATGCAACTAGTTGATTTTGTTTTGCAAAGCGAGTTCTCGATTTTGACAATATTTTTGACACCATTGAAGACGATGGTTTACATTTGAAAGCTCGTTTAACAATCACTCATTTTCAACTTTTAAAGACTTGATTTGTTACACATTATCGGTATTCTCAAAATTTTCAACAGAATCAACAGCGATATAATCAAATGCATATGCGACAGTATGTAGTAACACAACATTTATGGTATCAACACAGATAACATCTTCTAAGAGTCGATCAACATCTTTTCTTAACATTTTCTTTTTATGTTTTGTATTTGAAATCGATGTTTCTCTTTTCTCGAAAACTGTTTTCATAAGTCTAAGCTCCTTGTGAAAATCCCTTTCCCAATATATTGCACACATTTTCAAATTTCGGACATGAGGTAAAATTCTTTCAAAATATCTCTTTGTTCTCGACGAGTAGGCATTGAAAATGTTCAACTTTATTTGAATTTATTTCAATTTCACGTTCCAAAAGTTTGATGTCCGATATGAAAGTTTCAAAATATTTAAGAATTTGACATTGTTTGGGTAATGTTTTCACTTCACTGAGTGAAGGTAAAGGACCATTAATTTAGTGATAGGTCGGAGACCAAATTAGAAGACTCAAAATAGCGTGATAACCCAAGGTGTAGAATTATCTTGTTGTGCACCGAAAGTTATGGCTTTTGAATAGTTAAATGGTTTTTTATAAACAACATTTTCTAATTTTGACCGACTCTCGCCTTCTGCATCTAATTCCTCCATACGATTATATTCAACAACACTCATAATGGAATCATCAATTTTGTGTCGACTGTAAACTTGAGGATTTGGTTTGAATGCTCTATGTGAAAACTTTGGTTTGTAATCAGCAAAATTTGGTCCATATCCATTTGGATTTGGTTAAAAGTTAACTTTTGAATAGTTATGATTGACTCACCATGTTTATAAACAACATTTCGAAACTCTTTGATTTTGTTTGTAAGTCAACAATTTTCAAGATAGTCATCTATTTGTTTCTTGAATGCTTTTTGTACCGTGAGAACCGCTTTTGACAAGTTAACAACTCGTGACAAAGAATTCTTTGGATGCAACTAGATCACATATCTGTTTTTCTAAAGATTTTTCATTTTGGTAAGATTTAGCAAAGCGCTTCAAAACCTTTTCACGTTTCTGTTTTTGAAAATGTTGAGTTGGAACTTTAAGCATTCATTATCCTTAGTTAATGCATTTTATCATTTAATTTCTTATTGATGTCTAGGCACATTTCCATTCGAGATTCTTGATTAGACATTGTGTTCACTTGTTCAACGTAGTCTTAACGGTCATTATTTAGATCCTCAAATATAACCACTGAGTCAACTTGATTATCGTAAGATAACCATAAGGTCATCTTGATCGTCAAATATAACTACGGGATCTATTTGATTATCATCGAATGATGTAGACGCTCATGTTGAACACTGGATCCTCAATAACAGATGTTGGTGGAGATATCGATCAAGAATGAATATAGTTTGATCCGGATTTGAGACAAGCCGCCGGCCATACACTGGGCCTATGTCACCATGTGGAGTTCTTGCATGTTTGCCATTAACATCATTGCGACAGTAAGTCCTCCATGTCATCGTCAGAATCCGCATTTGCCATGAAGCTTTGTTCCTTGTTGGTAAGAGTTCCACCGCTTCATCCTTTGAGCCAAGAGTAAAGCCTTTGTGATAAGCTCTCTCTTTCTGGGCATGCATTAGCCGATGATCCTTTCATTATGCTTATAACAACAAAGACCATTAACTCGAAGTTCCAGCATTTCCTGATCTACCACTTGAGCTCGTTGTTGTGGAGCACCCATGTTATTCCTTCCATTAGCATTAAACCTCTGACCACTACCCATCCGATGAACATTACCACGATTTCAACTTCAACACCCATTGTTAACAACAACATTCCTTGTATTTAGGTACGAATGCGTATGTTGGATTTGTTGGAATATCGGCCAAGGCTCCAAAGAATCATGACAAAACCTTTTGTTGCAATGCATCGAAAGCTTCAGATCCTCATTAGCTTCACAGAAGTGCTTGATCATTGTTATTGTATGGTATGAACCGTTGAGTTTTTGGGATCATATGTGTGATCTCAGCATTTGGTTGTGGAGGATTTGAAGACAGCTTTGTAAGGTGGAATCGAGATAACAAGTTTGAGCCCACAAAGCAAGTGTTTGATTATCCGGGAGTGAAGGCAAAGCAAGGACTCCGTGGATGATCCTTTCTTTGTCAACTTCTTTGATGAGGTTTCAAGTAGTTTACAATAATCAGAGTAAAGATGATGAAGATTCTTTGACTGAATGAAAATAACATACTTTTCCCAATCGTGACCAAGACTACTAAGGAACTTAGTGTTGGTCAATTTTGGCATAATGATGTTATGTTTTTCCAAGTCATTGATGATGTCCTGAGAACGATATTGATATGACTCTAATGTCTCCCATGGTTCAATCTCAAGTGTTCATACGCTAAGTAGATTTGATTCCATGTTTTCTGATTGAGTTATGCCTTCCATTAAAAGATGAATGTGCTCCACATTGCTTTAGCAGCCTTCCGAGTATCAATACTGGTAATCGGATTGGGCAATCCCAAAAGGATATATTGCATTGCAAGTTCATTAGCTTACAAGTGTAGAAATTGGTCAGTAGTAAGTTCATTAAGACCCCCATAACGTTGGTGATATCATCTCGTGGATTAGCATTTGGATCTCCTGTACAAAGATAGTAGGCATCTGAAATAGACCTTCAAGGATGACCTTCTTTAAGAACTTTCCATGTGGCTTCTTTAGATCACAAAACCTAGAGAACCTTATCACCCATTGATCGTAGTTTCCTGGAGTGAGCATTGGAGGTCTATCAAGTGATCCAGCTTCATGAATGGATTATTGGCTACTTAAAGCTTCACACATCTTTGCAAACCAAGACGGTTCCTTCATAGCATACTTGGATGGATGTTGATTTTGAAAGTTTGTATATGGTTGTACTTGTAGACTAGGGGGTGTTTGAATCATTTGTGGTTGAATTGCTCCTTGAGGAAATTGTTGTTGAAATTGTTGCATTTGTTGTGGTGATGGTGGAGGATATTGTTGATAGAGTTGTTGTTGTTGTTGTTGTTGAGGATACACATGAGGAAAGTAGCTATAGTATGGTGGTTGAGACATCTTGAAACTTGTGTTGATGATGGATCTTTGTAGTCGAATGAAACAATGTTGATGAAGTAACCTTAGCGAAACCCACTTACACGCAACAATGAGAGTTTTACGTAGAGAATAGCTTACGCGTAGACTTGAGGAAAATTTAGCTTAGGCGTAAACCAAAGGCTTAGTAGTAGAATCCTTATGCGTAAGATTAGGGGCTTATGTAAGACAGGCTTTCAGCGAAAATGCTTAGGCAAAAGAATTCTACGGTAGAATTTAGCTTATGCGTAAAACTAGGGTTTTGCCTTAAAATCCTTTACACTTATACCAGGTAAAAGATATCCAAAGTCGAAGTGTTTTCGTGCTTATCCAAGAAAGAAAACACTGTAAACCAATAGCATCAAGATCAAACGATGATGAGCTTACGCTGGAGACTTTAAAGCATAGTAGTAAAACCGGGTTTTACTATGCGCGAAATCATACAACCTTTACCAAATCGATTTTTAAGCTTAAAAGTGTTAAGAAACCTGATTCTAATGATGAAAGAGTTTCAATATCACCAAAATAACACAAAAGTATGAAACTTGATGTCACACCCCCAAATTACTTGTTTTCGCAAAAATGGAATTTCGGGATTGACGGTCATAGCATCACGCATTAGATATATTGAACGACCTAAAGTGTCGCTTGAAAAGAACATCGCTTCGACATAATAAAACATTGTGAGTTTAAAAAGATAGGTCCTAAATGAAAATCAACATGTGCGGAAATAAGTTTGTTACAATCCAAACGATGTTTTAAAGTGCATAAACCCAAGTGAGAGCCTTTGCCGTCACCGCGACTCTATGATAAGTCCACATGCATGCCATGAAGTATATGCCTTAGTTACCTGAAAATACATTGCTAAAAGTGTCAACACAAAGGTTGAGTGAGTTCATTGAGTTTATGTAAATGTTTTATGTCGACCAACGCAAGTATAAGTTATGTATGACAAATATGTCACAAACATGGTACAATTGCTTAAGCACATGACACGGCTAGAGGCTGTCACGATGTTCGCCTCTAACAGAGTGTTTTTCCAAACAACTCAATGATGATAAAAATGAAATGCATCCGTTGACCAGCTGGGACCACCAACACGGATGGAGGAGTCACCCTCAATAGATCTATCCACTCACCCTCGCCTTTCTGAAATTAACGGTTCATGATTATGCAATGGGGACATTCAATTGGCAATGAGGTAACTTAAGAAATGTAAATGAATTTGAACATACTTGGTCTCGTATAAAAATGATGTGCAATGTATTCTCCCCAGTAGATTTGAAATAATGTATAAACTTGAATAAATCGGGGCTATGAAAACTCATCTGTTGCAATGATTATGATTGTAAGATCTTGGTTTGTAAAACAAGAGGTGCGGCGCCGTTTAGGTTAAGGGTTTAGATAGAGAACGTGGGAGAGAATGGGAACCCTAGAGAGACAAAGAAAAATGTATTATGAAAGTTCCAACCCTTTTCCTTGGAGGGAAAAGGGTATTTATAGGGTACAAGCATAGCACGCACTTAGGGGCCGTGGATCGTATACCGGGGTAAAGACCCGTCTCCGTCCTCAACGTGTTAGAAAGTAAACTAAATACTATCATAGACTTACTACGACTACTAGCTTTCTAACGAGCATACATACTTGAGGTGACCGACACTTTAAGAACTGGATTTACTAAATCCCAACAATCTCCCCCTAAGGGAGGTCACCTCAACTTACAATGATTACAAACTGATATAACATTTTGTTGTTCTTGGTTTCTTAGATTAAGCACTTTTGTTCTTAGCTCAAATAGTCTTTGAATCGTCATATACTGCATGTTTTGAGATTTCGAGTGGAGGTCTTAAACTGATCCACGTGATGTTTGAGTCTTTGAACCAACTTTGAGATTATCAACAACCATAAATCTCCCACTCTTCCATTGTGTTGTTGATAGTATGTGATGTTGTAACTTAGGACAGCATGTCATTCACATTCGGATCATGATATCTTTTTATCGAGTAGTAGAAGCTTTAATTGATTCATGATATTGGCAAACAGCAGAAAGGGGTACGATGAGTGATAATATCGTAATCTTTGATGCTTTTATCATGATTTCTTTAGAAATGAATGCGTTGTGTGAGCATGCGGCTATGGATTGACCGCTCCATTCTTATCACCGCAAGCCAAGTGTTCCCTTGATAAAACAGCTTAGCAATAAAGCGCGCAAGAGTGTCTTTGATCACTTTTGTTGAATTGAGGTACACGCCCACGGTTCCCTCGTTGATCGGTACAAGTCTTGCCTGTGATCGTATAATTCAAGAATCTCCTTGCAGGTTTCGTAGCAGTTCTAGCCGTTCTCAAACCGGAACGTCTCAAAGAAGACAACACGGAGTGAGTGAACCAAATAATGAGATTCAATCGATTGATGGAAAATGATTTGAAAGAAATCATGTATTTAGTATAAAGTGTTTTGAAATGCAACGGAAGGATTTACTGGAAAATGAATTTATCAATCATAAATATCTTTTGACTTTGAATCATAAAGACAATGCAAATCGACGTCAAGAAAAGAATTTTGAGCACACCAATCGGTTTTTTCAAAGATATCCGTCAATCCATTTTCCTGGACAAGGAACGATTCACTAATGAAGTCCAGATGACACAACAAGTCTTTAGCAATACCACAAGGATATTGCGTAGGACTCTCAAAAATATATTCTCACATTCCACATTGTGTGAAACTGTGAGTCTTCAAGAATTAAGTGTCCTAAATGAGATTTATATGATGATCTCATGGCTCTAGACTCAATTAGTGCTCTTTTGGTTTCGTGTCTGAGACTAGTGGAGAGGGTCTCCTTATTCAATATCAACAATCTCTAAGAGAAAGTCGATAGATAATGTTGGTTCCCCGTGAGAATGAAACAAGCCATTTTAATAGGAACTTGAGTAGCTTGGGAAGTTTTGAAGTGCAGAGCGCATCACTAGGTCCATGACGCCTTGTCTTCAATACCCTGCTACCTTAGTAACCACCGAGCATATGTATTGAACCCTTTTCTCCTAAGGTTGAATTATTGGAGGGCTATTTCTTTTCACCCTTTTCTCATTCAATTTTTTTTCATTCTTCAACCCCTTCAGTGCTTACCGAGACTTCATAGCTAGAACCTTGTTGGGTTAATTCTAGTACTAGCCTCTCGGTCCAGTCACCGCAGCACTCTTCCCATATTCTCATTTTTCTCCTTTTATCATCATACCTAAGAACTCTACACTAACTAGTGGATAGTCCGTGGGTAGATCCCTCCGGTTACTCAAGGATCATGGGAACACATACCTAACCTTATCATCCTAATATCACCGCATACATAAAGTAAAAATTGGTTGGTCTATTCGGTTTTGTTCATCTGCCATTGGAACCAATTGAAAACCATTTGAAAATCAATCCAGATACTTAAGATATTTTATCAAAGCATTTTGTACCTGAATTGTTTTTGATATTTTTAGAACAAGAGCTCCCCAACATGTGCATCAAATATTTGAAATCGCTTTGCACACGGATGTAAGAGACAGAAATAACTTATTTGATTATCATTTTCTAAAAGATATCAACATCACTTCCCTAATTAAATCAAGTAGATAAAGCATTTTCGAGAAGGATGAGGTTTTCATAAGCTTGCTCCCCCTCAATATGTGCCTTAAGGTTTGAAAGAGTTTTGCACATACTAGAGGGAACCTGCATATATCTTAAGTATAAATCGTTTGGCACATGTGGTTTAAGATAAATGCTCCCCCTCAACATATGCATGGAAAAATTGAAATCGTTTGGCACATGTGGGAAGGAGAACTTGTACATCCTTATGAAACCATTTACCGATTTATCAGTTTACATCCAATTTAAATCACAAATTCTCCCCCGATAACAATTATCAAATCATTTGAGATTTGTGATCTCTGTAGATTTAAATTGATTTAGAAAGCTTTTAAGGAGAATCATGACTTGATAATGAAAGCCGCTTTTAACCGATAATGATCGATTTTAAGACTTTAAACTCCATTGAATAAACACGCACGATTATCTTTTGAAAACAATTGAATGACAAATAACTTTTTGATTTAATTGAAATCATTCTCCCCCCTCAATCAATGACATAGGTCAATATTGAGAGATAGATATTTTGACAAATAAGTCCAGATGATTATCAAAAATAGAGTCCGAAGTTATTTTACAAATCAACTAGTTTTCATTAGATAGTAGATAAATGTTTATAGAATCGTAGCATGAGATTTGAAAACATGATAAAGCATGGCTCTGTTTCTTTCTTTGAAAAGGCTACCTTGTCCCGCGAGATGACAATAAGCCAACATTTTTCTCCATCTCAATTTTTTTTTTTTTTAAATTAAGATTCGAACTTCATCTAGAGACCCGTGCGATTCTTTGAGTGGCAACTCAAATTCCGTAGATGTTATCGAACCTACAAGAAAAACATGATAAATAGACAATATTTTTTGAAGATTTTCAAGATTTTCTGATTTTTATGGATTTTGAAAAGTTTTGTATTTTTCTATTTTCGTATTTTTGTATTTGGTTTTTGAAAAGATATATACAAAGAATAGATAGAGTCGAACACCTTTACTCCTCGGCGTCTTCCGAAGACGTTTGAGCTTCTCGGTTGAAGGCTCTTTAAGCCTAGACGTGGAAGAATAAACTCAAAGCGTTCTCGAGAAAGAGCTTTTGTGAATATGTCCGCTAGTTGATATTCACCCACGAGTATAGTTCAACCACGCAATTTTCAACTTGTTCCCTGATGAAGTGATGTCGAATGTCGATTTGCTTTGCTCTAGAGTGTTGAACATTGTTGCGGAGAGAGCAATGGCACTTTTGTTATCACAAGTATAGGAACTTTGTTGAATACAAAGCCATAGTCAGATAGTTGGGATCTCATCTATAAGATTTGAGCACAACACGATGACATGGCTATGTATTTAGCCTCAGAGATTATATGGAAGTGCTCATCTGCTTTCTTTGAAGACCGGTATTTAATGCTTATCACCTAAGAATTGAGCACCACCTAACGCATTTCGACGCATCTATGACATCCTGCATGGACAAGATCTCCATAGGCGTTAGTGACATACGGAGTCCTTCGATACCAAAGACCCATGTGAATAGTTCCTTGGAGATACCGAAAGACCCGCAACCGCTTAATTGCTTTTGGTAGGCTTAGCCCGGTATCTAGCACACATGCATACAACAAAAAAATGTTCGGTCTCATCGGGTCATGTAGGTACATCGGGATCCAATCATACTACGATATTTCGTTTGATCTACTATGATCCCCGAGTGTTCATCATCCAGTTGTACACTCCACCATAGGAGTGTCAAGGGTCAACGGAGGTAAATCCAAATTTCTTTAAGATTTCATTAGCATATTTAGATTGATTTATAAAAATGCCTCTGGGACTTTGTGAAATTTGTAATCCCAAGAAAATGACATTTGTCCCATCATTGACATTTGAAATTTGGAGCCCATCTCCATAGAAAACGGTCACATTAATTTTTCGCTTGTCGAGGCAAAAATAATATCATCAAGATAAATTTGAACGGAATTAAATGTTTTCTCGACTTTCTCGGTGAACAATGTTGGATCAATCTGCTCCTTTGTCATTGAATCCGGTGGATAGAAGAAATTTTGATAGCGTATCATACCATGCCCTTGAAGCTTGTTTCAAACCGTAAAGGGCCTTTTTCAAGCGATAGACATGAGTAGGATGCTCTTGATTCACAAACCTTCTCGGGTTGGTTGTGTCATCTAATCCACTTCTTTAAGATCTCCATTAAGAAAGGCGTTTTCACATCCATCCGATAACTCACTACCATGTTTTTGCTAGCAAAGATTAGCCAAGAAGATTCATGGCTTGGCTCATACAAATGCAAAAAGATTCCTCAAAGTCGACACCTTCTTCCCCACACGATAACCTTTTGCCATTAATAATCGCCTTATTTTTCTTAACATCATCGCGTCTATCAAGCTTCACTTTGAAGATCCACTTAAGAGCAATGATCATGCACAATAAGATGTGTACTAATTCCATACATCTAGATGATCAAACTCATGGATTTCTTCTGATTGCATTAAACCAAACCGCCCCTACATTGCAGCTTTTAACATCTTTGGTTCGACTTAGAGAGTACCGAGTTGAAGAAGCACCATAAGGCATCAGAGCTAATTGTTTTCGAAAGTTGATACAGGAGGAATTCCCAATGATGTTATCCAATGGATGGTCATGTGTCCATTTTCCTTCAAATGCTCGTGTTGTTGATGTTGAAGGACCGATGTTAGAAGTTTAGTTCCCCCGAAGAAGATGATCAGAGATAGTTCGGAAGGAGATGTTTTCAAATGGAGCATCTTCGAGAGTAGCAAAGGGATTAACTTCATCATTGGTGCAAGAGACAATTCCATGATGTACATTCGATGATTGATGATTTGTTGATGAGATTTAATGAGCAGCAGCAGCGCTTGGCTTAATGATATGAAACCAAGTGTTGACTTCATTTAATGGATAGGAGCAACCTCTGTTGTGGAACCGATAGACGCTGGCACTTTGGCTCATAATGTCATCAAACATTGGATGAAAGAAGTTTCTTTAAATCATCTTCGATGGAGGTACATATGGAGTTGCCGGAGAGAAGTTTGGTACAAGGATGACCAATGGGATCGATTTAGCTGGTCCGTAGAATCGTATTGTTCAGAGCCATTTGCCCTGGATAACTCATCGAACGTAACGGAATAGTTTCCATGATATCTCGAGTTCTTTTGTTGTAGATTCAGTAACCCTTCTTGTTTGATACATAACCTACAAAAACTCCAATGTCTCCGCTTTTAGCTCTTAATTTACCTAAATTGACCGCCATTTGTTGATAGCACAAAGCACCAAACACACCTAAGATAGGATAAATCAAGCCGCTATGGACAAGTTCATATGGATTTTGTCATGAGAGTGAACAGGGAACGATTTTGGGTGGCAAAGTGTAGCAGAATGGCTTCGTTCATGAGAAACATTGGAACCTTTGAAAAATAAGCATTGTTCTTGCAGGCTTCCATAAGAGTTCGATTGCCTTTCAACTACATCGCTCGTTGAGGAGTTCGTGGAACACTACTTTGATGACTGATTCCAATACTTTCATAAAATTGACTTAAGTCTCGTTAACTTAACTCGTGCATTGTCACACTCATCACAATTCTAACCGTGTTAAGTTAAGACGAACCTGGTTGTTTGATAAGTTTGATGATGACAAATGGAGTTTCATCCTTAGTCCTCAAAAACTTTACCAAGTAAATCGAGTAGTCATCAACAATCTACTAAAACATATTTCTTCCCATTAATCGATTGCACTCTCATTGGTCCGCATGCATCCATATGAAGGGTATGAAGGACTTCCATTACTGAGTTTGTGGGTTTTGGTTTGTGGGCATATTTTGTGCTTTTTCCCAATTGAGTTCGAGCAAAGATGATCTTTCTCATATTTTAACTGTAAGCCTCCGACAAGATCCTTTTCTCGCAAGGTTATTAATGGTACTGAAGTTCAAGTGATTGAGACGACGATGCCATAACCATGACTTTGTTTTGAAGCCTTGACACAAGCGATTGAGAGGACTTCATCATATCTTCGATAGATGGTGTATAGGTTTGAACCACGAAAATTCTTTAGTAGATCCACACCATCAAGATCTCTAACGGCAATAATGTTTCTAAAAGCCACTTCTAAATCGAATCCAGCATAATTGACCAACAGAACAACTTATGACCAAGACCTTCCATAATATACCTTGAAATTACACTATATCTCCCACATAATCTCCATATCCCATAATGGCTCCAAAATGGTCGCTTCCGATCTAACTGCTCCAATAAATTTACTCACTTAAGTTCATGAGCTGACTCGTCACCAAATATATTTTGAAATGAGTCCAAATACCAAAGGACGATTTGTACAACCCGCATTTGAACATGCATAAGAATGGATAATCGATAGTTTGGAACCCCATGAACGATTGGGTTCCGCTTTGTTAGTACACATTATTGGAGCACCTACATCAGAATAGCATATAATGACCTCATTAGTATGGTTGGTACACTAGTAGCATGACAAAGGGACTCAAGGTGAGGTGTTCACTTTCTAAAGGTATGATTCTACTGGGCTTAATTTTCTGAAGGCATGGATCTAGACAACTTAGGCAAGATTCATTCAATTTGAATTTTCTCGCCAAGAGGTTTCCATTGATAACCCATATTGCTAAATTTTCTTCCCAGAGGCTTCCAATGCTTGCTAACTTTTTTTCTTTTAGGCTTCCGCATCTCTTTAACATGTCTAGCATTTTTTATATTATTGACTGGAGTATTATCAACATTAATCACCTCATTCTCAGAACATTAATGATTAAGACCGTAAATCAAACATTCATTACATGTTTTGCAACAAAGTGAATTCAATTAATTATGCAAGATTTTATAGCTAATACTAGAATCAACATGATTCATTTTATTCAAATTTCAAACTTATTCTTCCTAGGGTGTTCTTCTACTAGCTTTCTTCAACACTTTTGGTGCCAAGATCCTATTTCGCATTGTATTGCCCGGCTTTGACCCGCTAACCTTAGTATTCCATTACTCCTCGAGAAGGAACAACAGGAATATTAGTTGGTGAAACTACACTGCGCTTTGGTGGTCTAGAAGTGCCTGGGTTCAAGTTATGTAGCATTAAGAGTCACATTTATATCCTTAGCATCAACGGGTGCCACTACTCTATCTGCCATTGCTAAATTTGCACATGTGACAATTCATGACTCTAAGAGTTCCCTGAGATCGTTTGGCATCCATGCAAGCATAGGCAATGGTACTATCAAGAGGTTTTTCAAATCTTTCATCTTCCACAATCTCAAGGAGACCCTTTAAACTTTCCTTAAGAGATGATATATATGCTTTTATGCAAGTTCATTATTCCTAATGGGTGGGAATATATAACATATCAATAGCATACTTATACAATCGTAGACTTTAGGAACAGTAGTACTTGCAATTGGGGATTGGCAATTTTCCTTTCACCTCACGCTTAAGATCCTCAATATCATTAAGTAAAGAAGTTATCTTTTCAATTTGTTTATCATGTGTAACTTTAAATGAATCACATAATTCTTTGTTTTGATCATTAACCTTTGAAATTTCAGCTTTTAAACAAGTTTCCTTTTGTAAGTTATAAATGATGTTTTGAAGTTGGAAATTATGAGAATCTAAAAGTGGAGGCATATGGGAACCAGTTATATCCCTCTTTTCACCTTGGGTTGTGAAATTTGAGCTTTCAACCTTTTGATCGTGTTATAATGAGCTCTAATTTTTCATCACATTTGTTGATTTCAAAAATGCATCAAACTCAGGGAGCATCGACGACGTCGTGATATTTGAGGTTTTAACATTTTCTTTGAGATGTTGATATTTTAATTGCAAAGCAAAATGTTCAACTTCTAATTTTGAAAGATGTTTAACCAGATTATCATGTTTTCAATTTCTCATGCAATTTTGAATTCTTTTTCAAGCTCAATGACACGATCATGGGAACTTTCAAAGCAATGTATAATTCATGAAATTGAGATGCGTGAATAAGAATTCAGAGTAAACATAGAACACATCTTGTGCAACACATTGAGAGATCAAGTTCTCATTTAGTATATGCAGATTCTTCCTTTCAATTTCAATGTATTTTAGTCTCATTCATAATCATCGACTTCAACTATCATTGCATCAAATACCTTTTCCATTTCTTTAATATCAGTGTTTATTCCAATTTTAAGACTCTCAAATTGACCTTTTAAATTGTTTAAAGAAAGGCATGACTTCTGTTAAATAACATTCTTTCATTTGCTCAAAACCCTTTCCCTCAGTAATCCCCTCAGTGTGATTCTTCTTACACGTTTTCTCAAAATCAACAAACAAATGATAAACAACATATAGGTGATTAAGGTCCCGCTATTAGTGGCAATAGATCTAGGAACTAGGTGCATTGGTGTATTAGGAGGATACAGCTTGTTTTGACAATCTCCTACAAGGGAATTCGTTTCAACAAGATTTTCCTTTTGCATATCCATATCCTTTCCGTAACACTTGTTTAGGTGTTAAGGGTTCCAGAGGCTTAGACTTGTTTAAGGAGATCCAGTTTTCCTTAGTGTAATCATGAGGTTTGAACGTTATGTTATTCTTTTTTACACTCGTGATTTTCTAGCTTCTTGTTCAATTTCTCCCTAGTGACTTCATCCCATTTCTTATCTTCCTTAGTGACTCAATGCAACTAGGTTTCTCACTAGCCTTAAGGATTTCATTACCATCATAAAGTACCTTATGAGCACTCTAGCCTTTTAATAACCTCCTCGGACTTGGTTTCAAAGTGGAACGCTATGCTATCGCTAAGACTCTATGTTTGATCATGTGAAAGCCCAATGGTATTCCCTTGTAACGTATAACTTATTCTCTCAAGTTTGTTTTTCAAAGTTTTTAGATTGGAAAAATCATTCAAAAGTTTTGATTCCTTAGCATTGAATTTGCTTTAAGCATTTTCACATTTTCTTGAAGTTCTTGTTTTTGCTAGCTTTTAAAGCTTTTCTTGTAAGGAGTTTAACTCTTGTTTTATACTTCTTCCTAAATTACTTTTTTCTAATAATTGTACGCATTTGGTTATCCATATCCTCGCCACGCGTAGTTAACTCAAACTAGACCTTTGCATAAATAGCAACTTGCTCCTTATAGGTATTGGAGCTCTGGTCACAATCATCGTGCACAAATACACCAGTATTCATCGTGCATGTATTCATTGTTAATTGCGTAAGATTCATCACTAGGTTCAACAAGATCGTCATCTTGTTTCACATATTGTTCATATGGGATAACATTGTTATTACCCATATTTTCAATATCTGACTCAATGACTTCAGTAGATTGTACTTCATGGTGAATCTTTTGCTCATCAACCACATCATATACTTTGAGTACCTCTTTAATGATGGATTCCTTGATAGTCCGCTTGTTGAGATGATGAGGTTATTGGAGAAATATTAGCCATGAAGATTGTTTGTGCACATGGTTAATCATCAACGTCTTAGTCAAATGCACACAGCCTCAGAATGAAAGGCGTTAGGATTGTTCGAAAAGATGCATCGGGTTGTTCGGCCCACATCTCCATCATATGTTCTAGCATTCCATCACCAAGAACAAACAACCTCTTCATTCAACATTACACCATTATTGTGCTTGGAACCAACAACATCTTGTCCTGAATGTGATGCATTTAGGGCGCTGGTGAGTACAGTTCCTAAGAATGCCCTTCTTCCACCAGTTGTAGCACTTGATTGGTTTTAGTTGACCTAACTACATTCCTTCCACGATTCTCGATTTCCAACATATCTACCACCACCAACACCATGATTCCCATAACCTACATTACCTTGTTCATTGTGTGGAGGATAAGCATCTGCTCTCCTTGCACATTTTCCACCACCTTCCGCTCTTTAATGGTATGATTTTGACGATCAGATGTTCGAGATAGTTGTTAGTGAGGGTAAGATTGTGGTTTTATTGACCATAAGAGCCACTTGATTGATAAAGTGCTCCATGACTTCTTCGAGTAACTAGGTTGCTTATATCCCTAATCAGAACGGGCTTATGATAATCATTTCGCAAGAGGTGTGACTTGTGATGCTTTGGTGAAGAATGTACTTGTATCATTTGATGAGCTTGTTTCTCTCCGGTTGAGATTTGAACTGTTCAAGAATCCTTCTTTCAAACATAGCATGTTTCTCATTCCGAAGAAGGAAGGCATACAATTACTCATAGTTGGTGTTCTTTAGTCCTTTTGTGCTTCACGTAGTGACAAACTTGCCCATTCGAGATTCATATTGTTTTACTAATTTTGAGTTCACCAATGTTTGGCATAGTCATCTTGATATTCCTCATATCATTCACCACCTTGTGGAATCTCACGTAATATTCATAAACACCTTCTTCAAGTTTCATCTTAAAGTGCTCAAATTCATCATACAATTTGTGATTCTCTGCTTCGATAGTCAATTCGTAACCGAGAAGCATCTTGACATTATCCCAAAGCCTTTGGCTTCGTGTTTGTGATTGATAAGCTTGTAGATATCTTTGGAAGACCTTGAAGAATAATATTTGAAGCTCCCGATATCATCATCAATCTCTTTTCTCCTTATTAGTGAGTTCATCATACATCTTAGGTCTATCCATTCCATAAACTATTGTTCCATCTGAGCAGTATCAATCATGTCTCTCTAGTAGTCTCAACTCGATAACGGTCCTTCATCAATAGACTTAAGGATGTTAACCCCATTCTCCTTTCCTAAGCAAGATCAAACATTCCTTGTGACCAAGACTCATAGTCAGCCTGCCAAGCATGGGAGGACGAGTATCGATCCCATACTGCACATCAATGAATCGGGACATGTTTAAATTCTACGGGATTTTACAAATCTTGGACTTAACCGGGAAATAGATTCTTTCACGGGATTTTACAAAATCAAGAGATAAACCGTAAGACTTATACACTTATATGTGAGATGAAGAATCCTAACGATAGAAAATTTCATATGTAGAAAGCAACGCTATGTGCAGGAACTATGCCAGATGAGCTTACTGCAGAAGAAACTTACGCGAATTTACAGACCTACGATAGAGACACAAGCTTACGCGTGAGACTTTAGGGTAAAAGGCTTAAGTTTATGCGTAAACCAAAGCTTAGGCATAAGTTTCCCTTAGGCGTAAGACAAGCTTATGCGTAAGAAAAAGCTTATGCGCAAGAATTGTTACGCGTAAGATTTATGCTTATCGCGAAATTAGGTTTTACTAACAAAGATCTCTTACACTTCACAAAGGTACGAGATATCCAAAGTCGGCGGTTTTCGTGCTTATCCAAGCAAGAAGAACACCGAAAACACCGTAAATGAAGATCAAGTGACAAAACCTTACGTAGGATTAGGGTTTCGTTATGCGTAGAAAGTACAAATTTTGCCAAACACGTTTTATGATCAAAACCTTTTACTAAACTTGATTATGATGATGAAACAACCTTAAAAATACCAAAATAACAAAGCTTGAGGATCAAAACCACCTTTCTCTTACGCTGAGTATCCCATTAATCGTATCCAAACACGATATAAAACCAAGAAAACTTGTAAAGTTAGAACCTTTTTGCAAGAAACTGAAAGTTTAACACTCAATAAACCTTAACCCATAAGAATCTTGGATTAAAAGTGTAAAATTTAAAGCTTTAAGGATTCAAAACTTGGATAATGGAGACCAACCTTTTATCAGAAAAAAAAAACTAAACCTTAACCCAAACAATAACTATCAAACCAAGAACATGAGATGGATGATCAAACCATGGCTCTTGATAATTCATTTGTAAAATCTTGGTTTGTTAAACAAGATGTGCGCTACCATGAAGTTAAGGGTTTAGATAAAGAAAGTGGGAGAGAATGGGAACCCTAGAGAGACAAAGAAAAATGTATTATGAAAGCTCCAACCCTTTGCCTTGGAGGGCAAAGGGTATTTATAAGTACAAGCAAGACGCCTACATTAGGGTCGGATCGCATACGATTGGTAAAGACCTGTCCATCCTCCACGGTGTTACAAAGTAAAACTAAATACTATCATAGACTTACTAACTACAATTTAGCTTAACGAGCATACATACTCGAGGTGACCGACACTTTAAGAACTGGATTTACTTAAGTCCCAACAATGATGATATAATGGCAATATCGAAATGAAGGCAACCTCTAACCGCGATCATTATGAATGATATGTTCTAATGTAAATCATGAAACAATG
Organism: Chrysanthemum makinoi; assembly: GCA_910596185.1. Classification (NCBI taxonomy): domain Eukaryota; kingdom Viridiplantae; phylum Streptophyta; class Magnoliopsida; order Asterales; family Asteraceae; genus Chrysanthemum; species Chrysanthemum makinoi. Next base: position 93,067,066 of record OU343225.1, read on the forward strand.
TCGCATGCAACAAACTCATATGATATCCATACCACTTGTACATTTGAAAATAATGTTTATCGCCGAATATTTGTTTATGACATCTCGTCATACTATAAAATACTTTACAAGTATTTACGTTGAAACAACCTCCCACGATAGTCGCTTTTAGTGATTTATCAATAATTTATAGCTTTCACGCAAAAATAATATACTTTGATAATTTGTGAAAGTGACTAAATGACCTCAAAAAGTCATCGAAATAAATAGTGAATATCAGAAAGTGTTAGGAAACAAACTCAACGGTTTTGGTCGAATAGTAATATCTAAAAGTTGGTCAGTAAAATAGTGAATATCGAAAAGCTAGTCGTAAAATAGTGAATATCGAGTGTTTTGAAAGTGACTAAATGACCATCAGTCTGGTCAAAAGTTCGGTTGATCCGATTTTATTCGTTACAACTCCGCTTTGACGAAGCGGTTGAACATTTTGAAGAATAGGCTAGGTGAACTTACTTTTACTAGAAGACATCGTTTTCTAAAAATTATTCCATCGATGTTAAAAACGACCCTCAACATGGTCATTCGCGGCCGATATTCTTGGCTATTAGAAAATATATTAATTATGCTTATATAAAATAGTTTACCACAACCTTGTTTAAACGCTGCAATTTAATCGTTACAAGTCCGTTTTCTACGCTTTATATGTCCTTAGTTTGTTAAAAGTATACTACTATATTTTGAAAAATCGGCTCATTTAGACAATGTTTAAAACCTTTTGTCTCTTAAATTAACTCTTGACAGCATGCAGTTTTTCGTGAATATAGTTTTCGCCGTTAAACTTGAAAATAGCATAACTTATTCGTTATAACTCCATTTTAACCCGCCTGCCGCCACGCTTGTTTTAAAGTATATTTTATGAATATCTAGCCCAAAATATTTTACAAACTGTTGAAATTTCCAGATTTCACAAATAAGATCAGACCACTCTTTATTGTTGTCGAAAATGATTTTTCTCGCGTAATACTTATTCTAACCACTTCAAACCAATGCCAAAGCTATTCTAAACCTACCATACACCTTCTTAGGGTATCATGGGTTCCTAGATATCATCAAAAATGATATGTTTCAAGGGATAATTATAGGATGATATATATTCATTTATAGTACTTAAAAACCAATAAAGTGGTATAGATAATCATATAACTTGCATGTTTTTCTCAAGCATGATAAAATGACCATAATATGAATATGAAAGATGAAAATGATCATGAAATGCTTACTAGTTAAGTCATGAGGTTTATAGAACAAGGGTTTATCCTAATTACTCTAGGTTTTTATTTCAAAACCTTGATTAAGAGTATGCTAGAGTTGTGAAATTACTTGTCTTGAAAAAATAATGATCTCCTTGCTTGGTCTCTTCTATGGCCGGTCCTAATGAAAAAAAAGGATGGTGTATATTTTTTTTTCACCTTTAGATAATGTGCTAGTATGTGTAGTTTGTTTAATATATTAAACATAAGTAATATCATTATATACATGAGATATTTGTACTCAAAAGTGGTGTGAGTCACCTTTGTCTGTCGAAAACACATAAGAAACATAAAAGACTTGTGTATTTTGAATACTTAAGTATGTATGGGTAGAAGTAAATGTGTAGTTATTTAAGGATAATTGGTAACTTGTGTACATACTTAAGCATTTAGGTAAGAATTAGCTAAAATAAATTTAGAACGGATCAAAATAAAATATATTGAAGTCATAAAAATTATAAAAATACATTTTTCAAAAATTGGAGTGAAATAATAATTATCGTAGTATTTACTTAAACCGTCAGAATTATATAAATATAAAAATTTATATACAAAATAAATTTAAAACACCGGGTAAACTAATAATATTATTTTTATAATCTTTATATGAGTATAAAAATATATCGGGATAATTTTTGGAAGTGTCGGATTAAATGTTCAAATTAATGATTACGCTGATGCGTTTATTTAATCAGGAATTACGCTTAATGTAAAATGCAAAACCATGCATGAACTAATATGATGATGATGTTACTAATGATATGTAGACTAAATCTAGTCTATATGAAATATCCTTGATGATTGCTCATGAATTGCAACTAAACCATCCGTTCTACGCAGTGATTACACTGAAACCTAGTTTACTTAAAATGATGAATAGTGGCTCATGAATAGTGATTTTCCTGAATGAATAGTGTTTCATAAATAGTAAAATTTTGAAATAACCTTTCAAAATATCAAATCGACTTCAAAAATGATGAATAGTAACTAGTGAATAGTAAATTCCCGAGATGAATAGTGAAATTTTCAAAGTTTGTAAAATGACATGAAATTACGAGTTGTCACATTCGCCCATCCAAAAAGGAATTCAAGTCTAAATTCAAATCCATGTTAGGTTCTCGGTGTTACTTGTGAAAAGGTGAGGATATTTGAATCAAGACGGGTCTTCCAAATAAGCTCAATCGTATTCACGCTTTCCAAGGTGAGACTTTGAACATAAATTTGTTGCCAACTGAAATTTAATTACCATGGTACTTTATGGAACATACTTCAATATTTTCGTCAGATATCGACGTAGCTTATCTAGCTATTTGTTGTTGCTTGTAACTGATTCTTGATCTGTACGATCACTTTGTTGTTTCATGAATGAGTTATGGACTAATGAGTCAGTTTTCCGGGATTTTGACCGGTGAATAAGTGATTGACACCTCAACCATAGAGTGCCTCAATTTGTGTAGTCAATATGTTCATGTAATAACTATTGTTGTAAAGCAACTTGTTCGATGAGGAATGATTTGCCTAATCATTTCTAGAAAATCACACATGCCTTGAGTATATCTTCTAATGTTTGAATTATTCTCCTCACCTTATCGAGCTTGAGGATAATAAAGTGTATTGTCCTAGTAGGTTCCATGGGAATCTTGAAATGATTATTAGAAGCCTAAAGTGAATCGAATAGCTTATAATAGGTACAACTGAAATTGATACCACGTGTCTCGTGCCAAATTTCAAAATGTTAAGTCCGTGAAAAGAACCTTATTGAAAAGAATAGATTATGTAATACTGTGATTCCTCGCTTCGTTCTAGCGAATGTCATGACTTGAGTCTTCCTTGCCTAAGGTGCTTAGTTTCCATCACCAAAAATGTTTATTGTTTGATGGTGTCTCTCTAATTTCTCTTATCAAATATTCCACACTATATGTTGTCAAGTCACAAAACCTTAAATATTTAAGTGATGTGGATTGATTGATTTCAAAGATTTGTCCGATATTGAGTGCTTATAAAATATTTCATCACTTAGATTGTTATCATGCTAGCAAGAAAATAGATATCACCTTATACTATGTCTAAGAATGTTTGTTCCTAATTTTACTTGTAGATGGGGAGTCATTGATTGTCCGATATGTTCAAACATGTTGCATCTCTTGATATAGAAGTGATGTTATTTGAATTTCTAGTGAACACCATGTCTTAGCGGAAGTTTATATCGATAACCTTAATTTAGCCAAATTTTCCCTTTAATGGAAACTCATTGTAAGGAAGTTCACAAATTGTTGAGGCCATGTTTAATGGAATGCCACCAGCCTCAGAAGACTTGGTTGATCCCTATAGTGTTGATTAGTGTATTCGCCTGCATTCAAATCTTGTAACTCCTCGTCCACCGTGATGCTTTTGAAATGATATAATTGGGCTTCTAGTCAAAAATAGTGGTTCGGAATGTCTCGTGATGTCTTAAGATTTTTATTGAGTTTTGAATCATCTTACTACATACTTCTAGTCCTTGTGGGGAAATCTAAAATCCTTTCATTGTTTTCTTGTACGAGGAATCCTCCCATAGATGGTATAGGAAGCCTTTCCTAGAAGGTCATCGGTAAAAAATTTCAACTTATTGGTTGAGTGAGTGACGAATGGCGTAGGTATCTATAGAGTGTTGACAAAAGAGGTGTTTTATGAGCAATTTATCCGTTTGCAAATCCTTGCTTTTGGTGAAGATTGTTTTAAGAGATTTTGAAATGATGCTTGTTACTTTCATGACATAATTCTTCCAGAATTATACATAGGTGATTAGGCAATGTATAATCGAGGACAAACGATGTGATGCTTGGTTTTGTTGAAATGGTATCATGTTTCCCCGAAGTTTTAGATGGTATTCATCGTTTTGTTTTGGTAAGATAATGGCTCAATAATTTTTCAGAGTAATATGAAAATCGTTTCGCATGATGGTATTAAATAATTGATAAAATGACTGAAAACCAATTGATAGGGTGGTAACAAAACAACTTGTTTTAAAACTTTATGAAACAACGTTTCTAAGATGGTGGTAAAATAGCTCAAAATAAAAATTGTGAAATAATTTCATGAAATAGTAGCAAAATAACTTGAAATAAAATTGCTGAATGGTTTGTAGGATACATGGAGAACCTTACAAAGTGGTAATATTCTCCAATTACTCAAGAATAAAGTTGGCCTAATCCTAGTAAGATAACCGGTATATTGTCGCTGAAATGATTGAAAAATTGGGCAATCGGAATGGGAAATGAAATAAACGGTGTTGGATTATCGCGGGAGATAATAAATGATATAGATTACATTAGCATAAAGGTACTTATTATCCGCCCCGTTGATGGTCTAATCATGACTCAAGTAGTAGGAGAAATAGGTTGTCTAGAAGAATACCCTGAACTTTCACAATCCTCAAACCTTTAAGATGGTGTAATGTCTATAGTCTTTGTGATAGATGGTAATGGTGGTGAGTTAAATCATGCACGCCCCAAGGCCAAGTCATATGTATGAGTAGTATGAGATGATGATGGTACGATTGGTGCTCTAGATGATAATGATGACAATGATGATGATGGAAATCCTAGTGGTAAGTTAGGAGATGATGGTGAATGAAATAGTACTATCTTCCTTGTAGTAAGCGTCCTAATAGGTCTATTAGGACTAAGCCTATAAGTCCTACCAAATGGTATGATCTGTCCCGACTAAATGATAGAATTTTTTTTTTATCCTACGGTGAACCAATGGTGATCGTGATGGTGTAGGTGAAACTTCGTCCTCCTCCGGTAAGGGTCACCTCATCATCCGATGTTATCTGTTGAGTCAACCGATGTTAAAATTGGCGATAGGGAATGATGGTATTCTCATGTCAAAGTCCGATGAAAATGATGGGATGGGTATCCAAGGTGTATGAAACCGATGTATAGTGGGTGCACTTATGATGAAATGATGAGATGCTATGATGATATAGTTATAGTCTATGGTCAATGATGCAACCTAGTTCTCTATAATCAAGCTCGATGCCAATACTACACCCCAAATTACTGCTTTCTTGCGGAAAATTCCTCGATTGGACATTGGTCATAGCATCACGCTATTAAATATATTGAACGACCTAAAGTGTCGTTTGAAAGAACATCGCTGACATAATAAAACATCTGAGTTTACAAAAAGATAGGTCCCAAATGAAAATCACCATGCGGAAATAAGTTTGTTACAATCCAAACGCATGTTTTAAAGTGCATAAAACCTGAGACGCTGCCGCCACCGCGACTCTATGATAAGTTCACCACGATGCCATGAAGTATATGCCTTAGATACCTGAAAATACATTGCTAAAGTGTCAACACAAAGGTTGAGTGAGTTCATAGAGTTTATGAAAATGTTTTATACGACCAACGCAAGTATAAGTTATGTATGACAAATATGTCACAAAATGGTACAATTGTTTAAGCACATGACACACGAAGCTAGATGTCCTCGATGTTCGCCTTAACAGAGTGTTTTGCCAAACAACTCAATGATGATAAAATGAAATGCATCCGTTGACCAGTTGGGACCACCAACACGGATGGAGGAGTCACCCTCAATAGATCTATCCACTCACCCTCGCTTCTTCTGAAATTAACGGTTCATGATTATGAAATGGGGACATTCAATTGGCAGTTGTCACAATTCTCAATTTTTGGTCATTTCTCAAAACAATTCACGTTTCACAATTTCATCATTTATCGTAGAACTAGTTTTCGTGTTCCAAATTGGACCTTTATGGTTTAGCTACCAATCATGATCATATCATTACGAACATTTCATATGGACTAAGTTTAGTCTACATTTCATTAGCATCATTTGCATCATATTAGTTCATTCATGACATTTCATTTCACATTAAACGCGTAATTTTTATATTAAATAAACGTTATCGCGTGAGTTATTATTTTGAATATTTAATCCGATACTTCCAAAATGATCCCGATACATTTTTATACTTACATTTAGTTATAAAACTATATTTTGAGTTTACCTAGTGTTTTAAATTTATTTTGTATATAAATCGTCAAATTTATATTATAAAGACGCTTTGTTAAAAACTCGCAGATAATTATTATATCACTCAAAATCTATGAAGGTGGTATTTTACAATTTTTATCATCTCATTATACTCTACTTTGATCTATTAAAAATTACTTTTACCTAAAATTACCTTAAATACACTAATGTATATTAAACCTTACAAGTATTAATACATGTACATTATACTTACAATTTACTTACACAAGTTTTATATAATACATTTAAAAAACATATGTGTGAAACATACCTCATAAAATCTGGCCAAGGGAAGAAAGTAAATGGGTAGATTTTCCACAAGAACTAGATTTATACTCAAACTATTTCACACTTCACTTCATTCATCACAATTATACAAGTTACTAGTTTCATTTCTTCTCTCTTGTTTTCCTCCCTCTCCAAACCGGTTCTATCAAGGATGTTCAAGTGATCACAAAATCTTTCAAGCCAAGTTAATCTCCATCTAGATCACACTTTTATAGGTTTTGAAATAAAACCTAGAGTGTTTAGGTTAACTCATTTTCAACCTCATCATAGTTTACTTGTAAGCATATCACTTCATTCTACCTCTTTCACTTTCATTCCATATTTATTTCTTCATATTTTGAGCAAACATGCAAGACTTGTGTTTATTTATACCATTTTTACATTGATTTTTAGAGTTTATATATATAAAGTCATCCCATAATTATTCCCTTGTTATATTTTGGTCTGATGATGATTAGGGAACCCATGACACCTTAAGAAGGTGTATGGTAGGATTAGATTAGCTTTGGAGTTGATTTGAAGGGATTGGAATAGGTTTAGTACGAGAAAACTATATTTTCACAAGTATAAAAGTGTTCTGTCCTTATTTTGTTTTTCTGGAAAATCCGACAGTAGGCATGAATTTTTGGCCTAGATATTTAGAAAATATACTTTAAAACTAACTGTGGTCAGCTTGAACGAGAAAAACGGAGTTATAATCTAAGAAGTTATGGATTTTACAAGTTTGACGACGAAATATATATTTTTAAAATTTCAGATACTATTTTTACTTTATTCAGTCAAAAAACGAGCCTTAAGCTTCACAAATTATTTCGTCTTCTCAAAAATATATTAGTATACTTTGATACGAAGCTAAGGACGTATTATACGTAGAAAACGGATTTGAAAAGACAAAGATATGCACGCTTTCATGTAAAATTGCGTAACTATTATTTTCTCAAAACTATATTATTTTTACTGAGACAAGTACATGCAGTAACTAAAACGACCATGTTGGAGGTCGCTTTTATCTATGACGTAGAACTTTTTGGAACGAAATGTCTTCTAATAAAATCGAGATCACCAAACATATTTTCCAAAACAACCAACCGCTTGTATAGCGGAGTTGTAATAAATTATTTATGGTCGTCTAAACTTTGCTTAAACTCATTTTTTCACAAATAATTAGACAAAATCACCATCTTTAGCCCTTATTATCTTTATGTTCGAGACCTTTATGTCGAAAACTCCCGAATCGAAACTTCTAGATTTGATATAAACTTTTCCAAAACCGTCGAGTTCGCTTTCTAACGACGACGGTATTACCATTTTCTAACTAGTTTTTCTGCCATTTTGTCACTTTCAAGAAATTTCAGACGACATTGTTTTACGACGAAAAGTGATAAATTTCACTATAAATCATTATAAAACCGTTGTAGGATGACATTTTGACGTAAATAATTGTAAAGTGATTTTGATGGTCAAAGACGCCAAAAGTGTATTTTTTCAATTTAAAAGTATTATTTTCAAAATTCACAAGTGGTATAAATAACATACTAAATGCATGCATAACATTACATCATAACTCATTGAGTATCATATCATTCATTTTAGGTCGCGGATAGTTTCCGAAAGCCTCTTTTTCTTACTTCATCTTTTGTTAGCATATCAATCACACCAGTGAGTTCTGTAGTCTCCCACTTTTAACGTGATTTGTCTTACAAACTCTTTGGGGGAGATACATGCTCAACTACTTACTTTCACTATCACAAATATTCTAAACTTTGACATATTACTATGAGTTCTATAGCCCCACTTTTCAATTGTTTTATACTACTTTGGGGAGATATATACTCAAACTATTTTCATTTACTTTCTACAAATACTCTGCGTTTATCATTACCTGAGTTTCATAGCCCCTACTTTTATACATCTTCAATTACTTTTGAGGGAGATACATGCTCAAACTATTTTCATTTACTTTCACAAGTACTCTAAACTTTTACATACTCTTTGAGTTCATACCCCACTTTTACTGCTTAAATTTTACAAACTATTTGGGGAGATACATGCTTAAATACTTGTTTCACTTTATGAATACTCAAACCATTTATACAATTGTGTTACAATATACTTCGTATACACTTTGGACATTATGTGTGGTTTATTCATATGTGCTTTAATGTGCTAAACTAGTTTTCAATTATGCATCAACATACAAACTTTATAATGAACCACTAAAGGGAGCCGGCAGAGGGTATTGATATACTATCGGGTCACCCTCAATTGGTCCCGATGTGACGCTGAAGGTGAATATAATCTGTTATTCAATGAAGCAAGACAAACAATTTAGACTTGTCAAGAGGTTCAGCTTATGTGATTCTTTGCATTAAGTACATGTATATATCGTATGCACCTATGTCCTACTTACAATCAAGATTGACAATTCTATATTTTGGCAATGGGTTGTAAACACACAGGTTGCAAGTTTTGTATGGCGGAACTTAACCGGAGCGATTTACAATGCCTTTGCTGCATAAACGATTTTGAAAGGCTTTACATTTCATCACAAACTCTATGAACTCACCAACCTTTGTGTTGACACTTTTTAGCATGTTTTATCTCGGGTATCTAAGGCATTCACTTCATGGCATGCATATGGACACATCATAGAGTCACGTGGACGACGCAGTCTCACATGGGATTTTATAGACTTTAAAACATCATTGGTTTGTATCAAACCTATTTCCGCATACATTGATTTTCATTTGGGACCTACATTTTGTAAACTCTAATTATTTTTTACTTAATCAACGATGTATTTTCTAAACGAACACTTTTGTAAGCTCGATATAATCTAGAACTTTGATGCTATGACAGCCCTCCCAAGGTATTCCATTCCACTGCAAAACACGTAATTTGGGATGTGATTGGTATCGTAGAATCGCTTATAGAACTAGGTTGCATCATTGACCCTAGACTATAAACACATCATCAAGATCTCATCATATCATTATAAGTGCACATTCTTTATACATGCGGACTTATGACTCAACATCAAACATCATATGAGTCGATTAGTCCAAGCATTGCATAGTTACTCCAAATTATACATAGCACGATCACCTATGTCTAATCCGTGAAGAATTATAACAAGGGAGTAGTCTCATATGTAAGCAATTCCGCAATCAAGCCAAATTTCAAAAGATTTTCTTCAAACCACTTGTTTCCAGCTTTGATCCGTGACGCAGTCTTGTTTGATGAGTTGCAAAAGATCGAAGAAACAAGTCGTTACCTAAACCTGATTTAGCCTAATCGTATGACGTTCTGTTTGATGAGTTGTGGGATTAAGTAAAAATCGGTTACCAAAAAGTCTTTTAACAATTTTGCTTGAGAATGGGAAAGCTTATTCCATCGAGCCTAATCATAAAAGCATGTATTTAGGGTGGAATTGCTCACATATAGCATGTGAACGTGATTCTTGTGGGACGATAACTCATATGCATGAGCATTGACATAATCATTTAGACACACTCTAGCATAAACTTTTAGAACCCTTATCGAGGTTGAACCATGGTATTATCGATTGAATCACGAGGACGTGATTCCTCTGACATGGGAAGAATGTCACAATTCTCATTTTGGTCATTTTCAAAACAATTCACGCTTCACAATTTCATCATTTATCGTAAACTAGCTTTAGTGTTCCAAATTCGCGTAACCTTTATGGTTTAGCGGCGAATTCATGATCATATCATCACTAACATTTCATATGGACTAAGTTTAGTCTACATTTCATTAGCATCATTTGCATCATATTAGTTCATTCATGACATTTCATTTCACATTAAACGCGTAATTTTATATTAAATAAACGTTATCGCGTGAGTTATTATTTTGAATATTTAATCCATACCAAAAATGATCCCATACATTTTATACTTACATTTAGTTTATAAAACTATATTTTGAGTTTACCTAGTGTTTTAAATTTATTTTGTATATAAATCGTCAAATTTATATTATAAAGACGTTTTTGTTAAAAACTGCACGATAATTATTATATCACTCAAATCTTACAAGGAAGGTATTTTTACAATTTTTATGATCTAATTATACTCTACTTTGATCTATTAAAAATTACTTTTACCTAAAATTACCTTAAATACACTAATGTATATTAAACCTTACAAGTATTAATACATGTACATTATACTTACAATTTACTTACACAAGTTTTATATAATACATTTTAAAAAAAAAAAAAACATATGTGTGAAACATACCCCATAAAATCCGGCCAAGGGGAAGAGTTAGTCAAATGGGTAGATTTTCTTACAAGAACTAGATTTATACTCAAACTATTTCACACTTCACTTCATTCATCACAATTATACAAGTTACTAGTTTCATTTCTTCTCTCTTGTTTTCCTCCCTCTCCAAACCGGTTCTATCAAGGATGTTCAAGTGATCACAAAAATCTTTCAAGCTCAAGTTAATCACCATCTAGATCACACTCTTATTAAGGTTTTGAAATAAAAACCTAGAGTGTTTAGGTTAACCTTGGTTCTTTGCACCTCATCATAGTTTACTTGTAAGCATATCACTTCATTCTACCTCTTTCACTTTCATTCCATATTTATTTCTTCATATTTTGAGCAAACATGCAAGACTTGTGTTTATTTATACCATTTTTACATTGATTTTAGAGTTTATATATATAAAGTCATCCTATAATTATTCCCTTGTTATATTTTGGTCTTGATGATGATTAGGAACCCATGACACCCTAAGAAGGTGTATGGTAGGATTAGATTAGCTTTGGAGTTGATTTGAAGGATTGGAATAGGTTTAGTACGAAAAACTATTTTCACAAGTATAAAAAGTTTTCTGTCCTTATTTTGTTTTTCTGGAAAATCCGACAGTAGGCACGAATTTTGGCCTAGATATTTAGAAAATATATTTTAAAAGCGAATCCGTCGCTTGAACGAGAAAAAACCTGAGTTATAATCAAGAAGTTATGGATTTTACAAGTTTGATCGACGAAATATATATTTTTCTGAAATTTCAGTATACTATTTTTACTTTATTCAGTCAAAACGAGCCTTAAGCTTTACAAATTATTTTCACTTATCAAAAATATATTAGTATACTTTGATACTGCTAAAGAGACGATATATCGTAGAAAACGGATTTGAAACGACAAAGATACGCGTTTCGTAAAATTGCGTATCTATTATTTCTCCTAAAACTATATTATTTTACGAGACAAGTATTACGGTAACTAAAACGACCATGTTGGAGGCATCGTTTTATCTATGGCGTAGAACTTTTTAACGAAATGTCTTCTAATAAAATCGAGATCACCAAACATATTTTCCAAAACAACCAACCGCTTGTATAGCGGAGTTGTAATAAATTATTTATGGTCGCTTCCAAACTTTGTCAAACTCATTTTTTCACACAACAATTAGACAAAATCACCATCTTTAACCCTTATTATCTTTATGTTCGAGATCTTTATGTCGAAAACTCCTCGAATCAAACTTCAGATTTTGATACAAACTTTCCAAAACCGGTCGAAGTTCGCTTTCTAACGATCGGGCATACACCATTTTACTGACTAGTTTTTCGAGCCATTTTGTCACTTTCAAGAAATTTCCGACGACATTGTTTTACTTACGAAAAGTGATAAATTTCACTATAAATCATTATAAACCTAGGATGGGATGACATTTTGACGAAATAATTGTAAAGTGATTTTGGATGGTCAAGACGTCAAAGTGTATTTTTTCAATGGAAAAGTATTATTTTTCAAAATTCACAAGTGGTATAAATAACATACTAAATGCATGCATAACATTACATCATAACTCATTGAGTATCATATCATTCATTTAGGGTCATGATAGTTTCCGAGCCTCATTTTCTTACACTTCATTTTGTTAGCATATCAATCACACCGGGTGAGTTCAGTAGCCCAATTTCTATTACTGCATTTGTCTTACAAACTCTTTGGGGCAGACACATGCTCAACTACTTACTTTCACTATCACAAATATTCTAAACTTTGACATATTACTATGAGTTCTATAGCCCCACTTTCAATTGTTTTTATACTACTTTTGGGAGAGATATATGCTCAAACTATTTTCATTTACTTTCACAAATACTCTAAGCGTTCTGACACTGAGTTTCATAGCCCCTAATTTTATACATCTTCAATTACTTTTGGGGGAGATACATGCTCAAACTATTTTTCATTTACTTTCACAAGTACTCTAAACTTTTACATACATGTGAGTTCATACCCCACCTTTACTCGCTTAAATCTTACAAACTATTTGGGGAGATACATGCTTAAATACTTGTTTCACTCTTTATGAATACTCAAACCATTTATACAATTGTGTTACAATATAGCTTCTTATACACTTTGGACATTATGGTTTATTTGATATAGTGTGTGCCTTAATGTGCTAAACTAGTTTTCAATTATGCATCAACATACAAACTTTAGCAACTAACTCCTCGGGGAGCCAGAGAGGTATTGATACTATCTATCGGTGCCCACCTCGGGTCCTGATGAGACACGGGGTGAATATAATCTGTTATTCAATGAAACGGTAGCAAACAATTTAGACTTGTTCAAGAGGTTCAGGTTGTGTGGATTCTTTGCATTAAGTACATGTATATATCGATGCACCTATGTCCACTTTTACAATCAAGATTGATAATTCTATATTTTCGTATGGGTTGTAAAATACACAGTTGCAAGTTTTGTATGGTGAACTTGGAATCGAGTGGATTTACAATGCCTTGCCTTTATAAACAATTTTGAAGAGCTTTACATTTCATCACAAACTCTATGAACTCACCAACCTTTGTGTCATTTTTTAGCATGTTTTATCTCGTGTATCTAAGGCATTCACTTCATGGTACATGATATGGACACATCATAGAGAGCGTGGTGACGCCAGCGTCTCACATGGGATTTATAGAGACTTTAAAAACATCGTCTTGTATCAAACCTATTCGCGCATACATTGATTTTTCATTTGGGACCTACATTTTGTAAACTCTCGATTATTTTACTTAATCAGCGATGTATTTTCTAAACGACACTTTAGGTCGCTCGATATAACTGTAATCTATGGCATACCCTCCCCATATTCCATTCATTTTGCAAAAAAACGTAATTTGGGGTGTGATGTAGGTGAGGTAACTTAAGCAATGTAAATGAATTTGAACATACTTGGGCTCGTATAAAAATGATGTGCAACGTATTCTCCCCCGCAGATTTGAAATAATGTATAAACTTGAATAAATCGGGGCTATGAAAACTCACATGTTGCAATGATTATGATGATATAATGGCAATCTCTAAATGAGGCGAACCTCTAACCACGACCTATTATGAATGATATGTTCTAATGTAAATCATGAAACAATGTCGTTCATGCAAACTCATATGATATCCATACCACTTGTACATTTGAAAATAATGGTTATCGTCGAATATTTGTTTATGACATCTCGTCATACTATAAAATACTTTACAAGTATTTACGTTGAAACAACCTCCTCGATAGATGGATTTTAGTGATTTATCAAGAATTTATAGCTTTTCGTACGAAAAACAATATACTTTGATAATTTGTGAAAGTGACTAAATGACCTCGAAAAGCTCGGTCAGAAAATAGTGAATATCGAGTGTTACGAAACAAACTCAACGGTTTTGGAAAGCTTGTAGCATTTTCTCAAAGTCTTAGCTTTTAAATTTTCATCAGAGGTCTTCATGATGGAGAAAAACTTATGAAGAGGGGTACTTGTACCCAAAATATTGTTAAGTAGTTTTCAAGCAAAGTTTGGTGACCATATTTTATTCGTTACAACTCGTTTATGAACGGCTGAAACATTTAGGAAAATAGGCTAGGTGAACTTACTTTTACTAGAAGACATCATTTTCTAAAAAGTATTCCATCGATGCTAAAAACGACCCTCAACATGGTCATTCGCGGCCGATATTCTTGGCTATTAGAAAATATATTAATTATGCTTATATGAAATAGCTACGACAACCTTGTTTAAACGCGTGTAATTTAACCGTTACAAGTCCGTTTTCAACGTTTTATATGTCCTTAGCTTTGTGTTAAAGTATACTAATATAGTTTTGACAAATCGACTCATTTAGACAATGTTTAAAACTCATTTTTGCCCTTAAATTAACTCTGATACAAGATGCGCTTTAGAAATATAGTTTTCGGCTATTAAACTTGAAACTAGCATAACTTCTTCGTTATAACTCCGTTTTAACCCGTTCAAGCGGCCACGTTTTCGTTTTAAAGTATATTTTCTGAATATCTAGCCAAAAATATTTTACAACCTGTCGAAATTTCCATATTTCACAAATAATATAAGACCACTATTTATTGTCGAAAATGATTTTTCTTGCGTAATACTTATTCTAACCACTTCAAACAACGCCAAAGCTATTCTAAACCTACACCCCT
>OU343225.1:93082283-93194673 GCA_910596185.1 Chrysanthemum makinoi
TTTTAGATTTTAGGTTTTACAACTCTTCCCTAAAAAGAAAATTTCCGTCCTCGAAAATTGAAATGAAAGCAGATAATAACCAGAGACATGCAGTCTGAAAAGAAATGGGGATAACTTGATGCGCCGATTCCTCGGTTTGCTAGGTAGCTTCACTCTGGGTGATTCTTCAAAAATTTTCACGAAACAGAATGACCTTGTTTCTCATGACTCTATCTCGTCGATCTAAAATAGCTTTGGGTTCCTCAAACAAAGACATACCAGGCAGAATCTGGTCTAAAGGATAGGATACCACATGCAACGGACGATAATTGTATCCCCTCAGAAGAGATATGTGGAAAAAATCATGAACATGAGACAACTGAGGAGACAGCGAAACGATAGGAAACCTCCCCAACATGATCCGAGAATCTCAAGCGGTCCGAATAAATCGAGGGACTAAGCTTGCCCTGATCCCAGCGCTTCACTGCGGAGCGGCGAAACCTTCGAAATACCACGATCTCAACATGAAACTCCAAGTCACGCCTATGCTAATCGGCATAAATCTTACATCGAGAACGGGCCTCTTTAACCTCTCCTTAGCAGCCACCTTTTCATTAGTAATTTCTATAATTTCAGTCCCTCAATCAAGCGTTCACCCTTCATCCCAACAAATGGGTGCCCTACACTTCCTCATATACAAAAGCTCATACGGTCTTTGCCTTGATGCTAGCATGCCAACTATTGTTGTAGGCAAACTCCACCAAGCACATATACTTATCCGAGTTTCCAGTCCACTCCAATGCACATGCCCTCAACATGTCCTCTAGATTCTGAATAGTCCTCTCCATCTGAACATCTTTATTTTGGTGAAAGGCTGTACTAAACTTAAGGCAGCGTACTTGAGCTCTCTACAGAGACTTTTACAAAAGCGAGAAATAAACGCGGATCTTTGTGCGAAACAATAGCGGTGAGAGTACCATGAAGTCAACAATCTCTGTTGAAAAACCTCGCCAACCTAGCAATACCAAAGTCCTTACGGATAGGTAAGAAATGGCGATTTGGTTAATCGATCGACAACCACCCAAACCGCAATCATGTCTTTTCGAAAGGAGGTAACCCCGTGAACAAAATCCATGTAAAATCAAGTCTCCCACTTCCGTGTAGGAATATCCAAAGGTCGCAACAAACCACTCGGCCTCAAATTCAATCTTAACTTGTCAGACAAGTCATACACTTGGCTACAAAAGAAACCACATCTTGCTTCAGTACCACTCCCAAAAATGTCATTAAGGTCCCCGTATATCTGGTAGAACCAGGATGGATAGTGAAAGGGGAACTATGAGCCTCAGACAAAATAGCTTCACGCAAAGCAGGATAATTCGGAACACACAACCGACCCTCGAACCATACCTCACCAAAACCGTCCACACTGAACTCTGTCTGCTTACCCTCTTCAATATTCTGAACCACAGACCAAAGCTCACAATCATTCTTCTGCATTTCCTTAATCTATAGTATAAGATTGGACTCTACCTTCATACTAGCCCAATAACCATCGTAACCACGAATGCAAAACTCCACATCCATAAGCTCTAAATCATGCAGAACCCTGGGCTCAATCTCTAAACTAGCAATTATATCGACTTCCGGCTAAGCGCATCAGCAACAACCTTCGCCTTTCCCAAATGGTATTGGATGTTCGTGTCATAATCCTTAAGAAGTTCCAACTACCTTCTTTGTCTCATGTTAAGTTCCTTCTGGGTGAAGATATACTTTAAACTTTTGTGGTCGGTAAAGATATCACACAATTCGCCATACAAGTAATGCCTCCAAATAATTAAAGCAAAAACAACCGCAGCCAACTCTTGATCATTAGTAGGATAGTTCTCCTCATACGATTTCAATTGCCTCGAAGCATAAGAAATCACTTTACAATGCTGCATCAGGAAACAACCTAAATCTTTCTTTGACGCGTCACTATAAATCTAAAAACCTCCAGAACCATATGGAAGAGTGCAATAGGCGCTGATACCAACCTTTGTTTCAACTTCTCAAAACTCTTCTCACGCTCATCCTTCCAAACGAACTTTTCACCTTTCCTCATCAGTTGCGTCAGGGATAACGCCAACCGAGAGAAACCCTCAAAAATCCGTCAATAGTAACCAGCAAGCCCTAGAAACTCCTAACCTCCGTTATAGTAGTGGATCTCGGCCACTTGGTGATAGCCCCAACCTTAGATGAATCCATGGTGATACCATCACGACACAACATGACCAAGGAAAACTCGTCGGAATCCAAAATTCACACTTGGAAAACTTGGCATACAACTTTGCTGCCAAAGAGTCTCCAAAACAATACGGAGGTGTTGCTCGTGTTCTTCCTCACTCTTGGAATAAACAAGAATATCATCGATGAAGACAATCACAAACTTGTCGAGGTACTCGTGAAACACCCGATTCATTAGGTCCATGAATAGAGCATTAGTCAAACCGAAAGGCATAACCAAAAACTCGTAGTGACCATAACGGGTACAGAACGCGGTCTTAGGAACATCTTGTTCCTTCGCACGCAGCTGATGATAACCGGATCTCAAACCAATCGTTGAAAAGAATTTAGCTCCCTGCAACCGATCAAATAGGTCATCGATACACGGAAGAGGATAACGATTACGGATAGTGATTCGGTTAAGATCGCGATAATCAATACAAAAACGCATACTCCCTCGGCCCTTCTTTTAACGAACAAAAAAGTGCACCCCAAGCGAAACACTGGTCGGATGAAACCATTCTCCAAGAGTTCTTGTAATTGCTCCTTCAACACGCTCAATTTAATAGTGCCACTGCATTTGAAGCTTTCAAACGGGTTCGCAACTGAATCAATTCGATGCCAAAACCCAACTCCTAGCCGAGGAATACCGTGAAGTTCAAGGAAACACATCGGAGAATTCACATACAACGGAAAGACTTTCAATACTCGAACTTTCCAAAGATGTATCTTTAATGGATGCTAGAAAGCCTTGGAAACCATGGGAAATCAGAGTTCGGGCTTTCATAGCCGAAATAATCTTAGCAGACTTGAGAGGTTGAGAACCATGATAAACAAAATCGGGATGATGAATATCGCCAAAGATCACATTTCTGGCATGACAATTAATGGTATCTCTATGCGAAGCCAACCAGTCCATACCAAGAATCACATCGAAGTCAACCATATCCAAAGGAAGCAATTGAACAAATACCACAAACCGTAAAGGACAATTCACATATTCATGATCGATAATCACATGGTTTTTCATTGGTGTGGAAATGGATAAATGATTTGTTAATGGTGTTGGGGTCTTATTAAGTTTATTGGCAAATACAACAGTTATAATGGAATGTGTGGCACCGGTATCAAATAATGCAAAAACAGTGCGATCGCCAATGTAAGGAATGTCGGTTATAGTACCTGATGAGTAGTAGCATAAACACGACCCATAGTAGGGCTGCCTAGTCGAAGTTCATCGTCCAATGTGCCTCCCCTGAGGACAATCCTTCAACTTGTGAGTAGTGGACCCACAAGCGAAACATCCTCCTGTGGCCTTGCGACAAACGCCCGGGTGAGGCTTTCCACAAGTAGTACAAAGTGGTGGAGGAGGTAAAGTCTCCGCAGGCCTCCTTTGACCTGAAGAACCTATAGCATGATCCTGCTGAGAACCCCGAGTCGACTGATCCCTATAAAAACGCTCATGACCCTCACGGTCATTCCCATTCCTACCAGTAACCCTCTGGTCCTGTCCCCTGGACTCCTGTCGCCTCGAATCAAAACCCCGATCCTGACGACCCCTATGCTCAACACCGGGTCCTGGCAACCCTATGCTTGCATTCTCGTCCGACGACCTCTATGCCAGAACCGGGTCCTCGACGACCCTATAATTAACCCGAGCACCATCTCTGCCCCTTTTGTTCGAAACCCTATCAACATGAAGTAACTCAATGTTACGGGCCGCATCCGCAACTAGTGCCACATTGGCGTAATCATTATTAATGAGCCAATCCAAAACCCACTTCTTCAACCCCCACTTGAAGTGCCTAGCCTGCCTCTGAGCGTCACCAGCAACAGTCCCAACAAAACTAGCTAACCTCAAAAACTACTGCATATACTCACCCGATGATTCCCGATCAAACTGATAAATGACCCGTGATAAGGTTTTAAAATGTACCTTTTTGAGGGGTCGTTTAAGCCCTTATTTGATCAATTTTGTATCCGTTATTACTTACTATCGTTCCTTTTCACTTTTTAGGTCTCTTGAAGGCAAATTGTCAGAATGGCACTTATTTGGACAAAAAGGAGCGAATATACAAGAAATGGCCAAAGTCAAGAATCGAGACACTCAATCTGGCTGAAACACAGGTGACGCGCCATCGCTTAACTGCGACGCGTCCGGAGATTGTACTACACGAAGCTTCAAATTTCCTATTTTCAAGTGACGGGTCGCTTTGAAGAGTAGGCCGTCGCAACCGACGCAGACGGCCTAGATTTGATCCGACGGCGCTAGAAGTTTGAAGAGGGACGGCCGTATGAGCATAAGGTGACGCCGCGAAGACCACCGCCGTGACTAAACCCTAATGACTTGCACCACGCGCCACAAAACATAAGGTGACGCCGTCTCACATGTAATCTTATATATAGAATCTGAATTTTTCAGTTTTAGTGTGTAGTCTGTTGGAATCACTCCTAAACAGTATTTCAAGTATTTATATTTCATATGTAATAGTTAGCTTATTATGGCCTTTATGATTATTATTAGCCTTAGGCTTATGTAGAAGGCCCATAAGCCTAGGCCTAGCCCAATAAGGATAGGAAGGGAACTAGGAGTGTTGCCCTAGCTTCCCTCCTATAAATACCCCTTTGTAAACCTTCATTTGAAGGTTGGTTGTTCTCTTTTCTATTTCACTCTTTCCTTTAACCTTTCTATCTATATTTCGTGTGTTTGGATAAGGGTTCAACCGGCCTCTTCTATCTCTTCTCTTGATGCTTGTGTTGTAAAACTAGTGACCTAACAAAGGTATCAATCGGCCAAATAGTTGGGTGAACTCGTTTTGTTTTTTGAAGTTTTATGGTATACGCTAAGGTTTCTTTGGTACTCAATCTTTCATACGCTTAAAGCTTTCATTTTTTCATGTTACAATCCAAGATTCTTGTACTTTCAAGGTTATTAAGTGTTAAAGTTTAAGTTTTTGACAAAAAGTTTGAAACTTTATGCGTGAATATCGCTAAGCTTGTTTTTGAAGCGTGTATCATCCTACGTGATAACCTGTTTTAGAGGCTTTGCTCCATCAAGTTCCACACTTTTGTGTCTTTTGGTGTTATTGAAGCTATTTCATCACACAAAAACGGGTTTAGAAACATATTTGGGCAAAATCACTTTTATGAGTAAACCTACGCGTATGAAAACCCTATTTCTCTGGCGTAAGTGTTTCCTTGGTTTGATATTCATTTTCGGTTTTTATTCCGTGTTTTATTACTTGGATAAGTCCGAAAATACGTCGACTTTGGATATCTTTTGCCTTTGTGATAGTGTAAAAGATCACTTGGGATAAAACCCTAAAATTACGCGATAAGCATAAAGCTACGGCGTAGAAAATCCTACGCATAAGATTTATCTTCGCGTAAGCCTAGTCTTACGATAAGGAAATCCTTTAAGTTTCTACGCCTAACTTACTTTTGCGACATAACTTTAGTGTCTTTTCCCTGCTACGCGTAAGCTAAACCTCTGGCGTAACTATTGATTGTTACGCGTAACTTTGGTGTTTTCTACGCGTAAAGTGCTACTTGGTTTATTGTGATTTCTACGCCTAAGGATACTTCATCAACAAAAGTTCATTCGACTACAAAGATCCATCAACACAAGATATCAAAAAAAAAATTTCAAATTTTTTGGTGGGAAAATTTGAGTAAAATTTAATTTTTCGAGGAGACTAAACGTTCAATTTTTACGCGAGATTCAAATTTTGGTTTAACTGTGAAAATTTTGGTCAAAAATTCAAATTTTTGGGCCAAAATTCAAAATTTTCGGGTCAAATTTGGCGTCAAAATTGTCATTACTCAAATTTTTCCTACATTCTTTGAATTGGATTTAATAGTGAATTTCAAATTTTGAGAGTCAAAATTTTCAAAATTATTTTTGGAGGGAAATTGAAATTTACTATATCGACCTTCTGTGTGCTATATCGTCTTCGCACC
The DNA here is from genome assembly GCA_910596185.1 of Chrysanthemum makinoi. Lineage (NCBI taxonomy): Eukaryota > Viridiplantae > Streptophyta > Magnoliopsida > Asterales > Asteraceae > Chrysanthemum > Chrysanthemum makinoi. The sequence goes on from OU343225.1 coordinate 93,088,488, forward strand.
TTTTCTTCTCTTTGATTCTTCTGCAGGAATGTGAAATGGATTATGATCATAAAGATCCATTTGTGGCATTACAAGAAGGATTCATGGCTATATCTCTGGCATTCAAGCATCAGACAACATCTAATTCCCAATATCCCGCAGTCGTACAAGGTGCACGAGTTCTTTGTACATGAAAGGAATGCTCAAATGGACGTTGAGAATGTTGTGACTAATGCATCATGTGTAACGGACAATGAGGTTGTAGCATTGGAAAAGCAACATGACATCAGCAGATCTGGAGAAGATATCATACTTAACTACGACCACCGAGCCTAACTGCGTGACGAAGAACAAATGGTTGAGGAAGATATCTTACCCACCTATGAGCACGACCGAACGAGATGGTCGAGGTACAATCTCTGATTGATCATATTCGCTGCAAATGCGATACAACAAACTAAGCAACCAATTCAGTAATGAAGGAGAGGTTGACCGTATGTTGCACAATGTCCAAACAACTTTCTCATGTCTAAGCCCTTACTTGTTAACAATTCAACTGAAACGTCAAATCAAACTCTTGAATCGACAACATTCTTCTCAAAAGACCATTGTTCGTTTCATAAAGATTTTTCAAAACTAGAGGCACATTGCATCTCTATTGAACTTAAACTTCAAAACAAATCTTTTTCTTCAGAACACAATGGTCAGTCTTCAAATGAACAAAGTAATCGTGTGGATACATTACTAAAAGAAAATGAGCATTTAAAGGCTCAAATTCAAGCAAGGGGCTTGCACATGTTGCTTTACAAAACAAACTGAGAAGATTAACCGACAAGAGTGTGGATACTTATTTTGCAAAACCAACAACCTTGGGGAAATCGTCTCTAAAACAATCAGAAACCAATCGGTTGTCAGACATCCAAGCGCTTTAAATCGAACGTTCAAAATCTTAAAACCACGGTTTCCCTCCCAAGTTGTTGAGAATAATCATTTGATAAAACCAGTCACTCCACATTCCGGCCTAATAATAATCCTTCATTTCGTTAAACATGTTTCTGTTAAACTGTTCGATACCATTTCTGTTAAACCTCAACTTGTGGCTGCTCCTGCAAATCTAGGATTAGTTCGAACACTGTGTCTAAATTGAGCATTAAAAGTAAAGATTCATATGATTCACATGACACGTACAAGAACTGTGATCTAGAAAAGGCTAGGAAAAGGGCACTTCTTCATAAGGATGGAATCTTAGGTTCACAACCTGGTGTATCACCTTCGAGTGTATTACTGAACACTACCTGTAGTAGCAAACCAAAACCTAAGTTAACTCAACAAACAGTTAGAAATAAACCCGTTGATCTAAATGTAAACTGTCAGAAACCTAATAGGTGGATCCATATAGGACGCAGACTCTTCCCAAAGAAGTTTCCACATCCCTTAGATCTAACCTCAGATGGATACCAACGGGTAGAGTTTTCAAAACTGCTGGTCTTAGGTGGATTCCTACAGGCAAGATACTAAGTAGTTGCACCAAAACAAGTGTGATGCCCTCTACATCCATCCGTGAGGCAGGAAAGGAAATCATTAAAATAGCATGTTCAGGTGTCAAGAAGATAATTGACACTACATCTTTATGCCTCTAACACCGGAACCCAGCACTTGGGGATCCATGTCTTTCTCTTCCTTGCCCCCCTTCTATATTTCTATGCGTGTACAACTGACTATGGCTCTTATTGCAATACAGCATAGGACCTTTTCTCACGTCATAAATATCATGATCCATCAGTTGTTCCACCATTGTACTTAATCGTCATAAATTGGAAACATTGCTTGCTCCTCTGGTTAAAGATTCTGTCAAAAGTCGTGCTTCAGATGTATCGAATGTTTCCGCTACACAACCGATAATACTCTAATTTCGATACATTTGAATCTACAACAACAACCGCATCGAATCTGTAACGCACCTCCAATCGAATCTCTGAAAACGTAAGAACAAAGTGTTTCCTACAACAATGTCACGGTGATGATCAACTTATTGAATCGAGATGTTTTCGTGCCAGTTGATTCTCTCAATATATTTATGGTACTTCACACTTGTTCGGTTGCTTGGACATACATGGTTTCACTATCTCCTCATACATGGTTTTGATGTCTTCAATTCATCATCAACATACGTGGTGTATGATTCTGATTCATTGAAAACATCGAGGGGAGAGAGTGTAGGTGTCCCTTGCTTCTTTTGTTTGACCACATGATTCCTTGCGAAAACCCAATGCTCTCCAAAATTTCTTCCATAAGGCGAAGAAATGAGGCGATCTGTGGTTCAAGCGTCTTAATTCGTGCTATCGTCTCAACTTTCACGGGTTATCTTATGTGAAGTTACCCAAATATAATGTTAAGATGCCTCACACACGGTCTTGGTATCGAGTTGTTGCATATTCACGGTGACTAGTATTCAAAGACCACAACATTTAGGGGAAAGTCATATAATTTCGTCTTTCATGGTTTGTTTGGTGTGATGCGTCTACATACGTGAGAAGATCTTGTTGATTTCAGGCATGTTACCCTCGAGCGGATCTTCCACAATTTGTCGATTTTCTTTGTGTGGTTTCGCTCATCTACAAATTTCATTTGCGTCTGAAACCTTCAAAAGTTAGAGGAAATGTAGACTTCATCAAAGTTTTAAATTTGCTAAAGACAGTTATCGGTTTGGGGAAGCTAATTTAAAAACATCGTCAATTGGGGAAAGGTTAATTTGTTTCATACTTATTTCATCTTTTCCCTAAAATGGCTTGTGCACACATAACAATGTACAACCCGTACTTGTAAATAAAGGACCTGTGGTACGCGATTGCCAATCCTTATAAAGGAGCAAAAGCTTCTTACTTTTGAGTAAAACCTATCAAACCTTTCATTTTTCAAGGTTTTGCTCAAAAGAACAAGTACTTCCCCTTAAGACTTTCAAAACCTCAACCGTTTATATCACTTGTTGAGGGGGAGTATTTGACACTTTGTTCACAAATTGTTCAAAGTGGTCATTCTTCTCGCAACACTCGAAATGGTCATATTTATTCTCAAACGTTTCAAAAATAACACTTTAATATGCCATTTTTGAGGGGGAGAAAATTGTGTGATAAGAAATATGTTGTACAAAATGCAAATGAATCTTGTACCTCGGACTTAACCAACGAATTGGCGGTACTAAACATTAGTAACTCGAAAAGACTTGTCTGGGCGGGTAATAATTTCAAACTAGTTCGCTAGTGATGTAAACGTGTCTCGCAAAGGACTTGTCTGAGTAGAATGTACCATTCGAGAAACTTTTGATAGACATGAACTCTGATGGGTTTGACAACCTTCCAAGGTTTGTCTACACCTTCAAGGTAGTTATTAGAGCTAGTTGTCACCTAAAAGCTGACAATGTAACTCTTTAACTATGCAACGTAACCGTGTCTCGCGGGGGATTGTCTATCTTCAGTGGATCAATTCAAAAAGTCTTTCTTTCCTCACTGTGCATTTAACCATTAAAACTATTAAGCACATGTGGAGGGAGAGTATTTATGCAAAACATCATCTCTCACAATGGTTCAAACATGTTTTTCATTAACAAACCCTTTGAGAGACATTTTTTCATACAGTGGTTTTAATGGCAAACATAGGTTAGTCATGGAGTTATAAGGTGACTAAGGTTAGGAATAACAGTCCTATGATCCTTGAGAGTCGGAGGGATCTACCCAAGGACACTACAAATAGTTAGTATTTAGAAGTCCTTAGGTATGATTGTAAAAAGGAGAAATGAGAATCGGAGAAAGAAGGAGTTGAAGAATTAAAAGAAATGCAAAGAAAAGGGTGAAAAGAAATAGCCCTCCAGATTATTCAACTTAGGGCGCATAATCGGGTTCAATTCATATGCTCTGGTTGTCACTTAGTGGCCGTATTGAAGATTAAAAGTCGTCATGGACCCAGTGGCGCATGCACTAAACCTTCTTATCCACTCAAGTTTCTCTCAAAAGAAGCTTGTTTCATTCTCACAGGGAACCCTACGTAAACTATTGGCTTTCTCTTAGAGATCGCTGGTATTGAAGAAGGAGACCTCTCCTAGTCTCCGCTCAAAAAAACCAAAACGCACTATTGAGTCTAGAGCCACGAGATTCATCAAAAGATCTCTTAGGAACACTTGACATTTAAATCACTTGATGATCAACTAATAAGATCATCAGTGGTTCATATCGAGTCCTTCACGAGATCTTAGCAACTGCCGAGAACATTTATGAGAGGTTCACATCCGTGATCCTCGGTGATTGAATGGAAACTCCCGCGGGTCAACATCAAAGCCTGTGCGGTCACTTCGGTAACTCCCCGTGGATTACGGGAGTGTGTCTCAACAGCGGTCTACATCGTGAGGTGATGCTTCGGTGTACCTCGGCGACTCATCTGAACGCTGTAGATGTACTCGGTACATCGCGTTACCTCACTTGTGGGACTCCAGTTCAGGAACGGCCTTTGTAAGAATTAGAGTTGTGTTTTCACACTATCTGATTAACACTCTCGAAGTTCAAACTTGTAAGTGACGGAAACCGCTTATTACTAACCGTTTGAAATGTTTTCTTCTTATGGAAGCTCGGGCGGGATGATCATGCTGATTCTTCTCATGCTCACGCCAACATCATCACTAATGGAAGTTCTATTCAAAAGCAACACAACCGTCCGAATGATTCTTCGTCAAACCAAAGAATCTACAAAGTTAAAGACTTAAAGAACTTCATCAGTATTGATTTCCAACGTCAAAAGAGCGTGTGAGCATGTTGAAGAATGGCGTGGAGACACTTTGGAGCAACGGCGGACACTGGCGGGGCCGATGCGCAACAACAACATACTATCACTTTCACCACAAAGAACAATGATCAAAGAACAAAGTTAATGATGGCGTCAAAGCATAACTGTTCAAAGATAACTATCTCTCTACACTGGGGAGATTGTTCGAATCAAGGCAATTCTTCTCACAAGAAGAAGAATGTCAAAAAGGCGACTGCTACTATTACATAAACGCCTTCACCGTTTACATTCATATATACTTGAGGGGGAGATTGTTGGAATCACTCCTAAACAGTATTTCAAGTATTTATATTTCATATGTAATAGTTAGCTTATTATGGCCTTTATGTTTGTTATTAGCCTTAGGCTTATGTAGAAGGCCCATAAGCCTAGGCCTAGCCCAATAAGGATAGGAAGGGAACTAGGAGTGTTGCCCTAGCTTCCCTCCTATAAATACCCCTTGTAAACCTTCATTTGAAGGTTGGTTGTTCTCTTTTCTATTTCACTCTTTCCTTTAACCTTTCTCTCTATATTTCGTGTGTTTGGATAAGGGTTCAACCGACCTCTTCTTCTCTATCTCTTCTCTTGATGCTTGTGTTGTAAAACTAGTGACCTAACATAGTCTTTTGGAGTAAAAACCTAAACCGAACCAAGGCTGTCTTGTACAGTATTTTAGGGTTCCAAACCCTATCTTACATCAAGATAAGTGTTTTACTTCATTAATCCAATTATGTCTTTGATTGATTGTGTGTATGCTTGCATATTTACCATGTCCGGCTAAATTACTTGTGTGTTTGATTAGATATATGAAACCTAGTTGTTAATTATTGTTAGGTTGTCTCTTATCTTAATTGCAATTGGCTTAGGAGTGCGACTAGGCTATCGTTGTGTTTAATACTTGATAAATCTTTGATAGTTTATGAATGACTTAGTGGATTTCGTTTACTAAACCCAAAGATAACCTCAAAGTTAGTTTATGAATGACTTAGTGGATTTCGTTTACTACACTTAAAGGTGACTTCAAAGAGTTAGGAATGCACACCTTACGACCTTAGAAAACACAACGCCTTAAGAATAAGGACGTGACAATTCAACCATCAATAGGAGATAACTAGGGAGTAGTAGCATCTTGGTAAACACATCTTTAAACTATCATACGAGCACACAATAATTAGACATAGACTACATACACCTTAGATTAGATAATTTGATAAGTAGAGTAATCGGTAGAAATACCAACCCCCAAATCCAAACCCCGAGATTCGTACCTTTCTATTTCCTAAAAAAACATAAAAAAGAAAAAAAATAATCTTCCTCAACCCCAACCTTAGCGTAGTAACTTCTCACTAGCATTCCTATTCCCTAGAGAACGATATCAATACCCGTGGCTTACCCTAATACTACACTACAACGATTAGGTTCACGCCTAGGGTGTTATAAAACTTTCTCGAAGAAAAGAAGTTCCTTTGACCCCGAACGGCGTGTAGCGTTATCAAGTCTTTGGCTGCTTGAGGAATAGAATAGCTAGTTAGTAGTCCACCTCGTTTAGGTTTCTTTGCTTGATTCTATCAAGTAAATTTTTCTCATTTTAGCTTTCTTAGTCTATCCCCTTTCTTCGTGACCTTTGTTCGTAACCCCATCACTTTTCATCATGGAAGGTGATAACCAACCACCATTCATCAACCTACCACCAAATGACCCGCCAAGAGCACGTACTCTTGGTGAATACTCGAGACCAAGCCACCTAGGCTATAGGAACACCATTGAGCTTCCGAACAAGCTCAAACTACGGACTGCGATCCGACACCATCCGGTTGGTGAAAATGGATGTGCATTCCATGGACTTCGTTTGAAGATCCAAATAAGCATCTAAGGATTTCCTTAAATTGTCGATTCCATCGACCTTGATGCTACTACTGGAGACCACGCGCTGCGTCTCTTCCAATTCTCTCTACGGGACCAAGCTAGTAATGGCTTGGCGACTTCCCACGGTTCCATCTCAAGTTGGGATGATCTCACCTCTCGCCCACTAAATTTTTCCCACCGGGAGACCACTAAACTTAGGAATGACATCTTGATGTTCCAACAACGTCAAGGTGAATCTCTCTACTAAGCATGGACTCGATTCAAGGACTTACTTCATAAAGTCCCTCATCACGGCATTGATCTTTGGCTTCAAGTCCAAATCTTTTATGATCATGTCAACTTCCCCACAAAGCGATCCATTGAGCAAGCGGCCGGTGGAAAACTTAGTGATCTCACCGCGGAAGAATCATGGGGTATAATAGAGGACCTTGCTCTCTATGACAACGAAAGTTAGAATGACCCCCGTGAGTTGCCCAAAACCGTTAAGGCAATCTCCTTGCCTCCTATTGACTCACAATCTTCCGACCGTAGGATTATCGAACATGAAGATCAAGTAAAATTCCTAATGAGTTCCTACGAAAATCCTAAGTCTTCACATCAAGTGAATAAAATCACTCTTCCTTGTGAGTTATGTAGTGGTCCCATGACACTCGTGATTGCACAAGACTCCCCGAACAAGCTTTTGCGGACTACGCCTCCATGCGTTACACGAGCGGGCGGGAGAAGTGGTACACTTTCAAGCCCGAACAAAACAACTTAGGAAACTCTTACAACCCCTCATGGAGAAATCACCCTAACCTTAAGTGGAACCAAAACTCAAGCACACCCCAAAGCTCATCTAGTCCACCTAATAGGTTCAATTCTCTAAACACCGGGAACCCCACTAACTTTGAGGCAATTGCATCTAGATTCATATCATCTCAAGAGACTAGATTGACTAAGCTTGAAGCCGATTTTAAGCGAAGACAAAGTGAGATGACAAACAAGCTTGATGCCCTCTTAAAAGCCTTTAATGAATGGGAAGTTGGAGCACTCCCAAGTGATACTATAAAGAACCCAAAAGTGAATTCGATTTCGTCGACTTCATATTCTTGTTCACCATGGGAGAGTGCACATCCAGGCCCCTCACACCCAATGGTTCACTCGGTAAATGCTATCAACAAGGGTTCCAAGCAATCCAAAATGAGGTACCAAGGCCCTGCACCATTGGTAGAACCTACTCTTGAGAAACCCGTCAACCAAGAACCCAAACCTAACCTAGAGGAAGAGTACAAGGAACTCCATCAAGAAAAACCGATTCTTGAAGTCTTAGCTTATGCACCTTATTACAATGCTTTGAAAGAAAAATATGAGTTAGAACTTAAACTTGGAAAACATGGTCCCTCTTTGGTGTGAAATAATTTACCTAAGAAGTTAGACGATCCCGGGCTATTTACTCTTCCGTGTAGGCTTGGAACTTCCAAACCTCTCGATGCTCTAGCCGACTTAGGATCATGCATCAATCTTGTTCTGTTGTCCCTCCATAGAAGCCTTAATTTAGGTAAGATAGAGCCAACGAAAACCATCTTAGGTCTAGCGGACGGGAGTGTTGCACATCCGGTAGGAATAATAAAAGACATGGTAGTACACGTAGGAGAGTTGACTCTTTTGGCCGACTTTCATGTGCTAGATATGAATAAGGACCCGACATGCCCATTACTAGTAGGAAGAGGATTCTTAGCTACCGCTAGTGCCATCATCGACTGTAAGATGTCCAAGATAGTGGTAGGAGAGGGGAGTGCTAGGTCAATTTACGATGTCAAAAAAAGCATAATGCTACAAAGAAGAGGAAATCCCACATGAGATTAGATTGGATAGAGCGCCTTCTAGATATGGACCTTGGATAGATAAGAACCTCATAGGTCCCCAACGACCTTTCTACTTAGATGAAGCCTTTGCTAGTAAAGCGACTTTCCATGAAAAAGAGATGGCTAGGGACATGGAAGTGAACCCATTCGAGGACGCCTTAGTATTTAGGAAAATGACCGAGTTCCTAGGAAGTTTACCCGTCAACCTTGTCATGAATAGGTGGAAAATTGAAAAGCCTAAACATAAGTGGGATTGGAATAGACCACCTAGTGATGGTAATGGAGAGTGGCACATTAGGATAACAATCTATAATCCCGATGGAGAGAAGTTTGAAAAGGCATATCTAACCGAACGTACTACTAGGAACTTAAATGATAAGTTTGATCCTTATGAAATTGTTAAGGATAGGCTTGCTTATATCGGTACGTAGGAGCACGACTACGAGTCTAGCTACAAGACTCTTAAATAAAGAAAAGCGCTTCGTGTGAGGCAAACCATGCTTAATTGTTTGCTTGTTAGAGTCATATATCTTTTATTGATTGCTTGTTCTCATGTTTAAATTTGTAAAAATGCTTTATTTTGTTTTTAACCTCGTCTTAATTGCATGTAAAGGTATTTTACATAAAGGATAAGTGTAGGGAGGATTACACACGTTTTCAAAAGAAACATAAACATGAGAATAGCAATTCATTAAAAGATATATATGTGTGTTTGTTAGAGTCAAATGCTTGTATCGAGTCATAATGGATGTTTTGCGAAATTTTTGATTCTAAAGATGTAAATTTTCCGAATTTTTCCGAAAAATTGCGGACCGTTTTTGTCGATAACTTTGACGGCGTCGAAGGAGTAAAACAACGATTACTTTTTTTCTCGTTTTCGAGCTACTTATAAATTTTGGAATGTTCCAGTCTTAATTTTCGGAAATTCTGTAAACATCCATTCCACAAGCATTATATCCTAGTTTAGTCAAGTCTTATATATATTATTACCACCGATTTTACGCGAAGGTTTCGTTTGTTTTCTCCAAGTGTGCAGGTTTTATTTATCAAGAAGAAGAAACAAAAGATTGGAAGGAGCTTTTCACGCACACATTTTTCTTGGAAAGGATTTAACCACTACTTCACACACGGATCCTACCGAGCTAATCATGGGAGTACTAGTTTCTTTCGTTTTTAATTACCTTCCATTATCATAACTTTGATACTTTTGGGGAACATTGGGGACTGATAACGCTCAAATTATGCATGTTTTTAGTAGCGTTATCCGTGTTTTTATGTATGTTATTTGGTTATAATCATATGCTTTTGTTGCTTAATCGTATCAAAGTGCGTTTGCTAGTTCATTTGTAGCCAAGTACAGGAAAGTGGAGAAAAGCGGAAAAAGTAAAATACGAAGATTTCTCCACGTATGAAGAATTCCCGACCAAAGCAAGACTTGTGGAGTATATTCGAGAAGATAAAGTCATCAAGTTAGTGGTAAAAAGACTCAAGAATAAAGTTCAAGAAGGAAAACGAGAAAGAAATGAAGAAAAGAAGCTTAGCGAAGATATATTGGAATACTCGTTGTTCCCGACACACCTTCACCATTTTGGCCATAACTTTTGCATAAGAACTCCGTTTGACCCCCATTCTGCCACGAAAAGCTAAGAGAAAGATCTACAACTTTCTTTGTTTATGACTTTTTGTGATTTTGCTCCAACCGATCGGTCGAGACCCAGTAACCGGGATCCGGTTGGAGAATGGTCACGTAGACCAACCGAACGGCTGGAGCTCAACCGGATCCGGTTGGAGGTCCTGTTTCAGCCATTTTTCCATTACTAAGGTTCCAAACTTGTTCCAAATGATTCTAGGTCCTTCGTTCATGTATTCTAGGTCCTTCTAAACTCCTTGGAGGCTAAGTTCAACATTTAATACCCCTAGGCTTGGAAGTAGTATAAATAGAGGCCTTTGCAACCTCATTTCACACACCACAACTTGAGAGATCTTCTCTCACACCTATCTTACCACCACTACTACTCTCTCAAAGCTTAAATTCGTTCATAAAGTTCCAGGAAACTTTGGAGGTCCAAGAAGTCATCATTTGGAGGTGAAACCATCAAGAAGTCATCACCAATACTTGAGGCATCATTACTACATCGTTTGTAATCTCATTTCAATCATTGTAAGACCTTTAATCATGTTTTCTAATGTTCAAAGTTATAAGTTTATGTTTATATTTGCTATGAGTGGCTAGTTTCTTTATGCACTTGCTTAAATGATGTGATTATCATATGATTAGTTAGTGGTTGTGTTAACATGTTTTAATTCAATTTCAAGTTGATTCTAAGATCCAATTGTGCTAAAGTTTCATAGTGATATTTGTTAATCAAGTTTGGCTAATTGATAATAATCGTTGGGGTCGAAAGAACTTCGTATTATTCAACTAGTCATAATCATTTTGTCTATGGATGATTGTTTTTACCCATTATTCTTGATTATACAAAGGAACTAAGGTGTGGTTGTAATTGAAACGCTTTTTGATTATCAAATTGGATTGGTTGGAAACATCTAAATGGTCGTAAGATTAGTTGTTGAGAATCAATTGTAGCCTTTTGTCTATGATCGGGTACCTTTTGTATTGACCATTTCTTAAGCAATTTGATGAACAAGTGGATGTTTTTGTGTTTAAGTTTATGTATGTAAACTTATGAAACTTGAATTGATCTTGAATTGATTGGTTAAACTTAATGCTTGTTTTTATAAACTAAACTCTTGATCAAAGTTTGACTTGTAAGAACAATAGATTAGTACACCAACTAATTTTCATAACCAACATGTTAAGAGGTTAACACAATCACATTAATTTATGATATGATACTAGTTTAAGCAAGTGTAGTTTTTAATCATCTGAATTTCATTATATCTATTTCCTTTGTTATATGTTTTGGATAGACTCCGTTAATTCAAACTTGTGTTTAGATTCACTCAAATCCCTGCGAATGATCCCGACTTACCTTCATAATCTTGCTATAACGGACGAGTATACTTGCTCGTATGTGTTATTGGTAATATTGGTAATTCACCTTTTATAAATTTAAAACTTGCACCAAACGGGCACATCAAGTTTTAGGCGCCCTGCGGGGATTTGATTGTGTTTCAACAAGTTTTTGAATTTCCCTCGACGATTCATAAAAAAAAATTCGAGAAACCTTAACCGGATTTGGTTGCCCCTCAACCGAATCGGTTACAATTTTACCCATCAATCAACTGGTCTTACCGATCGGTCGCATCCTTAACCGATCCGGTTACCTTCCTCGACCAATAAAACTATTTTCGTTGTTTGTCCGTGTGTTTAGGTATTGCCTGGATTCTCTAGGGCATTGTATGAACACTCGAAGGAATAGAACCAATTACACCTCTTACCAACCCCGAACGATTGATTCGAAGAAGAAGGAGAACACGTTTCATACCATTAGAAAATCGTGTGCCAAGAGTACCAAACCCACCATTTGATAACCTCATTGAAGCCAAAGTTGTTTACAACCCTTTCACCAATTTACCTTTTCCCATGGCGGACGATCAACCCATGTGGGAACCAACCAACCATAGCACCAACCCCCGGAAGTGCTATTGTTGCTATTAACCTTGGTGACAACTTCACCGTGAAGGGACATCACCTTTCTATGATCAAAGACCGACAATTCGATGGCGTCGCGTGGCGATCCGCATAAGCACATTCCAATTCATCGAAATTTGCGGAATGTTTCGTTATGGCGACACCGATGTCAATGCCATTAAACTCAAACTTTTCCCATCATCACTCGCCGGAGATGCTAAAGTATGGTACAATGAATTAACCCCGGGAATCATCAATACTTGGGAGGAGATGAGGCAAGCTTTTGTGAGCCGATTCTTTCCACCTGCCATGTTTGACCGATTAATGGGAGAAATTCGCTTTTAACCAAAACCAAAACGAATCACTTGTCGAAGCTTGGCTTCGAATGAAAGATTTGCTTCGTAGTTGTCATGGACATGGATTATCAAAAGGAACCATTATCCAAATCTTTTACCATGGACTAGATGAACTATCTCAAGGCATCCTTGATCTTTGGAGGAATTTTCTCTATAAGACTCCCAATGATGCACATCAGTTGCTCGAAGATCGAGTACTACTCAAACTTGATTGGTCCAAAGATTCCAAAACCAAACCTCTCCAAAAAACCGTTGCTTTTGTCGAAAACACCGATACCTCAAAACTCATGGAGAAATGGAAGCGTTAACCTCAAAAATCGACTCGCAATACAAGGATATCAAAGATGAAATGAAGGAAATGCGAGACGGATGCAACAATTGTGGAGGAAATCATCCATCGTCCGAAAGTCGATAAACCTATGGGTGGAAGAAGGAAGGAGAAGCGAGTTATGATCAAGGAGGATACCGTGGAGGAGGATATCGTAGTAATTATTACGGTCAAAATTCTGGAAATTGGCAAGATCGAGGCCAAAGAGATGACAACCGTGATTATCAACCACGAACTGACGATCCACCACCACAAAATCCCGACAAAAAGATGGAAGAAACTAAATTCGAGAAAACCATGAGAGAATTTGTGGTCGCTCAAAAATGCAAATGATTTTATCAAAAGTCAAATTTTCAATCTCAAAACCAAAGTTGAGCAAGGACAGAAAAATCATCAAGCATCTATCCAAGATCTTGAAAACAAGTTTGGCAGATTTTCTGACCAACATTCCTCTAGATCATCACGGTTCATTGCCAAGTAATTCCCAATCCAACCCAAAACCATCAAATGATAAGGCGTACCATCCACCACAAACAAGAAACGAGTATGTCAACGCTATCTTCACAAGAAGTGGTCTATCGAACGATTCCAATCCGAATATTATTGTTTCCGCCGGTGGAAGCAACATCAATACCGATCATGCCTCATTGATCGAGAAATTGGAGGCTCTCTCAACAAACATCGATGCCCAATTCATAAGCATACGGAGGGAGATGATGGAACTGCGAAATAATCACCACGCTTCAAACTACGATCTTTGAGGATGACACGCGATGTGTGATCCCATGGGGCGAACCTAGTCCAACATGAAGGATATCACGGAGGATATCACCACCAAAATTCGAAGTACTCCTTTCCATACACAAACCAACCCATACATATCCTCGATATCAGCCATGGAATACAATACCTCATCCATCACAACATTTCAATACACCTAAAACCTCACCGGAGGAGATGATGAGAGAATGGATGGCGGTCAAACAAAAGCCAATGAGAATATGGCGAACTGTTGGTTGAATTGGAACGTAAAGTCGATCAAGGAAGAAGGAACCAACAAGCGATAAGCCAAGACTTAGAGAGGAGGATAGAAAGATTAAGTAAGGAACAGGAAGTCCATCACGTTGAATCTCTTCCTTACACCACAGATTCCAACTCGAGACATGAATTTGTCTACAAACCACCCTCAATTCAATACGAGAATGATAAGGGTGAGGAGGAATTTATCGAAGAGGGGCGAGACCGAGCATATTCCAACCATCCGAATCAAACCAAATCATGTCTAACCCACCAACCGTGTCACCTTTTCTTGAGGATTGCACCATGCATATCCCAATGACTCAATTAAAAGGTTCTGAATGCAATTTATTTCCAAATCATGTTGGTGATGAAAAGTTCAACAAAACCGAGTAACAACTGGAATGGAGGCTGGAAAGAAAGATAGACAAATGGTTCGAACCACAAAATCAAAACGGTAGGACTAAGCCACCTCCTTTAACTCACCTTGAGAATGTGGATGCAATATTCATTGGGAGTGGAAAGTCCGATGATCCTCCGAAAAATCATAAAGATCCGCCACATGTCCTCATTTCTAATGAAATCGACCAAATGTTCGAGATAACAAAGAGGGACTTTCACTTGGTCAAACCAAAAGAATCAAATGTATTCCCATCCATTGTGGAGTACAAACCAAAGATTCCATACCCTCAACGCGTTTAAGAGTGAAATTTCCCATTTGAACCGTATGGTCAAAGTATCCTAATCGGGGAAGATTCGAGTGGTGATGACTCGGTAATAAAACAAGAGCTTCTCGGGAGGCAACCCGTGTGTTTTGATTTTCTATGGTCACTCCAAAGTCTTAACCTTAAACTTAAACTGGGGGGTGCCACCTTTTAATAAAACCTTTTGTTTGTTTATAAGATTATGTGCAGGTGATGATTTCTCCAATGGACGCCAGGAATGAAGAAAGATTTTAAGCTGATAAACTCGTTGACATATCTGGTTTCATCTCTATTTTCCCTATTTCTATACTTTGAAGTTCGTTTTTCATTGAGGACAATGTCTAACTTAAGTGTGGGGGTGAATAGGAAAAATTAGAGTTTTCATGCTTAAATTTTAAAATTTTGTTTGCCCTTGTGATCTAGTTGTTTTCACACGTTTAGGATTATCTATTAGAATAACTGGATCAAACCACGGTAAAGCGGTAATATTTGAAACATTCGAGATGTGTTCCGATTACTATTGCAATCCATTCTGGGATCGATAAACATTTGCTAGCACATATTATACCCTTTCCACTAAATTGTGAGGATTTGAGCCTATTTCTTATTAGCATACATCTTTTATGCTTAGATCTTTTTGCTATGAGTGTGCCGGTGATTTTATTTATTCTAGAACTTGTGCTTGTAAATCATTACGGACCGCAGGTGAGATTGCATTCGTACGATATAAGTGAATTCGTGTGATAAAGAGGCACCTTAGGATTTAACCCAAATGGCCTTCCATTTTACATCTAATGATATATTAGCTAGCCTCATTGGTTAGTTAACCACCCACATGGACCCATTTGTAGTGCTCATTCTTAGCACTAGATACCCTAGTTACACCCTCTGAGCCATCATTTTCATTTTTGCTTCACCCAGAAAATACAAAAAGATTTTACACTTTAAACCTTAGCCTATCCTGTATCAATGTCTAAACGGTTGGTTGCTAGTCACCTGGAAAGTGAAGATTGTTCAAATGATTATGAGTACCACATCCTATGTGATTGATTGAGCCATGCGTTATGTTATGTTAAAAAAAATTGTGTTGAAAGTATGGAAATAATAGCCAATGTGCTATGATCGAAGAACAATTGTCATGGCAAAGCAAAAAGCTGTGGAAAGTGGAAAATAAGAAAGCAAAGCTATAATCGTTTATTTGGTTCGTGGAATGTTTGGTAGCTAGCAACATGGGTATTAGACTTGATTTCATTTTTATTTTAACACCAATTTCATAAACATTCCCATGCCTTATCCATACCCTAACCCTTAGCCATATCATTATAACTCGAATTAAAGTCCTCTTTAGATGTTTTTACTTGGTGCTCACGCCACGTCGGTGGAGTTTTGTTTCTTGTACAAGCTTATGGTAATAATCTAATCACGACGGAGCAATGAGTGTGATTTATCTTGGTACTCCACTAAAAATGAGTGATTGAGTGAATTATACATCCGTTATTTTTTAGGTGAGGTGTTACGAAATGTTAATCATGCAAAAAAATCATTGGATATTGTCAAACATCTTGATGTTTCACCTTTATAAAGCATAATTGATGAATCCTCTCGTATTTCTACTTGGTTGATTTGCATCACATTTTTCATAATCACGATCTTGTACCCAGGTGGATGTTTTCCTAGATTTGCTTGAGGGCAAGCAAAGTTTAAGTGTGGGGAATTTGATAACGCTCAAATTATGCATGTTTTTAGTAGCGTTATCCGTGTTTTTATGTATGTTATTTGGTTATAATCATATGCTTTTGTTGCTTAATCGTATCAAAGTACGTTTGCTAGTTCATTTGTAGCCAAGTACAGGAAAGTGGAGAAAAAGACGGAAAAAGAAGTAAAATACGAAGATTTCTCCACGTATGAAGAATTCCTGACCAAAGCAAGACTTGTGGAGTATATTCGAGAAGATAAAGTCATCAAGTTAGTGGTCCAAAGACTCAAGAATAAAGTTAAAGAAGGAAAAGCGAAAGAAATGAAGAAAAGAAGCTTAGCGAAGATATATTGGAAGACTCGTTGTTCCCGACACACCTTCACCATTTTGGCCATAACTTTTGCATACAAACCGTTTGACCCCCGTTCATGGCCACGAAAAGCTAAGAAAGATCTACAACTTTGCTGTTTATGACTTTTGTGATTTTGCTCCAACCGTCGGTCGAGACCCGTAACGGATCCGGTTGGAGAATGATCGATACCCAACCGGACGGTTGGAGCTCAACCGGATCGGTTGGAGGTCTATTTCACCATTTTTCCATTACTAAGGTTCCAAACTTGTTCCAAATGATTCTAGGTCCTTCCTTCATGTATTCTAGGTCCTTCTAAACTCCTTGGAGGCTAAGTTCAACATTTAATACCCCTAGGCTTGGAAGTAGTATAAATAGAGGCCTTTGCAACCTCATTTCACACACCACAACTTGAGAGATCTTCTCTCACACCTATCTTACCACCACTACTACTCTCTCAAAGCTTAAATTCGTTCATAAAGTTCCAGGAAACTTTGGAGGTCCAAGAAGTCATCATTTGGAGGTGAAACCATCAAGAAGTCATCACCAATACTTGAGGCATCATTACTACATCATTTGTAATCTCATTTCAATCATTGTAAGACCTTTAATCATGTTTTCTAATGTTCAAAGTTCTGAGTTTATGTTTATGTTTGCTATGAGTGGCTAGTTTCTTTATGCACTTGCTTAAATGATGTGATTATCATATGATTAGTTAGTGGTTGTGTTAACATGTTTTAATTCAATTTCAAGTTGATTCTAAGATCCAATTGTGCTAAAGTTTCATTGTGACATTTGTTAATCAAGTTTGGCTAATTGATAATAATCGTTGGGGTCGAAAGAACTTCGTATTATTCAACTAGTCATAATCATTTTGTCTATGGATGATTGTTTTTACCCATTATTCTTGATTATACAAAGGAACTAAGGTGTGGTTGTAATTGAAACGCTTTTTGATTATCAAATTGGATTGGTTGGAAACATCTAAATGGTCGTAAGATTAGTTGTTGAGAATCAATTGTAGCCTTTTGTCTATGATCGGTTACCTTTTGTATTGACCATTTCTTAAGCAATTTGATGAACAAGTGGATGTTTTGTGTTTAAGTTTATGTATGTAAACTTATGAAACTTGAATTGATCTTGAATTGATTGGTTAAACTTAATGCTTGTTTTATAAACTAAACTCTCGATCAAAGTTTGACTTGTAAGAACAATAGATTAGTACACCAACTAATTTTCATAACCAACATGTTAAGAGGTTAACACAATCACATTAATTTATGATATGATACTAGTTTAAGCAAGTGTAGTTTTTAATCATCTGAATTTCATTATATCTATTTGCTTTGTTATATGTTTTGGATAGACTCCGTTAATTCAAACTTGTGTTTAGATTCACTCAAATTCCCAATGCCGATCCCGACTTACCTTCTTAATCTTGCTATAACGGACGAGTATACTTGCTCGTATGTGTTATTGGTAATATTGGTAATTCACCTTTTATAAATTTAAAACTTGCACCAAACGGGCACATCAGGGACAATGTTCAGTTTAAGTGTAGGGAGGGAAAATAAAACGGGAACTTTGAAACTATGCTTATCCTTGATTATTTGCTTTGTCCAATTGTTTTGTGTGATAAACCATGAGAAAATGTCGGTTAGGGTAATTTTGGCACCAAATTTAAAATTTTTCATGACTTTAGTTTTAACAAAAGCGTCTCACGGATAGGAAGTTGCATGATTAGCACAAAAAACCTTTACCACCTAAATTCCACCCAAAATGTGAGGATCGCCCTTAGATTAGTAGGAATTAAAGCATTCATCTTTAATGCTTAGAGTGTGAACCGGTAGTATAATAGATTCTAGAACTTGTTTTGTGATGCATCCCGATATCGCTAGTAAGACTACACTTGTGTAGTTAGGAACAACTAAATGATAAGAGGCATTAGGATAAACCCTGTTTGATACCCGTAATATAATTACTTCTTCCACATCAGATGAGTAATTCCCCCACACCTTTGCGTTGTACTCATCTTTAGTACACGATACCCTAGTTAACCGTCAAAGCCTATCCTTTTAGCGGTTCTCGTGATGTTTAGGTTTTAGGAATATCAATGAAGAGCATTGTTTACAATCCACCCCAAATATACACCCAAATCGCCTTAGCCTACCTTGTATGCACTCACTTTTAGTGAATTATTGTTATCACCCTAAACCCTTAGTTCTATTATCTAGTTGCTTGCATGAGTTGCTAAGTCGAGTCATATCCTTTGTACAGAGTTTTGGGACGATTGGGACTCATGGGAAAAGTTAAAGTTTATAAAATGATTGGAAGGGAACTTTAAATTCCCTTATTTACGTAATAACATACCCCAAGTGTTTTGATCTTTTCAATTCGGGTCAAATTAGTGTTAGAGTAATAAAAACTCAAGTGTAGGGATGTGCCTATAAATCCCTATCATTTTGATGTTACCGTAGAGAATGGTAGAGTAAGAGTGTATGAAAAATGAAAAAAATAGAAAAGAGAAAAAAAAAAAAAATAGAGTGGTAAACGGGCTACCATCCTACATCTATCCTTTAAATTTATGTTTGTTTGTTTCAGTTACCTAGAGTTTAGAGTGTCGATTCTTGGCTTAGCAACGCCATTCTTTGTATTCTTGTAACATAAAAGATTTTTGGCTTGCCACCACTAAATAGCCTATCACACCAAACCCTTTGTTTCCCTACCGTAACCCTAACATTACAACCCTTTAAAGACCTCTTTGATAGTCTTTCCTATGTGCTTACGCCAAAAGCTTATGGAGGTTTGATCTAGTATTAAGCCTATGGTAATCTATGTACTAGGACCGGTTAATGAGTGTTTATCTTCCATTTCCAACTTGTTATATTTCATATGCACCCGAGAGTGATGTGAGTATCCAAACACCCCATGTGAGGTGCTAGTATGTAATTTCCGTGCTTGTTATGACTTTTGCGGGGCTTAATGTGTTGTGGACTATTTTAAACCAATGTGTCACACCCCCAAATTACCTGTTTTGCAGCGGAATGGAATTCCTGGGGATTGACTGTCATAGCATCACAATCACAGTTATATTGAACGACCTAAAGTGTCGTTTGGAAAATACATCGTTTGATTTAATAAAATAATCGAGTTTACAAAGTAGGTCCCAAATGAAAATCAACTTGCGGAAAAATAAGTTTAGTAGTCAGCGATGTCTTTAAAGTATATAGAACCCAAGTGAGACGCGTCGTCACCACGACTCCATGAGGTGTCCAAATGCATGCCATGAAGTGAATGCCTTAGATACCTGAGATAAAACATGCTAAAAGTGTCAACACAAAGGTTAAGTGAGTTCATAGAGTTTGTTTTGAAATGTAAAGCCTTTCAAAATCGTTTATGCGCACAAAGGCATTGTAAATAGTTGAAATGTAAAGACTTTCAAAATCGTTTATGTAGCAAAGGCATTGTAAATCCACTCGGTTCCAAGTCCCTACATACAAAACTTGCAACTGCACGTGTGTTCACAACCCACTGCCAGAATATGTAGAGTTTATGTTCAAACAGAAATCGTCAAATGAATTCACAAAATAGTGCATGACTCAATATATCGAAATCGTTTATGCAGCAAAGGCATTGTAAATCCACTCGGTTCAAGCCCATACAAAACTTGCACCCTGTGTGTTCACAACCCATTGCCGAAATGTATAGTGTATGCTCAAATCGTTCCAAGACCATTAGTCCATAATCGTATACCAAGTCCGTTAGACCAATGAATATACCAAGACCGTTAGACCAATGAATATACCAAGACCGTTAGACCAATGAATATACCAAGACCGTTAGACCAATGAATATACCAAGTCCGTTAGACCATTGAATATATGATATAGAAATTCTAAGTATGGCAATAATGTTACTTCGTATGACTAGCATTCAGTTTAGATAAACATGTAGTTTGCAAATAATCATGAATGTAATAAAAATAGTCGAGCATGTATCTCCCCCAAAACAGTTATGAAAGCATTAAAACAAGAAAAGTGGGGCTATGGAACTCACTTGGTAAACTGAGCAATGACAAGAGTAGTACGAGGTATAATGTGATGCGTTATCCGGTACCTAGTACCAATGATATGATCTGATATGAGTTGCAATGTAATGTTATGCATGCATTTAGTATGTTATTTATACCATTTACGAGTTTTGAAAATATTACACATCGTCGAAAAATACTCTTTTGGCGTCTTGACCCTTCAAAAATGACTTTACATGTTTTACATTAAAATGTCATCCTATAATGGTTTTATAATAATTTTTGGTGAAATTTACACTTTTAAATCGCAAAAACAATGTCGTCGGAAATATCATGAAATTAACAAAAATGGCTCGGAAAATATTAAAATGTCAAAAGCGGTGTCGTCGACCGTTAGAGAACGAACTCGACGGTTTTGGAAAGTTTGTATCGAAATCTAGAAGTTTCAGATTCGGGAGTTTTCGTCATACAGGTCTCGAACATAAAGATAATAAGGGTTAAAGATGGTGATTTTGGCTAATTGTGTGCAAAATTAGTTCGGTAAGTTTATGAAAAAGTGCATATCTTTGTCGTTTCAAATCCGTTTTCAGCGTTTTATCGTCCTTAGCTTCGTAACAAAGTATACTAATATATTTTTGACAAGTCGAAATAATTTGTGAAGCTTAAGGCTCGTTTTGACTCGATTAATAGTAAAACATGTTGCTGAAATTTTCAGAAAACATATATTTGATGCGTCAAACTTGTAAAATCCATAACTTCTTCGTTATAACTCCGTTTTATTCCGTTCAATGCCGCCCGGATTCGTTTTAAATTATATTTTCTAAATATCAAGGCCAAAAAGTCGTGCCTACTGTCGGATTTTCCAGAAAATCAAAACAAGGACAGAACATATTTTATAGTTATCGAAAATAGTTTTTCGCGGATAAAACCTATTCTAATCCCTTCAAATCAACTCCAAAACTAATCTAATCCTACCATACACCTTCTTAGGGTGTCATGGGTTCCTAATCACCATCAAGACCAAAGAATACCATGGGAATAATTATAGGATGACCATAAATATATATAACTCAAAAATCATGAAATAAATGGTATAAATCACATAACTTGCATACTAGCTCCAAAAATGAAAAGAAACATATGAAATGATAAGGAAACATGAAAATGAAAGAAATATGCTTACTAATGAAAATGATGAGGTGTAGATAACAAGGATTAGCCTAAACACCCTAGGTTTTTATTTCAAAACCTTAATAAGAGTGTAACTAGATTGTGAAGAACTTGAAAATGGAAAAACTTTGATGATTTCTTTGTACTCCCTTGTTAGAACCGGTTTTGAGAGAGAAACCCAAGAGAAAGGAAACTTTACTAATCTTTGAAATAAAATGAGATGATTGAATGAAAGAGTTGGAGTGTAGATCAATATATTCAAGGAAGAAAAATTTTCTCTCATTTAATGCTACCCCCTTAGGGGCCGGTTTTTATGGCAAAATGTTTCTCAAATATTTTTTTTTTCTTTTCTTTCACTTTTATAAAATGTGTAAACATTTACTTGTGTACTTGTAAGAATAATATGTAGCTAAATGAATCTTGTAAGGTAAATGATAGATTTTTGGTACAAGTAAATTTTTAATAGATTAAAATAGAATGTAATGAGATAATAAAAATTGTAAAAATACATCCCTTGTGAAATTTGAGTGCTATAAAAATTATCGTAAGATTTTTAAGAAAACGTCTTAATAATTTAACTTTAACGATTTATATACGAAATAAATTCAAAACACTAGGAAAACTCAAAATATAGTTTTTATAAACTAACATAAGTTTAAAAATATGTCGGGATCATTTTTGAAAGTAACGGGTTAAATATACAAAATAATAACTCACGCGATAAAGTTTATTAAATATAAAATTACGCATTTAAAGTGAAATGAAATGTCGTGAATGAACTAATGAGATGCAAATGATGTCAACGAAATGTAGACTAATCTTAGTCCATATGAAATGTACGTGATGTTATGATCATGAATTCGCCTCTAAACCATAAAGGTTACGTTTGAAACTAAGTAAACCAAGTTTACAATAAATGTTGAAATAATGAGACATGAATCGTGTCAAGAAATGACCTGAAAGTACGGATTGTCACATTAAGCCCATCCAAAAAAAGGAATTCAGATCCCTGAATTCAATGCGTTGTTAGGTCTAACGGGTTTAGGG
This sequence comes from Chrysanthemum makinoi, assembly GCA_910596185.1. Taxonomy (NCBI): domain Eukaryota; kingdom Viridiplantae; phylum Streptophyta; class Magnoliopsida; order Asterales; family Asteraceae; genus Chrysanthemum; species Chrysanthemum makinoi. The sequence continues at coordinate 93,111,284 of OU343225.1, forward strand.
TTTGATGAGGCAAGTCTTCCCATTCTCGAGCAAAACCCTCAAAGACTTTTGGTAACCGATTATTGCTTAATCCCACAACTCATCAAACAAGAACTGTCATACGATTAGGCTAAATCGGTTTAGGTAACAACTTGTTTCTAGCTTGATCTTTGCAACTCATCAAACAAGAATCCACGGATCAAACTGAAACAAGTGGTTTGAAGAAAATCTTTTGAAAATTTGGCTCGATTACGTAATTGCTTACACATATAAGCCTCACTTCATTGCATGATTCTTCCTGAATTAGACATAGGTGATCGGGCTATGTATAATTTAGGAGTAACTATGCAATGCTTGGACTAATCGACTCATATGTTGTTTGGTGTTGAGTCAACTGATGTTAAAATTGTGATGAACATCGAGGAGAGAGACATGGAGAAGTGTCATTAAAATGATAGTTAAAGTAAAAAGAATTAAAATCCTCGTAAATGATAACAAATCGGAAAGAAAATAAAGTACAATAGATGAGAATATTTTACAACGAGTAGTTTAGCAAAAGTAGTACATCTTAGGTTATAAAGATTAGTATGATGGAAAACATAAACTTAGTACGACATGATACATAAGGAGAAATAAGACTGCTAGTTTCGAATTTCTTCAGTCTTTCTGCGTTGTTGTGACCATGACGAGCTCCTCCTCCTCCTTCTAACATATATACATTCCCATGAGCACCTTCGACTTGTTGACCTTGGTTTTGAGGACATTGATTCCGATAGTGTCCTTGTTCCCCACATCCAAAGCATGTGACTACGGCTTTGCCACTACAGTCCTTAGCAAGTTGTCCTACTTTGTGACAGCTAAAACATATACCACATGGACCATTATGATGTAGCGTGCATTGGCGGCATCGTGGTAAGTTTCCTGCATAAGCTCTTCCCCTGTTGGTGCGACAACATAGACCTGGCGACTTCTTGTCTTCTATTATGTTGTTGGTGATGGTTAGTGTTATGGTTTTGGTTGTCGTTATCATAACCTCCTTGGTCGTCTTCCCATTTTCTTTTGTTGTTGTTGATTTGGTTATCGTCGTTGTTGTTGTTTTGGTTATTGTTGTAGTTGGTGCGGTTGTTGGGGTTGTTGTTGTTTTGGTTGGTGTTGGTGTACTTGCCTCTCTTCACTACTTGAGCCATGAGCTTTTGAGTCAATCGAATAGCTTCCTCAATCGTTCTTGGGGTCGAGAAGAAGTCACGTCTCCTTGAATAATTTCGGGAAGTCCTTCAATGAAAGCCTCCAAGTAGCTTCTCATTATACGAAACCATAGATGGGCATAACACGCCAATTCTTGGAATCTCAGAATATAAGTGTCGATATCATACCCAATAGTTTTTAGTTCATAGAACTCCGTTTCCAACTTTTTCACTTCCATTCGAGGACAAAACTTCTTAGTCACCAAACCCTTAAATTCCTCCCAAGTAAGCTTGAAAGCATTCTCCATTCCAATCGGTTGAGCATAAGAATTCCACCAAGACAATGCTCCATCGAGTAATGTGCTCGTAGCAAACTTAACCTTCATGTCATCAGGACGGTCAAAGCAAAAACACCGATTCCAATTTTCAAACCATCGAACCATGGTACAGCTCCCCGGTACCTCGAAACTTAGTGGATCTCCACTCTTGAAATCCTTGTAAGAGCGACAACTCTTAATCGGGTCCTCCCCGCATTTCCAAGTAGTAGCGACAAGCTAGCTGCCAAGGCGGCGGCCAGCGTGCCGGCAGTACATTTCCCTTTTTCAATCCTTAATGCCTGCACGCTACACTATCCCACCAACTTTTGAATAGCCGGGTCATTACATGTGTGGCTTTCTTCGGCATAATAATTCTTCAAAATAAGAGGAAAGGGTGAGGCGTAGCAAAATCCGATGTTAATAATAAACGCTCGAGAAATGTGATAAAGAAATGATAAATTTGAGGTTATGTTTCAAAAATGATCGTCGGTTTTCGAAAAGATGGGTTATGAGGTGTTGTGAGTGCTTCAATGTATGATGGTTTAGAGACTTAATGTGTGAATAAAGTGTAACTCGACATGTTAGTGGTGAAACAAAGGAATGAGATGCGACTTAAGCCTATATAAAAGTTTATCTGGCATTAGATTCGTTGCTCGATGATGAATGGTGATATAAAAAATTGTGATAGGGAATGACAAGGAATTCTCCACGTTAGAGTATGGGGGAAAGATAATGGAATGGGCATTTAAGGGCATCCATGTGACAATCGTTATGAAATGAAAGTAAATAACTCTAAAATGTACGCATTATAAATCGCTAAAAGTGAACATGCACCTATGATGAAATGATGAGATGCTATGATAATGTAGTTATAGTCTAGGGTCAATGATGTAACCTAGTTCTCTATACGAAGCTCGATGCCAATCTGTCACACCCCAAATTACCGCTTTTTGCAGCTTGTGAATGGAATTCAGGGATTATTTGACCGTCATAGCATCACAATCACGATTATATTGAGCGACCTAAAGTGTCGTTTGGAAAATACATCGTTTGATTTAATAAAATAATCGGAGTTTACAAAGTATAGGTCCCAAATGAAAATCAACTTGTGCGAAAATAAGTTTAGTACGGTACAGCTTCGGCGATGTCTTTAAAGTATATAAAACCCAAGTGAGGCAGCGTCGTCCACGACTCCATGATGTGTCCAAATGCATGCCATGAAGTGAATGCCTTAGATACCCGAGATAAAACATGCTAAAAGTGTCAACACAAAGGTTGAGTGAGTTCATAGAGTTTGTTTTGAAATGTAAAGCCTTTCAAAATCGTTTATGCGCAAAAGGCATTGTAAATCGTTGAAATGTAAAGACTTTCAAAATCGTTTATGTAGCAAGGGCATTGTAAATCCACTCAGTTCCAAGTCCCGCCCATACAAAACTTGCAGCACCGATCGCGGGTTGTTCACAACCTTGCCGAGAATATGTAGAGTTTATGTTCAAAGCGAAATCGTCAAATGAATTCACAAAATAGTGCATGACTCAATATATATCGAGGAAATGGTTTATGCAAATGCAAAGGCATTGTAAATCCACTCGGTTCCAAGTCCCGCCCATACAAAACTTGCAACACGGTGTTCACAACCCATTGCCAAAATGTATAGTGTATGCTCAAATCGTTCCAAGACCGTTAGTCCATAATCGTATACCAAGTCCGTTAGACCAATGAATATACCAAGACCGTTAGACCAATGAATATACCAAGACCGTTAGACCAATGAATATACCAAGACCGTTAGACCAATGAATATACCAAGTCCGTTAGACCATTGAATATATGATATAGAAATTCTAAGTATGGCAATAATGTTGCCATTATGACTAGCATTAGGTTTAGATAAACATGTAGTTTGCAAATAATCATGAATGTAATGAAAATAATTGAGCATGTATCTCCCCCAAAACAGTTATGAAAGCATTAAAACAAGAAAAGTGGGGCTATGGAACTCACTTGGTAAAGCTGACGAAAATGACAAGAGTGAGTACTGAGGTATAATGTGATGCGTTATCCGGTACCTAGTACCAATGATATGATCTAATATGAGTTGCAATGTAATGTTATGCATGCATTTAGGTATGTTATTTATACCATTTATGAGTTGTGAAAATATTACTCGTCGTCGAAAAATACTCTTTTGACGTCTTGACCCTTCAAAAATGACTTTACAAGTTTTTACATTAAAATGTCATCCTATAATGGTTTTATAATAATTTTTGGTGAAATTTACACTTTTAGTAAGCAAAACAATGTCGCTGAAATATCATGAAATTAACAAAAATGGCTCGGAAAAATAGTCGGAAAGCGGTTAATGCGTCGACCGTTAGAAGAGCGAACTTCGACGGTTTTGGAAAGTTTGTATCAAAATCTAAAAGTTTCAGTTTAGGAGTTTTCATCATAAAGGTCTCGAACATAAAGATAATAAGGGTTAAAGATGGTGATTTTGGCTAATTGTGCGAGAAAATTAGGATTCTGATGGGTAAGTTTATGAAAAGTGCATATCTTTGTCGTTTCAAATCCGTTTTCAACGTTTTATCGTCCTTAGCCGTATCAAAGTATACTTATATATTTTTGACAAGTCGAAATAATTTGTGAAGCTTAAGGCTCGTTTTTGACTCGATTAATAGTAAAAACATGTTGCTGAAATTTTACTGAGAAACATATATTTCGTCGTCAAACTTGTAAAATCCATAACTTCTTCGTTATAACTCCGTTTTATTCGTTCAAGCGGCCCGCCACGATTCGTTTTAAATTATATTTTCTAAATATCAAGGCCAAAAAGTCGTGCCTACTGTCGGATTTTCCAGAAAATCAAAACAAGGACAGAACATATTTTATAGTTATCGAAAATAGTTTTTCGCGGATAAAACCTATTCTAATCCCTTCAAATCAACTCCAAAACTAATCTAATCCTACCATACACCTTCTTAGGTTGTCATGGGTTCCTAATCACCATCAAGACCAAAGAATACCATGGGAATAATTATAGGATGACCATAAATATATATAACTCAAAAATCATGAAATAAATGGTATAAATCACATAACTTGCATACTAGCTCCAAAAATGAAAAGAAACATATGAAATGATAAGGAAACATGAAAATGAAAGAAATATGCTTACTAATGAAAATGATGAGGTGTAAGTAACAAGGATTAACCTAAACACCCTAGGTTTTTATTTCAAAACCTAAACAAGAGTGTTATCTAGATTGTGAAGAACTTGAAAATGGAAAAACTTTGATGATTTCTTTGTACTCCCTTGTTAGAACCGGTTTTGAGAGAGAAACCCAAGAGAAAGGAAACTTTACTAATCTTTGAAATAAAATGAGATGATTGAATGAAAGAGTTGGAGTGTAGATCAATATATTCAAGGAAGAAAAATTTACCCTCTCATTTAATGCTACCCCCCCTTAGGGGCCGGTTTTATGAAAATGTTTCTCAAATATTTTTTTTTTCTTTTCTTTCACTTTTATAAAATGTGTAAACATTTACTTGTGTACTTGTAAGAATAATATGTAGCTAAATGAATCTTGTAAGGTAAATGATAGATTTTTGTACAAGTAAATTTTTAATAGATTAAAATAGAATGTAATGAGATAATAAAAATTGTAAAAATACATCCCTTGTGAAATTTGAGTGCTATAAAAATTATCGTAAGATTTTTAAGAAAACGTCTTAATAATTTAACTTTAACGATTTATATACGAAATAAATTCAAAACACTAGGAAAACTCAAAATATAGTTTTTATAAACTAACATAAGTTTAAAAATATGTCGGGATCATTTTTGAAAGTAACGGGTTAAATATACAAAATAATAACTCACGCGATAAAGTTTATTAAATATAAAAATTACGCGTTGAATGTGAAATGAAATGTCGTGAATGAACTAATGAGATGCAAATGATGTCCATGAAATGTAGACTAATCTTAGTCCATATGAAATGTACGTGATGTTATGATCATGAATTAGCCGCTAAACCATAAAGGTTACGCGAATTTGAAACTAGTAAACCAAGTTTACTATAAATGTTGAAATAATGAGACATGAATCGTGTCAAGAAATGACCCGAAAGTACGGATTGTCACACAATGCTTCATGACCCCTAACTTATAAATTAATTGGCTAAAAGCACATTTGCTTGAGGACAAGCAAATACCAAGTGTAGGGATATTTGATAAGGTTTTAAAATGTACCTTTTGAGGGGTCGTTTAAGCCCTTATTTGATCACTTTATATCGTTATTACTTAATATCGTTCCTTTTCACTTTAGGTCTCTTGAAGGCAAATTGCTGTAATGGCACTTATTTGGGCGAAAAGCGAATATCTGAAGAAAATGGCCAAAGTCAAGAATCGAGACACTGCTGAAACACAAGGTGGCGGCGTCCGCTGTTTTTAGCTATGACGCCGTCGAGCATTTTGTGACTGACACATAAGCCAAATTTCCTATTTTCAAGTGGCGGTGTCGGGCTTTAAAAGAGTAGGCGTCGCAACTTTCGAACGGCCTAGATTTGATCAGAACGGCGTCGAGAGAAGGACGGCGTCCGCGAGCATATGGTGATGACGTCGCAAGACTAAAGTGGACAAGACGAAACCCTAATGACGGCGACCCGATGGCGTCACAAAACATAAGGTGTCGCCACATGTAATCTTATATATAGAATCAATTTTTCAGGTTTTAGTGTGTAGTCTTTTGGAGTAAAACCTAAACCAAAACATGTCTGCATATTTTAGGGTTTCAAACCCTATCTTACATCAAGATAATTGTTTTACTTCATTAATTCAATTATGTCTTTGATTGATTGTGTGTATGCTTGCATGTTTACCATGTCCGGCTAAATTACTTGTGTGTTTGCTTAGATATATGAAACCTAGTTGTTAATTATTATTAGGTTGTCTCTTATCTTAATTGCAATTGGCTTAGGAGTGCGACTAGGCTATCGTTGTGTTTAATACTTGATAAATCTTTGATAGTTTATGAATGACTTAGTGGATTTCGTTTACAAAACCCAAAGATAACCTCAAAGTTAGTTTATGAATGACTTAGTGGATTTCGTTTACTACACTTAAAGGTGACTTCAAAGAGTTAGGGAATGCACACCTGACGACCTTAGAAAACACAACGCGTTAAGAATAAGGACGTGACAATTCAACCATCAATAGGAGATAACTAGGGAGTAGTAGCATCTAGGTAAACACATCTTTAAACTATCATACGAGCACACAATAATTAGACATAGACTACATACACCTTAGATTAGATAATTTGATAAGTAGAGTAATCGGTAGAAATACCAACCCCCAAATCCAAACCCCGAGATTCGTACCTTTCTATTTCCTAAAAAAATATAAAAAAGAAAAAAAATAATCTTCCTCAACCCCAACCTTAGCGTAGTAACTTCTCACTAGCATTCCTATTCCCCTAGAGAACGATATCAATACCGTGGCTTACCCTAATACTACACTACAACGATTAGGTTCCCTGCCAAGGGTGTTATAAAACTTGCTCGAAGAAAAGGAAGTTCCTTTGACCCCGAATGACGCGTGTAGCGTTATCACCAAACTCGCACTCATACCTTTGCTGCTCAGAGTCGGGAAAATACTGCTTATAGAAAATTTCACGAAAAGTATTCCATGTACAAGTGTCCACGAAATTCTCTTCCTTAGCCAGAAGATACGCCTTCCACCAACTCAACGCATCTCCTTCTAACTTGAAAGTAGCCAACCGCGACTTGAATTTGTCGGCACAAACCAAGACCTTGAACAACTACTCCATCGTGATCCAATCTTCTGCCTCCATTGGGGTGGCAGCAGATCGAAAAGAAAGAGGCTTAAGCTTGGTGAACCTCTCAATCCAAACATGAATCCCAATAGGTGGAGCACCACCACCCGATGAACCCGCACAATTCCTGATGTTATTGGTGATCTTTGGACATCAATTTAGCAGAGAGATTCGGAAGAGCATTAGCAAAAGCACAGGCTACCATAGCCTCAAAGTCAGGGGCATCACCCCCATTAGCATCACCGTAACTACGCGTAAACACCATCTGAATGATCATTAAAAGATTAGAAAACAGGAAGGAAAAGACGAGAATGAAACCTAGTGTCGACCCAAATCCTCACAAGTCAAAGCCTAAGCTCTAAGGGTCAAATACTAGGGTCCATATGTTCATAGGTCATAACTACAAGTCGTAACCTGGGCTCTGATACCATAATTATAACACCCCAACCCGACAAGGGTAGAAGCATCACATAAATGGTGTCATATCAAAGCATACATAATGAACATAAGCAACAACGGAAGTCTTAAGCATAAATAATCAAAGGAGTTAAGTCAACACGACTTAAACAATACATAAGTTCAAGAAACAGAAATACTCCAAAGAAAGAAATAACGGAAATAAAGTCTAAATAAACTCATAACATAACGAAATGGAATCTAAGATGACTAGGGCAAAGTCTCCGCATAAGCTCATCACTCAACCCAAATCAAATCCCCAGCTCCTAGCTTAGATACCTGCCGTAGGAAAAGAAAATGCGGCTGAGCTTAAAAAGGACAGTGAACAAATATACATAACAAAACGAATAATCGAAATATAGGGAACGAAGATAACATAACTTATGGTGCATTGGGGAATATCATAAGGCATAATCAAAAGGATAACGAAGTGAAAAGAAAGATCAGTAATCAACCACAAGCCCAAACATATCATATCATATAACATAAGTAACCAATGGAGTGATCATCTCCCAGAATGTGAAAGACGTGTATTGCACACAACATCAGTCACCATATAAATCATATCATAACATATCATATCATAACATAACATAAAAAATCTAGGATGTATCCATACGCCCCTGTACAAATCATAGTGGCCATAATCATAATATAAACCGTGCGTAATATCATAAAAAAGGATGGGAAGGAACATCACTCCACCGCCCTAGAGTCATGCCATTGGTGCATCAATGACACGGCCATGTTACCTTCATGGCTAGGAAACAAATTGGCTCGGGTATCAAACTGAAGGGTCAAAGGAAGTCAAACTAAAGTCAAATGTCTAAGTCATATCAAAGTCCAAATGCCAAAGGTTCATATCAAAGGTTCACCAATCTAGAAGGTGCATAGCAAAGGTCCAATAAGGCATAATACTAGATCATATAAGAAAGCCATAATAGTAGGGCTCAAAGCAAAGGCATAACAATCAAAGCTAATATCGAAAAGATGTGTACTACGAATCATGAGAAACCTTAAGAGATAAGGTCGAATATCGTACCTTATTCAACAGCAAAGAAAACACAAGCAGATGAAATCACAAGACACGGAAGATTACTCCTTCCTTAAGGGATCAACAGAAGTGAAAGGATATACATTTATTAGATTTAGTTAAAGTGTTTTACATTAGATTAAGTCTTTTAGGGTTTATGAGAATATTTCCATTTTTAGTAAGTTTCCAAATATACTAAATTTCCTTATTTAGTAAGTTTCCACTTTAAGTAACTTAACCATTTTAAGTAACTTTCTATTTTAGGCAGGTTTCCCGAATTAGTATGTTTCCATAATAAGTAACTTTCCAAAAATAGCAGTTTTCTATATTTAGCAGGTTTAATCATTCATGATATAATTAATGTCAAATTAGGTTAAAATGATGAAAACGATTGTTATTATAGTTTAGGGTTCATTTATGATAAGTTATAATAGTTTTAGGGTCTAAAGTGTCATTATTACAAAGTATAGGGTTAAAAGTGTAAATATCATAAGTTCACTTATTTTACAATTTAATCCTTTATTTTATCATGTTTACGAGTCAACCCTTCATGTTTTATTATTAGCAATATCAGTCATTTTCTTTTATTTAAACCAAGACCTTTTGAAAACCCTAATCCATTTCGTTAACCATTTCCATTTTAAGCAATTCGAGACCAAACCCTAACAAGTATACGACCCTCTTATGTGCAACCTTAGGTCGAGACATGCCTAAACCCCATTTCAATCCGCATGACACAAACTAAACAATTCAAGTCCCATTTCTATTATTGTCGATACATAATAAGCCAAGATGTAAACGTATATATTTATCCCATTTAGCTCGATACCATTTTAAGGATAACATGATTACGGGTCGTATGTTTGTGAGTTGAATGGATTCAAAATAGATTATACATGGTCGATTGAATTTAGGTCGAAAACAAGTCTTCCCCATTCGTTATTTTATGTGGCACTTGTATGATTTTATGTGACTTTTCTTATCGTTTTATGTGAGGTCTTAACGTATATTAGCATGCATTCGGATGGGTTCTCATCACACACGATTAAGAGAAACGAAAGGAGGAAATGAAAAACAAGATTAGTGATACGTTACCGTAGTTGCGTGATCGAGAGAAGAACCAAAAGAAACCAAGAGAACCAAACCCACGACCTACTCCTTAGAACTAACAGCCACGACCAGAAACACCATGACCAAAGTCCTTCGAACCAAGACCCACGATCACCACCACCTTATCACAACCTCCTTTGTTTGCTTGCTTTGCTTTTGATCAAATGGAAGAAGGAAAGAAAAGATGGTAGCCGTCAATTTTGTAGCTAGGGTTTTATGTGTGTTTTGAAATGTGTAAATGATAGGCTAGAATAATGAGATGTAAGTGGGGTAAATGGGAGATATTCAACCGAGTCAAGGGGGAGGGGGGTGGGGGGATCAAAAAGATTTGACTTTCCAAATTTCAAATATGGATGGGCTTGAAGTTAAGTTGTAATGTTGGTACATTGAATAAAGATTTCGGCCCATGCATTTTGTAACGTGTGATATATATATTTGAGACATAAGTGTGTCGGTCTTATTATCTTGTACAATTTGATCATCTATGAGTTAGGTTAGCATTGTATTTAATGAGCTTGACGTATTTTATGTATTTCATAAGTATTAAATTAGAATGGTAAAATAGTCTTTTCACAAGTTTTAGATTTTAGGGTTTTACAACTCTTCCCATCTAGAAGAAAATTTTCGTCCTCAAAAATTGAAATGAAAACGAATGAAAACAAACAGAGACATACTAGACTACGAAAAGAAATGGGGATAACTTGATCGCATCGATTCCTCGGTTTCCTAGGTAGCTTAACGCTCTGGGCGATTCTTCCAAAGAATTTTCACGAACGGAATGACCTTGTTTCTCATGACTCTATCTCGTTGATCTAAAATAGCTTCGGGTTCCTCAGACAAAGACATATCAGGCTGAATCTGGTCTAAAGGATATGTATATATATATATATGTATATATATATATATATATGTATATATATATATATGTATATATATATATATATATTAAACTTAAAATAAAAAGACAAATATTAGTAAAAGAATAAAAAGGTTTGTTTTTAAAAAATTCTCCAAAATCGAAAAAATTCCACAAGATCGGGTATCTTTGGTGCATAAAACTTTGTGAAAACATTTTTATAATTTTAAGTTTTGATCGTTTTTAATGCACAAAAAGCAATTTTGATCGCAAAAAAATTGATGCATAAAATTTTCAACTTGTTTTATTTAGATGCGCAATGTTATTTTGATGAAAAAAGTCAAAAGAAGTTGGGTGCAAAACCCAATTTTGATGCACAAAAAAGCGATTTAATCGCGCTATAACGTATTTTTCATAATTTTTTCGGAAAAATATCCACTTTTAGAAAAAAGATTTTCACAACTTTTTCATGCAACTTCATACCCGATCTTGTGAAATTTTTTGGAATTTTTGAGAACTTTTTTGAAAAAAATTCTTTTTTATCTTTACGGATATTTGTCTTTTATTTGATCTTTATCATATATATATATATATATATATAGAGGATGAGGAATGGATTTTTTAATTGTGGATGTGCGGATAGATCCGGACCGCCCATTCGGATCGATCTTGACTTTTGTAAAAACGTCAAGATCTGCGCTCTTCACTAATTGACCATGTAAACGATTTTTTAAATTTTTTTCCTTTTGAGGGATCGTTTCTATTGTTATCTTCTTTCATTTTTTTATTTTTCCAAATTTTTTTGAGCACTTTTTGATTTTTTGATTATGAGTCCTACCGTGATATTAATGATATTATGAGTTCTACTGTGAGATTAACAATTTTACTTAATATCACTGCCTTTTTATTACGATATTAAGAAAAGTTACGGTGACATTAAAAAAATTAACTTTGATATTAAGAAAACATGTAAAAAGTAAATGTGATATTAACAATTTTACTTAAAAAGTTACTTTGATATTAGAAAAAACTTAATATCAACGCTACTTCTAGATACCTATTCTAGCTTTAGTGAAACTACTATAGCCTTAGTGAAACTACTGCTAGCCTTACTTAGTAGTGATATTAAGAAAGCTTGATTATTACGGTGATATTAACAAAATTCATAATATCATTATACCTTTTAACTATGAAAATGATTTTTTTTCGATTTTTTCAGCGATTCTTAATAAATTGTTGTCCTCTTTCTTTTTTTTTTTAATTTTTTGCATTTTTGAATTATTTTATTTTTGAATGTTACTGTGATATTATCCGCACCATCCCTACTTAAAATCTAATCCGCACCCGACCCTTTATATATATATATATACACACATATATATATATATATATATATATATATATATATATATATATATATGCAACGGATGATAATTGTATCCCCTTAGAAGAGATATGTGGAAAACATCATGAACATGAGACAACTGAGGAGGCAGAGCTAAACGATATGAAACCTCCCCAACACGATCCAGAATCTCAAACGGTCCAATAAATCGAGGACTAAGCTTGCCCTTGATCCCAAAACGCTTCACACCACAGAACGACAAAACCTTCAGAAATACACTGTTAATACAAATAAGCCTTAAAAACGTTTATTTATATTTTACGATCTTCTAATGTTTTGTAGATAACAAACGTAAAATCATTTTAACGAAACAAATAAAATACGTAAATGGTTTGAGCCAATAGTTTACTAACACACTTAGGTTTTCACATAAAACACTAAACAAGTAAAAGTGATTTTATGATTTAGTAATTTATTTGTATAACAACTAGTGTTTACATATTGGTCAAATATATACATAACTAGTATGTATTATAATGGGTAATATAAATGGGTAGAAGTCTAAGTATTTGACCTATTGATCAAATACATTGAATGTAGTTGGGTAAAACCCAAAGTCCATGACCCATGCCCATAGAGCATGACCCATAACCTATTGCATGACATCATGCATAAGTCATATATGGATATTATCCATGACCCATGGTTTTAACCCATGACCCATGGACTAGATGCATTGCATCTTGTAGATACATTGTATCTACTTGGATACCCATGGTCCAAAGTCTAGGACCCATGACCCGTAACCCATGACCCATGACCCAAAACCCATGGGCAAAGAGGAGCGTCCCACGGATCCCCAGTATTACCTTTGGACGAAACCCTCAAGTGAGGGATCTGTGGGATCCGTGGAACAGTATCATTTTCTCCTCTATAAATAGTGAGCCATCTATTCATTTTGGGTTGCCACTCCCACACATACTTTCCCCAAGTATTGTAACATTCTAACCTCAGATCCTAAGGATCTCTCTATGTAGTTTGTCTTTTGTTTTTGTGTGATTCTCTAGGTTCCTCTTAAAGGCGAGATCACCACTTCTTGAAGTTGAGCAAGCTCAAGTCCATGAGTTGCCATGCTTTGTCATCATCAAGACTACTGAGGTTCTCTTATTGATAGTTCTCTCTTTCTCCATAGAAATGTTGTGTTAAAGGCATTAGTGAAAGATCTTTGAAAGAGTCAAGACGAAAGCATTAGTGAAAGGTGCTTAACGTCCATTTCATAAAAGCATTAGTGAAGCATGCTAAAGGAGTCGAGACGAAGGAATTAGTGAAGGGTGCCAAACGTCCATGTCAAGGGCATTAGTGAAGAGTGCCTAGAAGTCAAGTCAAGTGGCATTAGTGAAAGATGCCAAGGCCGTATAATTGATGAGGTGCATCGATGTACATATAGAGATAGGTTGTTTCCAAGGATATTGATATCCTTGATGATGTTGTAATAAGGAGTTGGTCTCCTTTGGGATAGGTGTTGTGTAGTGTTGGGTAGTAGTTCCTCCATTGTAATGGAACTAGGTATCTAGCCTAGTACCGGATAAAGGGTAGGCGATGTTGTGATACGTGTGGTTCAACCTTGTGAAAGAACCCGGTGGTTAGCCTAGTACCGGAAAAAGAGTAGGAGACCTTGTAAAGGCTTCTCGGCCATAAGGAGTAGGTGTTGTGTAGTGTTTACGAACTCTCGAGTAGGTGACTCAGGGAGTGGAGTAGGGCAAGGAAGGTGTCCTTGTAGCCGAACCACTCTAAACTCTCGTGTCGTAGTTTTGTGCTTCTTACTCTTTATCTTTCATTGCACTTTTATATATCTATGTATCAACGTCTAACATACACATCCAAATAGATTGACATAAGTCGATCTAAATATTTTAAAACGGAGTTTTAATTGGTAAAACTATTCAACCCCCCCTTCTAGTTTTCCACAATTGGCAGCAGAGCCAGGTTACCAAGTTTCTTAGAGTATATTGTACTTAAAAAACTTGATACTATCCATGTATGTTTGAAAACTACATAGAAGGATTTTTTTACTAAAGGTCATGTTTTAAAAAATCATTATATTGTATAATGTTGGACAATGACAGAACGTTCTAATATTTTCCTTGTTAAGAATTCTCCATACTTGGATTTGGGCATCCTAAGAAGATCATGAAGAAATACTCTAAATACTTCTTTCCTTAAAAAGAATATTTAGCAAAGGTATGATCTTTAATATATTACAAATATTTTTTTTCAAGATTAAGTTTTAGTAGTATCTTTACGCTCTCTTAATAATCATCAAAGTAGTTATCTATATTGAACTCATCGTCAAGAATAGTATTCTTCGTTGATTTATTTAGACAATACTACAAACTTGTAATAATGATATCTTGGCTATTCGAGAGCCTTGATCATTACTCCTCACAAAAGGACTATTGACATTTCATCTATGTCAATGAGTATTCATGTGAAATTTCTTACATTATGATAAAATGGGATTTTATCATAATCTTTGAAAACTTCCCAAAGAATTAGGATTTATTCATAAAAAGGGAACCTCGTCAAATAGGATTAGTATAAACCGTCGAAACCCCAAACCACAAGTTATAGAGCTTAAACATCGACCCTAGGCAATTTAGAACTCCTAAACCAAAACTATCAAGGAATACTTAAGCTGACTTTTTGCTGTTATGCCGGATCCTTGCATTTGTACTAGCCGGATTCCCTCATACAAGGGATCCGTGGGATCCGTACAACAGAAGACATCATAAGTTAGAAATGACCAGTGTGGAAGTTCCACTATCACTTTCCTCTATCAAAGACTCACGAACATAAACCTAGTTACTGTTCACAAGAGCAAATTAATCATTTCCTTCAAGCAAACCAATCTCTTGTGTAAGTTTAATCTTTACTACATTATTATTTCTATTCCTTGATTCCTAGGATTACAATTTTCATCTTCAGAAGTTGGGTTCAAATGGGTTTGTCATAATTTGTTACCACATTGTTTTCTATGATAATCTAAATCAAAGAATTAACATTGTTAATACAAATTAAACTCATTCCTTGAATTCAATGAAGATGTTTTGAGCAAAATTGTGATCAAACCCTTTAGGCTACTATTCATACAATTAACACCACATTGTGGTTTTGTTGTATAGGAACAATCATGCCTAGTAACCACCAACAAGATTATCATGATACCGCCCACTATATCCCAATGTTCCATCGAAAGGAAGGTCTAAGCCTAGAGGATAGGAAATATTTCAAGTTGCTTGAAAAGAGGCTTTTCATGAAGGCCGTGTGGTAGAACCATCATTCCTTCCTAACACCAACATCCGAAAAGTCTTTGAAGGAATTCGCTTTGATTGCCTTTTGGACATAAACGAGCAAATTTGTCCGGTGTTCGTGCTTGAATTTTACAAGACAATGAGAATCATTAGGAATGATAACGGGACCATCTCAATAGCCTTCATCATAAATGAGCATGAGTACACCATCTCTCTTGTAGAATTTGGAAGAATACTCCGTGTCCCATATCAAGGAGTTTGCATGTATTCCAACGAATGGTCTTTGGCAGAGCTACACGACATGGTAGATCATCATGAAGTCTACTACATGAGAATCCCGAAAGCAACCACGGTAAGGGATACCGTATTCATGGAAAGGGTATCTCCATCAAGGGTCACGAGAAATTCCAAAGTGATCTATAGGGATCCATTTCAAATGGATCTTTTTGAAATGTTCCCGTTGTACAAGAAATGGGAACTTGTGGTAAGGGAGAATGTGCTTTATTTGGGAGGGAACAAAGATCATCCCAATGCGTGCTTGAGCTTCATGATTTATTACCTTGTGACCGACACTCGCTTCAACCTTACATATTACATGGTAAAAAGAATGGCTAGTGTGAAAAGCATGGACAAGATGGTACTCCCTTATTCAATTCTCCTATCCCGTCTAGCAAACTTCATCTTTGGTTTAGAGCCTTCTCCACGTTCCTTTGATCATAGCTTTTGCAACAAAGTCATGGTGCCATTATCCGATAGAAAGACTACAAGGTTCATGGTGGATGGCAAGAGACCTCACCCACCAACGGATTCATCAGATGAGAGGGAAAGACAAAGAGAAGGAGAAGGAAGTAGCAACCCCCTTGGTAACACCGATCTCGACCCTTTAGATTATATCAATCAACTGTCGGATATTGCAAGCCCATCACAAGAGCTGCAACAAACTAAAGGGATTTTCAAGTGCTTCGCTAACTTCTTGAAGAAAAAGAAGTAGAGATGGTGGGATGAAGAGTAAAGAGGATGAAGATGAAAGATGCAGACAGGAATGAAATGGATGGAGGTATAGATGGAAGGTAAGGTCATAGGACCTTAATTTGTGAGAACAATTTCCAAAACAATGGTTTGTAACATCTTAAACAATACTTATGTAGAGTAGGATGTAGTGTGTAGGAATTCCATGTTTTGACATTGAACACCTTAACTTAGGAACGAGTAAGATGAGATTTTACGACATCTTGAGTTCACTCAAGTAGTCGTTGTCACTCATCTTTGATTACCTTTTTAGTTCTCCCACACTTGCTATGCGTTATACTTGTTGTGTACATGCATTTGAGGATTGTAGAAATGACTAGGATAAGCATTTGCTAAAAGTGCAAAAATTGCATAGTTGCTGAGAAGCTCTTTTGGTCTGCAGCGCATGGATCCCTGGGATATAACTAGCCGGATCCCTCAGATGAGGGAACCGTTGGATCCTGGCAAACAGATACCTGATACTGATCATGTTTCATCAAACTTGTTCTCTTGATCATATCACTCTAGCCAAACATGACTCTTTAAGACTACTTAAGTCTTCCTTAAGCTCAGTAGGTCTCACACTCACTCGTGGCTAACTTAGGATCAAATTCAAAGTATTTTTGAATTATCAACTCATCAAAACTCACCATATTTCTGCTCAAATGCTCATACATTGCTCCTCACATCTCAAAACACTTAGTTTGTTATTTTTATCAATTTTAGCAAATTGATTTTAGTCATTCTTATCTTAAAATAGGCTTAAAACTAGTTTTTCATTTTTCTTTATTTTTTAGGAATTTTTCAAATTTCTCTTAAGTCATCATCTGATCTTTAGGATCAATTGCCACCATTTGTCATACTCAAAATCAATGAGTATCATCCTTAAGCATAGAGTTACACTATCAAAAAGTCCATTTTCCTACTCAATACCATCATTAAGTATCCTAATTCTTTGTGGTTGGACATTTAAGTCACCTATCACTTAAGACATCTAAGGAAAGTAAAAACCTCAAGATTTATAGGCTTTAGACCCTACAAGAGCATAATCACTTCACCATATCTCTGTCTGACAGACGGATCCCTGGTTTATAACCAGATGGATCCCTAGTTAGAGGGATCCATGGGATCCGTGTCTACAGAAAGCTTCTAATCAGCTTTTACTTCAAATTTAAACCATACTCGGTAAACTAAGTACTTTTAGTTACCATTTAATGATTCCCTAGAGCTGAACAACATCATTGTTGACCTTGGTGCATGCCTAATTCCCTTAGTGGACATAAATTTAATTCCTCAATTCAAATATACCCTTTATAAACCAAACACTCTAGAGAGGTTAAATCATCACTCTTACCACATTCCTAGAAATCAGTAGTTAGAAACCTCTATTGCACTCTCACCATCACTATGACTAAAGCATCTAGCAACAACTCCTCAACCAAAGGTTCATCCAAAAGAAATGGTCATATGATCCATGAGATATCATCCACCGAATCATCACCCGTAAGAGATCATAGTGCTAAAATCCCACCTCAACAAACCTAATCAACAATTGCCAAGAGAACCGCAAGAATTAGGATTAGACCTTTTGGGTTTGAAAAGGGTTCATCGAGCTCTAAACCAAACATACCTAGTTCTAGTAAAACGCCTAATCCCTCATTCCTAGAGCATAGACTACACTCTTTCACCAAACCTCTATCTCACCCTAATCTTTATTCATTAGAGCACTCACCACCGAGAACTTCCCACTCCCCAACCTTCTCGTTAAATAGGGAACCACCTACATCGCCAACTAGTCCACCATTGGAAACAAGGAACCACCAAGGACTTGATCATATGGAGGAATTTCCATTACCACCACCTTCATTCTTAGTAGAACCTCATCCTACATTGCTCAATGTACCTCCACCACCATTTGTAGAGCCTCCTCAAAACATCCAACCTTCTCCGATTCCTAATCAAGACAATAATTGCTCTAATTGTCTAATCACCCAAGGACTTGTTCAAGAAGTACGAAATGAGTTGCATTTCATGTTTAATCATATTCTTGAAAGAATGGACCAAATCAATAAGTCTACTCATCCTTAGACTCAAGCACATTGATGCTTTTTAAGCTCTTGGTTACTTATTAGAATAAGTAGAAAATGTATTACATGGCTAAATCATTCTCTTAGTTTTAGGGATTTGTAGATCATCTCTCATGTTTTATTGAATGAAAATTTTATATGCCATATTTCTTTGAGTATATGTTTGTTGCTTGAATACATATCTCACTTTGATGCTAACATTATTTGTTACATCACCATTGCTGAATTATGTTATCAGACAGACGGATCCCTCCATTATACTTAGACGGATCCTTCCAAGGAGGGAACCGTGCAACAGAAGACTAGTTTTCTACTAACTTGAGTCTTATTTACAGGAAATTATGCATTATATACTTGTTTTCTAACCTTTGTTTTGTAGATTTTCAAATATACACACGAAGACGTTGACACCCTAAGCTAGGGGGAGCATTGTGTCAAACAATACATTGCAAAACCATTTGCAATATAATCCTCATTTGGATTACATTTCAGGACGTCCCTTTGCAAAGTTTCAATCATCAAGGGGGAGCATTATCGTCACAAAGACGAAATCATTTGCAAACTTAATTGCAATGCATTAGCTTAGAAGTGTTTCTTACTTGACGCCCTCACAAAGGGATGGACACGTCAAGGGGGAGTTAAGACGATAACTCTTCCCGTCACTTGCTCTCTATATATTTTTTTTCTTTTCTTTTCTCATTACATGTTTTTTCTTAAAACAATGTGTTAGTTTCTTTTCGACGCTCTTTTTTTTTCGACCAAAAGGGGGAGAAGAGAGTAAAAACTCCAATTCAAACTTTTACGAATTTTAGTTTTTCCTTAAAATAATTTTATGTTTTGTCATAAAAAAAAGGTGGAGATTGTTAATACATATAAGGCATAAAAAGGTTTATTTATATTCTACGTTCTTCTAATGTTTTGTCGAAAACAAACGTAAAATCATTTTAATAAAACAAATAAAATACGTAAATGGTTTGAGCCAATAGTTTACTAACACACTTACATTTTCAAATAAAACACTAAACAAGTAAAAGTGATTTTATGATTTAGTAATTTATATGTACAACAACTAGTGTTTACATATTGGCCAAATACATACATAACTAGTATGTATTATAATGGGTAATATAAATGGGTAGAAGTCTAAGTATTTGACCCATTGACCAAATACATTGAATGTAGTTGGGTAAAACCCAAATTCTATGACCCATGCCCATAGATAATGACCTATAACCCATTGCATGACATCATGCATAAGTCATATATGGATATTATCCATGACCCATGGTTTTAACGCATGACCCATGGACTAGATGCATTGCATCTTGTAGATACATTGTATCTACTTGGATACCCATGGTCCAAAGTCTAGGACCCATGACACATGACCCAAAACCCATGGGCAAAGAGGAGCGTCCTACAGATCTCTAGGATTACACTGGACGGATCCCTTAAGTGAGGGATCCGTAGGATCCGTGGAACAGTAGCATTATCTCGTCTATAAATAGTGAGCCATTTCTACATTTTGGGTTGCCGCTCCCACACATACTTTCCCCAAGTATTGTAACCTTCTAACCTCAGATCCTAAGTATCTCTCTATGTAGTTTGTCTTTTGTTTTTGTGTGATTCTCTAGGTTTCTCTTAAAGGCGAGATCACCACCTCTTGAAGTCGAGCAAGCTCAAGTCTATGAGTTGCCATGCTTCATCATCATCAAGACTACTGAGGTTCTATTGTTGATAGTTCTCTCTTCCTCCATAGAAGTGTTGTGTCAAAGGCATTAGTGAAAGATGCCGAAAGATTCAAGACGAAAGCATTAGTGAAAGGTGCTAAACGTCCGTGTCAAAAAGCATTAGTGAAGAATGCTAAAGGAGTCAAGACGAAAGCATTAGTGAAGGGTGCCAAAACTCCATGTCAAGGGCATTAGTGAAGAGTGCCTAGAAGTAAAGTCAAGTGGCATTAGTGAAAGATGCCAAGGGCGTATAATCGATGAGGTGCATCGATGTACATATAGAGATAGGTTGTTTCCAAGGATATTGATATCCTTGATGATGTTGTAATAAGGAGTTGGTCTCCTTTGGGATAGGTGTTGTGTAGTGTTGGGTAATAGTTCCTCCATTGTAATGGAACTCAGTATCTAGCCTAGTACCGGATAAAGGGTAGGCGATGTTGTGATAGGTGTGGTTCTACCTTGTGAAAGAACCCAGTGGTTAGCCTAGTATCGAAAAAAGAGTAGGCGACGTTGTGAAGGCTTCTCCGCCATAAGAAGTTGGTGTCGTGTAGTGTTTACGAACTCTCGAGTAGGTGACTCGGGGAGTGGAGTAGGGCAAGGAAGGTGTCCTTGTAGTCGAACCACTATAAACACTCGTGTCGTGGTTATGTGCTTCTTACTCTTTATCTTTCATTGCACTTTTATATATCTATCTATTAACGTCTAACACAAACATCCAAATAGATTGACATAAGTCGATCTAAATATTTTAAAACGAAGTTTTAATTGGTAAAACTATTCAACCCCCCTTCTAGTTTTCCACATACACGATCTCCAACACGAAACTCCAAGTCACGCCTATGCTTATCAGCATAACTCTTCTGATAGAACGGGCCTCTTTCAACCTCTCCTTAGCAACCGCCACCTTTTCATTAGTAATTTCTATAATTTCCAGTCCCTCAATCAAATGTTCACCCACTTCATCCCAACAAATGGGTGCCCTACACTTCCTCCCATACAAAAGCTCATATGGTGCTGCCTTGATGCTAGCATGCCAACTATTGTTGTAGGCAAACTCCAACAAGCACAGATACTCATCCCAGTTTCCAGTCCACTCCAATGCACATGCCCTCAACATGTCCTCTAGAGTCTGAATAGTCCTCTCCGTCTGACCATCTGTCTATGGGTGAAATGCTGTACTAAACTTGAGACGCGTACCCCAAGCTCTCTGCAGACTTCTCCAAAAACGAGAAGTAAACCGCGGATATCTGTCTGAAACAATAGCGGTCGGAGTACCATGAAGTCTAACAATCTCCTGCTGAAAAACCTCTGCCAACCCAACAATACCAAAGTCCTTCCTGATAGGTAAGAAAAGAGCAGATTTGGTCAATCGATCGACAACCACCCAAACCGCATCATGTCTTTTTCGAGTAGGAGGTAACCCTGTAACAAAATCCATGAAAATCTCTTCCCACTTCCAGGTAGGAATATCCAAAGGCTGCAACAAACCACTCACCCTCTAAATTCAATCTTAACTTGCTGACAAGTCATACACTTGGCTACAAAAGAAACCACATATTGCTTCATACCATTCCACCAAAAATGTTGCTTAAGGTCCCTGTACATCTTGGTAGAACCAAGATGGACAGTGAAAGGGGAACTATGAGCCTCAGACAAAACAACTTCACGCAAAGCAGGATCATTTGGAACAAACAACTGACCCTCGAACCATACCACACCAAAACCGTCCACACTGAACACTGTCTGCTTACCCTCTTCAATATTCTTAACCATAGACCAAAGCTCGCCATCATCCTTTTGAGATTCCTTAATCTTTAGTATAAGATTGGACTCTACCTTCATACTAGCCAAATAACCATCGTAACCACGAATACAAAACTCCACATCCAAAAGCTCTAAATCATGCAGAACCCTGGGCTCAATCTCTAAACTAGCAATCATACCCGACTTCTGGCTAAGCGCATCAGCAACAACATTCGCCTTTCCCAAATGTTATTGGATGTTCGTGTCATAATCCTTAAGAAGTTCCAACTACCTTCTTTGTCTCATGTTAAATTCTTCATGCGTAAAGATATACTTTCAACTTTTGTGGTCGGTAAAGATATCACACGATTCGCCATACAAGTAATGCCTCCAAATCTTTAAAGCAAAAACAACCGCAGCCAACTCTAGATCATGAGTAGGATAGTTCTCCTCATACGATTTCAATTGCCTCGAAGCATAAGCAATCTCTTTACCATGCTGCATCTGGACACAACCCAAATCTTTCTTTGACGCTTCACTATAAATCTAAAAACCTCCAGAACCAGATGAAAGAGTCATAATAGGTGATGATATCAACCTCTGTTTCAACTCCTCAAAATTCTTCTCACGCTCCTCCGTCAAACGAACTTCTCACCTTTCCTCATCAGTTGCGTCAGGGGTAACACCAACCGAGAGAAACCCTCAACAAACCGTCAATAGTAACTAGCAAGCCCCAATTAACTCCTAACCTCCTTTACAGTAGTGGGTCTCGGCCAATTGGTGATAGCCTCAACCTTAGATGAATCCATAGTGATACCATCAGCGGACACAATATGACCAAGGAAAGCAACTTGGCTCAACAAAAATTCACACTTGGAAAACTTGGCATACAACTTTTGCTGCCGAAGAGTCTCCAAAAAAATACGGAGGTTTTGCTCGTGTTCTTCCTCACTCTTGGAATAAACAAGAATATCATCGATGAAGACAATCACAAACTTGTCGAGGTACTCGTGAAACACCCGATTCATTAGGTCCATGATGAAAATGATTGTTATTATAGTTTGGGGTTCATTTATGATAAGTTATAATAGTTTTAGGGTCTAAAGTGTCATTATCACAAAGTATAGGGTTAAAAGTGTAAATATCATAAGTTCACTTATTTTACAATTTAATCCATTCTTTTACCATGTTTACGAGTCAACCCTTCATGTTATATTATTAGCAATATTAGTCCTTTTCTTTTATTTAAACCAAGACCTTTTGAAAACCCTAATCCATTTCGTTAACCATTTTAATTTTAAGCAATTCGAGACCAAACCCTAACAAGTATATGACCCTCTTATGTGCAACCTTAGGTCGAGACATGCCTAAATCTCATTTCAATCCACACAACACAAACCAAACAATTCAAGTTCCATTTCTATTGTTGTCAATACATAATAAGCCAAGATGTAAACGTATATATTTATCCCATTTAGCTCGATACCATTTTAAGGATAACATGATTACGGGTCGTAAGTATGTGAGTCGAATGGATTCAAAACAGATTATACATGGTCGATTGACTTTAGGTCGAAATCAAGTCTTCCCCGTTCGTTATTTTATGTGGCACTTGTATGATTTTATGTGACTTTTCTTATCATTTTATGTGAGGTCTTAACATATATTAGCATGCATTCGGATGGGTTCTCATCACACACGATTATGAGAAAAAAAAGGAGGAAATGGAAAACAATATTAGTGATACGTCACCCTAGTTGCGTGATCGAGAGAAGAACCAAAAGATACCAAGAGAACCAAACCCACGACCCACTCCTTAGAACCAACAACCACGACCAGAAACACCACGACCAAAGTCCTTCGAACCAAGACCCACGATCACCACCACCTTATCATAGCCTCCTTTGTTTGCTTGCTTTGCTTTTGATCTAATGGAAGAAGGAAAGAAAATATGGTAGCCGTCACTTTTGTAGCTAGGGTTTTATGTGTGTTTTGAAATATGTAAATGATAGGTTAGAATAATGAGATGTAAGTGGGGTAAAGGAGAGATATTCGGCTGAGTCAGGGGGGGGGGAGATAAAAAATATTTGACTTTCCAAATTTCAAATATGGATGGGCTTGAAGTTAAGTTGTAATGTTGGTACATTGAATAAAGATTTCGGCCCATGCATTTTTTAACGTGTGATATTTATATTTGAGACATAAGTGTGTTGGTTTTATTATCTTGTACAATTTGATCATCTATGAGTTAGGTTAGCATTGTATTTAATGAGCTTGACGTATTTTATGTATTTCATAAGTATTAAATTAGAGGTGTAAAATAGTCTTTTCACAAGTTTTAGATTTTTGGGTTTTACAACCGTACCATAACCCCACCTTCTCGATTGTTCTTTTTGGTATGTCAAAACTAAATCTATCTTTGTTAACCTTTTAATAAAAACCAAATATAAATCATATTACATGGTTTCGTGGATTTAAAACGAGATTAAACGTGTTTTGAAAACATCTTCTGTGGAATAAAACTAATAAAAGATGATGTGTTTGTTGTTATTTGTATCTGGTCGAGTATAAACCGAGTGGGTTTTGAGTCAACCTGATTTGGGTCACGGTTTATGTATCTGGTTCAGATTTCAATTGCTTTATTTTATTGATTATTTAGGTCATGGTTGTGTTTCGGTAAAGGATACATCTGCACAGGGTGTTTGGTTATTTGTTTTGATTCGGTATCACCACACCCGAGAGGGTAATGGTTTGGTTATCTTGGTCTAAGTTGAAAAGACACTACAATGGTGGTGTTTGTTTGCGTATCACAATCCATACCACAACTCCACAATGGTGTGTTTGGTTGTCATGTTTCGGACCACCAACGCCAGCTCACTATGGGTGCGTTTGGTTTGTTCTCAAACAAAGGGACAACACCACAAAGGGTGTGGTGCTAGTTTCTGTTCGGGTTAAACCACAAAACTCGTTGGGATGTTGTTGTTGTGTCGGCTAGGTACGACACACTCGCAAAGGGGGTGTAGTTGTCCGGTTTAATTAAAATACCCAAGAGGGTGTTTAACTATTTTTGTTGTAGTGTTCCCAAGACATCCAAATGGAGTGTTTTTTCTATTTTGTTTTAGTAGTCTAGGGTGCATTTGTGTTATGGTCATATTAGGGTGTGTGTAGCATGGGTTTGTTGATTCGGTTCCCACAAAACCCCACAAGGGTTGCGTCTGTTTTAACAGCCCATATAGGGTCCGTTTTGTAGCTTATTTTCTGCCTATTTTGGGTGTGTTTGCGTTGCGTATTTACAGCCACGAGGGGCTGTTTGGATTGCTTATTTTCTGCATAATTAGGGTGTGTTTGGACCGCTTATTTTCTGCACTTTGGGGGGGGAGGTCTTTGGAATTGCATATATTGAAATATATATAATCTGCCCAGAATTTAATTTGTATGAAACAGTAGCCTTAAAATATTTTTGACAATGTATAACCTTAAAAATATGTTAGTACACTTGATTACCTTTCCGGGGATATAAAGAACATAAAAATCAGACTTAAAACGAGAAAGATACGACTAAATGAAGTATAACGAAACATATAAATTTTGACAGCAATTTCATAAAGATTAACTTGCTGATCTGATTTTGAAATGAGATTTTGGACCCTTTCTAATTCGAACCGGCTTAAATGTAAATCACGAAATATGTCCGAAATGATGTTTTACTTTAAGCCGCGTGATTTTTAATCTTGAAAGTATAAAATGAAGGATTTAAGCTTGGTCAAAGTCGGACCATTTTTCTGAAAAAGTCAAAGTTGCTTATTTTCCGGAAAATAGTATATATCGTTTAAGTGTCATTTCTCTGGAAAAGTCTATTATTACTATCCGTTGTTTTACAAACCATATTATTCGTTATCTTTAGATTTCGGATTGGCCATATTTGATTATAATGCAGTTTTGGATGTAATAATCCAAAAGAGGCGTCTTGGGTCCGTTATTGTTTTATTTTATCATATCGGATTATTGTAGTTTTGTCGAATCATATTATATTATTTAATACATGTTTTGTAAAATATGGGAACGTCTGATAAACGAACGGGTCATGCCGGAATTTTCTAAAATTTCTGTACCTAGTGAATTTTTCACAAAAATTCTATTTTCTCAAATTTCAACAAAAAGACGAAAAATCCTAAAATTTATATAAATCTTATAATTTCTTATAATTCATTTGGAATGTTTTAAAAGTATGTTCTCTTTTATGAGAAGCTTCATTTTCTTTATTTTGAGGTTTCCAAAAATGTGTCGGATTCCATTGTTTTATCATTAATTTATTTTTCTTGATTTCTTTCTTATATAAAACATGTGACGTGTTATATACCTTAACTCCTTTTATAAATTCCTTGTCTATTTTTCTTGAAGTAATTGGGTGTCGTTAATATCTCGACATCTTTCTCGTCGTTGTTTGAAAACTGTATGCTATTCATGATATTATTTTGCCTAAGTTAAAAACTGGTAGCTAATTTACTTACAAAGGGATAGATGCTTTGCCTGGGGCATAACCTCCTACACTAATTGGGTACATTGATACCTACATTATTTGAGTACGTTGATACCTACGCTACTTGGGTATGTTGATACCTACCCTACTTGGGTACGTTGATACCTACACTACTTGAGTACGTTGATACCTGCTTTACTTGGGTACGGGGATACCTCAAAGTACATTGATATCTATTGTGATTTGGCTGCGTAGACACCAACACAGAACTGGAACACTTAAGGTTTTGTCATGAGCTTAGGGCAATAATAACTATTTTCGATTTTGGGCGTATAACAACGTAGCCCACTATTTTTTTTCCTAAACTTGAATCTTGTGATCAACTGCTTTATCACTAAACCTATGAATTCACTCAAACTTTGTGTTGAATTTTTAGCATGTATTTTCATGATAAAAAGGCGATAGCAAAACCTTGGAGACGCTTTGGCATTGGCATGACATGGTCATAGATGACTCTGATATTCACATTGGGGGACCACTTTACCTTTTATGGGCCTATATTCCGCATTATATTTTGAAAGATGTGTTAATGAAAATAAACTGTAAAAATATTTATTAATATTTAGCGATCTCTTTGTGTTTTGTTGATAACAAATATAATGTTATCATAAGTAAAATTATAAGGATACATGTTATTTTTGTAAAGCATCTACACATAGTCATTTAATACAAATTGTTGTAATAATTCATTTGCTGTAATAGTTTAGTAGGATGGGTAAAAACCACTACCCATGACTCATACCCATGGAGCATATCCATAACCCATGGAGTTAACCCATACCCATTGTCTAGATGCATTGCATCTATTAGATACATTGTATCTATTTAGATACCCATGGTTCATAATCTAGGACCCATGACCCATGACCCATAACCCAAAAACCCATGGGCAAACAAGAGCGTCTCACGGATCCCTGGAGTTACACTAGACGGATCCCTCAAGTAAGGGATCCGTGCAACAGTGGCAAGAATTTTCCTATAAATAAAGAGCCATTTCTTCATTTTTACTCACCCCTCTTCTTACAAACTCTCTCATATATTCTTACACTCTTCAAACAAAAGATCACTTGATATAGAGAGTAGTTCTTCTTTCTTTTATTGTGATTCTCAAATAGGTCCTTCTCTAAGGAGAGATCACGAGCATTCTACAAGTCATCCAAGCAAGGAGTCCTTGATTGATTTGTTCATCCACAAGATTTCTGTAGCGAAGATCTTGTATTTCATATTTCACATATTTGTTGTGTTATAGTAGTGTTGGTTTGGTCCTCCGCGTTACGGACTCGATATTTAGCTTTGTACCGGAAAAAGTGTAAGCGAAGTTGTGAAGGCTTCTCCCCCAAGTTGAAGGAGTTTGTTGACATAGTGCTTGAACTCTGGAGTAGGTGAATCGGGGAGTGGAGTATAGCAAGGAAGGTGTCCTTATAGCCGAACCACTATACTTTCTCTTCATCCATACGATTTCAATCGGTTGTGTCACTTCTATCCTTTACTTTGCTTGCTTTCTTTATTTGCATTACTCTTAGATCTATACTTTCTCTTCATCCATACGATTTCACATAACATCGAATCTAAAGTTTTTGAAAATAAGTTAATCGGCAAAAATATTCAACCCCCCTTCTAGTTTTCCACAATTGGCATCAAGAGCTAAGTGTATAAAAGTTTTGAAGTAAACCATATTTTAAAAACTTTTCGATCACTATGGGTTCTGAAAATTACAAGGAAGGGCAATCCATGCAACGACCTCCACTACTTGAAACTAATGGTTTTATATATTGGAAAAATAGATTCGAAACGTATGTGAAGTCAAAATATATTGATCTTTGGTACATCATTGTTGAAGGCGATTTGGAGGCCCCTACAAAAGATGAAAATGGAAATTTAGTTAACACACCTCATGATAAACTCACCGATGATATTAAGAAAAAGCTTTCAAAAAATAGTGAAGCTAAAATGGCTTTATATAATGCTTTACCCAAAAAGGAATTCGAAAGAATTTCCATGCTTAAAACCTCTAAAGAAATTTGGAATTATTTAGTTGTAACTCATCAAGGTAATCAATCAACAAGTTAAAAACAATAAAATAGATTTATTTGTTCAACAATAAGAACATTTCAATATCGGATGAGGATACTATAGATCATTCTTTTGCTAACTTTAATACTATAATTACGTCATTACAAGCACTTGATGAGTCTTTCTCTAGTCGTAATCATGTTAGGAGATATCTAAAGGCACTTCCTTCCAAGTGGAGATCTAAGGTGACGACTATCTTAGAATCAAAAGACTTGTCAATCCTCACCCTTGATGAACTCGTAGGCAATTTAAAAGTCTATGAGCTTGTCCTCGCTAAAGATTCAGAAGCCTCAAAAGTGAAAGAGAAGCACAAATCTCTTGCCCTTAAAGCCAAGAAAGTCTCAAGCGATGAAGAAAACTCCTCTTCAGATAGTGATGACGAGGAGTATGCCATGGCGGTAAGGGACTTTAAGAAGTTCTTTAGAAGAAAGGGAAGATACGTCAAGCAACCTTATGACGACAAGAAAGGGTACCGGAAAAGCAAAGCTGATGAACGCGCTTGTTTTAAATGTGGGGATCCCAACCACTTTATTAGTAAGTGTCCCAAACGTGATAAACAAAAAACGTTCGTGAGCGGTTCGTGGGGAATGAGCGAGGATGAGGACGAGGAAATTTGTCTCATGGCAAATGACGAGGTAGGTCACGAATACTATAGTAGATCATCATTATATGATGACTCATTGCATAATGAATGTGATAAACTTTGCAAAATTAGTTTAAAAGTAATCAACAAAATTAAGTTTTTGAAAAATCAAAATCAACGTTTAGAAAAGGAAGTCATTGAGTTAAAAGGAAAATTAAAACGTCTAGAAAAGGGGAAGATAGCAAGTGGTGAATGTGAACTTTGCTTTCAACTTCAAACACTAGTTGATCATCTAGACTCTAAGATTGCTAGAATGAATACTAATACTCTAGATATGATATTAGATAGTGTTAAAACAAGAAACAACCAAAAAGGTTTAGCCTTCCAACAACTTGATGCGTCAACTAGTGAAAACAAAGAAACACAATTCATAAAAGCAATAGAAAAATTAACCACTGTAGTCACGGATCCCACGGATCCCACAAAAGGGAACCGGCTAGTGTACTGCCAGGGATCCGTGGGTCTGCTGAAGCAAACAGTAGCAATAATATAACTTCCTCATCTAGAACATATTTTGTTATTGTTAATAAGAAGAAACCAACCCATATTACTATTCGGCAACCACCTCCAAGACAAAATCAAAGTTTTACAAGAAATAAAGGTCCATCATTTTCAAAACCAAACACATTTAGGAGACCTAATGTTTATCCAAGAAGTAACCATCAAATGGGATGGAATCCTAATATGCAAAACGGTTTTCCATTTCAAAACTTTGCACCATGGAACGCATACTCACCTTTTCCATATATGTCTAACATGAATGGAATGTTTAACACTAATGGACCCATGAACAAATGGGGACCAAACTTTTGAGTTAATTGTTTTCTTAGGTGTGCTTAAAGGTTGACCTAGATCCGGATGAGTGGATCAAGGATAGCGGGTGCACGAGGCACATGACCGAGAATAAAGATTTATTTTCCACATATGAATCCTTCAATAGAGGAAATGTGGTATTTGGAAATAGCAAAAGCAAAATCATCGGTAAAGGTACGATTTCTAACAAATCTCTAACCATTAACGATGTGCGTCACATAGAAAACTTAAACTTTAACCTCTTAAGTATAGGACAAATATGTGATAAGAAGTGCAACGTACTTTTTAATGAAACCGGTAGTAAGATATTGAAAAACGGTATCACTATAGGTAGAGGTATTAGGAAACATGGATTCTATGTCATTAAAATCGGTAATGAACATAAAGACAAACTTTGTCTTACTTCTATGGATGATACTTCGGCCTTATGGCATCGAAGATTGGGTCATGCCAATATGCAACTTCTTCAATTGCTATCATCCAAAGATCTAGTAAGAGATCTACCAAAATTAAAATATGAACATCACTTTTGTGATGCTTGTAACGTAGGAAAACAAGTCCATGCTAGTCACAAAGCTAAGAACATGGTCTCTACAACTAAGTGTCTAGAATTACTACACATGGATTTATTTGGTCCATCCGCTATCCAAAGTTATGGAGGCAACTACTACACTTTGGTTATAGTGGATGATTACTCTAGGTACACATGGACTAAGTTTTTAAAGAACAAAACTGAAACATTTGATTACTTTGAAATATTAAGTAAGAAAATCCAAAGACAATTAGGAAGTCCTATAGTGTCTATTAGAACGGATCATGGTAGGGAATTCGATAATGAAGTGCAATTTGGAGTCTTTTGTGACGCTAATTGTATTACTCACAACTTCTCGGCTCCTCGCACTCTACAATTGAATGGGGTAGTTAAAAGAAAGAATAGAAACCTACAAGAAATGAGTCGCACCATGTTAAATGAGCAATCCATTCCTCAAAAGTTTTGGTGCAATGCCGTTGATACATCAACGTACATTCTTAACCGAGTCTGAATTAGACCATTTTTAGGTAAAACTCCATACGAGTTACTTCGAGGCAAAAAGCCTACGTTAGATCATTTTAGAGTTTTTGGTAGCAAATGTTTTCCACTTAACTCTAAAGATTACCTTACAAAATTTGATTCTAAATCAACCAAAGGTATCTTTTTATGTTACTCTCCTAATAGCAAAGCTTACATCATATTAAATAAAGAAACAATGAAGGTTAAAGAGTCATTAAACGTAAAATTTGATAAGATTCCACCCAAACCTACTCTACCTCTTGTTGTGACAAATCGTAATTTAAGTTCATTTCTCAAATTTACTATTCATCTCGGGAATTTACTATTCACTGGTTACTATTCATCCTTTTAATATTCATAATTTTTAAAGTCAGTTTGCGACTTTGAGAGGTTATTTCAAAATTTTACTATTTACAAAATACTATTCATTCCCTGAGAAAAGTAACTATTCATGGTCACTATTCATCATTTTCGTAAACTAGGTTTACGAGTATCAAATTCGCGTAAACGTAAGGGTTAAGCTGCGTATTCATGAAACATCATTGAGCACATTACATATAGACTAGAGTTAGTTTACATATCATCAGTAACATCATTTTCATATTAGTTCATGCATGGGTTTGCATATTTCATTAACGTATATTTATTAATTA
Source organism: Chrysanthemum makinoi (assembly GCA_910596185.1). Lineage (NCBI taxonomy): Eukaryota > Viridiplantae > Streptophyta > Magnoliopsida > Asterales > Asteraceae > Chrysanthemum > Chrysanthemum makinoi. Next base: position 93,143,052 of record OU343225.1, read on the forward strand.
AATAAACGCTATCGCACGATCATTTATTTTGAATAATTGATCCGACACATCCGACAATTGTCCTGATATATTTTTATACTTATTTTAAGACTATAAAAATTATATTATTAGTTTACCCGATGTTTTGAATTTATTTTGATATATAAATTGTTATATATATATATATATATATATATATATATATATATATATATATATATATATATATATATATATATATATATATATATATTTACGACGGTTTTCGTAAATTCTATACGATAATTATTTATTCACTCAATACTTGCGAGAAATGCATTTTTATAATTTTTATGACTTTGATATATTTTATTTTGTTCCGTTAAAATCGATTTCTAGCTAACGCTACATTTAATAACTAGTTATATGTACAAAACATACATTATACATAACTTTAAATACATTTAATCATCAAAATTACGCAAAACTCTTTACCCTTATACCATTGCCGACCACCCCCCTTGTCATCCTTTTTCATTAAATATCTTGTCCTAGTAATGTACACATACTCTCATTTGCTAGATATTTATATTTTATATCTCATATACTAAGTTAATTAAACATACTAAATATCTACAAGTAAGAAAACTAGCATTTTCTCTCTTCTCTTTTGGGTGGATCGACCAAGCAAGAACATCAAGGAGAAACCATAAATTTTTCAAGATTCAAGTGTTAAACAACTCTAGTATACTTCTATATTAGGTTTTGAAATAAAAACCAAGAAGTTATTAAGCACCTTGTTACTTTAAACCTCATCATACTACTAGTATGCTACTCATAATTTTTATTACTCTTTCATAATCATACTTGATTTATTTTTATGATCTAGTAACAAAAACATGCAAATACACTATGTTCCATACCACTTTTACATGTTTTTATTTCTTAATATGGGTTTAAATTATCCTATTAGTATTCCTATGAAACCTATTATTTTTGGTGAAGTTTAGAAACCCATGACACCCTAAGAAGGTGTATGGTAGGTTTATAATATCTTTGGTGTTGATTGGAAGAGACTAGAACAAGTTACAAACTAGAAAAATCATTTTCGACGATATATATTTAGCTACTGTCACGTTTTGTCAAATCTGGAAAAATTAGTAAGTCAGGGGATATTTTGGCTAATATTTTCATAAAATTGACTTAAAAACGAAACCGTGGCCGCTTGAACGGGTTAAAACGGGCTTATAACGAAAAAGATACGTTAATTTCAAGTTTAACGACAAAAACTAATTTTCTGAAATAGTACTTGCTGTCAAGGGTTTTTCTAAGGACAAAAACGAGTATTTAACCTAAACTAGAAGAGTCGACTTATCAAAAATATATTAGTACATACTAACATGAATCAGAGGATATATAGAACGTAGAAAACAGAGCTATAACGACTAAGTTACACGTGTTTTAATTATGGCTATCGTAATTATTTTCACAAGTATTAACTCATATATTTCTATTAGACCAAAATGGTTATCGCAAGTGACCATGTCTGGAGCCGTTTTTCATATCGATAGAGTACCTTTGAGAAAACGATGTCTACAAGTAAAAGTGAGTTCGCCTATTCTATTTTCCAAAATGCTCAATCATTCGTCAAACGAAGTTATAACGAATAATATACGATCACTCAAACTTAACCATTTTCACGAATTATCAAAGTACATTGTTTTGCGATGAAAAACTATAAATTCTTGTTCTATTTCTAAACGACTATCGTGGGATGTTGTTTCAACATATATATGAGTAAAGTAATTTATAACTTGTCAAGATGTCATAAACTTATTTTTCGACGATAAACTTTATTTTCAAATGCACAAGTGGTATGAATATCATATGAGTTTGAATGCACAACATTATTTCATGACTTAAAATAGATCATATCATTCATTATAGGTTGCAGTTAGAGATTGCGCCTCATTTCAGTGTATCCACTTTTGCCATCATAATCATTGTATCAAGTGAGTTTTCATAGCCCCGTTTTTCAAGTTTATATTTCATTTCAAACCTACGGGGGAGAATACATTGCACATCATTTTATTACGAGCCCAAGTATATCAAATTCATTTACATTGCTTAAGTTACCTCATTGCCATAATAATGTCCCCATTTCATTATCATGAACCGTTAATTACGGAATAAGCGAGGTGAGTGGATAGATCTATTGAGGGTGACTCCTCCATCCGGGTTGGTGGTTCCAACTGGTCAAACGGATGCATTTCATTTAATATCAGAATGAGAGTTGTTTGGCAAACACTCTGTTGGGGCGAACATCATAATTAGTCTAGCTTCGGTGTCATGAGCTTATAGCAATTGTATCATTTTCATGTGGCATATTTGTCATACATAACTTATACTTGTGGTAGTCGTAAAAAACATTTACATAAACCTATGAACTCACCAACCTTGTGTTGACACTTTTAGCAATGTATTTTCAGGTATCTAAAGCATATACTTCATCACATACATAAGGAGTTATCATAGAGTCGCGGTGACGACGCGTCTCACATGGGTTTTATGCACTTTAAAACATCGTTTGGATTGTAACAAACTTTTTTCCGCACATGTTGATTATCATTTGGGACCTATCATTTGTAAACTCTGAATGTTTTATTAAATCAAACGATGTGCTTTTAAAACAACACTTTAGGTCGTTCAATATAACCGTAATTGTGATGCTATGGCAGTCATCCCCCAGGTATTCCATTCCGCTACAAAACAGGTAATTTGGGGGTGTGACAGATTGGCATCAGAGCAAAGGTTATAGAGAACTAGGTTGCATCATTGACCCTAGACTATAACTACATCATCATAGCATCTCATCATTTCATCATAAGTGCATATTCATTATACGTGCGATTTTATACGCACATTATGCGGGCTATTTACTTTCATTTCACATCGATTGTCACAGAGATGTCTTCAGATACCCATCCCATCATCATTTCTTCAGACTCTTACATGGAGGATGTCTTGTCATCTCCTATTATAGACTCTGACATGGATGATGCCTCGCCACTCCCTACTGTAGCTTTAACACCAGTTGGCTCTACACCAGACTCACCACTCATATTATCCGATACTGAGACTGAACCCTTTGAGGAGTTGCACCTACACCACCACTGTCACCATCGATTGGTCGTAGGAACAGGGCAATTCCTATCATTCTGTCGGGACAGATCATACCATTTGGTAGGACTTATATGCTAAGTCCTAATAGACCTATTAGGATGCTTCTGAGAGAGAGTATATTCTCTTACCCCCTCATTCTTAGATCACGTGCTACTCATGTACTACAACCACCATCAGCTACTCATACCACTATTAGTCGTCTAATAGTGCATACTCCAGCTTTACCTCTGAAACGTCACGAGACAACACGAAATAGGGTAGTATTTCATTTACCATCATTTCCTAACTCACCACTAGGATTTCCATCATCATCATCGTCATCATTTTCATCATCATTATCATCTAGAGCACCATCCGTACCATCACATCTCATAGACACTACTAATACATCTGACTTGCAGCTTGGGAAACGTGCATGATTTGACACACCATTACCATCTATTACTAAGACTATAGACACTACACCATCTTATAGGTTTGAGGACTGTGAGAGTTTTAGAGCATTGTCTTGCTAGATAGCCTAATGCTCCTACACTTGAGACACGATTAGACCATCAGTAGGAACAAATAATAAGTACCTTTCTATCTAATGTAATCTTTATACTTTATTATCTCCACGATAATCACAACCTTTGTTTATCTCATTCCCTATTTCAATTGCCCAATTTTCAATTATTTTGCAACAATATACCGCTATCTTACTAGAGATTAGGCCAACTTTATTCTTGACCAATTAGGAGACTATTACCATTCTATGAGGTTCTCCCATGTATCCTACAAAACATTCAAAAAATCTTATTTCAAGTTATTTTGCTACCACTTTATGAAATTATTTCACATAATTTTATTTCAAGCTATTTTACCACCATCTTAGGAAAATTGTTTCACAAAGTTCTAAAACAAGCTGTTTTGTTACCACCCTATAAATTGATTTTCAGTCATTCTATCGATTATTTACTACCATTACGTGAAACGATTTTCATGTTACTATGAAAAATTGTTTAGCCCATTATCTTACAAAACAACCCGTTGAATACCATCTAAAACTTCGGAGAAATATAATACCATTTCAACAAAACCAAGCATCACATCATTTGTCCTCGATTATACATAGCCTGATCACCTATGTATAATTCAGGAAGGATTATGTCATGAAAGAAACAAGCATCTTTTCAAACTTCCTAAAACAATCTTCATTCAAAAGCAAAGCTTTGAAATCAGATAAATTGTTCATAAACATCTCTTTTGTTAACACTCTATAGATACCTACGCCACTCATCACTCACTCAACCGATAAGTTAGAATTTTACAAGTGACCTTTTTAGGAAAGACTCTCCATACCATCTATGAGGAGGATTTATCGATACAAGAAAACAAGGAAAGGATTTCACAACTACCAACAAGGACTAGAAGTATGTAGTAAGATGTTTCAAAACTCAATAGAAATTTTAAGACATCACGAGACAATCTGAACCACTATCTTTGGACTAGAAGCCAAATTCTACCATTTCAAAAGTACCATTTCAAAATATATTAGTACATACTAACATGAATCCGAGGATATATAGAACGTAGAAAATAGAGCTATAACGACTAAGTTACAAGCGTTTTAATTATGGCTATCGTAATTATTTTAACAAGTATTAACTCATATATTTCTATGAGACCAAAATGGTTGTCGCAAGTGACCATGTCTGGAGCCGTTTTTCATATCGATAGAGTACCTTTGAGAAAACGATGTCTACAAGTAAAAGTGAGTTCGCCTATTCTATTTTCGAAAATATTCAATCATTCGTCAAACGAAGTTATAACGAATAATATACGATCACTCAAACTTAACCATTTTCATGAATTATCAAAGTACATTGTTTTGCGATGAAAAACTATAAATTCTTGTTCTATTTCTAAACGACTATCGTGGGATGTTGTTTCAACATATATATGAGTAAAGTAATTTATAACTTGTCAAGATGTCATAAACTTATTTTTCGACGATAAACTTTATTTTCAAATGCACAAGTGGTATGAATATCATATGAGTTTGCATGCACAACATTATTTCATGACTTAAAATAGATCATATCATTCATTATAGGTTGCAGTTAGAGATTGCGCCTCATTTTAGTGTATCCACTTTTGTCATCATAATCATTGTATCAAGTGAGTTTTCATAGCCCCGTTTTTCAAGTTTATATTTCATTTCAAACCTACGGGGGAGAATACATTTCACATCATTTTATTACGAGCCCAAGTATATCAAATTCATTTACATTGCTTAAGTTACCTCATTGCCATAATAATGTCCCCATTTCATTATCATGAACCGTTAATTACGGAATAAGCGAGGTGAGTGGATAGATCTATTGAGGTTGACACCTCCATCCGGGTTGGTGGTTCCAACTGGTCAAACGGATGCATTTCATTTAATATCAGAATGAGAGTTGTTTGGCAAACACTCTGTTGGGGCGAACATCATAATTAGTCTAGCTTCGGTGTCATGAGCTTATAGCAATTGTATCATTTTCATGTGGCATATTTGTCATACATAACTTATACTTGTGGTAGTCGTAAAAAACATTTACATAAACCTATGAACTCACCAACCTTGTGTTGACACTTTTAGCAATGTATTTTCAGGTATCTAAAGCATATACTTCATCACATACATAAGGAGTTATCATAGAGTCGCGGTGACGACGCGTCTCACATGGGTTTTATGCACTTTAAAACATCGTTTGGATTGTAACAAACTTTTTTCCGCACATGTTGATTATCATTTGGGACCTATCATTTGTAAACTCTGAATGTTTTATTATATCAAACGACGTGCTTTTAAAACAACACTTTAGGTCGTTCAATATAACCGTAATTGTGATGCTATGGCAGTCATCCCCCAGGTATTCCATTCCGCTACAAAACAGGTAATTTGGGGGTGTGACAGATTGGCATCAGAGCAAAGGTTATAGAGAACTAGGTTGCATCATTGACCCTAGACTATAACTACATCATCATAGCATCTCATCATTTCATCATAAGTGCATATTCATTATACGTGCGATTTTATACGCACATTATGCGGGCTATTTTCTTTCATTTCACATCGATTGTCACAGAGATGTCTTCAGATACCCATCCCATCATCATTTCTTCAGACTCTTACATGGAGGATGTCTTGTCATCTCCTATTATAGACTCTGACATGGATGATGCCTCGCCACTCCCTACTGTAGCCTTAACACCAGTTGGCTCTACACCAGACTCACCACTCATATTATCCGATACTGAGACTGAACCCTTTGAGGAGGACGAAGTTGCACCTACACCACCACTGTCACCATCGATTGGTCGTAGGAACAGGGCAATTCCTATCATTCTGTCGGGACAGATCATACCATTTGGTAGGACTTATATGCTAAGTCCTAATAGACCTATTAGGATGCTTACTGCGAGGAAGAGAGTATATTCTCTTACCCCCTCATTCTTAGATCACGTGCTACTCATGTACTACAACCACCATCAGCTACTCATACCACTATTAGTCGTCTAATAGTGCATACTCCAGCTTTACCTCTGAAACGTCACAAGACAACACGAAATAGGGTAGTATTTCATTCACCATCATTTCCTAACTCACCACTAGGATTTCCATCATCATCATCGTCATCATTTTCATCATCATTATCATCTAGAGCACCATCCGTACCATCACATCTCATAGACACTACTAATACATCTGACTTGCAGCTTGGGAAGCGTGCATGATTTGACACACCATTACCGTCTATCACTAAGACTATAGACACTACACCATCTTATAGGTTTGAGGACGGTGAGAGTTTTAGAGCTGTTGCTGCTAGATAGCCTACTGCTCCTACACTTGAGACACGATTAGACCATCAGTAGGAACAAATAATAAGTACCTTTCTATCTAATGTAATCTTTATACTTTATTATCTCCACGATAATCACAACCTTTGTTTATCTCATTCCCTATTTCAATTGCCCAATTTTCAATTATTTTGCAACAATATACCGCTATCTTACTAGAGATTAGGCCAACTTTATTCTTGACCAATTAGGAGACTATTACCATTCTATGAGGTTCTCCCATGTATCCTACAAAACATTCAAAAAATCTTATTTCAAGTTATTTTGCTACCACTTTATGAAATTATTTCACATAATTTTATTTCAAGCTATTTTACCACCATCTTAGGAAAATTGTTTCACAAAGTTCTAAAACAAGCTGTTTTGTTACCACCCTATAAATTGATTTTCAGTCATTCTATCGATTATTTACTACCATTACGTGAAACGATTTTCATGTTACTATGAAAAATTGTTTAGCCCATTATCTTACAAAACAACCCGTTGAATACCATCTAAAACTTCGGAGAAATATAATACCATTTCAACAAAACCAAGCATCACCTCATTTGTCCTCGATTATACATAGCCTGATCACCTATGTATAATTCAGGAAGGATTATGTCATGAAAGAAACAAGCATCTTTTCAAACTTCCTAAAACAATCTTCATTCAAAAGCAAAGCTTTGCAATCAGATAAATTGTTCATAAACATCTCTTTTGTTAACACTCTATAGATACCTACGCCACTCATCACTCACTCAACCGATAAGTTAGAATTTTACAAGTGACCTTTTTAGGAAAGACTCTCCATACCATCTATGAGGAGGATTTATCGATACAAGAAAACAATGAAAGGATTTCACAACTACCAACAAGGACTAGAAGTATGTAGTAAGATGTTTCAAAACTCAATAGAAAGTTTAAGACATCACGAGACAATCTGAACCACTATCTTTGGACTAGAAGCCAAATTCTACCATTTCAAAAGTACCAGCTAGACCGAGTTACAAGAATTAGTACAAAGCAAATACCCACTAAGTAACACTATAGAAATAAACCAAGTCTTCTAACCAAGATTGCAGAACATTCCATTAAACATGGCCTCAGCAATATGTGAACTTCCCTACAATAAGTTTCCCTCAAAGGAAAAATTGAGTTAAGTTAAGGTTATCGATATAAACTTCCCTTAAGGCATTGTGTTCTCTAGAAATTACAGATAACCTCACTTCCATATAAAGAGAGGCAACATACATGAACATATCAAACAATCAATGACTTCCCATCTACACGTGAAAACAGAACATACATTCTTCGACATAGTATCAGCTGATATCTACGTTTTTGCCAGCATGATAACAATCTCTGTGATGAACTATTTTTAGAAGCACTCAATATCAGAACAAATCTTGAAAATCAACCACCATACCACATCACTTAAATATTTAGGGTTTCGTGACTTTACAACATAGAGCATGGAAAAACTTCGATAAAGGAAATTAAGAGAGACACCATCAAGCAATAAACATCTTAGTAATAGAGACTAAGCGCCTTAGGCAAAGAAGACTCAAGTCATAACATTCGCTAGAACTAGAAACGTGAGGAATCACAATTGTTACCCATAATCTATTCTTTACAATAATACCCTTTTCGACAGACTTGACATTTTGGAATTTGTCATGAGACACATGGTATCAATTTCAATTATACCTAATATAAGGTAGTCGATTCACCACAGACTTCAGACTTCTGATAATCATTTCAAGATCCCCATGGAAACTACTAGGACATGAGTACCACCTATCATCCTCAGCCCAATGGTCATAGCGAGAGAACGATTCAAAAATTAGAAGATACGCTCAAAGCATATGTGATTGTTTCTGGAAATGATTGGGTAAATCATTCATCATCGAACAAGTTCCCTTACAACAATAGTTATCACATGAACATATTAACTGCACCAATTGAGGCACTCTATGGTTGAGGTATCAATCACCTATTTACGAGCCAAAAATCAGAAAAGCCTAACTCATTAGTCAATAACTTATTTCATGAAACAACAAAGAAATCGTGCAGATCAAGAATCAGTTACAAGCAACAACAAATAAATAGAAAAGCTACGTCGATATATGACGCAAAATATTGGAAATGTGTTCCATAAGTCATAAACCATTAGGATTTCAACTTGGCAATAGAGTTGTGTTGAAAGTCTCGCCTTGGAAAGGCGTGGTACGATTCAGAAAACGCGGGAAGTTAAACTTGAGGTACATTGGGTTATCCAAGATTCCGGATAGAGTATATCCCTTAGCATACAAACTTGATCTTTTGTCAAAACTCGCCAATTTACTTAACACATTTCAAGACTCAAATCTAAAGAAATATCTTTCGGATGAATCGCTCGTAATTCCCTTAGACGAAATTCAACTCGACGATAAGCTTAATTTTGTAGAAGAACCAACAAACATCATGGACTGTGAGGTCAGACAGTTGAAACAAAGTTGAATTCCTATCGTGAAAGTTCGCTATAATTCTCAAAGAGGTCCCGAGTTTACTTGGGAGCGGGAAGACCAGATGCGACTTAAATATCCTCACCTTTTCACAAATAACACCGTAGAAACCAACATGAACTGAATTCAGGGACTGAATTCCTTTTTGGGTGGGCGAATGTGACAAATCGTAATTTCATGTCATTTCTCAAATTTACTATTCATCTCGGGAATTTACTATTCACTGGTTACTATTCATCCTTTTACTATTCATCATTTTTGAAGCCAGTTTGTGAATTTGAGAGGTTATTTCAAAAAATTTACTATTCACAAAACACTATTCATTCCCGGAGAAAAGTCACTATTCATGGTCACAATTCATCATTTTCGTAAACTAGGTTTACGAGTATTTATTTTGAATAATTGATCCGACACTTTTGACAATAGTCCTGATATATTTTTATACTCATTTTAATACTATAAAAATTATATTATTAGTTTACCTGATGTTTTGAATTTATTTTGATATATAAATTGTTATATATATATATATATATATATATATATATATATATATATATATATATATATATATATATATATATATATATATATATTTATTCTGACGTTTTCGTAAATTCTATTCAATAATTATTTATTCACTCAATACTTGCGAGAAATGCATTTTTATAATTTTTATGACTTCGATATATTTTATTTTGTTCCGTTAAAATCGATTTCTAGCTAACGCTACACTAAATAACTAGTTATATGTACAAAACATACATTATACATAACTTTAAATACATTTAATCATCAAAATTACGCAAAACTCTTTACCCTTATAACCTTGCCCCCCCCCTTTGTCATCCTTTTTCATTAAATATCTTGTCCTAGTAATGTACACATACTCTCATTTGCTAGATATTTATATTTTATATCTCATATACTCAGTTAACTAAACATACTAAATATCTACAAGTAAGAAAACTAGCATTTTCTCTCTTCTCTTTTGGGTGGATCGACCAAGCAAGAACATTAAGGAGAAACCATAAATTTTTCAAGATTCAAGTGTTAAACAACTCTAGTATACTTCTATATTAGGTTTTGAAATAAAAACCAAGAAGTAATTAAGTACCTTATTACATTACACCTCATCATACTACTAGTAAGCTTCTCATAATTTTTATTACTCTTTCACAATCATACTTGATTTATTTTTATGATCTAGTAAGAAAAACATGCAAATATACTATGTTCCATACTACTTTTACATGTTTTTATTTCCTAATATGGGTTTAAATTATCCTATTAGTATTCCTATCAAACCTATCAATTTTGGTGAAGTTTAGAAACCCATGACACCCTAAGAAGGTGTATGGTAGGTTTATAATATCTTTGGTGTTGATTGGAAGAGATTAGAACAAGTTACAAACTAGAAAAATCATTTTCGACGATATATATTTAGCTACTCTCACGTTTTGTAAAATCTGGAAAAATCAGTAGGTCAGGGGATATTTTGGCTAATATTTTCAGAAAATTTACGTAAAAATGAAACTGTGGCCGCTTAAACGGGTTAAAACGGGTTTATAACGAAAAAGATATGTTAATTTTAAGTTTAACGACGAAAACTAATTTTCTGAAATAGTAATTGCTGTCAAGGGTTTTTCTAAGGACAAAAACGAGTATTTAACGTAAACTAGAAGAGTCGACTTATCAAAAATATATTAGTACATACTAACATGAATCCGAAGATATATAGAACGTAGAAAACGGAGCTATAACGACTAAGTTACACGCGTTTTAATTATGGCTATCGTAATTATTTTCACAAGTATTAACTCATATATTTCTATTAGACCAAAATGGTTATCGCAAGTGACCATGTTTGGAGCCATTTTTCATATCGATAGAGTACTTTTGAGAAAAAGATGTCTACAAGTAAAAGTGAGTTCGACTATTCTATTTTCCAAAATGTTCAACCATTCGTCAAACGAAGTTATAACGAATAATATACGATCACTCAAACTTAGCCATTTTCACGAATTATCAAAGTACATTGTTTTGCGACGAATAACTATAAATTCTTGTTGTATTTCTTAACGAATATCGTGGGATGTTGTTTCAACATATTTTCAAATGCACAAGTGTTATGAATATCATATGAGTTTGCATGCACAACATTATTTCATGACTTAAAATAGATCATATCATTCATTATAGGTTGCAGTTAGAGATTGCGCCTCATTTCAGTGTATCCACTTTTGCCATCATAATCATTGTATCAAGTGAGTTTTCATAGCCCCGTTTTTCAAGTTTATATTTCATTTCAAACCTACGGGGGAGAATACATTGCACATCATTTTATTACGAGCCCAAGTATATCAAATTCATTTACATTGCTTAAGTTACCTCATTGCCATAATAATGTCCCCATTTCATTATCATGAACCGTTAATTACGGAATAAGCGAGGTGAGTGGATAGATCTATTGAGGGTGACTCCTCCATCCGGGTTGGTGGTTCCAACTGCTCAAACGGATGCATTTCATTTAATATCAGAATGAGAGTTGTTTGGCAAACACTCTGTTGGGGCGAACATCATAATCAGTCTAGCTTCGGTGTCATGAGCTTATAGCAATTGTATCATTTTCATGTGGCATATTTGTCATACATAACTTATACTGTGGTAATAGTACAAAACATTTACATAAACCTATGAACTCACCAACTTTGTGTTGACACTTTTAGCAATGTATTTTCAGGTATCTAAAGCATATACTTCATGACATACATAAGGAGTTATCATAGAGTCGCAGTGACGACGCGTCTCACATGGGTTTTATGCACTTTAAAACATCGTTTGGATTGTAACAAACTTATTTCCGCACATGTTGATTATCATTTGAGACCAATATTTTGTAAACTCTGAATGTTTTATTATATCAAACGATGTGCTTTTAAAATGACACTTTAGGTCGTTCAATATAACCGTAATTGTGATGCTATGGCAGTCATCCCCCAGGTATTCCATTCCGCTGCAAAACATGTAATTTGGGGGTGTGACACTTGTCGAAGACGAGATTGTCAAGAGTGAAGCTATAGAAATAAAGAAAAAGACAAACGAAGAAGATGAAACTTTAAATAATGAAATCATCAATATTAAAGAGTCTAAAGATCACCCCATAGATAAGGTTATAGGAAAATTAAACGAAAGAACCTTAAAGTCTCAAGTCCAAAACCAAAGTAGCTTATTTTGTTTTGTCTCAACCATAGAACCTAAGAATACACAAGAAGCCATAAAAGATGAAAGTTGGGTAATGGCTATGCAAGAAGAGTTAAATCAATTTGTTTCTAACGATGTTTGGACACTCGTCCCTCCACCTAGTAATCAACCATAATAGTAACCAAATGGGTATATAAAAATAAGTTAGATGCAAATGGTGTAGTGTTTAGAAACAAAGCTAGACTCGTTGCCCAAGGGTATAATCAACAAGAAGGAATAGACTTTGATGAGACCTATGCCCCCGTGGCTAGATTAGAGTCTATAAGAATACTTCTTGCTTATGCTTGTGCTAATGATCTTAAGCTTTCTCAAATGGATGTCAAAAGTGCTTTTCTAAATGGTTTTATTAATGAAGAAGTATATGTAGCTCAACCTCCGGGCTTTATCTATTTCGAAAAACCTAAACATGTGTATAAGTTAAAGAAAGCTCTTTACTGTCTTAAACAAGCCCCAAAAGCTTGGGATGATAGACTCAAGTATTTTTTAATTAAAAACAACTACACCATGGGGTTAGTTGATAATACACTTTTTACTAAGAAAAAGGAATCACATATAATCATTGTTCAAATATACGTGGATGATATTATATTCGGATCTACTTGTCAAGACATGTGTGATGATTTCTCTAAAATCATGCATGACGAGTTCGAGATAAGTATGTTGGGAGAACTAAGTTTCTTTCTTGGTCTACAAATCAAACAAGTAGAAGATGGTATCTTCTTTAATCAATCTAAATACATAAATGAGATGTTAACGAAATTTGGTTTAGAAGTGTCAAAACCCATAAGAACACCAATGTCATCCGACACTAAACTTAAAAAAGATGAAGACGACGAATTCGTTGATAACACAAAATATCGTGTCATGATTAGTAGTCTTCTCTACCTTACGGCTAGTCGTCCGGATATCATGTTTAGTGTTTGTCTATGTGCTAGGTTTCAAGAAGATCCTAAAACGTCACATATGGAAGCGGTCAAAAGAATATTTAGATACATTAAGGGTACGACTCAATTAGGATTGTGGTATCCTAAGGGTACGGGGGTAGAAACAATTGTACATGCAGATTCTGACCATGCAGGTGATTATGTTGACCGAAAGAGTACAAGTGGTGTATGTACTTTCATGGGATGTTGTTTAACATCTTTGTGGAAAACTAGAAGGGGGGGTTGAATTGTTTTACCAATTAAAACTTTATTTTAATCTATTTAGATCGACTTATGTCAATCTATTTGGTTGTGTGTGTTGGATGTTGATAAACAAGCATATAAAGATATGTAATAAAAAGATAAGAGTAAGAAGCACAAAACCACAACGCAAGTATTTATAGTGGTTCGGCTACAAGGACACCTTCCTTGCCCTACTCCACTCCCCGAGTCACCTACTCGAGAGTTCATAAACACTACACCAATCTCCTTATGGCGGAGAAGCCTTCACAACGTCGCCTACCCTTTTTCCGGTGCTAGGCTAACCACCGGGTTCTTTCACTCCAAGGTGAATCAAAACTACACAACGTCGCCTACCCTTTATAAGGTACTAGGCTAAGTACCTAGTTCTTTCACACCAAGGTGAACTACACCTTCACAACGTCGCCTACCCTTTGTTAGGTACTAGGCTAAGCACCTACTTCCATTGCAATGGAGGAACTACTACCACACTACACCAAAGACTAATCCCAAAGGAGATCTACTCCTTTACAACATCATCAAGGACATCAATATCCTTGGAGAAGGGAGCGTCCCACGGATTTCCCCTAAGACTACAACGAGAAGACATGTGAGCACAACAAGCGGGAAGAATTTCTTGATTTCCCCAAAGACTCGTAGGATGAGTGCAAGAGGCTTGTACTCTTCTCGAATATCCCTTGTAAAGATAATGTTTGGATCGGAGTAATATGGTCGAGGTTTGCATATTATGCGATTTAAATCTTCCGGAGAGGGTATGTGTGAACAATATGGACTATTTTCTTCATGAAAGTTGAAGAGAGAATCAAGAGACCAATCTTCAGTGAAGGCACATTGTCCATGATTTGGAATCCGGAGGATGTGAGCAAAATGCCCAAGGGTTAGAGTTAACTTTTGGTTTTTGATATAAAACCAAAGAGATAGAGAGCGATCCTCGTTACGAACGAGTTCGACTTGACGGAAGAATTCCATTATAAACCTTGGACATATCTTCTCGTTGATTTCCAGAAGACATTCTAGTCCTATGGCTTGGAAGGAGGTATTGATACCTTCTTCGAATTGTAGAGAGGTGTCTACAATACGTCCTTCATGGAAGTGACGGGTTTCGAGATTGTTGAACCCACGGACATGATTGCCAGGTGTGTTGGGCTCAAGAGAGATGTTAGGAGTGTAGACGCTAGTGAGTGAAAAATCAAACTCGTATTCATGCGTCATAGTTGAACCTATAGAAGTGATGGGTTAATAAGAGGTGATGTTTATGGTCAACCTATAATTATCTAACGTTTTTATTAGATTTTTATTAACAATTTTTTTTAAACAAGAAAGACACTTGACTCACTTATGGTTTTGACATTCTAGTGGAGTATTAAAAAAATGGTTTTTAATTTGCATGAAAAAACTGTTCTCCAGTAGGACGGATCCCACGGTTCCTTTTCAAAAGGGATCCGGCTAGTATATTTTCCGGGATCCGTGGATCTATAGTAGCAGAAACAGTTTTGATAAAAACATAGGTTTTACAGTTTTTATACCACGAAATATGTTTTATCCTACATTTTCTTTTAGCATGCATACATGACTTCTAATGTATCACGAAAGAATGCAAAACATATAAATCAAAATAAGTGACAAACACATTATGAAAAAGATAACCTAGATAAACTAGATTATTAATAATATTGCATTTCAATACTTAGGATGATACAAAGGATTGGGTATATAACCCCAATATAGATTAACAACACAAAGTAAATGTCTCCGTATGTGAACTTCATCATAGGGAACACAAGTGCGATGTAAACCATGTTGATGACGGATCTTTCTTGGTTTCGGTTGAGATGGAATGAGGAGGAAGATGAAATTTTTGAATGAAAGGAAATTTTTAAAATTGGAAGATTTTGAAAAAGTGAGGGTTTGGTAGAGTGGCCGACGGTGGGATTATAAATAGGGAAAGGGGAATTTTTGAAATTCGTGTTTTGTTTTATTATTGGATTAAAAAGAAATAAAACATAAGTTTTATATACTATAACTATAGACGAGAAATATAACACGTATGTGAGAAAAAGGCTTCCTAACGAAGCTTCATGTAAAACATGTAATTTGCACAAAAGATAATCATATAAATACCTAAATAGGTATACTTAATTATCAAGCAAAGTAAACATAGAATCATACCTTTAGCGCACTTAGGAATGTCTTTACAAATGACACAGCAAATGTCAATTAGACTATTCCCGCTCCTTTGCGTTTAAGATACCTTCTTAAGGAAGGTATTCTTGTTACCAAGCGACTCCTAAAGCTTGGTGGGTATGAGCTTGGACTAATCAACATGACAAGGAAGATTAGTGCAAACAAAAATATATATATATATAAAAAATGTTGTTATCGAATCATGATTCTGGTTTCCAAAACACGTCAAGTTTTCTCACACAAGCTAGCCACTTGTGAATGACTAACCGTAAGAAACTTAAAACGGTTCGGACACTGATCAATAATAGATGAGAAGTGTAGTATACGGGTAACTCAAACGTGTTAGGTTTGAGCACCGAGATCGTTCCGAACGAGGGTTGAATGGAATTTCCAACTCACGTCTCGATTATCGGGATTCGAATAAGAGAAGGGTATAAAATGATATATTCTAAACTACGGGATAAGGGAAGCATAAAAGGGAAATTACACTACGGGAAATCCTAAATACGCGATTTATACTAAAACGAAATGTAAATAAAATGCAATTACGTTTAATCTAAATCCTAAAAATAACCTAAACTTACTTCTACTCTAAAAATGATATTAGAAAACTATTTCTGAATTAAAACTAATTTTTAGGAATTTTCTTGATTTTATTAGAATTAAAAATTAATTATTAACTTTAAAAATAAGACTAAATAACTAAAAATTATAAAAACAAAGGGGAAAATTATGAAACTAATTTCTAAAAATCTAAAATAACATAAGAGAATTTTAAAAACTATTTTTGTAATTTTCTGATTATTTTTATATTTTTTTATAAATTTAAAACTATTTAAATCTAATTAATATTGTGAAAAATACCAAATAAAAGGGGAAAAATAAGGAAAAATATTTTTTATGCTTTTTATATTTTTCTTAAACTGAGAAAATTGAAAAAATATTTTTTTGAACTTTTTCTTAATTATTTGCAATTAAAGCTATTTTAAAATGCCTAAAAACTGAATTTAATAAAGAAAAATAGTGAACAGTGACAAAAAATTATGAAATTCACAGGAAAATTCTAAAATATTAATCTAAATCTATGAAAAATAAGAAAACATGGGCTTATGTTGGAAATATGAAGGCTTTAGTGTAAACTGAGATGAAATAAGCTAAGGTAAATAAGCTAATAAGCTCTAAACAGCACCGAACTACTACAGAAGCTAAGTTATGCTAAAACTAACTAAAATCAACTAAAGGCAACTACTCCTAACTCCTGATAAGCAATCTACAACTGATTAAGCAAACTGCTACTTAAACCAAATAAGCTATTGACACCCACTGTTTAAGCAGTTGCAACTGCTTAAATAATAAGCTACAGAGAAAACCAAAAGTGGATATCAGTAGACCACCTAGCCAACTGCAAATGGACCAAATTTGAGACCCTATCTACTTGAAATGAACATTGTGTACTTGCTGCAAGATCTGCAAAAGACTGATATTTGACCTGGTTTTGACTTTTAAAAACAGTTTGGTATTCTGACTTTGATGAGATTGAAGATCAAATGCTGGACTGATGTTGAATGTAAATGACTAAAGCAAACTTATAACAACCTAACTACTCTTATATTTTAACCTCTAGCTCATGTTAATTACTAATCCAAACACCCCTTTGACAGATTTAATAAGCAAACAAAGCAAATAATCCTAAACCTACTTATGCATTGATTATAACAGCTAAGTCACTGATATCAGAGAGCATCAAATGACAGTAAATCAAGCAATCCAAACATCAAGCCACATGATCATTAGTTAAGACAGTTTTGAGAAGAAGAAGAATGATTACTCACTTAGTAATTCTAGACAAATTTGGGCAGAGTAACAACATCAAATAAGTGTGAAACATCAACCAACAACCAAATCCATCATCAATATCAACCCAATTCCATTTCTAAACCAATAAGAGTTACCAGTTCACTTTCGTTGACTGAACTTTTTGTGGATGCAAATGAATGAAATGGACACAGTAGGAAAACAAATAAGCTCACAACAGCTTAGATGAATCTGAATGAGCTTATTCCAATCTTAAAAACACTTATATTCATTATTAAAAACTGAGAATGCAAAGTAAAGAGGAAACTTGGAATTTTATTAAAACTGAAATTTTATTGCAAATTAAAATGAGATTACAAGTAAACTTAAGAAAACATTGATAAGATACTGAAAAATACAAGAACATAAACTAGAATTAAAAGGAAATTAATGCACTACTCTACACGAAATACATTGTGAGCCTAAAGGGTCTATTTATAGCTGAATGGAGGTCTTGGGATCCCTGGTTGGAAGAGCCTAGAAGCTATTTTGAGCCACTCATTCAATCATTGTCACTTGCACCAATCAGAGTGCTCCATTTCCTTCATTGAGGTGTCACGGCCAATGGGAGTGTGCCATTTGTCCACGTGGCAGATATATCTGACAAGTCAGCTGAGGATAAGGTCTTGAATAGATTCTAGTATGAGGTTTGTGTTTGGGTGGTGGTAAAATGGTGGTGTTTGGGATGGGGAAGAAGAGTTTCTGAAAAGGGCGCGTTTGGGTTATTATATTATTTATCAAATATGTTTGACCGGGCTAAAAGGGTTTGACTTGGGTAATTATCCGGGTCATGGGTGTATTCGGGTAAGTAAATGGGCGGGTGTTTAGTTGTTGGACCGGGTAGACAGATTTTGGGCCTTAGCTAGCTTGTTAATGGATAATGGATTTTGGACTTGGATTAATATAAGTGATCCAAGTAGACTTTAAGGGACTAAACTTGTACATTCGGATTTCCAAGGGACCAAAAGCGTAACTTCTGAAAGTATCTTCAAGGATCATTCTTGACAATCTTCAAATAGACCAAGGGCTAATTTGCAAATTTCTGATTCTTCAAGGGTATTTTCTGTCATTTGCTGAAAGTTCAGGGACTATTTCTGACATTTCTTCAAACTTTGATCAAATCTTCACAAATCATCCTCAGAGATTAGAAATCTTCATAAATGCATAATTCTGACCTTCCGGCTCAGCTTAAGCTCTCTTAATCTCTCGTGCTCGGATTTTCGTCTGATTTGGTACCTTTTTGCGTGTTTTTACATATCCATACCTGCACAAGCACAAACTCAAGAAAACCACAAATATTAGCAATAAACGGCTCTTTCTTGGTTGTTTTGGGTCAGTTTTGATAATGAAAAGGTATGTGTTTTAGCACATACCAAAATACCCCAGACGAGACTATTGCCGTGTCCTCACGCAATGCAATCAACTCACGCTTCTAAAACCAAGGATTTCAATCTCTTTCTACTAAACCATTGATATGTCCAAGCCGTCAAGTTATCTCACACAAGCTAGCCACTTGTGAATGACTAACCGTAAGAAACTTAAAACAGTTCAGACAAACCAATTAGAGAAGAAGTAGTCAAGGTTCCTCAAAAGAGATTAGGAAAGCCTTAATTCTAAAAACGCCCCGTTTACCTTTTAATATCACATGTATAGGTATTACGATTAAGCACATTCCGGTTATGAATGACGGTTTGCTGAACTTTCATGTCGATCAATAACTCAAACATTTTTTCAAACGACACGTTAGGATCACGGAGTAGAAAACACAACACAGCGTGAAGTGACCATACGGATAGAATACATCGTCCTTGATTTTTCACAAGCCCCAAACTAAGCGTAAAACCGAAATCATTGTTACATACGACTCTAGATGCTAACACTACCCATGGAAGTTACTTGTGTACTTACCTTTCGTTCCCATTTTCCTATTTCCTCTAGATTTTTTTATTTTTGTGAGAAATGAATTTCTTCAAGTTCTCGTTTTGATAAGAATTATTCCGATAAAGATACAAAGCTAAGTCGATAATTAGTTATCCGCCTTTCCTCAAGAACCATTGTCGTAAAAATGAGGTCCACATCAAGGAATTTTTATTCACTAACATTTTTTATTTTTCATTTTCATTTTTCAACATTTTTTTTTTTTTTTTTTTTCAACATTCATTTTCATTCACTTAGACTTTTACGTGTATGAGCTATGAACCACGGAGCTTCACGGGGTAATTCCAAGACTATAGGCTTCATGAAATGAGGATCCCGGCTGGCTAGGCTAAGACCTCACTCAATCCCGGCTAAAGATCCAAGGGTCCGATCTCGACACCGCAGCTCACAACTTTACTTATTACATTTCACATATCACTTATTACTCAATTATTTATTACGGATCCTTGATGTGTACCCAATTTTTAAAACAAAGATTTTTTTAAGAAGATAAAGAACTAACTATCGCCAAAAACTCGACATCTCTAATTATTATTAGACAGATATGGGGTGAAACAATTTTGTGGGAACAAAAAGCCATAAGTACATTCGATGGGCTCTAAAGAGAACCAAATACTCCACGCTTAGCATCTAAACTCATAAGTAACTCTATCATTTCTCGATCTCTGCAAATTTAAAATCCCAAATAATGAGATCCGCAGATGCTTAGCCGATAATTTTTAGATTACCTATGGTTAAGGGAACAAGCTAGGGCTCAACACGCCCGGTCAAGTCAGAATTCTATTCCTACTCTCACCAAATGAAAGTCAACAAGGTGTCAAAACATATATTAACTTAGCAAATGTTTCGTCTAATGAAATCAAGTCATGCATATTTAAAATCACTCAGGGAAACTTGCAAAATCTTGGCCTTGTGAGCTAGAATTCGCATTTTATAGCTTCTGATCTAAGAGACTAGCAAAACTTTTCAATCAAAAAGACTTAACAAAAGCTTACAAAAATTTTTAAATTTTTCACATTTTTGCACAATTTTTCATTTTCTAAGGAAAAACGGGGTTGCGAGAGAAACACAACAAAAATAAGCAAGTGCGGTCAAATCAAATCGAAGATTACCCTACCCCAGACTAGAACGAAACATTGTCCTCAATGTTTAAAGCAAGGGTATCACGAAAATCTAAAAGCCGTTTATTAAGTATGCTAGAAGATAAACGTTAGTCGATAAGATTTAGGATATCGGATTTCCATCAGCATCGATCATGAAACTCGAGTAGAGAAAATGACAAACTTCGAGCACGAGAGTCTTCATATCGGGAAAATCCTACACAACATCACAAACAACCAAACACGAGAAATCGAAGAGGCGGACCCCTTCACGTCACTTATTAGAAAATAGAAAAGATAGAGATAAGCATGGGGTGCCTCCCACGAAGCGCTACTATTTTTCTTAAACGAATCGCTAGCTTGACTCGTCCCCGAATTCATTTGTCCTTGGGGAAGAAAGTGGTAGAGATACCAGGGTCAAAAACGGTGTCCTCATTCCCGAAAGAATGAGACTGGGTGGGTTGGGTGGAGAATAAAATGGGTGGATAAGGCATATGATGTAAGAAGGATCCATCATCCGGTGGTTTTGCGGGTGGACGAAAGGATGATGGATAGAAATGAGAAAACTCCAAAGAAGTCGGGAGCTCATGGTAAAGGATAAGAGATGTAGGCTCAATACTGAAGGCATCCATCGGAGGATCCTTTTCTCCAGAAATGATTTTAACAAAAGGCTCATCAATGTATATCCCGGGTTTAAAAATCTTGTCTTCACATGCAGGCTCAACGGGATATGTGATGGTCGACTCAATAGAGAGAGGAGATTCAAGAAGTCCATCAAGAAACATCATATCCCCCTCGGGATCATTCATAACAACATCCTCAATACCCGGTGGTATCAAGTCATCAAGAGCAAGAAATGAGTCGGCTTCCTCAATGATTGGGTCATTTGTCGAAGTATTGGAAATATCGTTCAAAACCTTGCTCAAATCAACCTTGAAGTAGAATCGCTCAAGAATCGGAGGATAAACATCAGCAATAGTGGGATTGCCACTAATCTCTTCATCAAATCGGAAAGTCTCAAGCTCGGGAGAGAAATCACTATCTTTAACGGAGATAGGAGGCGAACTCGAATTATCGTTAAGGGCTTCAATCTTAGCAATGAGAAGATAAACATTTGACAATGTTTGACGTAATGCTTCATCCTCGATCTCTACATCATTAGGCTCAATCTCTTCCTCTTCTGGCTCAAAATCGTTTTCTTCTTCAATAATGACGGGCTCAGAAGGTAAATCGTCGACAAAATCGATGTCTCCATAAGAATCATTATCGGAATCGGAGAACATCTCATCATGATCGTTTGAAATATCAAGAGAAGGCTCATCACAAACGTCAACAACCCCAGACTCTCTTGGGATTGGGATAGAGATCTCAGCACTAGACGATTCCGTTTCCGGAATAATACTAAGATGCTCATCCCCCATTATGAGAGAATCAACGGGTTCAACAATGTCCGAAGAAATATGATCATCGACCTCTTCCAAAACGACGTCACTTCTCTCAACTGGCGTGAGAAAAGGGGAAGGGTCGGAAATTAAAGGCTCAGAAACGGGAGTGGGATTGCCACTCGGAGTAGTATAATCGTCATCAGAATCAGAATCGTAATAATAGGTAGTTGGACGATGTTGGATCACTTTTGCGGCTTCTTCAGCTAATAATTCACGGTAGGTCTTCTGAGGTGGATCTTCTTTTTCGTGGGAAAGTTTTTCAAGAAGACTCTTAAGATCAATCATGATCTCTTGAACTTTTTGATTAAATTCTTCAGAACATGGAGAAGGTGGTGGTTGAACTTCTTGGTATTGTGGAGGTGGGTTATAAGGATAATCATAATTGTTACAAGGAACTTGCTCGTAAACAATCGGATTATGCATCTGACAATCGGAATTAACGTGCGGACCTCCACAATACTCACAACAATATGATTGTTGTGACGAATAAGGGTAAGGTTCATAACCAAAGGTTGAGTTGTTAAATTGAACTTGACATTGAAAACCTTGGTGAGGACCACCACAGTACTCACAAGAGTATGATTCCGGCTCATGGTACAAAGGTTGGTTAGGAAAATCGGTTATCTCATAGTTAGGATTGTGGTGAAACTCGGTTCCAGATTTTCCATTGCTACAACCGGGGCAATTCCCACCATATTCAGGTCCGCTACACCATATGCACAAGAGCTGATAAATCGAAGAATTATCTGGATAAGAGTTAGCTATTTCCACCGTTTCCGTGAGAGGCTCTGATTCTTGAACGGGATTCATCTCGGGCTCAGAAACATATTCCATTTCCCTCACCGGAGAGGAAGTAGGAATCGAGGGTTCTTCAATTAGAGCACTCTTTTGTTCTAGCCGTGCATAAAGACGAGCGAGATCTGGATTTGGATTAATAAAATTCTGGCATACATTACAAAATCCATCTCGACAATTATTTCCGCACCAGTCACAAATACATTTCAAACATCGAAATTGTGTCTCTTCCATACGGCTTTGGCAATGAAAACAATGACGATAATTGATTGTTTCCATGAGAATTAAACATATAGAGGGTTAAGGAGAAAGAATTATCAGGGTCAGAGGATAAAAGAAGAATATTTTTGGGTTTTTGAAAAAGATATATATACAAAAACGACGGTAACTTCACTCGGGGAATGATCTTCAAATGCACGCGATTCGAGACGGAATACGAAAACTCGCTACAAGCCCTCCCCGGCAGCGGCGCCAAAAATTACTTTTACTCTAAAAATGATATTTAAAAACTATTAATGAATTAAAACTAACTTTTAGGATTTTTCTGGATTTATTAGAATTAAAAACTAATTATAAACTTTAGAAATAAGACCAAATAACTAAAAATTATAAAAACAAAGGGGAAAATTATGAAACTAATTTTATAAAATCTAAAATACCATAAGAGAATTTTCAAAACTATTTTTTTATTTTTCTGATTATTTTCCTATTTTCTATGAATTTAAAACTATTTAAATCTAATTTAAATTGTGAAAAATACCAAATAAAAGGGGAAAAATATGGAAAAATCTTTTTTATGCTTTTTATATTTTTATTAAACTGGAAAAATTGAAAAATTATTTTTTTGAACTTTTTCTTAATTACTTGCAATTAAAGCTAATTAAAAGTGATTAAAAACTATTTTTAATTAAGAAAAATACTAAACAGTGACCAAAAATTATGAAAATCTCAGGAAAATTCTAAAATAATAATCTAATTCTATGAAAAATGAGAAATATGATGCTTATATGTAAGATATGAAAGTTGTAGTGTTAACTGAATCTAGATAAGCACTTTTAAATAAGCTAATCAACAAATTAAGCCACCAATCTTCTACTTAAGCTAGATTATACTGAAATAAGCTAATATAAGCTAAATCCAACTACTCCTAACCTTAAATAAGCAGATTCACTGGATTATAAGCTAACTGATTTAGGCAGCAGAACAGTGATCAGGTCTTATGTTTGAGCTTATGCACAAGCTTCTCAAAAGAGCTTTAGCCAAAAACAGCTATGAGGTCTTGAAGACCACCTAGCAGACTGCAAATAGACCAAAAATCAGACCCTAATAAGCTTTATTGAACTCAGTGCAACCTCTGCAAGTTCTGCATAATTCTGACTTTGACACCATTTGACTTTTTGAAAACAGATACTCAGTTTGACTTTGGTGAGATTGAAGATCAAATGCTGGACTGATGTTGATGTAATTTGCTGAAATGAAAGTTATTCAAGCTATTTTATCAAGTTTTAAACCTTTATGAAGGATTATGGGTTGACTGCTTCCAACAGATAAGCTAACAAGAGCAGTCACCAAATTATTTTGACTTATGATGAAAATTGATGCAAGCTTGAGACAGATTTGAATGAAAATGACTAAAGCAAACTAATAACAACCTAACTACTCTTATATTTTAACCTCTAGCTCATGTTAATTACTAATCCAAACATCCCTTTAACAGATTTAATAAGCAAACAAAGCAAATAATCCTAAACCTACTTATGCATTGATTATAACAGCTAAGTCACTGATATCAGAGAGCATCAAATGACAGTAAATCAAGCAATCCAAACATCAAGCCACATGATCATTAGTTAAGACAGTTTTGAGAAGAAGAAGAATGATTACTCACTTAGTAATTCTAGACAAATTTGGGCAGAGTAACAACATCAAATAAGTGTGAAACATCAACCAACAACCAAATCCATCATCAATATCAACCCAATTCCATTTCTGAACCAATAAGAGTTACCAGTTCACTTTCGTTGACTGAACTTTTTGTGGATGCAAATGAATGAAATGGACACAAGGGAAAACAAATAAGCTCACAACGCTTAGATGAATCAATGAGCTTATTCCAATCTTAAAACACTTATATTCATTATTAAAACGAATGCAAAGTAAAGAGGAAACTTGGAATTTTATTAAAACTGAAATTTTATTGCAAATTAAAATGAGATTACAAGTAAACTTAAGAAAACATTGATAAGATACTGAAAAATACAAGAACATAAACTAGAATTAAAAGGAAATTAATGCACTACTCTACACGAAATACATTGTGAGCCTAAAGGGTCTATTTATAGCTGAATGGAGGTCTTGGGATCCCTGGTTGGAAGAGCCTAGAAGCTATTTTGAGCCACTCATTCAATCCTTGTCACTTGCACCAATCAGAGTGCTCCATTTCCTTCATTGAGGTGTCACGGCCAATGGGAGTGTGCCATTTGTCCACGTGGGTATATATCTGACAAGTCAGCTGAGGATAAGGTCTTGAATAGATTCTAGTACGAGGTTTGTGTTTGGGTGGTGGTAAAATGGTGGTGTTTGGGATGGGGAAGAAGAGTTTCTGAAAAGGGCGCGTTTGGGTTATTATATTATTTATCAAATATGTTTGACCGGGCTAAAAGGGTTTGACTTGGGTAATTATCCGGGTCATGGGTGTATTCGGCTAAGTAAATGGGCGGGTGTTTAGTTGTTGGACCGGGTAGACAGATTTTGGGCCTTAGCTAGCTTGTTAATGGATAATGGATTTTGGACTTGGATTAATATAAGTGATCCAAGTAGACTTTAAGGGACTAAACTTGTACATTCGGATTTCCAAGGGACCAAAAGTGTAACTTCTGAAAGTATCTTCAAGGATCATTCTTGACAATCTTCAAATAGACCAAGGGCTAATTTGCAAATTTGATTCTTCAGGGTATTTTCGTCATTTGTTGAAAGTTCAGGGACTGTTTCTGACATTTCTTCAAACTTTGATCAAATCTTCACAAATCATCCTCAGAGATTAGAAATCTTCATAAATGCATAATTCGACCTTCCTGGCTCAGCCTTAAGCTCTCTTAATCTCGTGTCGGATTTTCGTCTGATTTGGTACCTTTTTGCGTGTTTTTACATATCCATACCTGCACAAGCACAAACTCAAGAAAACCACAAATATTAGCAATAAATGGCTCTTTCTTGGTTTTTTTGGGTCAGTTTTGATAATGAAAAGGTATGTGTTTTAGCACATACCAAATCAACATCCAAACATATAGTTTTAAAAAAATGGATTTTGTTTTTATGAAAAACCTTCTTTGTAGTTTTCAATTAACCATGGATCGTATTAAGTTTTTAAAGTACAATATACTTCAAGAAACTTGGTAACAAAGCTCTGATGCCAATTGTGGAAAACTAGAACGGGGGGTTGAATAGTTTTACCAATTAAAACTTCCTTTTAATCTATTTAGATCGACTTATGTCAATCTATTTGGTTGTGTGTGTTGGATGTTGATAAACAAGCATATAAAGATATGTAATGAAAAGATAAGAGTAAGAAGCACAAAACCACAACGCAAGTATTTATAGTGGTTCGGCTACAAGGACACCTTCCTTGCCCTACTCCACTCCCCGAGTCACCTACTCGAGATTTCGTAAACACTACACTAATCTCCTTATGGCGGAGAAGCCTTCACAACGTCGCCTACCCTTTTCCGGTGCTAGGCTAACCACCGGGTTCTTTCACTCCAAGGTGAACCAAACCTACACAACGTCGCCTACCCTTTATAAGGTACTAGGTTAAGTACCTAGTTCTTTCACACCAAGGTGAACTACACCTTCACAACGTCGCCTACCCTTTGTTAGGTACTAGGCTAAGCACCTACTTCCATTGCAATGGAGGAACTACTACCACACTACACCAAAGACTAATCCCAAAGGAGATCTAATCCTTTACAACATCATCAAGGACATCAATATCCTTGGATCTAATACTAGTCTATCTAGTACATCAAAACACACCATATCGAATATACATCTAAGGCACCTTTCGTTAATGTCTTTGACTAGATCTACAAGACACCTTTCACTAATGTCTTGTGTCTTCACTTCTAAGCACCTTTCACTAATGCTTCAAGTCTTAACTTCTAAGCACCTTTCACTAATGCTTCTTGTCTTGACTTCTAAGCACCTACCACAAGTGCTTATGCTATAGACGATAGATACTTTTCACTAATATCTTCGTCTTGAAACTTGAGACACCTTTCGCTAATGTCTTCAACACTACACTTCTTTGAAGAAATAAAGGAATCATAAACAAGAAGACTTCAGTAGCCTTGATGATGAGGAAGCTTGGCAACTCAGGGAATTGAGCTTGCTCGACTTCAAAGGTAGTGATCTTGCCTTTAAGAGGAACTTAAAAGATCACACAAAAACAAAACTACAAACATAGATCTCTTGGATCTAAGGTTAGTGAGATTTAACTTAGGGGAGAAAGTGTGTTAGAAAGGGGTTTGAAATAATGAAGAAATGGCTCACTATTTATAGAGGAAAAATCCTACTGTTCCCCGGATCCCACGGATCCCTTCCACAAGGGATCCGTCTAGCATTAAGCTAGGGATCCGTGGGACGCTCCCTTTTACCCATGGGTATTTTGGTTATGGGTTATGGGTTGAACCATGGATCTTTGGCTAGATACAATGTATCTTTGAGTGCAATGCACTTGGTCACTTGGGTATGGGTTGATCCATGGGTTATGGATATCATCCATGTATAATATAAGCATGATGTCATGAAATGGGTTATGGGTCAAGATCCATGGGTTACGGGCTTTGGGTTGTACCCAACTACATTTAATGTATTTGCCCAATGGGTTGTGATACTTAAGTTTCTACCCATTTATATTACCCAATATACTATATACTAGTTATGTGTATATTTTATCCAAATATGTAAAAACTAGTTGTTGTACATATGTATTACTTAAATCATAAAATCACTTATACTTGTTTTAGTGTTTTATGTGAAAATGTGAATAAGTTAGAAACTATTAGTTCAAACCATTTACGTATTTTATTTGTTTCGTTAATATGATTTTACGTTTGTTATCGACAAAACATTAGAAGATCATAAAATATAAATAAACGTTTTTACGGCTTATTTGTATTAACAATCTTGGTTCTCAAAGAAGCAAACGGCATTGGCCATATCAACAACCGAAGCCGAATATGTCTCCGCCGGCAAAGCACGCCAACAAGCACTATGGATGAAACAAGCGTTAGTTGACTACGACATTCATCTAAGTGACATAGCCATTCTATGTGACAACAAAGGTGCTATCGACTTAAGCAAGAATCCGGTATTGCACTCTCGCACCAATCATATAGATATTCGTCATCACTTCTTAAGAGACAATGTTCAAAAGGGGAACATCTCTACTGAGAAGGTAGCATCCGAAGACAACATAGCCGGCGTCCTCACCAAACCGTTGAAGCGGGAACAATTCAACCTACTTCGTCTTGGTCTTGGTCTCATGGAATAATCGTCGTAATTAGTTTTTAAACTCTCTAAGGTATGTAATCACTAGCCTTCTTCTTTTTTGAGTCTAGGATCTCTATTTCACACACAACTCACAAGCTACACGGGAATTTTCAAAATCCAAGATAGGTTTTATTTACAACTCGTACTTTCATAATTTTCTTTTACTTTTCAAGGTAAGTTTCTCTTACAACACGTAATTTCATATTTTTTTAACATTTTCTTCAAACAAAGAAACTCTTTCAAAATGTTTTCTAAAAGTATACTTCTTCTCGTATCACTTTCATAAAAGCTATTTCTCACGTCTAGGACAAACCTCTTATTCATTATTAATAGAAAGTAAAAACTGGTTTTCATTGCATCTCATGTCTTTTGAATACTGAAGAGGACACATAACTAATATGTGTTTTCGGGTACATTCATTTAAGCAACAATGAATTAGGAGCACTTGGGTTATCTCACATAATAGTATGCTTTTTCAATTCTAGCCTATTTGTTTTTTCTTTTTAGGAGTCGAGATAACCGCAACTCCAAATGGTTTGCATATAGGCACACACTAGGCACAAATGTTTCCAAAAGGAAAATTTTGAGCTGACTGAGTCACCAGTACCACGGATCCCAAAGATTAACGCCGGACTTCCCTCAAGGGAAGGATATGTGGGTTCCGTGAGACAGAAGCTAAAATTATCTTCTATTTTTCTCACTTTGGATGAAAACTTCTATATTTTCATCATTTTTTTTTACTAATGAGCATGTTATTTAATGCTTGTGTTCTCATGATCACATGCCTTAAATTCACATCTAATCATTAGATTTTAGTCGACATTTTGGGTCAAGCATTCATTACAATGCATTATTTTTTCTAAAAATAGGATTCCCAAAATGTTTGCATCTTCATCACTCTCAACCTCACAAACAACCATCATCATGTCATCCAAAAGATCTTCCAACATAGATGAATCACCTAGTGCAAACAATCCTTTTCAAGAAATCCAAAATTTTGTCCTACCACCTTCCGTAGTACCACCACCCAAATCTAGAAAAACCTCACGGATTAGCATCCGGCCTTGTTGTTTAGCCAAACCATTATCAAATAGTTCATCACCAACTGCTCATTTACCACAAAATGTTTCCATAGTAGCACCTCCCTCATCTCCAACAAGCACACCAACATCATCACCCATCAAGTCTCCACCTAAAGTCACTCTATTGGAACTTCTTAAGACTCCAACAAGATCCCAACAAACCAACCCAAAAGAACTAGTCTTTTTAACACCTCCCACATCTCCAAACACAATTTTCAAAGACCTTGAAACCTCAGCACCTTTAGCTCCTATTGTTTTACAAGAACATATAGGTTCTTTTCCACCACCACTTCCAAACATTCTATACTTTGATCGATATTTTCCAACTTTTCCACCACAACTTCCGCATCTCACAATCAAACTATCCCGGAAAACTTCCGCATACATTACCCACATCATTTACATAGTGAACATTCCCAATCCACTCATACTTAACCTTATCCTTGATCGCATCAACATCATCACTCAGCAAAACTTCCATCCATAACCTTATGCAAGCATGGAAGGAATCATTTTACTATTTTCTCTAGTATCTTCTTTTTGAATCATTTTAAAACAAGTATTGTTCTTAGTTTTACATGCTTGTATGTGGCATAAATACCACTACATTTTGTTATTTTATTACAAGGCTTTGTTTACATACCTTGGATCCCATTCTTGTTTCTCGTCAATCAGAAGATTATTTATGCATGTTACTACTAACCTTTTCTTTGTAGGTTTTTATATTTTATCACTTGACGCCCCATTCTAGGGGAAGCTACCGTCAAGGGGGAGTTAGATATACGTGGACTATTTTTCCACACTTTATTTCTTCATTGGGGTCACTTTTTGTTTCTACAAAAAGGGGGAGAAGAAGTAAAACTTATGCTTTCAAAACATACATCTAATCTTAAGTTTTACTCATCATAACATTATGCCTTGTCATCAACAAAAAGGGGGAGATTGTTAATACAAATAAACCGTAAAAACGTTTATTAATATTTAGCGATCTCTTTGTGTTTTGTTGATAACAAATATAATGTTATCATAAGTAAAATTATAGGGATACATGTTATTTTTGTAAAGCATCTACACATAGTCATTTAATACAAATTGTTGTAATAACTCATTTGTTGTAATAGTTTATTAGGATGGGTAAAAACCACAACCCATGACCCATACCCATGGATCATATCCAAAAACCCATGGAGTTAACCCATACCCATTGTCTAGATGCATTGCATCTATTAGATACATTGTACCTATTTAGATACCCATGGTTCATAATCTAGGACCCTTGACCCATGACCCATAACCAAAAAACCCATGGTCAAATAGGAGCGTCTCACGGATCCCTGGAGTTACACTAGACGGATCCCTTAAGCAAAGGATCCGTGGGATCCGTGAAACAGTGGCAAGAATTTACCTACAAATAGAGAGGCATTTCTTCATTTTTACTCACCCCTCTTCTTACAAACTCTCTCATATATTCTTACACTCTTCTAACAAAAGATCACTTGATCTAGAGAGTAGTTAATCTTTCTTTTATTGTGACTCTCAATTAGGTCCTTCTCTAAGGCGAGATCACAAGCATTCTACAAGTCATCCAAGCAAGGGGTCCTTGATTGATTTGTTCCTGCACAAGATTTCTGTAGCAAAGATCTTGTATTTCATATTTCACATATTTGTTGTGTTATAGTAGTGTTGGTTTGGTCCTCCGTGTTACTGACTCGGTATTTAGGTTTGTACCAGAAAAAGTGTAAACGACGTTGTGAAGGCTTCTCCACCAAGTTGAAGGAGTTTGTTGACATAGTGCTTGAACTCTCGAGTAGGTGACTCGGGGAGTGGAGTAGGGCAAGGAAGGTGTCCTTGTAGCCGAACCACTATAAATCAGTTGTGTCATTTCTATCCTTTACTTTACTTTCTTTCTTTATTTGCATTACTATTAGATCTACACTTTCTCTTCATTCATACGATTTCACATAACATCGAATCTAAAGTTTTTGACACTAACTTAAAATTGGGAAAACTATTCAACCCCCCCTTCTAGTTTTCCACAAGATGTAACTACAAATCTTTATGAAATAATATTGTTTAAGTTAAACCGTTGTGTTGTGATATCAATCGAGTAATACACCAGTAACACTTACTTCCGCTGGAAACCATTTTTGGGGGTGTTATAGTTGCTGGGGTTTTCCTTTTGATTGTTGGTGAGATTATGTTTATGGGTCATGAAGCAAGGTACAACATCCCTAAACATATATTGAGCATAGTGGAGATTTTGGCGTGTGGAATGCCTATCCTTAAGGTGGGTACATTTGGAAGAAATTTTATAAAAAGGACCGTGCATGTGGTTCCTAAGCATTCCCATCATCATTTGATGGAGAAGCAGAAGAACCCAAAGTTCAATGCCACATATAATCTCTATGGGTTTTCTTGGGCTTTCCAGGTTAGAAAACTTTGTTGTTTAAAGAAATGTGTATATTGAGGCATAATTTTTAAAACAATGAGTATGTTTGTGATATAGAAGTAAATTGTTTTTGCTAGTTTAAAGCAACGTAGTATATTGTAGTGCATTGTTTTATTAGTTTGTTGTCTCGTAATCCATTTTTGGACCAAATATGTTAGATATAGGTTTGATTACTTCTATAAGTAATCATTAAGAATGTAGTATATTGTAGTGTATTGTTAATTTGAAGGATAGTCTGCATATTTGTTCCAACAAATGTAAAACTTTCCATTCTTTATATGGTATCATAAATTCATTTGAGTGAGCATAACATTTACAGTGAGTAAAAGTTGTGATTTTATCACTCTTTTGATTATTAGTCAATTCTTATTACTGTAAGGGTCTAATTGTATACTTTTTACAAATCAAATCCAGCAGTTGTAAGCTTTTAGCAGTAGCAACTTGATCAACACCAACATTAATCTTTTCAGTAGTACCAACAACATCAATCTTTAACTTAGCAGCAGTATCAAGTTCAACAACATTCCCTTGTTGATTTTGAACAACAAATTCATTACCATCATCATACTCTGTCTCCTCATTCAACTCCTTAGTGTCTACCATCTCATCATCCTCATCTATCCTCCCCTGTTTGGTAGCATCCTCCAAATCAGGTTCTTCATCAGATATAAGCCTGGCAGACACACGAACTTTGTATAACCTTTTAAGTTTGTTGGTTCTTGACCTGTCTTTTCTTTATAACTTCCTGACCCTCCTCTTTAAACTTTCAATTTGCGCTGCTTGAGAGGATGTCTTCTGAGTTAGATCAAGAACTTGTGTTTTCAAGTTGGCACAAAGAGCCATCAATTCCTTAAGTTGTTCCAGACTACCCTTATCACTTTGGATTGTGTTAACTACTCTGAGAGGTAAATCACTAGGAATTTCAAACTCAGTCTCAAACCTAGTTTGAGCAGCTGAGACCCCCCTTGGATTCTTAGCGCCTGGGGATTCCATCACCTAAATCAATTCCATGAGAGCTTGACCCATTAGAATTTGCCTTGGATTAGGTCTTATTGATGTTTATTGTCCTCCCCTGCATCTATGCTAAAGGGAGTAGTAGCAGCCCATTCCAGTCTATCATGCTCCTCCTGAATGATAGCCTCATCTGCAACCATACTAGCACCAGCCTGATGCAGCTTAGTGCCCTTTTTGGCTTTCCTAGGTGTATGTGTCTTTTGAGGTTGATAGGATGAAGCCAAAAATATAGGTGTGTGTTTGTCATCAGTTTGAGTTTCTGAGTCTTCACCCTGTGTTGAAAGAGGTAGTAACACCATATGTGGAAAGAGTGGTGTTATTCTACCTGAAAATTGGTTTCCCATCCTCCTAATATTTTTAAAAATTGTTTTCTTATGAGAAGGGGGATCATAAATCCTTGAATGAATTTGATTTTCAGAAAATTTTTCATCCATGAAAACTTGCGCAGATTTATCCAAGTTCTTAATCATACTTCCAAAAATCAATTTAGAAAAATTAAACTTCTGGTTTAAGGCAAGGCAGATTATAGCAGATGCCATATTACAACCAAACTCATTCCAAGAAGTTGTTTTTGGACTTAAACATTGTAGAACAGTATGAATCTATAATTTCCACTATGGGGAGAATTTTGCTATCAAAACTTTAAAGAATTATTTTTCTTCTCATAGCCCATCAGTGCAAGATTTTCAAAATTTGTAGAATCAGAAAAACACTCAATACCCTCTTCATCTGCTAGGTGTAGAGAACTCCTAACAGATGCTTCAGTTATGAGTATCTTTTGCCCATCTACAAGGGCATGAATTTCATTTACACCATTAATAGTTTTGACCTTAGCAGTAGACCAAAACTGTTTAATGTTAGATATGTATATAGTAGGTTTTACAGTTAATGCATACCTTTTAGGGTTTGCATTCAAGAAATCAATGATTTGAGTAAAACATTCACTTTTTTTTTTCGTTTCTTAAGATAAGCGATCATGTTATGAAATTCAGTAAAAGAAATATTAGCAATTGTTGTGATTTGAAAGTGGGTATTGTTAATTGATGATAAAAGAGAGTTAGGGTTTTGTTTTGAGAGAATTATGTACGCTTGAAATCAACCAAGAGACCCAATTTGAGATTTATACCCTTAATTGAACAAGTTACAGAACAGTCCCTTGAAACAACTAGCATTAGTAACCTCAATAGCATTAACTTAGCATGACAGTAGTAACAATTGAACATGAGTACTAACTCCAATTCCATATCAACCTAACACCTTTTCTTATGTTTTTCCTACAAAATGTTAGTCTAAAACTACAAAAATACATTTATAATGATCAAAAAATTTAATTATACTTTGCATTTTTAAGTATAACTAGCAGCATTAACAAGAAGTTGTAATGCAACAGAGGCTCTTGTAAGAGGCATCATCAAGCAGAGAGCAAAACTTCTGATCCACTAGGGCTCACATACACAAAGCTACATTTCCAGATAACTGGCATCACTTATCTGTACATAGTTTGCCCAATGAGTCATCCCACCTTAACTAAATTTCCTGATATATAGCCCAATCCAGTACCATTGCAGTATCATCCTCACAATTGGCATTAGAACAGACTACACTCAGGGTTCATCAAGCTGGCATTCCACAAAAAAACCATCAGGAAACCTACTTTATGACATGGGTGTGCGTTTAACTGTATAGTAATCATTCTTCATCATAGTGACTTATCCAACATTTACTATAATTCAGAGATGCACTTATATAGAAAGGTTCCCAATGCCAAGATACAAGGCCCTCTGAATACAATCATCATTCAACACCACTGTTATACCAAACACTCTTTAATGTAACAGTAGAGCATTCTTATTCTTCATAGCTCAATTCAACAGCCTATATATCAGCAACTTTCTTCACGTTATTAGTTCTTTTCACCACTTACCCTTATGTAATTTTTTGTTTGTTGACTTCCTTAAATCAAACATTCAAAAGCAACCATAAATAATTAATTAAACATCAAATTTTTCATTAATATATTTTAAAAGCTACAACCATTCATAAAAGCTACAACCATACATCTAATTATCCAACCTAAATACTAAACATACTAAAAACATTAAAACACCATCATCATAAACTGCTTCACTCCATTTCACACCAACTTGTTGGAACCAGAGTTCTCTTCCCTGCTTTCTATCCTTTCCTTCCTTTCCTTGAATCATTGAAACATAATTTCAAGATCGCTAATCCTGTTTTCCAGATCATAAGGGTCTTCAAACCCATTTTGCTGCTCCCCTAGTTTTGATGAGCCACCACATTTTGATGCTCTACCACATTTTGCTGTTGATCCTCCTCAGTTTGCTGCACCACCTCACTTTGAGCCACCTCCGCACCCTGTTGATCCTCCTCCTCCTCCACCTCATTCAGTCCTAAAACGTCATCCCAGTAAAACTCTTGTGTATGCAGCCCCGAAAGCATCAGACAATGCGTCAAACAACAAATAGTTGTTTGACACGAACTCGTACTCTTCTGCATCATTTTGAAAGTTATAATTTGCTGCCATTGTTGTAGTTTTCTTTGAAAAGGATATATGTGTTTGTGTGTGTTCTTTGGTATACAATCGATTGGTATAAATTGGGTGGAGAAGTAGATGAATGCTTCCCAAGTCTTTAGGCAGGAAAAGGGACCAAAGGCGCCAAAAGTAAACTGTGAAGATATGTTAAACTTCATCCTAAATCTATGGAATATTGGAAGCAGTTGTACAAAATTTAAAGACAAAATAAAGCATTTTCACAAGTTCAAACATGAGAGCAAACAATAATGAAAAGATATATGACACACAAACAAGCAAACAATTAAGCATGGGTTGCTTCCCACGAAGTGCTTTTCTTTATTTATGAGTCTTGTAGCTAGACTCAAAGTCGTGCTCCTACGTGGTCTCGTTTTTCATCCTCAATGAAAATTCTGTCATATTGACAAAATTCTCGTCTACTCTATACCTAGGTCCGAGGGTCAAACAATCCCTATATTAAAGTCTCCTTTTCTCCCACATGAAGTTCAAACTTTTTTCAACATCCTCTTCGCTCTTTTCCTCAAAAGCTCTAATGTTATCTCACTCATAAAGTGATAAAGGGCCATATCCATTCATCTTCCAAGGCATCCTATAAGTGATCTCATCGTTCCCTTCCATAAACCTAACCGTTCCTTCGGATTTGTTATAGCTCATTTTAGATTTTTCAACAAATGGTTTTCCTAGCACAACTTGGGAGAAGCTATAGTCAATGACACATCCTATGTCTTCTAGGACCATAAAATCAACTAAGTAGGTGAAGTTTCCTATAAAGACATGTACATCCTTGACTCTTCCCACAAAATTGCAAACCCCACCCGGATACTTAGGGTCTCTCCTAATCTTAAGTCGTTCATTCATAATGTCATTGTAAATAGCTGATGACATCATATTAATGGGAGATTCCGTATCTATGTAGGCGTGCTCAACATTCCTATATCCAATCATGCAAGGGATTTTGATGTTCCAAGGATTTCCTCTCCTAATCTTTGGGCATATCCAAATGATGGGTGATCGAGGATTGTCTATTATGTATTGGTGGTAAGCAACTTCTTCCTTAGTGGGGTAAAGATTGAAGTAAGCACTATTCTCCTTATTCACATTGTCATTTACTAAACCGTTGCCCGAACTATCACGCTAATTATGGAGCCAACAACTGAGGCGCTAACCGCTTTTTAAACAGCATCCCTAATTGTACTGTCAAATTCCCTATGTAAATCTTTAAGATTGTTGTTTCTACTAATATATCGGTTGCGGCGATTGTGTTGGTCAGTGGGTTGGGTTTTGAGCGGAAGTGGTTTATTTGGTGGTGGGTTTTTGTTTGATGGGTTATCACCTTCCATGATGAAAAGTGATGGGATTACTAACAAAGGTCACGAAGAAGGGGGATAGACTACGAGGAAGCTAAAAATGGGAAAAAATCTTACTTGATAGGAATCAAGCAAGGAAACCTAAACGAGATAGAAATCTAACTAGCTATTCTATTCCCTGCAGCGGCGCCAAAAACTTGATGCGCGTATAACGTGTTCGGGGTGAAAGGAAACTTCCTTTTCGTCGAGCAAGTTTTTCAACACCCTAGGCAGTGAACCTAATTGTTGTAGTGTAGTATGGGTAAGCCTCGGTATTGATATCGTTATCTAGGGGAATAGGAATGCTAGTGAGAGATGTACTACCTAAGGTTTGAGGTTGAGGAAGATTATTTTTCTATCTTTTTATAATATTTTATAAAGCTAAGGGTAAAATCTCGAGGTTTGGATTTGGGGGTTTGGTAATTCTATCGATTACTTCTACTATGTAATTATCTAAACTAAGGGGTAGTCTATGTCTATTCATGTGTGCTAGTATGATGATTAAAAATGTGTCTACCTAGATACTATTACTCCCTAGTTATTTTTTATTGGTGGTTGAATTGTCACTTCCTTATTCTTAACGCGTTATGTTTTCTAAGGTCGTAGGGTATTCTTTTATCCCTAACTCTTTGAGACTACCTTAAGGTTATTGCCTACGAAAACTCTAGGTTTCATAAACTAACACTAAGGTTATCTTTGGATATTTAGTCTACGATTCCACTAAGTGACTACAAACTAAGGTTCACAAAGATTACTCAAGCATTAAAAACACAACAATGACCTAGTGCAATCCTAAGCCAATTACAATTAAGATAAGAGACAACCAATCAATAATTAATAACTAGGTTTCATAGATCTAAGCAAACACACAAGAAATTTCGCCTGACATGTTAAAAATGTAAGCATACAGACATACAATTGAAGACATAATGAAATCAATTAAGTAAATTACTTATATTGATGTAAAATAGGGTATGAGAACCCTAAGATACTGTCTAAACCGGACCAAAATCGTTTTAGGTTTTTACTCCACAAGTCTACCTCCTCTCAAAATTCTGAAAATTTGATTTCTATATATAATTTTACAACTGTGACGGCATCACCTTATAATTGGGATGCCGTCAGATCGCCGTCATTAGGGTTTCGTCTTGGCCAAGTCATCAGTGGGACAGCATCACGTTGTGGTTGTGACACCGTGGTCTTTAACTCGACGTCGCTCGAATTTGGATCTAGGCGTCCCGAGAGAAAAGTCATCGTGACGCCCTTACTCTTCAAAGCCTGACG
Organism: Chrysanthemum makinoi; assembly: GCA_910596185.1. Lineage (NCBI taxonomy): Eukaryota > Viridiplantae > Streptophyta > Magnoliopsida > Asterales > Asteraceae > Chrysanthemum > Chrysanthemum makinoi. The sequence continues at coordinate 93,181,610 of OU343225.1, forward strand.
CCGTCAGGTGCAAATTAGCAAAATCTCTACTGAGTCGTCACAAATTGAATCACATAAAGAGGGACTGCGTTGCCCTCTATTTGGGACGCCGTTAGGTGTAATTCTAGCAGTTTGAGTATCTTTATCTTGACTTAGCCATTTTTGTTCATATATTCAATCCTTTTCGTCCAAAAATGCATCATTCTAACATTTTGCTTCCAAGAGACCTAAAAAGTGAAAAGGAATGAAATTAAGCAGTAACAGATATAAAAGTGGGCGATTAAGGGCTTAAATGACCCCTTAAAAGTGTACGTCTTAAATCCTTATCAGTGCCCGTATCATTTCTTTTTCACTAGCCGGATCCCTTTTCAAGGGATCCGCCAGATATGGCACTACAGTTACTTTTTTTCCTTTGCTTTAATGAATTGTGTTTCCATAACTTCGCTAGTTGATGCAATATGTTCCTGAATACCTAGACCCTTTTGATTATTACCCGTTTTAGCACTATCAAGTATTTTATCAAGGTAATTAGTATTTAGTCTAGCAATTTTAGAATCAAGGTGATCAACTAAAGTTTGAAGTTCTACATAAAGCTTGCACTCACCACTTACTTCCTTTCCATTTTCTAGTCTCTTTAAATTATCTTTTAGTTCAAAGACTTGTTTTTCTGAAAGTTCATTTTTATTTGTCATAAGTTTGTTTTTGTTAATTACCTTAAGACTAATTTTGCAAAGTTTGTTATATTCTAGATGTAAGGATTCATCATCTAGAGATGAACAACTATAATATAGAGAGTCGGAACATACCTCATTAGAGTCCTTGGCCATAAGACAAATTTCTTCCTTTTCTTCTTCACTCATTCCCCATGATCCGCTCACGAACCCCTTTTGTTTGTCGCGTTTGGGAAACTCACGAATGAAGTGATTTGGATCCCCGCATTTAAAACATTTGCATTCATCCTTCACTTTCTTGTCGTCTTTGAGTGTGTAAATACTCATCATTTTTGGTCAAATCTGAACTGCAAAACATTTAAAAACACTCAGAAATGCATCAAAATACTGAAAATATCCAAGGATTGTATTTTATATGTTTCAGATGCAAAATGTTTAAAACAGATGAAAAACGAGCTAAGTTTGCATAATTGTCGGTTGGTCCCTCAACTTTCAAATCTTGACAAAATCACCCCTCGAGTAATTGTTTTGGAATAAAAGTCAACCCAAGTCCTTTTAAAATCAAAATTTATCAAAAATGATCCTTGGGTAAAAAGTTTGGAGAATTTACAAGTTTGGTCCTTCAAATTTCAAAATTGGCAAAAATAGTCCTTGGAAGTTTAAAAATGGAAAATTATCTTTTATGGTCCTTGTACTAATGAAACTTGGCATGTTTGGCCCTTTTGATAAGTTTGGGAAAATTACACTGTTGGTCCCTCAAGAATTGGTGAATTGCAAGAATGGTCCTTGTGTTAATAACTACAACAAACGGACCCTTTGTATTATTGAGCCGTCAAAAACAACACTGAACCCCCAACTTGGATCCTTTGTCTATTAATAAACTCCCTCGGTCAAAACAGTCAAACCCCGCCCTCGTTTTCCCTCCAAAACCCACCTCTTTCACCCACTTCTCTGCAACACTCCACCACCCCTCACCTCCAGCTATCCTTCACCATCCTTTGTCCCCTCCACCTCCACAACACAACAAGATGCATTTATTGCTCTCTCACCTATCCAAGCTATCGAACCCTTATAAATATCATTTTGGCGCCAAAAACTCATCAATGGCTAAAAATGATTCTAATGATCCAATGGCTCTAAAAAGAAGTGGGAATTGATCAGAGGAGAGAAGGGAAGACTTTTTTTGATAAATAGAGGGAAGAGAAGCTAGAGAAGAGTAGTAGTTAATTTTTATAATTTCATGCAAATCGTTTTTATTATGAATGTCTTAGTTTAATTCTAAAATTGTAATTCTAAGTTTCTATGTACTAAACTTAAGTTGTTTAATCACTTGTAATAGAATTCAAGCATCAATTCAAAGTTTTATCCAAATTTGTTGTTTTTAGATTTCCTTTCATTTATTCAGTGCTAAATGTGTTAATCCAAGCTCCAAAGAGCTTATTTCTAAACTCAAACAAGCCCATAAGTTGTTGATAGCTTTCGTGAGCTTTAGAAACAGATTCAACAAATTTGGAACTTGGTCAACAAAAGTCAAACTGCAGTAATAATGGTGGCATGGTTCTGAATTGCTGATATGGAGTTGGATATGGGTTGAAATTCAGAGTGATTTGGAGTGGTATTGAGTTTAGAATAGTAGTTTGGTTCAGGTTTAAGCTGCAAATAAGCTGGATCACTTGTGAGTTTTTGTTTTTGTTTTTTTTTTGTTTTTTTTTATAAACTAGTATAGTCTTCATAATCTAATTATGTTTGAATTTGTGGTTAGCATTAGTTTTGATCTGCTCATTTAATTGTTTCTAGACTATAGTAGATTAAGCTTAAGGTTTTGTATAAGCTAATTCAGTGGTTAGGAGTAATTGCAAAACAGTTTTCATAAGTAGTGTTTGACACAAGCTGCTTCACTGTATTTGAGGTATTGTCACTGGTTAAGGATTGTTGTTCTAGTCTCTCTTGGGTTATTTACTGCCACTTTAGTCATACATTTGCACCTTAGAACAGTAAAAGTCAAAATCATAGTAATCCTTGTCTCATTTGCTTATCAGTTTTAATCAGTAGATTAAATTTTTCATATAGGAGTAAAACTAGTTAGAGTAGCTTAATATAGCTTTAGTTTAGCTTAAAACATCACTAGCATTAAATAGATTAAGATCAAAGTTCACAATAGTCAACTTTTCAAATCTGTCATAAGAAGTCAATTATTGCTCAAACCAGTTTTTCCAAAACTTTGTGGATTTTTCATGAACTCAGTTTTGAGTTAAGATAATTGATACTTTGGGATTTTCTAGTTCTATTGGTCTTTAGTTGAAATCTGATTTTTGTAGAATTTTAGTAATTTTCTATAAGCTCCTAATCAGCTTGTAAATGGGTCAAAAGTGCCCTGTGCACACACTCAGTGACAACTGAGTGTGCACAGGTGTGTTTGTAGCTTTCAACAAGCTCATAAGAGCTTGTCTTGGGCTAATATTTGGTTTATAAGCTCCTTGCCAGGTCTACTTGAGATTGTGATATCTGGTCTTGGGTTCCAACTAGGGCGAGTAGCTTATTCTTGCTTGAAATAAGCACCACAGGACTGATTCCACTTGTTTGATTTTGTACTCATAAGCTTGTAGCTGGTTATCTTGAGGTTCTGTGTAGCTGGAAGTAGTTGATTTAAGGTATTTATAGCTTAATCTAGCTTCTGTGTTCATTTTGTGCTTTCTAGTGCTTATTTGCTTATTTTAAGTGCTTATTCTCAAACAGTTTGCACTGCAGCTTCATATTCTCACACATAAGCATAGTTTTTTATATTTTTTATAGACTTCGAATATAAATTTAGACTTTTCCTGAATTTTTCAGATTTTTCTAGTTCTGTTTACTATTTTTCCTATTTTAAATCAGTTTTTAAGACTTTTTAAATACCTTTTAATACATATAAATCAGAAAAGCTTCAAAAAAATAAGTTTTCAATTTTCATAGATTAAGATAAATATAAAAAGCCAAAAAAATACTTTTCCATAATTTTCCTAGTTTAAATAGTAATTTTTAGCAATTTAATTAGTTTTAAATTGTTTTTAAATCATAGAAAGTAGAATATAAATCAGAAAAATACAAAGTTAGTTTTGAAAATTCTCTTTAGTTAATTTAGATTTTTTAAAAATAGTTTTATAATTTTCCCATTAATTTTCATAATTTTTAGTATTTTAATTTAGTTTTAAAAGTTAAAATTAGTTTTTAATTCAAATTTATAAAAGAAAAATCAAGAAAATCCAATTTTAAAAATAGTGATAGCGTTTATTTAATATAATTTAGCTTTTTAATTTTCTTTCTCAGATTTTTCCTTTGTCATCTAGTATTATCATTAACCCCTTTCTTGTTCAATATCACCCGATCACTACGCGTTTAGCTTCAATCGCACAGCTCGTTGGGACTTAACGACCCGGGGAAACACTATACTCTCCTGGACTTAATTGCTTTGGTTTTGAACTGTTTGACTTTTATTACGGTTGACCATTCACAAGTGGTTGACTTGTGTAATAAACCTGACCGTTTGGGACCAATCAAGACCCTTTTGATTATTACCCGTTTTAGCACTATCAAGTATTTTATCAAGGTAATTAGTATTTAGTCTAGCAATTTTAGAATCAAGGTGATCAACTAAAGTTTGAAGTTCTACATAAAGCTTGCACTCACCACTTACTTCCTTTCCATTTTCTAGTCTCTTTAAATTATCTTTTAGTTCAAAGACTTGTTTTTCTGAAAGTTCATTTTTATTTGTCATAAGTTTTTTTTTTGTTAATTACCTTAAGACTAATTTTGCAAAGTTTGTTATATTCTAGATGTAAGGATTCATCATCTAGAGATGAACTACTATAATATAGAGAGTCGGAACATCCCTCGTTAGAGTCCTTGGCCATAAGACAAATTTCTTCCTTTTCTTCTTCACTCATTCCCCATGATCCGATCACGAACGCCTTTTGTTCGTCGCGTTTGGGAAACTCACTAATGAAGTGATTTGGATCCCCGCATTTAAAACATTTGCATTCATCCTTCACTTTCTTGTCGTCTTTGCTTTTCCGCAAACCTTTCTTGTCGTCATAGGGTTGTGATAACGCTACACGCGTCGTTCGGGGTCAAAAGAACTTCCTTTTCGTCGAGCAAGTTTTTCAACACCATAGGCAGTGAACCTAATCGTTGTAGTGTAGTATTAGGGTAAGCCACGGGAATTGATATCATTCTCTAGGGGAATAGGAATGGTAGTGAGAAGTTACTACGCTAAGGTTGGGGTTGAGGAAGATTATTTTTTATATTTTTATGTTTTTTAGAAAATAGAAAGGTACGAATCTCGGGGTATTGGATTTGGGGGTTTGGTATTTCTACCGATTACTTCTACTTATCTAATTATCTAAACTAAGGTGTATGTAGTCTATATCTAATTATTGTGTGCTCGTATGATGATTTAAAGATGTGTTTACTTATGTTTTATTACTCCTTAATTATCTCCTATTGATGGTTGAATTGTCACGTCTTTATTTTTAATCGCGTTGTGTCTCTAAGGTCGTAGGGAATGTGTTTATCCCTAACTCTTTGAAACTACCAAAGGTTATCGCCTACAAAATCTCTAGGATTTATAAACTTAACACTAAGGTACTCTTCGGATGGTTTAGCCTACAATGACTCTAGGTACTATAAGCTAAGGTTCAACAAAGATTAATCAAGCATTAACTACACAACGGATGACCTATCACAATACTAGATCATTAACAATTAAGATAAGAGACAACCAATCAATATTCAATAATTAAGTTTCATATTCCCTAAGCAAACACACAAGTAAATTAGCCGGACATGGGGAACATGCAAGCATACACACAATTAATTGAAGACATAATTGAATTAATGAAGTAAAACACTTATCTTGATGTAAGATAGGGTATGGAACCCTAAAATACTGTACAAGACAACCTTGGTTCGGATTCTATTTATAAGATTACAAATGCGACGGCGTCACCCTTTGATTTGTGACGCCGGTCGCGCCAATCATAGGGTTTCGTCTTGTCCATGTTAGTCTTGCGATGGCATCACCTTATGCTTATGACGCCGTCCCCTTCAGTCTCTGACGTCGTTTGGATTAAATCTAGGCCGTCTGAGTTGCGACGCCCTACTCTTTTAAAACCTGAAGCCGTCACTTGTAAATGAGCAATTTGGCTTCTGAGCCATCACAAAAGTTGTCCGACGGCATCACTATTTGTGCCTGACGCCATCCCTTCATTCCAGCAGCACTGAGTGTCTCGATTCTTGACTTTGGCATTTCGGTTCTTCGTATATTTGCGCCTTTTCGTCCGAATAAGTGTCATTCCAGCATTTTGCCTTCAAGATACCTAAAAGTGAAAAGGAACGATATTAAGTAATAACGGATACAAAAGTGATCAAATAAGGGCTTAAACGACCCCTAAAAAAGGTACATTTTAAAACCTTATCAAATATCCCTACACTTGGTATTTGCATGTCCTCAAGAAAATGTGCTTTTATCCAATTAATTTATAAGTTAGGGGTCATGAAGCATTGGTTTAGAACAATCCACAACACATATAAGCCCCGCCAAAGTCATAACAAGCACGGAAATTACATACTAGCACCTCACAAGGGGTGTTTGGATACTCACATCTCTCGGGTGTATATGAAATATATCAAAGTGGAAATGGAAAATAAACACTCATTAACCGGTCCTAGTACATATATTACCATAGGCTTGAGACTAGATTAACCCTCCATCGCTTTGGCGTAAGCACCTAGGAAAGACTATCCAAGAGGTCTTTTAAAGGGTTGTAATGATAGGCTTACGGTAGGGAAACAAAGGGTTTGGTGGGATAGGCGATTTAGTGATGGCAAGTCAAAATTTTTTATGTTACACGCATGCGAAGAATGGCGTTGCTAAGCCAAGACTTGACACTCTAGACTCTAGATAACTGAAATAAACAAATATAAATTTAAAGATAGATGTAGGATGGTAGCCCGTATTTTTTTCAACACTCTATTTTTTTCTTTTTCTCTTTTTTTATTTTTTTCGATTTTTTTTATACACTTTTACTCTACCATCCTCTATGATAACATCAAAATGATAGGGATTATTAGGCACATCCCTACACTTGAGTTTTTATTACTCTAACACTAATATGACCCGAATTGAAAAGAGCAAAACACTTGGAGTACATTATTACGCAAATAAAGGGAATTTGAATTTAACGTTCCCTTCCCGTCATCTCATAAAATTGAACTTTTGCCATGAGTCCCAATGGTCCCAAAACTGTGTACAAAGGATATGACTCGACTTAGCAACTTATGCAAGCAACTAGATAATTGAACTAAGGGTTTAGAGTGATAACAATAATGCACTAAAAGTGAGTGCATACAAGGTAGGCTAAGGTGATTTGGGTGTACATTTGGGGGTGGGGTGTAAACAATGCTCTTCATTGATATTCTGGAAAACCGAAACATCACGAGAACCGCGAAAAGGATAGGCTCTTAGGGGTTAACTAGGGGTATCGTGTACTAAAGATGAGTACAACGCAAAGGTGTGGGGGAATTACTCAACCGATGTGGAAGAAGTAATTATATTACGGGTATCAAACAAGGTTTATCCTAATGCCTCTTATCATTTAGTTATTCCTAACTACACAAGTGTAGTCTTACTTGCGATCTAGAAATGCATCACAAAACAAGTTCTAGAATCTATTATACTACCGGTTCACACTCTAAGCATTAAAGATGAATGCTTTAATTCCTACTAATCTAAGGGCGATCCTCACATTTTGGGTGGAATTTAAGTGGTAAAGGTTATTTTTGTGCTAGTCATGCAATTTCCTATCCATGAGATGCTTTATTAAGACTAATGGCCCACTCCTATATGTCATGAAAAATTGAAAATTTGGTGCCAAAATTACCCTAACCGACATTTTCTCATGGTTTATTACACAAATGCAATTGGACAAAGCAAATAATCAAGGATAAGCATAGTTTTAAAGTTCCCGTTTATTTTCCTCCTCAGACTTAAACTAACATTGTCCCCAATGTTCCCCGAAAGTATCAAAGTTATGATAATGGAAGGTAATAAAAAATGAAAGAAACTAATACTCCCATGATTAGCTCGGTAGGATCCGTGTAAAGTGGTGGTTACATCTTTCTTTTTGCGTGAAAAGCTCCTTCTCATCTTATGTATCTTCTTCTTGGTAATTTAAACCTGCACACTTTAAGAAAACAAACGAAACCTTTGCGTAAAATCGGCGGTAATAATATATATAGGACTCTACTAAACTAGGATATAATGCTTGTGGAATGGATGCTTACAGAATTTCTATAAAATTAAGACCTGTAAAATTTCAAAAATTGATAAGTAGCTCAGAAAATGAGAAAAAGTAATCAGTTGTTTCTGCTCCTTCCTGACGCCGTCCGGTTGCGATCCTGACGCCGTCAGGTTATCCCAAAAGCGGTGCGATTTTTCGGAAAAATTCGGAAAATTTACATCTATAGAATCTGGAAAAATTTCTGCAAAACATCCATTATGACTCGATACAAGCATTTGACTCGAACAAACACACATGTATATCTTTTAATTAATTGTAATTCTCATCTTTACGTTTCTTTTGAAAACGTGTGTAATCCTCCCTACACTTATCCCTTATGTAAAATACCTTTATATGTAATTAAGACGAGGTTAAAGACAAATAAAGCATTTTTACAAATTTAAACATGAGAATAAACAATCAATAAAAGAGTTGTTGGGTTTTTGGTTCCTTGGAACAAGAATTATTCTAAGTACTGGAACGACGGACAGAGTTGATATAACCACGGACAGAAGAATGTAACCAGGGATGATGACAAACCGCGACTAGTAGTATTGTGTAACTACTGATAGATTATTGTAACCACTGCTAGTCTTTTATAGTCGGTTTAGTATTTTGTATTAGATAAATATAGAAAAGATATTTATCTTGTAGGTTACGTATTGTATAATGTAAAGGACTCCTTAGCCTATAAAAGGAGGTCCTAGGTTAGATTAGATATACGTATGTTTTATATCTAAGGTCGATACACTTCAAGGTTGTAAAACCCTAATACTGGTTAGAGTATTCGTATTAATAATAATATTGAGGTGTTGAATGTTTACTGTTCTTCTTCTTAAGATTAAGTGTTAAATTTCGCGTAATACTTAATAAGTTCTTTGTTCAAGTCAGTTTCTAATTTAGATCGTTTGCTCAACTGGGATCAACAAGTGGTATCAGAGCTTGTGATCTAGAAACTGTAACCAAGAAGAAGTTCTATTCAAGAAAGCTAAGATGTCTGACGAAACTCACATGGTGACTGCATCAAAGGTTCCCATGCTCAAGCATGGTGAGTATCAAATCTGGAGAATGCGAATGAGGAAATACATTCATATGATTGACTATGCCATCTGGGATGTTGTTGAAAAAGGTGATACTCTTCCTTTGAAGGGTGCTGATGGTAAAGCCATAGAAATTGTAAGTGAAGTTGATAAGGCTAAAAGGAAATTGGAGATTAAAGCTCATAGTATTCTTTCTATGGGAATACCTAATGAGTATGCTTTGGACTTTGAAAGATATGAGTCTGCTAAAGAGTTACTAGATGCTCTTGAGACAAGGTTTTCTGGTAATGAAGCTACAAAGAAATCAAGGAATAACGTGCTCAAGCATCAGTTTGAAAACTTCACTGCACTAAGTGGAGAAAAACTTGATGGCACTTATAACAGGCTTCAAAAACTTATCAGTGAATTGAAGTCAGTGGACTACAATGTTATTCCAGAAGATATAAATTTGAAGTTCATTAGAAGTTTATCTCCTGAATGGGCTCTTCATACGATTGTGTGGAGAAATAAGGAGGACTTTGACAAGATGACTCTGGACAATCTCTACAACAACTTCAAGGTTTATGAGTCCGACGTTGACGGGGTGCATCTTCGCTAATCAAAACATTGCTTTTGTGTCCACCAATCATATGAGTTCACAAGATGTATCCACTGCTGCTTATGGAATAACCACGGCTATTGCAAACAATCCCACTGTTAGTGATAATGTCAGTGATGGTGCAATTTGTGCTTTTCGGGCTGATTTAACTACTAGTGTTACTGTTTTAAATCAAGATTTAGATCAAATTGATCCTGATGATCTTGAGGAGATTAATCTTCAATGGCAAATGGCAATGTTGACTCTCCAAGCAAGGAAGTTTCTGAGGAGGACTGGAAGACAGGTTAAGTATGATGGTCAAAGGAGAGCTGGATTCGACATAAGCAAGATGGAGTGCTTTAACTGCAAGAAGAAGGGTCACTTTGCTAGGGAATGTCGAGCTCCTAAGAGATTTGATGGCATGAAGAAGACCACAGAAGAGCATGCTTCTTCTTCAGCTTTGGTTGCACAAGATGCGATTGGTGATTATGATTGGAGTGATCAGATCGAAGAAGGTCCCAATGCAGCTTTTCTTGCTAGTGAAGCTTCAAAAGAGCATAACTTTGCTCTCATGGCCTATGCTTCATCTTCTGGTTCAGATTCTGAGGTATCCAATGATTCTACTTGTTCTTTTAAATCATGTCATGATAACTTAGAATCTCAAAAAGCTATCACTGAGAGTATGAGGAAAGAAGTAGAAAGACTGACTATGGACAACTTAGGTTATAGAGTTGGTCTAGAGAGTGTGGAAGCGAAGCTAAAATATTGTATTAAATGTGAGTTTGAGTATGTAGATAAGATCAATATACTAGGTGGTGAAATTGATCTTAAGAATAGAGAGATTAAGATGCTTCAAGACAAACTAGCAGAAGCTGAGAGTGTAAAAGTAGAAGCCCTAAAAGAAAAAGAAAAACATGTTGTTAGGGTTGCTAAAACACAATATGCTTCTGATCTGGTGAATAAACCAGTAGGTCAAAAATTGTTCAAAGATGGTACTGGCCTAGGTTACAATGATATGCCACCACCATCTCTTATGAAACATGCACCACCTGCAAAAGAGCTCTCATTTAGCAGTGAATTTAGCTTCAATAAACCTGTAGGTGAGACTAACAAAATTGAATCACCTAAGATAGGTTCTGATAAGTCATCTGATGCTCCCATAATTAAAGATTGGGAATCAGATTCTGAGGAAGATAGATCTGAATCAACTCAACCTGAAAAGATAGAGCATGTTAAGAAAGTTGATTCTAAACAAGTCAACCTTGTACCTAGATTTGGGGCTCAAATTGCTAAGAGAGTAGTTGAGTATAAGGAAGTACCTAGGGAACAGATGAAAAGATACATACCTAGGGGAAACCAGAGAAACTTCAATGGGACTAATTTCAAATAGATTGGATCAATTGTTATAAAAATAGACCACAAGTTTGGAATCATTGGAGGAGGGTAAATCATCAAAACTTTTCAAAGAAAACAAACCCTCATCCTAACAAAAACATGATTCCTAGGGCAGTATTGATGAGGAATGGGAATACAAAATCAATAGTCACAACTGCACCTAAATGGGTTCCAACCACTGCTAAGCAAAATGTAAACACAACTAAGCAGAATCAAACCCTTTGTTAAGCAAAATATCACCACGATTCAAAAGAGTTTTAAAAATTCCAAAGGTGATAACGACACATTGGTTGGAAATCATTTTTTTGTTAGGGCCTCACTAGTTGAAAATGGAAGCCTAAGACCAAGGTTTTACCACATGTCAGCGTGCATCAATGGACCTAAAGAAATTTGAATATTTTGATGCACAGGCGGACCCAAGTCAGTATTGGCTTGGGTCCACAAAAGGAACTAATTTGTGTAATTTCATGTGCAGGGCAATCTTCAAAATGAGCTAAAAGATAAAGGAGTTTTTGATAGTGGTTGCTCTGGGCACATGACTTGGGATGGGAGCAACCGGAAGATTTTGAAGCTTATGATGGAGGATATGTGGCATTTGGTAATGATCCAAAGGGAGGAAAGATACTTGGGAGGCACAATCGAAGCAGGGGTAGACTTTGAAAAGGTATATTTGGTACAGGGACTTAAGTATAATCTATTCAGTGTTTCTCAAATGTGTGATAAGAAAAACTGGGTACTTTTTGGGGAAACTGAGTGTGTGGTGTTGTCTCCTGAGTTTAAGATGCCTGATGAGAAGTTTATACAACTTAGGGTACGTAGGAAGGAAAATATATATTGTTTTGATCTTAAAGATGTTCTTCCAAATAGGTCCTTATGTTTGTTTGCTAAAGCATCTGTAGATGAGTCAATATTGTGGCATAGAAGGCTAGGTCACCTCAATTACAAAACAATCAATAAACTGGTAAAAGGAAACTTAGTGAGAGGGTTACCTTCAAAGGTTTTTGAGTGTAAGGAACTGTGTGTGGCCTGTCAAAAAGGTAAACAACATAGAGCTTCTTGTAAGACCAAAACTGTAAACACCATCACACAACCATTGTTTATGCTTCATATGGACTTATTTGGACCTACATTTGTTAGAAGTTTGAACCATAAGCAGTACTGTCTAGCTATCACTGATGATTATAGTAGATTTTCTTGGGTATACTTTTTGGCTGCTAAGAGTGAGACTAGTGAGATTCTCAAGAGTTTCATTACTAAGATAGAAAATCTAGTAAACCATAAGGTCAAGGTAATCAGAGATGTGATAATGGGCGAGTTTAGAATAATGTGATGAATCGTTTCTGTGTAGCTAAGGGTATAGAGAGACAGTTTAGTGTTGCTAGAACACCACAACAAAATGGTATAGCTGAAAGGAAAAATAGAACACTAATTGAGGCTGCTAGGACAATGTTGTCAGAGTCTAAGTTACCAACTACCTTTTGGGCTGAAGGTAGGGCATGTTATGTGCAGAATAGAAGTAAGGTAGTGAAGCCTCATAACAAGACCCCCTATGAGTTGTTACATGATAGGAAGCCAATGATTGCATTCCTAAAACCTTTTGGGTGTCCTGTTACCATCTTGAATACCATAGACTACCTAGGCAAGTTGATGGATACTTTTTAGGCTACTCTTCCAATAGTAAAGCCTTTAGAGTATACAATAGGAGGACTAGAATTGTTGAAGAGAATCTACATGTTCAATTAAGTGAAAAGACTCCTAGTGTTGAGACCAAAGGACCGATTGGTCATTTAACATTGATATGCTAACCAAATCTATGAATTATCACTATCATTGCGAGAACTTCCACTAATGTTAATCTTGAGGGTATACAAAAGGATTACGGCGAGAGACACCTTCCAAAGGAAGTGATTAAGCGAAGGAGTTCTATTTGGTTGAAAAGTGGAAGGCGGTTACGTTCGCCCGATCATTACATGACAAGGTCCCGATGATGATGTCTTGAATCTTGGAGGCAAAGTTGATCATCATCAAGATAAGAATGAGTTGTTGAAAGATAACTCGGTGTTGGTAGAAGAAGTGAAAAGAAGAA